>CM029503.1:613275-1226550 GCA_017140595.1 Eucalyptus curtisii
TAGACACACTTAATCCACCAAAAACACCCAAAGCAAGTCAACCCCCCCACAATCGACTCACGAAGGAACCCATAATCAAAAAGAAAAAGTACCTTATGAAGGGGAACCGGGCAAGAAGAGAGCAAAGCAAAGCAGATTGGAGCTCCTCCAAAAGCGGCGATTCTCGAGAGAGAGGGAGGGAAAGGGAACGAGCTAGGAAAAGAGGAGGGAGACCTCGAGTGGGAAAGCGAAGGAGTGAGGTGAATCGGAATGATGCGCAAAGTCGAGGTTTTTATGTAAATTCTATGGAAGAGAAAAGCTTCAGGGGAGAGGGAGGGAGGAGTGGGAAAAGGAGAAGGAAGGTGTGACTTTGCTTCTTCAAAATCCACGGGGGGACCTTCTCTCTCGTCCAAGTCAAAAAGCTTTCAGAAGGAGACTCTCTCTCTCTCTCTCTCTCTCTCTCTCTGCTCTGTATCGACGATCGTTCCTTTCGGAAATGAAACTCCACATGAAATGGAAATTCAAATGCGGATTAATAATTTCGGAGGGTGGGGCCCGCTTCCTCCTATTACCTTAATATCTAACCGCCTCAACGGGTAGTCCGTCCCCGAGGAAAACACCTCTTTGGAGAAAAGTGGGGGGCCCTCCCCTCACGCGCCCGGCGTACGTCGTTGCTCCAAATTTCAAATTTTTCTTTTTATTTCTTGGTTGCCGAAAAATTATTGGAAAATTCCTCAAGGGCAAGCGTTTTGCTCTAAATTTCTTAATATGTCAATTCATATTAATCATAAAATTTGGGTCGACTTCGATTTGGAAAAAACTAAGAAAGAAATCGATAGTTATTTCCCACGATCATATGTAATGACGTCCGAGAGCCTTCGGGGATTGTGATGAAGGCAAATTGTGTCGCGATAAATGTTTGACTTTTTTTTTCGAGCATGCGCTTGAAACTTTTTAGAGTTGCAGTATGCACAAAATTTAATTCGATGAAGACAAGATGAATTCTATTAAGTCGTGCTCGAGTTTTTTATGATAATTTCGAGGTAAATATAGAAAGCCAGCTCTTTTTTAAATTTGTTGTGGCTTAAGAGCAAAAGCAGATGTGTTACAAATTGATTATGTAGCATTTAATTTACCGTAAAAGTCACCGGAGGATATATTATTGAGGAGGGATAAATATTAATAAAAAGAAAAGTAGGGAACGCGCGCACGCGCGAAAGAGCGCGAGTAGGGGAGGAGGGAGAGAGAGAGAGAGAGATGGAGAGAGCCAGTTGGGTTTGGGTTGGGAGAGACGGAGAGAGAGTGTAAAGCTGTCATGCTATGCGTGTTTCCTTCCTCATTTCCCTTTCGATTTTATATATATTATAACATAATATAATATAATATTTTGAATTTCTCTCCCTTTTTTTAATTGCTTTCCATTTTCTTTTCTTTTTTTATTATTATTTTTTGAAAAAGAAAATATGAAAATAGGTGGAAGACAGAATGCGCCTGACTCATCCTCCCACTGTGGAAAGTTTGAGTTGGACCTTCCTTCCCCACCACCATCACCATCCTCATCCTCATCCTCGTCCTACGTCGCCCCCACCCCCACCATTGCCACTTCCGTTTTGGTATTCTCCCATCACCTTCGTCCTCATAATATGTCATGATGCACCGCCCAAACTTGTACTCCCTCCTTGGAGATCTAATTCCGTAATACAACACATCGGTAGAGCCTCCCCGGAGGAGCCGTGAGGACGGCGATTTCCCGTGGGCTCGGACGCGGTGCAAGAGAGGCAAAGTCAAGGGTCTGTTTTGTTAGAAGGAGAATAGTTCTCGAGAAATCGTTTTCCGACTCTCCGATACTTGGATGACAAAAAACTTGATCAATGCATGACAAACGCTTTTCCATGGACTGAAAAACAACACATCTAGATTGAAGGAAAACGACATCTTCATTCAGTGCGATCCTTGAACTTATAGTACATGTCTAACTAGTCCTTGAAGATGTTGTAGGATAATATTTAATATTTGCATATAGTTTAGAGACTAAATTACGTATATACCAAAAGTCTATGCATTACACTGAATATATTGAAAGCCCATGGACTCTATTGCACATTGAGTTATAATTCGTAGACTAAATTAAACAAATTAGAAGTTTATGGACTATATTGTAGATGGCACTACATTGCATATTGGGTGAAAGTTTATTAGCCGTTTCTATTAATTTTCCTTCTAGGATGAAGGAAATTACTTTCCCTAACTCGCCAAACAAATGAAAATTAACTATTTTCCTTCGAAATGATTTCTATATATTCCTCAATTATGGAATTTTTTCAGTAAGTTACCTATAGGAAGGCAACGACGAGATAACAGATCTTCCATTCTAAGCGGAACGAGGCATCCGTTTTGGGATAAGAACGTCGCATCCATATCCTTCCCGTAGGCAAGTTGCCTATTAACGTTGAATGGACGACCAGAAAAATAGTTGGCCGGAAACGTAGACAACTAGAAATTGGGTCCACAAGGTCCAACGACAAGCTGGCCAAACCAATTTGATCGGAGTGGGCCGGCCCAATTCGCATCGCTCAAGGCCTATTTGGAAGCCCATCATACTCTGCCCGAAATGGATGCGAAAGGTTCAAGTAACGTGGGCTTCGGTTCAAGCAGGCATTCATTTACCACTTACACCAACCCACTTCGGTATTTTTGCTAGAGTTCGCAAATTGCGCTTACTAATACACAACCCTACTATTAAAATTGATTACAATAAGCAAATTCAACCCTGAAATCCCACTCATTTTGGAGATGGGAACCGTCGTAATTCGCACCGTCGAACGGTCTGCGAATCTCTCTCGCCTCCCGGAAACGAATTTAGCGAGACAATAGAGGAGCATTCTTCCCATTTGCTCAAGAGGGCTCGAAATTGCAAAAGGGTTGCACGACTTCGAGCTCATCGGTCGATCGCATTTCATAGTTTTTATACAAGTTCTGCGGTCATGGGTTATCGATTTTTAGTTAATCAATGAAAGCATCAGTTACGAAAGAAGTGATACAGTTGATGATGATACAGACTAGACCCAACTGATGATTTTTTGAGTAACTAAGAACATACACAAAGCCCCTGACTGCAGATTATACATCACAAATACACAAAACCATAACCTTGAAAAAAGGACCCCCTCTTCCTCCTCCTCCTCCTCCTCCTCCTCCTCCTAAAACTATGGGCATTGAACAGGCCAAACAAAGCTTTCCCCCTCTTGCGCTATGTACGTTATACGCTACTGACATCAGTCTAATTCAAAAGAGAATCGCGCTAAACTATCTCACCCCTCAGTCGACGATGAGTTTCGAGGGGAGGCCGGGTCGGGTCTCTTGCTCCTCCGACAAAAAGTCATCGCAGGCCACGAGTTTCACGACGGAACGAGACGTCGGCTTGTGCCGCCTCCGGACTTCCGCGAAATCCCGACTCAGGGTTTGCTTCACCCATTCTGCTGTGCTTCTTTCGCTGTCCGATGAGTAAGTGGCCGACATTAATTGATCCATGACTTTCGAGTCGATTTCCAGCAGGCACTCGGGGCCGACGGCCTCGCAGAAACTCTCTTTGATCTCTTTGAATATTTTCTCAGCAAGGGAATCGAAGTCGTAGGGTTTAAAGACCACCGTCGCATCCATCTGGTCCATGAAATCTAGCAACCACGCTTTGGAGTTATCATTCATTACATCACCCTCGGCGCTTTTATCATTGGCGTCTACTACCACTTCATTGCCTTCTGCTGGGAGATTCAAATCGAGATGTCTATTCAGTGTCTTGTTCGGTCGCTTGACCACCTGTAAATTCTCGCGCAATACTACATTACCATTTGAACCGGTGAGTTTTCTCTTGTTCACTTGTAGCTGGTTGGTGATGCTTGATCCTGATGTATTCGATACAAGCAGGTGATTGTCAATCGCGTCGTCTCCAAGAGCATCCTCAACCAATATCTTCATTTGCCGGCCCTTAGCTCCCAGTACTCTCTCTTCCACAGATTTAGCAGAATCTTCCCCAGAATGTAGAACTCCATCGGCCTTGGTGAAAGTCGAAGTTGCCACGAACACTGCATTTTTTATACTGACTTCTCTCCCATGTGAGTCCGAAAATTTACCTGTCCAACGAGCCTGAGACAAGTTACTCTGAACCTGTTCATCAGCCTTGTCCACATTTTCAAGCAAGACAACAGACCAGGGTTTCTTCCTCATCTCTCCAGCAATGATATCAACTACAGTTTTTCCACGGTATTTCACATCATACTGATTCATTTGTTGACCTAAGATTCCGTCGGCGTGACCACTTTCGTGTTGAGCATCTAGGTCCACAAAGATAAGATCCTTCTTGCTTCCATATAGTACCTCAGAGAGAGCGACGGCAGTTCTCCTTTTAGCAATTTTATCGAGACCAAGAAAAGTGAACCACATGTCCCCTCTAGAACTGGCTCTCAACCGGTTCTTGTTTCTTGATTGGCAAAGAGGAATTTTTTCACTGATGACATTTATCGCCTCAACTTGCCTACCAATCTTCTGCATGAGAGCTCCAGAAAGCACCTTGAAATCTCTCAGGTGAGGTGGATAGCCGGTGTCAGGATACGAGGTGGATGAAGATTCCGGTAAACTTTTACAAGCGCATCCGCTGAATAGGCCACCACTAGTTGGAATTGTACAGTGACTGGGATGCGCATACTGCTTCAATTCCTTATCATCATGGGTAGAGCAAATTCCCAAGCCAAAACCCGTCGCCAAAGAAGTCACAGAAGCAGGAGATGTTCGACTTTCATCATCGACGACTGAGTTGGAGCCACTGAATTTGGGGGACGCAGCCACACCTGGGTCCCCCTTACCTTCCACTCTGGAAGGGTTCTCCCACAAGTTGGACAAGAAACTCTCCTTATTAGTCTTGGGAGCTGGAGGAAGGTGGACGCCTAAATGTGAAGTCATCAACTTACGGGATTCTGTGGACGTGCATGAACTCACACTTCTACATCTAGTCTCTTGTGGAGATGAATCTGTTTTCAAAGTGAGGCTTTGATTATCAGTGGTCTCCCTTCTCTCCTCAGCAGACTGAAAACCCACGACACTTTGAACTTCAGAAACCACCCGATAAACATTTTGAAGCGGTTGATCCTTAGGAGAATGCCTACAACTTTCATCCGATTCATTTTGCAATTCAGCATCCACCGGGCTCCGCACTGAGCTGTCATCCTTCCCCTGCAGGAAAAAAAGATACAATATGGCCATCAAAACAGATAAAAGAACAGTTTCACTGGATTGGGCCATCCTTAAGATCTACAATCGAGACAGAGACTTAAAGTTTACCTTCAGTTCTCTAGGCAAAACAAATTGCTCAAACCAGAACAACTTGTTAAGGGCTATAAACAGGAAACAAGAATGTTTTAAAACTTCGTTACAGACCCCAGATATTCTGGCGAAGATGTCATGCAAAAGGGACGCAGAGAGAGGAACCAAAACACACCTTCACGTCAGTTCCCTTTATGCCAAGCTCAGCCATCTGCAACCACGAAGGCAGACTATTCTGATACCGATCTGCCACTGAAGCACATCCTGCTTTTCTAGCTGCCACATTGTCTTGTTCACACTTGTCATCGTATAGATGACAGGACGTTACACACTGGTATGACATGCTCATCATAGGACTATTTGAGTCTGAGGATGTTGAGAAGAATCCCCCAAAAGGAACAAATGATTCCATCAAGCTGAGTCAAATCCAAGTTAAAAACTAGTCAAGATTAGCGTAACTACTCCAAACTCATGTAATCAAGAAAATGCATATTCTTCACTTCAAGGGCTGAGAATCTATTTGATTAATGGCAATGCAGGAACTTAACGAGTGATTATAAAAGTAAGGAAACCGAATCACAATATAATTTCTTTAGTCAGCAATACAACAATGGCTTAAAACTTGGATAAAAGAAAACTGGAACATGGTTGTTCGGGGTTAATTTCCTTCCATCGTTTCATGGAGTGGAAGTTAAAAGTCCCATTCCTCAGTAGTGTCTTTAAGTCCCTTACTTGAGCGTGCTGATACTTTCACATGTTATGGATAACTTAGCAGATATAGTTACTTCTTCCGGTCTTTTGATAAACTTTCTCTTGAACCAAATCATTTGGTTAAATTATTTTATGGAGGTTAATTGGTCAGTTCTCAGCATTTCTGAAACAAATTTGTCTCTATAATATAGTTTTAATAGACTATGAATTAAATTTGTATGAAGAACTAAGTAAAATCCATGAGATCCTCATACTCTATGATTACATGAGACATGACCCGAAAGGAAAGGTCTCAGCCCTTTTACACTAGAGAAACGATGAAGTAAGACATAATATCCCAAGTAGCCCAACAGTTCTGCTCTGGGTGGCAAGGTTTTGCTTTTGTCTTTTTCCTTGGCCATTGTCAACAGAGGAAGCCATGGTAGGTGATATTGGTCTACGAGTCACCTCATATTACAATTCGCCAAAATATTAGTCCGGAACTTATATCTTGCAAATCAGGTTATCTAGGAGAAGCACCCTTCTTCCTCGCAGTAATCAGGCGAATCCAACCGCCTCAAAAAAAAAGAAAAAGAAAAAAAAATTCTTTGTATCGATTAAGCATGTGTCTCTGCAGCAAGGAAGAAAGCAATAGTCTAAAAAAAAAAAAACCCAAAACCACCTCGCCGTGCGAGTTTCTTATACCTCTGTCCAATCTAATAGTATCATTTCAACCTAAGGCAATCAAAAGATGATGAAAAATTCAGAAATTTTAAACAAACAGCAGTCACATAATCAAAATAATGCATGAGTTTGCTGGATTTAGTTCCTGGACTCTTTCCACAAAAATTAAAAAGTACCCTAACCACTAACTTGGCAGAATTCTATATCCAAACAACGCCTGAGCTGCATAATCTAAAGAACACTTGAATCTTTGAACCATAAGCCTAAAAAATTATGCAATTGATATACGTAAGACGACAAGGATAGATCAACAAGTCGTCTAAGCACCATGGACAAAAGTATCTGTGTTCATTTAAATAAAGCACATCAAACTCAACACATGAAAGCCTCTTACTTCCTCAGCATTTAAATAATTAAACGAACCCTCCCACCAGACCATCTCAGAACATGTCTGACAAAAATTGCGTGACTGTAATAGTAAAAGCACAAAGAGACACACACGGATTACTACATACATGCACATGCTCAGGACGCTGCATTTTCATTTGAGCAAAAGATCAAGTAGAGGCCTCGGTCATAGAAACAGGATTCCTCAATCAAGACACATCAAAAACCAATGCTAACTTTCAAATCTCGATTTTAAGGATCACTACTTCTGCAGATATATCAATCGTGAGATAGCACAAACAAGACAGTCCACTACTTACCTCGACCTTGGGCAAGATTCAGGCACCGATGGCCGCAGCGTCGTGATCGGCAGAATCTGCAAATCCCATTCCTTCTCGGCAGCCGGGAACTTACTCAAGAACTTCAAGTACGTGTCGTAGCTTGCTGCCGCCCCAATCAACCAGACCTTCCCCTTGTTCGCCTCCAACAACCTCGTCACCCGATCCACGACATAGCTCACGGCGTCGCCGCGCACCCCGTCACAAATCAATGCCCTCAAATCACCAAAACTGACCACCACGCCACTCCCCAAACACTGCCTTATCGCATCACCCACCTCCTCGAACCTCACATCCACACACCCTTTATCGAAACCCTCTCCCACGAACTTGGGAACATCATCCTCAATGCAAACCACGCTCAGCCCAGAAATCTCCTTGGGCAAAGACGACCCATCTTTTCTCTTGTCGAGACTGTCCACGAAGCTCTTGAGCGCATCATAAGCGCACACGCCCACGAGCAGGGGATTCCTCCCCTTGCTCCTCACCATGACCTCCCCTATCCTCCGGACATTCTCGTCCCCGTCCGAGAACCCGGGAAAGACCGAGAACGGGAAGTTGAACCCGGGCCGGCCGGAGGCCGAAGCGGGGCCCGAACTCTCGCTCAGGTTACACAAGAAGAGCGGCGGCGGGGCTCTGGATCGAGGGTACCTGAAGAGGTGAGGCAAGGGGCGGACGATGGCCAGCTTTATCTCGGAGCTCCGGAAACCCGCCTCCCCGAAGACGCGGCTGACGACCGGGTCGTCGAGGATCGAGAGCATCAGGTGCTGGAGCTCGACCTTGACGGCGTTCATGGAGGATTGGCTGGAGAGCTGGTGGTAGAGGTGGAAGTTCTCGGGCTGGCGGCGCTGGTTGGCCTGGGAGCGCTTAATGGCGGCCATCAGCGAGTTCGACACCGGCGGGTCGTCGCCGCCGCCGCCGCCGGCCGGCTGCCCGGACGGCACCCGGTCGAGGGAGACGCTGAGGCAGAGCTCGAGGGCCTTGAACTGGAGGCGCGGCGAGTAGGCAGAGTTGCGGGCGCGGGCGCAGGCCTCCCGGAGGGCCGACGACGGGAGGGCGAGGAGGGCGGAGACGGCGTGGAGCGACGTCGTCTGCGCGTGGCCCCGGCGGCGAGCGACGCCCACCGCCTCGTCCAGCGCGTGGGCCGCCTCGGGGGTTAAGCATTGCCTGGCCACACCGACCGGCGTAGGCATCGCCGGCGAGCGGGAGAAAAAAAAATCCGGGAAAAAAAAAGAAATTAAAAGGAAAAAAAAGGGGAAATCCTAAGATTTTCGGGGAAAACTATATACAGGGATTAAAAAAAAAAAAAACGTGGAAAGGAAAGGAAAGGAATGAAATGGGGGAGGGAATTCTCGGTATATAATAATCGAGCCCGAGAAAAATCCAAAAAAAAATTTCCTGCCTTTTCTTCCTCCTTCCTCTTTTCGGGAGGTGGTGAGAGTTCGGGTTGGCGTTTTTATGAGAAAAAAAAAAGGATAAAAAGGAAAAAGGAGGAGGAAAATGAGAAAAGAATAAAAAAGGGGAAATTTGGGCATAAATGTGCGTTTGCTGAGGGCGGGTTTTAATTATTTATTAGAGCGGGGACGGGGAGGGGTGGAGGAAGAAGAGGGGGGTGGGGGGACAAAGAGATGGCTTTTTGGTGATTGTTGAGTGGAGGGCGATGCGGGTGGTGTGCGGGGCCCGCCTCCAGTCCACATCAGACGGTCAGACCACCGTCGACGAGGAGGAGGCGGAGGAGGAGGAGGAGGGACGGACGGACGGAGGGTGACGGTGAGGGTGAGGGTCTTGTACGTGGCGCACGAGCGACACGAGACGTGTTGTGATTGATCGATCACCAGAGACGACAAGAAATTCGAAATTCGTTCGATGATGGAAAATTGGTCCAGACGCATGTCGCGTGATGAATCGATCGGTTTTTATATCTCAATGTCCCTTTTCGAAGCGAGGAAGTGGAAGGAAAAACTATATATTAGTAACGACATGTAGAGATATTTTATAGATTACGGGAAATAGAATCTGAAAGCGAAGAATTGGACCGGTGAAACTTCTCAAGTTAGACATGCAGGGTAGATGCTAGATTCCAAAAATTGAGGTAACCTGAAACTTCGATCTTGGACAAGTTTTTATATTTCCCTTGGTCTATGTAATTATGTGATCTTTCGATTTTTCATGGCGTATAACGATGAATGTGTCTAAATATAAGTTATGATTAGTAGATTATAACGGCAAGTGGTAGTCATTAATGATGACGATTCACTGCAGCTATTCAATTAATAATATAGATGGAATATCGGTAAAATCTAAAACTAGCTCTAAAACTTGTGATTGGGTAGGTTTCGGGCTCAAAAAAATAAGGAACCGTTAAAGTGGGTTGTTTCTAGGTGGAACCTATGCAGAACTTGGAACTGCTTATGCCTACTTTAGATAATGAAAACGTTGTTTGTAGAATTCCGATTAACAATAGGCAAGATCCATGCATAATATGGCTTGCTTATTTCAAAACCCATTAAATTCTAGAACTTCTACTAAAAAGGTAAGTACAGTCGGTTCGTGAAATGATCAACTTATTTAAGTAGCCAATAAGTTCTTTTTACATCACTTCATAAGCGAGTGTTTTCTGCGAGTTCTTATCCTCTCTAATGTTATTCGCACGGTTTAGCGAACTCAACATTGTAAACTACGGAAAGTAAGCGGGTGAGATATCGACGGCGTAAATCAATCTAGAACCCAATTCGTCAATCGAGGATCCCTGATCTACCTTCTTATCATAACACGACTTAAGGCTCACGAGAATACTGCTCGAATCGATTGACAATCCAAAATTACTTTATATCACGACGAAATCTCATTAAATTTGAACGACAAGAACTCCCATCTTTTTATTCCAGGTAGTAATATTATAATGAATGCTTTCACTTTCATTACTATATGATATATATGATATGATATGATATTATATTTTTTTGGGGGAGGTTTTGTTTTTTGGAAGGAGAAAGAATGGGTGGTGAGAAGAGAGTATAGATTCTGCTATATCTCAAGATCTTTCTGTGCACATCATCATCACAATGCTTTTTTCCTGAGAGAACGAGGGAGGAGATGCTGCGTCCACTTAACTTTTGAGTGGGCCCACTCCCCCCCAATTAGCGTCGCTGTCTGCTGACGTGTAATTTCATCCGGTACCATAGTCCCACCCAAAAAAAATTACATACACACACGTTTATGCCTATACGTATTTTCAAGTACCATGTATTATACCCGTTTGATATTATTTGTTTGAATATGATAATCGGAAAATTAATTCTCGATGAATTAAGTAAAATGCGAGAGCAGGGCCGAGGTTGCTCCGGCAAGGAGCACGAGCGGAGGAATTGGTTTGAATCCCGGGGGGGTGATGGGAAAAGTGTTTTCGGATCTTTCGCTCGATTTGATTTCGATAGGTGAATATTTTACGATCAAGTAACGGAACAAAAGGTTTTAGCTTTACAGACCTTTGTTAAGCCGTAGACTTTCTTTTCGGGGGGGGGCCAAAAGGAAGAGTGAATACCTCAAAAAAGGCAAATCAAAAAGGAGACAAAAGGGTTCCCAAGAATCTTTACCGTGTTCCAAGCCAACGACACCTTCGACCTCGGGGCATCGGGCTCGCGTGGGCTCGGATCACACTTGCCGTCAGATCATGTGGATCCCACCTCATCGAACATTTCATATGGGTTGAGCTCACGTGAATCGGACGCAACGGATTGAGTTGCTATTGAAGGGTATTGCTAAGCCGGTAGGACCGGGTGGCTGAGTCAGCGGATGAGTTCACCCGTGGGAACCAATTTTAATCTTTTGTAAAGGTTGAGAGCGACCAGAGGAGGAGGGGGGAGGGGGGGAGAGAGTCACTCCACACCCACCACCACACACATATCACTCACCATCATCATCATCGTCATCATCTCTATCACACCACACCGCACCGCACTGTACCACACCACAACACAAACCTCGGATCACGACGGCAGTTGAGAAGTCACTCGGGCTTAGCCGCCACATACAGCGCGACATGCTGATTCGATATTGTCAAACCGACCGATTTTCATCCTTCACGACCCAATCAACCGCTAGACAGATTAATTAAGTTGGTCCGACTCGCGTCAAAGGCACATCTCAACTTGTCGCGTGATATAAACTTTCTCGTCGTTATCGAGCCGAGGGCGGTCCCCCCCACCAATCAAAAGGTTCTTCCTCTCTCTCTCTCTATCTCTAGAGAAGCTATGGGAGGAGGGACACGCCGAGGGGTTAAAAAAGGTAGTGATTTGATGGGTGCTTTTGTTGGTTACCTTCTTTTGTTCGCTTTGGCAACCCTTTCAGCTGCTTTTTCCTCTCCTCTGGCCTTCCTTCCTTCAACCCCCCCCCAAAAGAATACCGAGCGGTTGTCCTCAGATGTTGCCTTTCCCAGCAAAAAAAAAAATTGAAAGTCACGTTGAACTGCCATCGACCTTTCTCCCACCACCACCGCCGCCGCCACCACCACAAAAAAAAAAAAAAGAGAGAAAAAGAAAAAAAAAAAAAAAAAAAAGCAGTTGACTCGACAGGGTCAGGAGAAACTCAGCTTTTTGGTGAAATAATGGTATCTGCTAAAAAGCCATTAAGGACGGGGCGGTGGTGTCTCCTGCATTTTAATGTACGAGATTTTACTCGTACGACATCGTCCGTGCGTCTTAATTGTCCATACATCGAAAATATATAAAATAATTGGGGTGAATAGATTTAGATTTTTTGGCGTGATTGATTACGCTATCTTTAAAAAATTGTTTGCAAAATAAGATTGTTAATGATTGATGACAAAATTTTTTCAGGATATAATAAAATCTCAGAATGAGAATTACTCTTAAAAGAACGCAATTTTAGAATAAATGCTGTATTTTAAGAAAAAATTGACAAGTGAAAATTGTTGAATCGGATAAATTAAATTTATAATAGTAAAATTATGTTTGGACAGATATTTCTTTCGAAACGTTACGTACTTTTGGAAGTATACAGTGAATAAACATATTGTTACATAAGGACACAACTTTTCATGTTAAAAAAGGACCGTTGATTGGAGTTATTCCACGAGCGCGTAAAGTGCTAAGTACACCTAATAATTATGTTATTATTTGCACACCTGCACGTGGTCTAATCCACCTAGTCCATAGTCTTTAATTATAAGGCTAGAAGCCTTCCACTTATATATTGTTCCACATATTCACATCTTTTTGTTGTTGTGGGATAAGAAACCTTAAAGGCTCACTTGAAATTATATTGTGTTCCATAAATCTCACTCAAAATTAAATTAATAATATTTCATATATTTTGGTTGACAAGTTACTATTTTTTAGTTTTTTTTTTTTTGCATGCAAGAAAGTCCATACTAAGGTTTTAATTGAGTTGAGTCAAATTGATGACGATGCTCAAAACTCAACTTATATAGTCGATGCTCAAAACTCAACTTGAGTATTCATTTTCCCATTCAAGCTTGACTCGATCACAATTAACCTATATACAAAGAGCTCGGGTTTTACATGGGTAATTTTAAGGATTTTGTGCCTTTTTTCTTTAAATCATATTTTTGCGAAAAAAAAAAAAAACAGCAAGAGTTTTGTGAGTAAATATTCTAACACTCCCTTCACGTTTAATCTGTTTTTTTTTTTTATACCTAATACTGATTGGGGAGGCAAATGAAACCTAGAAAAATTTGAACATTATGTTATTTTGTGAGATTGCATTTAGAATAGTCGGCAATGGTCCTACAAAATCTCACATTGACCTAGCTTGAACTTGAGTCCAGTTTAAAATTAGACGAATCGGTCGTGAGTAAGTATCAAGTTGAGTCGAGTCCAGAGCTATTTTAGACTCTTCGTGGGCTTCCAATCGATATGGAGTGTCCTCAAGTCGTGCCGTGTCGACGCGGAAAAGCAAGCATCACCCAGACCGAGCCAGGACAAGATCCCCCACCGGCTTTAGGATTTAGACAAAGGGCATGGCACGGTACGGCACAGCACGAGAACGAGGTGGGGGAAGAAGAAAGCCTTGGATGAGAAGCGGGTTTGGTCTCGACGGATCGGCACTCGCAGGCGCTCGGTCGCTTTCGACGTGCATTTTCTAGACGTGCTTGCCCTCTCGAATGGCCAAAGGGACACACACCATAAAGAGATGATAGAGAGATGGATAGATAGGCCATAAGAAAGGGAGAGAGAGAGAGAGAGAGAGAGAGAGAGAAAAAGAGGGCCGGCGATGGAGATGTGTGCGGGGAAAAAAGGAGAATCCGGGTGCGAGATTGCTTTGGGCTGGGGAATCTACACGCCTATTGCCACTTGATTAGTGTCCTTTTACATCGATTCCTTAGACCAACCCGGCTAAGGAGCGGGGCATCTTAAATGAAAGAGTCGAGTTCAGCGGTCAGAATTCGATATGACGTCGCTATATGAATATGATTTGTGGTGCTAATCTTAATAAATCTGGCATTGGATAATTATCGGGGAAGCCAAAAAGGAAAAAGAAAATAATATGAGGGTTGGGTATATTGAGAGGTACATGCAGCACGTATGTTGAGCTGAATAATGACTTGTAATTGTGAACCATGTCCCATTTTAAGGTTGAATAAATTCGACCTTTGCCTTGAGCATGGTGTTAAAAGGGATCCCAATTCAAAAAGTTTATTAAGCCAGTAGACAGGAACATGGTTTGCTATTTAGGATGAATTAATTCAGAATTAGGTATTGATTCTCCGTTTTCCAAAAGTTTCATAATTCTGTCGAGAAATTAGTATTCAAAACTATAGATACGATAAAGTATGACGTAACCATAATATGCTTTAATGCTCACATAGATACGATTAAGTTTCAATATTTATGAGAAAATCTAGCGAGCATCAAGAACTCATAAATATCGGCTGGAATGAGGGAATAAATAGTCGTTGAAAAATCTACAAGTAAAACGGAAAGATAATATAAACATGTTGAAGGATAAGCATGTTCTTTCCATATCCGGACGTCAAGGACTCTCTTTTTTACGATGCACCTGGAAAAAAAAGAATAATTGAAAGTAAACGAGGGGAAAAAAGAGAAAAAGTTATGCCCTAAAATGCAAAATTATGTCTTTGTCCATGTCACACATTTATTCCTGTTAGGATTGTTCTCAGTCACTTGCGATGCTTCCATATTCTCTGCAAAAAGGAAAAATTACTCAACCACTTAACATGGTTGCCAATTCGCCAACGCAGTCCTATGCTTTTGTACAAAATTTCAATAATAATCCATCCGACCAATTACCATCAAGAATCACTAATGTTGCGATGGACAATGATGATAGACAAACGTCGACAATTACCAGCAATAATTGGCTGGAATTATTATGTTAGAATTTTGTGTAAAATTTTAAGATTAAATTGACATCCTTATAATATGTTTAGAACTAATTGGATAACTCTTTCCTTTACAAAATCTATGTCTTATAATATTTCCTTTATTTTTAAACCCTTTTTTTCCATTTGATTATCTCTAACCAGATAAATAATTATGCATCTTATTGGAAGATAAAAGGGACTAGAGAATGCACGACACAAGCAATTCTGAGAAGCCGATTCCTTTATAATAATTTCTTCTTCTTCTTCTTCAACTTTTTTTTTTTTTGTCGCTTATCGAGAAGCAAATTTTGTCTTTCAGCTTCTTGAGGGGGAATATCAACGAGATCAGTAAGTGCTCATCGCCATCATGCCTTTGGCATCCACGAACTTCCGGTACGAACGCAACAAAGTTAGGTCTTCGAGTTCTTCCTTTCGGTTCTTATATATTATTAAGGCGTTCGGTCTAAAACTAATCTTTTCGAATTGGAGAAATGGTATCGAAGGTTCCCATACTTCTTTTCTTGTCAAATTATTCAACCGGGTCTCTACACCTTGTCTGTTTGTGTGCGATTGGGTCGGAGATGGACTTAATCAACCGCTCGAAAGCCATTATTTGGAATTTCACTTTAATTCCATACCGTCGAATAGAATAAATTCCTGATAATTTGACTAAGACTGTTTTTATTGTTCGCGAGTGTTGTGTGAACCTTAATATATGGTTTAAAAAGTCGGTCCGTATTCCGACATGTGGGCGTGAGGAGTTTATCAAGATCGGAACATGCGCACTTATCAAAAAGGATGCATTAGCTTGTGCAATCGATGTTCATTCAGCCGTGCGCAAGACATGCTTTCGGAAAGTTAAAAGCTTTGGAGCACATAAAACAAGCGAGTCAGATCAAGAAGATCTCCATATCTGAGGGATGATGCTCTTCGAGATAGAGAGAGAGAGAGAGAGAGAGAGAGAGATGGAGAGATAGGGGACCATGTCCGATGCCCGAATTGCGTCTCCCGTTCAATCGTCCACGACGAATTTTTTAATTGAAGAGTCACTTTGTGCAACGATTTTTTTCAAAGTTCCTCTCACTTTGAAGTTGAAAAATCCACAGCTCTTTTGCATACACACATGCATATCTATATCTATATCTATATATCTAATTATATATATATATATATATATATATGTGTGTGTGTGTGTGTGTGTGTGTGTGTGTGTGTGTGAGAAGAATTGATGGGATTTGACTTCATTCTTTGTTGGGCCAACACTCGAATGCGCATGAACTTTTAGTCAACCTACTTTCTTTACATTATATTCCATCTTACTTTCCATCACTATTCCTTTTTTTTTTCTTTAACGTTTTGGCCAAGTGGGTCTTCTTAGCTCGAGTGATGATATTGGATAATGTTACCTTGGCCACAAGTGCCTAATTGGCCTATTTATTAATATTAAAGGGGTTGTAATTTTAAGTGTCTCGATTAGACCATCATCAAGAGAGATTAGGGAGAAAAATACCTTTTATAAGCACGAGTTCCTCCCATTGGATTCAGTACAATGATGATATCGGCATTTGGATGGCAAATTTTAATTTGAAAAAATCCAGTGCGTGCCTATTCATGGACCCTTATATTAGGCTGATGTACTGATATGTGTAAATTCGTGTCCTTTAACAATAGCCGTTGATAATGGTAGTTCGAAAATGACATGGCCTCACGACTTAACGTGCAAATACTCGGGAGCAAGAGGATCCATCACTGTTGTTACGACAAGATGGGATGCTCCTCATAGGAACGAACATTCGTACGAGAGTGCCACTTGATGCCAAAACGTTTGGTCTTTTCACTACCAAAAGAAAAAATTCCTCCCAATTCGACGAAATGTTGATGGCTTGCCCTCGCCGTTGGGGCATAGATCCCAATGCCATAGGGCAAAAAAAGAGCAACCAAAAACGATTGCTATTTCATCCCTCATTGTTTATTAATTGTTACCCTTAAAACATGGGAAAATTAGGCCGCAAAAAACATAATTAGGTGATAATAAGAAGGAGAAAAATGCCGAAAGAGCAAATGGGTCGGTCTATTTATGGGCCAACAACGTGTCCTAATTAGATCAACCTCAATATTCGGAAGCCATGTAAAAAAGGGGCAACAAAATATAATCAAATAAATAAATAAAGGGCAAGAAGTTGCGGCTTTCATGTGATCAGCTCTCTCATGGCCAAAGGGATATATTCAATATCTCCATCACTTGCTCTCTGAAAATTGCTCTTCACCACCTTGGATTGCAGACATACATGCTTGTCACCATAAAGGGTGGTCGGATATGACTTCACTTCTTGCCGTTTACTTTTCAATTTTCTTAATTAATTAGTCAATTGGTGTCGCTCTAATCCATCCTTTCATGTCCTTTAGTGGCTCGTTGTCGCGTCCGAGAGTATTCGATTCTGGTACTCTTGGATTATTAGTTCTTTTCCTCATCGTCCCAGCCATGTGTCCTACAAAACACATTAATGTGGTTGGAAGGAACATGATCCTTTAATTGTATTATTGAATATAAACCATGTTGTTTTTTCTAGCTAAAATTTTTAAACTTTTAAATTATATAGTCGATATGTGTAAAAATTTCGAGTTTAGTTTCTCGCCTTCCTTCACCTTTCATGAATTTCCCTGTTGTATGGTTCTTTTGATGATGATCTCTTTCTCTTCTAATTTTCTTCTTGGCATGTTTCTCAACCGTTCGTGTTTCGAAAGATTGAGATATGATGACACAAATAGTCAATGAATTTTGGTTTAATGTGTAATGTGACCCCTGAATTTTAGTACAATATGTAATGTCCTCATTGAATTTTTAATTTATTTAATGTGGTCCCTAAATTTTTTTTATATATATTCAATTTAACCTTTTGAACTATGTAAAAAATGTTCAATATTATCATTTCATTAACTTAAGTTGATAGACAATATTAAACATTATTTTCATATAGTTCATGGACTAAATTGAACATGTGTAAAAAATTTATGGACCGTTTTGAATAAATTAAAAATTCAATGATGATATTGTATATTGAGTTAAATTTAAAAATAATTGATGTCATTTTGCTAAAGATTAATTGTCGGACATGTCTGCTTTATGATGAAATACATGGCGATATCCTTCTATCCAAGGAATCCACGTGGATTCGATTGTCGCAGGTAGTATTATGTGAGTAAGCTTTCAATGATGGAACAAGCACAAAGTAAATTCCCAATCACTTGAATTACACTAGTAACACAGAGCTTTAAATCTGAAATAGTTTGAATTTTGAAGGATTGATTCCACCGTGTCTTGTCATATGGACATATAATTAGACCGCTTCTTCTAATTATGTCGACCTCAATTATTGCATTCTCGGAATATGTGCAAGTGGAAACGCCTCAGCATGTACAACCTCTCGCACGATCCAATGCCCTCCTCAATGGCCATGCTTTTTTTTTTTTTTTTTTTTTTTCTCAGACTATCTCTAATGCAGAATCACATTCTAAATCCATTCGCAAGGGAGAAGAAGAAAAGCTAAGGGAAGAAGATAAGCAGAGATGGGACTGTTTATGCAAATGGAGATTTCCATGAATGGATTCCCAATTTGTGACATGACCCAAAATTTGACAGGCCAAAAGAAAGAAAGGAAGAGTGAATAGCCAATGAGACAGAGACAAGACATCTATAGAAGACCCCTTGACATGACACCCCACTTACCAAAAACCAAGAGCACCCCCAAGAGAAAAAGCAGCCCTTCTAAAACCCTTTTAACTTAGGGACATGGGTTTGGTGCGAAGATGTATAATCCACCAATGGCCACTCTACACAACTGTGGAGGAATCTCCCCCACCATCACCTTCACTTCCATATTTGGTACAACACTGGTTCCTAGCGCTGTCCTTTCCCTTGCCCCCACCTCCCCCGCATTACACTTTAGACTTCTAAATCAATCACTGTTAAGCTCGAAAATCAACTGATGAAAACTTCATTCAAACACCAAAACACACTCTCTCTTTCAGTCATCATTCTTGTGGGTTCACCCTTGTTGTATGGACTGGAGAAAAGTAATGGAGTTACACCAGGTGTGCATAAGGACCCCCTAAATTCCAATCGAAAGTTTGTGGGCAGCCACTGGTTTTTCTTTTTTTCTTTTTCCATTTTACTCCATGTAATAATATTATCTTGGAGGTTAATCAGTTTGTTTTTGCCACTAGCGCTTGTTAAAGCACATCTTCCACCACCGACTCTCTACCTAAAGGATTTCATGTCAAAGTCTATTTGGTGATGCCCTGTTAATCATGCACATAACTGTTAATCATGCACATATTTTCATCATGATTTAACTTTTGACTTGAAATTAATCCTATTTCGAAATTGTGACTGTGAGATGACCAACCTGAGGATGCTCAGCACACTTGGATGCATGTTGGTATAAGAA
Organism: Eucalyptus curtisii; assembly: GCA_017140595.1. Lineage (NCBI taxonomy): Eukaryota > Viridiplantae > Streptophyta > Magnoliopsida > Myrtales > Myrtaceae > Eucalyptus > Eucalyptus curtisii. Next base: position 632,484 of record CM029503.1, read on the forward strand.
TTACTAATTTAAAGAGAAGTGATCCAACTTCAGATAATTAGAAACCTTTGCTTTGAAGTCAGGAGGTGAAATTAGTTATAATACTTCCAACTTTCAAGTGGGGGAGTTGCTTTGATAACCCGATTACTCTCTCTCTCTCTCTCTCTCTCTCATGTTAAATGCTCTTAATAATTTGGAGCCTTGGGCTCAATTCACATGTGACTTGTCTATTCTTAAACTTCTGAACGCAAGCTTACAACCATTGATAGTGACCATGATATATCACCAGATTTTCCTTTTCTCTGAAAGATCTGGTTCCCAAAAGAAAATAAATGGAGAACTTCTTTGTCTACACATGGTTTGGCCAATATTGACGAGAGAGAGAGATGGTGATGATCCTTGAACTGTGGAAAAAGTTGGTCTTTTCCGTGGAAAGAAGCCATCATAAAGATGTGGAAAAAGGGGGAAAAAAAGTTGAAATCTTGCCCATTGGATGGGTAGCTGAGTGGGCTACTGCTTCCGCCACTTGGATTTTACTATTAATAGAAATTCTGTGGTTTTTCTTTGTTGTTGGGTTCTGTCCAATTCCCTCTCCCAAGTGGGGAGAACCTGGTTCTTTTGCCTTTACATTGCTTTCCTGACTTTGACGAAATATCACTTCCTCTCATTAAAAAATCGAACGAGCAAAATTCCTGGTGCTGGAAAAGTGGCCACTTTGTGTGCTTGTGTGTGTGTGTTTGTGTGCCCGTTGATCTTTCGGATGCACTTAAAAGCGTGTGCTTAGTAAAGCATTAGCAAAAGGAAATCAAATGTCAAAAGCTAAGACAATCATTCTCCCTTATCTCTAGAGGGCGTATATATTGGGCCACCCCAAAAGTGTACGGCCTGATTCGTGTCTCTACCTAGATGGACTCATTCATATAAATCGATGTCTTGTGGAACGACGGTCTCTTTCCCTCGACATGCAACACTTCTCCAGCTATTCTACAGTCTGGGTTTATGCATACATCCGACGACAAATTTAAGCTTGCTCACGGGGATAAAAAAATCATGTCACGAAAGTATCAGAACCCAAGTCAAAATGATAAAGTAAATACCAACGACAAATTTAAGCTTGTTCACGGGGATAAAAAAACATTCCACAAAAGAACCAGAACCCAAGTCAAAATGATAAAGTAAAGAGGACTCCATAAACATTATTTTCATTAACTCTAAATTAGACATTATTAAAGAGAAAATAATATGCAGTTCCTATATGATGAAAAGCTCAATTTGCAAGCTCATGACCATCACCATTGTTGAGTCTATGAGCTCATGTCGAACTCCTCATATTGTTGCAAAGAAGAAAATGAGGGTTCGAGATGAAAGCTTGAATTCTCTAAAGGTAAGGACCCTTTCGTTGAATATCATTGATTAAGATCTTGCGATCACTTTCAAAAACCACTTGATGGATGTTGAGGAACTAAGCCAATTTGTAGGCGAGAAGAAGAGCTGCAGCTTCCACTTATATTGGTGAGTTCCACCTTCCTCGTCTCATCCGTGCTTAAATATTAGCGCCTCTTGCCAATAGTGCAATTATACCTATGGCCCATTTGTTATCCTTCCGTGTACCATCGATATTAAACTTTAGCCCTAGATAAGAGGAAGAGAGCCATGAGTGTGTCCTTTCCCAAGGAGGATTGGCTTCCTCGCTTATCTCGACTGTGTACCCTTCATAAACATGTTTGAAAATTCCATATATTCTTGTATGACGCCACATTCTAGTGCAAAGAATGTAACGTTGCATTTCTATAATGCCACATTCTAGTACAAAGAATTACTGCATAAAGGGTGAAGAATTTGCGGTCTATGAACCATTTTCTAAGCTGTACACCCTGGATCAAGAAAGTAGTGCACCATCCCTTCCGGCGACTGGAAGTCCCAAACGGATGATATGATATCCCATGGACACTGTCCTCACAAAATCTAGACTAAGGGACATGTTGTTAACAAATGGACTAGTTTTCCTATGAATTTCCACACAATTGGCAAGAAACATTCGGGATGTGAATAACTCCACCTGAGTTGGTTCGACAAGGCAAGACATTAGCCGTTGTCTTCCACAACAGGATCTCGTGCGCTTGTGAATAATAACTTTTCAAGTTTTGCTCCAAATCATCGAGTTTTTGCCATCGTCTGAATACGAATTTGATACCCATGTAACCGGTTTTAACTGCGCATGCGCCCTCAGTAGATAGCCGCCAAATATATCTGTCAATCCAGATGAAGATCGAAACATGAATCCGAAGAATGGCTTGGACTGAGATCGGGAAAACACTCGAGTTAGACTACTTACATCCCAAGTTGTTATCCCTAGCGTAAACAAATCTGTCTTTCTATACTTCAACACATTTTTCATGATTGGTTCCCCTATTATTGCAAAAGTCAAGCGCTATTCACAATCCGACTTTTGCGAATGGGATTGAGTCTTACGTTCATAGGGTTTTGGACTGGTCAAAATTGTTACGTCTCTGACTCCTCTTCTTCATGGACAACTTCACGTCGACAATCGGATTTTGGACCGTGTATAAAGTCGCGATGCATGGCACTTGTCCGCTTCGTCGAAGTTCCGTGAAATTTCAAAAGACGCACCACTAGATTGCAGTGCTAAATCATCATGCATCAGACAAAATGCACGACAAATTAACCAAAAGCAATTGATAACAATTTCAGAATTTATAAAAATAATTATTAAAAATGTCTATGTATCCGGACTTTGTATCTCGTACAATGCGTCACTGTCTCTTTATTTTCATTTCTGAAATAAGAGATTGGATGAAAAAACAGAAAGTCGATGCTCACCATCAAATTATCAAATCGAGCATTTCTATGGTTAACAAAATATGCGGAACATAAAAATCGAGAAATTTTAATATATTTTAATATATCATAATGAAGAGTATAGTCTATTTATTAATTTTATGAGATGACTATATAAGATAATATATATCAATCAATATATGTACAATCAAAGGGAGATATACACACAATAACGAAATTTAGAGATACATAGAATCAAGAGAGTTATCAAATATATCTAACATAGGAAATTATTATAGCGAATTCTCTAATTATCTCTAACATCCTCTTAAACTCAAATTTCATGGCTCCAAGCTTCCGTGATTTCGATATGTCGCTTGCTTGACAGTAGCGAGTTTGGTGGTGGCGTTAGCTTCTCAAAACAAGAATTGAAAAGTTGAGAATTAGAGGCCAGCAACATGTGCCCTTTGCAGTCGACTTTGCCGTCGGAATAGTAATTGACCAAATGCGGCCGATACGGTTGCCGTAACTAGAACAAGTGAATAAGCCAAGCTTTGCCGAGCTAAAGTTATGTGAAGACACTTCGCCATGTTGAAAATTACGTCCATGAAAAAGAAAAACTTGACTTGGTGACGCATCACCCCTATTGTTACATTATCACTGTAGCACTTGGTTAGAAGCGAATGAGGCATGAGGTGAACACTGTTATGAGGATGGATGGGTGTGCATTGGAGTGCCTGGTGGTTGTGTTACATCGCATGCTCCGATTCTTGTTTTGAGAAGCCCACATCACCACCAAACTCACTGCTATCAGACAAGCAACGTAGTGAAAAGTTGTCATCAACATAGTGAAGAGTACGTTAACCTATTTATAAGCTTTATGGGACGACTATCTAAATAACATATAGCAATCAAAATATGGACAATTAAAGCGAGATATATGCATAATCTTGAAAAATACATAAAATCAACATAATTATCAAATATCTCTAACATATGAAATTATTTAAGAGAAATCCCTACTTATCTCTAATATTTACTATAAAAAAAAAACAAAAATAGTTTTGTTGATCGGTCGAATAATCAGTATGATCGAAATGAGTAATCTTATACTAAGATTCTATTGTTTCTTGTTTGCTTAAGAATTAAGTTGTGTTCATCGTATAGTTATCGTGTGATTGATGTATGCTTCCCTTTTTTAATTTCAAATTGAAAATTTGTGCTCAATAGTTTCTGTCACTTATTTCTTCCTACATCAAGGCAAGGAAAAGGATCCTTTGTTTGAGAGTAATCTCCAAGCAATTATAACAGAAAAAAAAAATAAATAAACAGGAAGCTGTTCATATTTTTATTTCTTTTTTTTTTTAATTCTTCATTACATATGCTCAAATGTATATATGTATCTATCTGTTTTATATATTTAGATACATTTACTTATTTTTTACTTAATTCCCATCTTCTAAATTGAATAAAAAATATAGTTGATTTAGAGATGAATTATTTTCAATTGCAATCCTAACAAGAATTATACTGGTTAGAATCAGGGATCGAATTTTATTTCAATTAGAAAATACTTCAATTGTTGTAATACTCTCCCGAAAGAAAGGGTCCTTTTACTAAGAATGGGACGAAAGAAAATGAATCCGTATGCTAATTCCTTGTCCTCAGATCCGTCGGCCAAATTGGGAATTAGAATTCTAATGAAAGGCAGCATTTTAAACTGACTCTATAGAACAAGAGATATAATAATCTACAATTAAATTAGTCCCATTAATGAGGAGGAGGCCAAGTGGATAACCATTAGATTCTTCATAGCAGCTATTCTTGTGGCTAAGAACAAATCTATGCTTTCAGAATGGGAATTTGGAAGAGAGGGAGAAAATCAGTACTCAATTGAAAAAGAAAATATGAAAAGGGTGTGCTTTAATGGGAAGAAAAATTGAAGATTTAGACGGCCCATGTCAAGAAAATTCAGTCTATCCCATGAACTGGACATATTTCTTCTAGGGTTTTGAGCTTGAATTGGACCAGGCTTCGAAACCAGAAATAGAGGCCTGACCAGTGACCACTCCAAAAAGGCCCTGAGAAAATCTTCCTTTACTTGCTTGTGATGAAAAAATTAACAAAATTAAACATTTACAACTGTTTCCAACATTACTATAATGCTATCTCATCGCTCGAGCAAAACCCTCTATCCCGTCTTACTTAAATTTATTTGGTACCGACTATTATAACCAGCTATGCAATAAATAATGTTGTAGGTCACATAGATAATGAATGAAATTGACTTTATTATAGGTTAATCCCATTAAAAACCTCACAGCAGTATCTTCGTGACACTTTTACTCCATACTAATTTCCATCTTGCGAAAAATCTCAAGCCATTACCTTTGACCCAAAGCCACCACCCATTAGCATTTCGTCTAATATTTCGTTAAAATGCACGTGTGTTGGCACATGTGGATTTTTCACGTCGGATCTATCACTCCACCACATTTGATACATTTTGCAATTGTTTGCCACGTGTGTTGACATATGCATTTTGATGGGGGTAATGAATGGAACGCTTACAGAGTTGATTTTGGAAAGAGCGGATAAAATTGAACCCTAAAAAGAGGGCGTCTGGAATTATTGAAGAGATAATACGAGTGGAGTTCAATGGTGGTCCAACGAGGGGCCTTTCGGGGGAGTCAGGCTTGGCAAACGTGAACTCGTGGACAAGGAAGACTTCTTGCTAGCAGCGGGTGCTATTGAAGCCTTGGCCCGTTGCCCACAATATTGGGTTCAAATAGTCCATGCACGGCTAGACACACATCCTATATTACCATGTGCTTTCGTTGGTTAGTCTATAATTTATGACATGGATTAGGGCTCCATTTATTTATCTTCATGTGGTTTCTAAGCCAGGAGTGCTCTGTAGATGTTTCTGATTCTTCAATTTGTCTCTTGGCGTATCAGTTTAGATTTTTAGTGACGTGAAATTTAAATTTGAGTAAATTTGTTATGGGGTACAGGTTTAAGATTTTTAATGGCATTAATTCTTTATTTCAGTGGTCTTAGGAGTACTTGAAAGAATTGCCATGCGAGGATCTAGAATATCTTCAAAATTGTTCTCATGGACGGCCTTTTAATTTGAAAACAAAAACTTCCTTAACAAAACTAATCTTGATGCTTGCATACTAAGTACATGAAGCATAAACTTACTGACATACAAGCCGAGAACAGATTAAACTTAAAAAGGGTAGGAAGAAATGAAAACACTTGCCAATCATAAAATCATTTCCCAAAATAGACAAATTCTGAAATTCAAATTGAAATTCATTTCTAGTATTTGAACCTTCAAAAGCATATTGCATAAATTTGGAGTATCACTAGCTGTGGCACTTTAGATGTGGTCTTAACTCATTTAATCTAGCGCCATTTGAGACCAGCTAAGTCGAAATCACATGTTAAGAAACCGTGGATTGGAAGTAAGACCAGCATTGAATCTCACAAAGACAAACTTACATAACTGCCCTTGAAGTGTTTACGTACTCACAATTGTTATCATATTCTTCAAATTTTGGGCATAATCCTCTCCCTCATCCTTTGACTCCAATTTGGTAGATCGACAATTTTGTCATGATACATGTATTCAAACCTTCGTGTTGGCAACAAAATGTGGTGGTCTCGATTAATAGTTTCGAGCACAACCTGACATCGAGTCATGATGCGCGCTATTCCTACCTTTTGAGTTCTTCCCATGAGCTTAAATCCCATAAGGCCATAAGATGAGGGCTCAACTTCATATCTGTGGAGTCAATATGAGTAATGCTAGGTACGTTAAGGGTGCGTTTGATAACGTTTCTGTTCAAAAATTGTTCTAGGAAACAGAAATAGAAAAAACTATTTTTGTTTCGATGAACAATTTTTGAACAGAAGAACACGTTTGGTAAACTTGTTCCTGGAATATAAAAAGAACAGAAACATGTTTGGTAAACTTGTATAATTTTTTTTTATTTTAAATTTTTAATATTTTTATTTTATTTTTCCTTTTTTCTTCCTTTTGGCCGATCATTGGCCTTGGCCATGGCCGGCGGCCTCGCCCGGCCATGGTGAGCCTTGCCCGCTTGCCCACCATCGACGAGGCTCGGCGTCGCCGCGGCCACCGCCAGCGACGCCGACTGAGGTGGCCCGGCGACGCCGAGCCTCGCCGGTGGCTAGGCAAGCTTGGCCTCGCCAGATCCGGGCGAGGGCCAAAGAAAAAAAAGAAGAAGAAAAGAAAGAGAAGAAAAAAATAGGAGAGAGAAATTGTTTTTTGAAAGTGTTTCGGGAATAAAAAACAAGTTTTTCTTATTTCTTGTTTCTGTTCTAAATTTGTTCTCGAGAACAAAAAAATAGATTTAGAACAAAAACGCAAACAAATATGTTTTTTTTTTCCCCGGAACAAAAAAACAAGAATTGTGTTCATAAACAAAAAAATAAACACAAACAAACGCAGCCTAACATTCATGTGCTAAACCAGCTTATAGAGTTAACATGACAAGTCGAACATAAATTTACCACATTGCTTTATAAACCAATTTAGTTATTTTTGTCTTAAGAACTCTAACATAAGTCAAACTCATAACATATGATATATATAGACACAATGACACCCACATGCAAGTGCACATCATGGTAGGAACAAAAGGACCTTTTTACAGGGTTGCATGCCCTAGAGCTTTTGCACTGTAATGAAAAGCAGCAACATTCAGGGGCTGTCTTTGACTCCTTGCTTTCTCAAGGATGATCTTTTGTCTCCTTCATTCTCTCTCCTGCCTATCTTATTTTTCACTTATGAATCACATCCAACTTTAGAAGAAAAAGTTAATTAATGCTATACTTATATAATTTGATAGCCTGACGTGTCATCTATTTCACTTTAAAAGCATATAATTGCTCTATGTAGAAATGATAGAAAAAAACCGAAATACAAGTATGCGCAAGAAGCATGCTACCTTTAGATCGAAAAAGAGAGAATGATAAGTATAACAGCCATGATTACACTCATGAGCTGTATGCCCCACATGTTGTTGCTTGTATTCTAAAGTATTGAGGTCAAACTTAATTTAATACCCCGTACGTCGAAAGGGAAAAAAGATACAAGAGCGTTTTGCTTGTAATAATTCGCTATTTGATGCTCTTCACAAAAACACAGCTTAGCTAAATACGTTTTAAATATTGTCTAACCGATTGAAATCCGGATACTTGCCATTGTTATTCAAAGTTATTAACGACAAAGAGCAATACTATGTTTAATTAGTTTGGGTCGCAAAATTTGTATACTAAATAACATGGTAGATTATTATCAAGTGTTAGAGATGGCTCTCACTTACTTAACTGCCCACTCTTTTCTATAGATCGGCCTTAGTATACCTAGTATCGCTTTGACGACAGATACTCTAACGAGTACAAACCATGCCAGAATGAGCAACGATGTGATGTTGGCTTGGATTTAGTGACATCCGGCTAGCAATAGTGAATGACATATAGGGTCCGTTTGGTTCGGCTTTGGGAAAATGTTATTGGGAGAATGCAAATACCTTTGAGGTAAAAGGGTTTTCCGAAATGCTAGACTGTTTGGTAAACTATAACTGAAAAGTGCTTTAAGGAAATGCAAGACTGTTTGGTAAACATATATTTGAAAAGCCCTTTAGTGTGACCAAATTAAGTTTTTTAGTTTTAGTATTTTTAAAATTGCAAAAAAGAAACAATGACTATATAACCTTTTACATTTTCATGTTGAGAGTAATATAAAATATATATATTAGTAAATTTATTTAAAAATTATATTAAAAGAATTTGATTATAGATTATATGCAAAGCTCAACTTTTGGGCTAGGGTTCTTTTAGGTTTGTTTTCAACTTTGAATAATATTTTTTAATTATTGTAGTATTAATCATCTTCGTTAATTAATGGTCATTCTAGTGTATTGATAAAAAAGTTGGGCTATTGATTGTCAAAAGATAAAAATGACAAAAAAAAAAAAAGGTGAACCCAACATTTGCAAAGGGTTTTTATTATTTAAAAAAAAATTAAAAAAAAATCCGATGAAACTCCATCACCAATCAACGGCGGTTGGAGTGTGGGGAAGATGATCGGTTTTAAAAAAAAAAAAGTCAACGGATGAATAGTAGAGGTGGATTTGCATTTCCGAAATGCTAAAAGCCCAAAGCAGGTCCTTACCTACTTTGGGCTTTCAGCATTTCAAAGGCCAGCATTTGGCTAAGGACACCTTCAAATGCTGAACCAAACACAAAATTTTTTTCCTAAGAGGCTTTTAGGGTTGAAAGCTCATTGAGAATGCTGAACCAAACGGAGCCATAGTCTCAAAAAATCACATTGCTCTAGTCATGTTTGTGACATGTCATGGTTGTTCACGATTACAATGATATTGCAACTTGCAAATACTCCATTTGAAACCCAGTTCTCAACACTACATATGTATAACAATAATATACATTTTCCTAAATGTACTCAGGTCAAAATTATGCTTTGTTGGTCCAAAGAACTTTAATATGACTTGCACATGTTAGCTCTGGTTGCAACTAGGCTTTAGGCAGATACATATTTTAATACCATTTTCTTGCAAAGTGGTTGACAAATTTTGGCTCATGAGCTGTTCGAGGGAATCATTTCGCTTGCTCAGTCATCTTCACGAGTTTGTTTATATCCTGAGTAGCCTTTAATAGATCAGGGCACAAACTCAGATGAATAAACTATAGTAAACAGTTCGAGAGTTAGCCGAGAAAAAGAAAGGTGAGAGCATTTCTAGCAATTTTTGGGTGGAAAGTCAAACCTCTTAATGATGAAAAGTACTTTCCACCCATTAAATATGGGTCCAAAATTTTAACTAACTTGATGTATATGTTCCAGCTTTTTAATTATCTATTGTACTTAACGTCTCGAAGCCGACATACTTTTCAAGCATAGGAGAATTTTTCAATTTTAAGAATTGGAGGTCGTCCGTTTGAATATTCTGCTAAAGAGCATTTTAGTAAGATCTTCAATATCCGGGTCAATGAGTGTTTTGGTTTCTCTAATATACGGGTGAATGATGGATGGGTAAGTTTTAGACAATAAACATGGAATCTCTCCGGTTGGAATTGGTTTCTAGTTTTGGAACTTAAAACCTACGGAAAAGTGCCAAAAAAGTTCTAAACATTTTGTATTTGTGCCGATTTAGTCCTATACCTTTTTTTTTTGCGTCAATTTAGTCCTAAACATTTTTACGTTGTGTCAATTCAGTCCTTTTCGGCCAATTTTGACCTGGTTTTGCTTACTGGACACCGGCCGGCTGACGTAACTTGATCGGCGCTGACATGGACAACTTTTAATAATATTTTAATGTTTTTGAATTTTCTTTTGAATTTTTTTCTTCCCTCTTCTTCCTCCTTCCAGCCGGTCGTCGGACCTCGACCTTGCTGGCCATCTCGCCAGTGGCCACGAGGGCAACCTCGCGCTAGGCAGCGAGGCTCGCCCTCGCCCAATCCGGCGAGGGTGGGCGAGGCTCAACCCTCGCCAGATTCGGCGAGGGCGAGCCTCGCCGCCCAGGCCTCGAGGGCTGGCGAGGGCAAGCCTCGCCAGCTCGGAGCGAGGCCAGCTCTCCCCGCTCCGTTCCCCGATCCCAATCTCGCCCTAGAAATTTCCTCCCTTTGCTCGTTGTCGTCGTCTCTAGGGTTTTACAGGAGCTCAGGGGTGTCCTTAGTCGCGCGGCTCCGGCCCTGGATTTTTGCTTGGTTTCCCCCGCGGCGGTGATTCGTTGGGCGAGGGTGAGCCTCGCCACCCAGGCCTCGAGCGCGACCTCGCCGATCATGGGCGAGGCTCCGGCAAGGCTCGACCTCACTAGATCCGGCGAGGGTGAGGCTTTGGCGAGGCTCCGGCGAGGCTCGACCTCGCCGGATCCGGCGAGGTTGAGCCTCTCCGCCCAACGCGAGGTCGCCCTTGCGGCTATCGGCGAGGTGGCCGGCGAGGTTGAGCCTCGTCGCCCAACGTGAGGTCGCCCTTGCGGCCATTGGCGAGGTGGCCGGCAAGGTCGACCTCGACCTTGCCGACCGTCGCCTCTGGCCGGTCGTCGAGGTCCGACGACCGGCTTGAGGAAGAATAGGGAAGAAAAAAAGAAAAAGATAAAAAGAAGAAAAAAAAATCAAAAAATCAAAAGAAAAAGAAAAAAAATCGAAAATATTAAAATATTATTAAAAGTTGTACACGTTAGTGCCGATCGAGCCACGTCGCCGGCCGGCTTCCAGCCAGCAAAATCCAACCAAACTTGGCTGGAAAGGATTGAATTGGCACAACGTAAAAATGTTTAGGACTAAATCGGCACAAAGACAAAAGGTTTAGAACTTTTTTGACACTTTTCCCTTGAAACCTATCTTGTAGATCTTAGAATTAATCCTGGAGCTGACCTTATTGGTCCGATCCAATTTCAGGATTTATATGGAAACCAGCCAATTCATTTTTTTTTTTCCATTTTCTTTACTCTTTGAAAGGACAAATTTTAGTAAAACACTTCCTTATCGACAACCAAGACAAATAATAGTTACAGCAAAATAGTAGAGTAACAATAAAAATGCAAGATGCAAGGTAAAACTAAAAGGAAAGAATTAGATTTTCTCCGTTTATAATGCCAACCTGGTAATAGCTTATTCCAAATATTGGAATCGAGAAGTGGATTTGCTCCTGGATCAAAACTAGCTGAATAGGATTAGTTCAGTTTGATTTTAGGGTCTATCTTGGATCGGTGCTCACTCTTGCTCCATTGTTTTAAGGCATCATCAATCGAGCAAGCTTTCCATTATGAATTTACAAAAAAATGGCAAACCATACATTTTTGTCTCTTCAATTTTTTTTTTTGAAGGATTACTATTAGATCCGTTGTCAATGCGGTGAAGCACTACTCTTCATGCAAAAAGAAATGGCCAATAATTACTGTCACGGCCCGATCGGCGGTATATCTTATAGAAATCCTTAATAGTCTTTTATATCATAAGTTTAAATGGTTAGTGAATTGTCTTTTGCCGATCAGAAGTTCGCAATAATCTTGTAAAAGAGACTATTTATCACCTGTTAGGTTTCTGTAAAAAAGGTTAGAAGTCGCTCCACTAATTTCTGAAGCTGGGGGTTTCCTACACGCAAAGAAGAACAAAAATTTCTCTGCCTGCGAGGTGAACGGGGGCCAACATGTATAAGATGGTTTTAGCTAGGGGCAGAAAAAGGGTTAGAGAGGAAATAATATTTTATTTCGAAAATATTGAGGGATTGGTTGAGTGATAAAACCACGGAGATCTTGCATCTCAAAAAACGTGATTTTTCATATTTGACTCATATTTGACATCGTATTATAATAAGGGAGTAATTCCTCATAATTTCAACGTGAAAGTTCTTCTACCAAGTGGACCAATGAAGCGGACTTAGTTTGATGATCGATGATTGCGTTACAAAATTTAAAAAAGAAGAAGAGAAAACCTGTTGTAGAATCAGTAAGTTTGTTCAAATTCCGACAACAATTAGCATTGATGGAAATAAAATTAATCTCCGGCACTTAAAGAAAGGTTCAGTGTCCCATCTATTTCATCTTAGGTAGTTCATTCACTCTAAATGTTACGTATCTGAAAACAGAAGATGAATCTCCCATCTCTCAACCACCGCCGTTGCCTCCATGTCCCTATCCTTCCTCATCCACAAAATCTCTCTTTGGCGCATGCATAAATCGTCGCGCGACCACGTATGTCGACCTAATAGAGGTCCTGGACCTCGAACCTAAGGTCGATCGAGGGTTGAAGACCTTCCGGTGGGCCGAGGTGGCCGGAGGTGCGGGTGCAGCGATCGATTGTGGCGAACAAACGCAAGCTGTGGCGGTGGCGATATTGAAGCATTTTTATCATTAGAATGTGACCCTCTCCCGGCAGCATAAGCATGTGAACTGTGGGTTGTATTGGTCATAGACCGGTGGCAGTCTCCGGTCCGAGTTGGTGAAAAAGACTTGCGTCAAAGTTTGCGTCAAATTTGACATTCCTCAACTTTGAAGCAAAATGCCAAACTTCTCACACAGAAAGTTTTCCATAACTGTTGTCTTCATCAATGTTCATAAACTCAACCCATCAAACTGATGCTAATCAAAGCAGCATCTGCATATCTCCCTCCCTCCCTCTCTCTCTCTCTCTCTCTCTCTCTCTCTCTCTTCTAGGCCTTTATCCTCTCTGTCTCTAGGTTCTTTCCTGTTGTTCCTCCTCTCTGTCTTTGTCTCTGTCTCTGTCTCTCCGGCAATGAAGCTCAACGCCCGCCGCCCTTTTAGATGACGAGGCCGCGGCTCTCTGCCATCGTCTTTGCCGTCGCCGTGGTCGTGCTCTCGGCCACCGCCGCGGCCCTTGCCTTGGGCACCGGCTCCACCATTGCCGTCAGCTACTCCTCTGCCGCCGCCACCGTGTGCGGCATCTCTTCCGCCCAGCCCAAGCAGAGGATCAAATGCTACCGGCGGGGGCAGGTGGTGGAGTTGAGCCCCTACACCTCCTTCTCCGCCATCTCCGGCGGTGCCAATTCCGTCTGCGGGCTCCGCTCTGGCGGCTACAGCTTCCTCTGCTGGGACAACCTCAACGCTGACGGCTCCGCCCTCATCCCCAAGAGGATTTACAACGACCACGCTGTTCTGTTGGAGAACATCTCGGTCGGTGATTATCAGATTTGTGCACAGGTCAATGGTACAAAATCAGTCAAATGCTGGAGAGGTAACAAATCATTCTCTTTACCTCCTGAGGACGATGAACTCACTTCGATCTCATCTGGGTTCGGGTTTTCTTGTGGGGTTTCGGTGAATTCGACTCGTGTCCGATGTTGGGGAAGCAATCCAAATGCAGGGGATATAGAAAATGGGTTCGGAACTATGCCCATGTCGAGCGTCGTAGCCGGCGGTTCTCATGTCTGTGGATTGAACACGACTGGGTTTGTGGTCTGCAAAGGAAGCAATGAAGCTGGGCAATTAGATGTTCCCTTCAATTCAGCCATGGAGTACTCACTCTTGTCTCTAGGTGCTACTCACAGCTGCGCAATCCGGAGACTGAACAACACCGTGATCTGCTGGGGTGGCAGAGGGCAATTCGTCACGAAGGAAACCGAGGGAATTAACTTCGAAGCGATCGCTTCAGGCACGAACTTCACTTGCGGGTTGATGACGAGCAATTACTCGATAATGTGCTGGGGTCCGGGATGGAACAATGGATCAGGTCCTGAGCTGCTTCCATTGACAGGGATTTTGCCAGGACCCTGCGTTCAATCCTGTGATTGTGGCATATACACTCAGTCTCAGGGCCTCTGTCACGGTTCTGGTACGATTTGTAAGCCTTGCCAGGTCGAGTTCTTGACGCCTGCGCCGCCGCCGCCTCAGCCGCCATTGGTCTCTCCTACCTCTGCTCCATCACGAGGCTTGAGGACGAGCCTACTAGCATTTGCAGTAGTCGGCTCTGTCGGGGCTTTTTCAGGCCTGTGCACGACTGTATACTTGTTATATACGGGGGCGTGTTTCGGGCACAAGAAGGTACACAACTCGGTGCAGCCAACAATTACGAGGGTGAATTCAAACAACGCGATGAACTCAAACAGCGGCAACCTCTTGAGATCGTCGACCATCCGGCGCCAGAGCTCGAGAGTAATGAGCCGGCAGAGGAGCGGGACCTCCTCTAAGCACGCGGACAGGGCCGAGGAATTCTCGCTCGCCGAGCTCGCCGCAGCCACAGACGACTTCTCCCTGGAGAGCAAGATCGGCTCGGGGAGCTTCGGGGTCGTCTACCGGGGCAAATTGCCCGACGGCCGCGTGGTCGCGATCAAGCGAGGGGAGACCGGGTCGAAGGCGAACAAGTTCCAGGAGAAAGAGAGCGCGTTCGATTCGGAACTAGCCTTCCTGTCGAGGCTCCATCACAAGCACCTGGTGAGGCTGGTCGGATACTGCGTGGAGAAGGACGAGAGGCTCCTGGTCTACGAGTACATGAAAAATGGAGCTCTCTACGATCATTTGCACGACAAGAACAACGTGGAGGTATCGAGCAGCGTCCTGAACTCGTGGAAAATGAGGATCAAGATCGCGCTCGACGCGGCGAGAGGTATCGAGTATCTGCACAGCTACGCGGTCCCTCCGATCATTCACAGAGACATCAAGTCGTCGAACATATTGCTCGACTCGAATTGGACAGCTCGGGTCTCCGACTTCGGCCTGTCTCTGATGGATCATCATCATCATCATCATCATCGTCATCACCAGCAGCAACAGCACGAGTCGGACTCGGACCAGAGGCCGACGAAGGCGGCCGGGACCATCGGGTACATCGATCCGGAGTACTACGGGCTGAACGTGGTCACGGCGAAGAGCGACGTGTACGGGCTCGGGGTGGTGTTGCTGGAGCTGCTGACGGGGAAGAAGGCGATCTTCAAGGAGGGGGAAGGGGAGGGGGTGGCGCCGCTGAGCGTGGTGGACTACGCCGTGCCGGCGATAATGGCCGGGGAGGTGGGGAGGGTGCTGGACGGCAGGGTGGCGGCGCCGGCGATGGAGGAGGCGGAGGCGGTGGAGCTGGTGGCGTACACGGCGATGCATTGCGTGAACCTGGAAGGGAAGGACCGGCCGACGATGAGCGACATTGCGACGAACTTGGAGCGAGCTTTGAGCCTGTGCGAGGGGGATAGCCATGGAAGCATCTCCAGCGGCGGGATCTCCATTGTTTCGGAATGAAAGAGCTTGAGAAGAGAAACTACACGAGGGAGAGTCAAATTCAAATTTCATTATTTTTCCCAGAAATCTCTGCCTAATTTAATTGTTTTTGCCTGATTTTGTTTCGCTGTAAACTGCAATTTTTCTCCTACATTCTAACATTTTGTAAAGAGTAGCTCTTTTTTTCCCCTAACGGTAGATTTTTGGGAAAATTTTCATCCAGGCAAAGGCTGCATTTTTACTTTTATCTTTTGTTGTTTCACAAAATTGTTTTCCATCTTTATGATTTTTGAAGTGGACAACCGAAATTTTTTTATAATCGTGTCGATTATTATGTTCTCCTTCTTTTTGTGCCAGAAATGATTGACAATATCATTAACATGCGTATCGATATAAGACTCATAGATTTAATGATAGGGATGGGTTTGGTTTATTTAATCTTATATCTAATGATAGGGATGGGTTTGGTTTATTTAATCTTATATATCATATTATATATCATAGAGTATTTTTAAGGTTTATTTTGTACCTTGAGATACATGGTCCGCCATCGTGTCCAACGTGTCAATTCCACGTCGGCCTAACTTGCGTATACGGTTGGCAACTTCACGAGAGAGAGAGAGAGAGAGAGGTGAGCTTAGTTGACAGATTGGATGGATCCAATATTTTCTCGATTGGATGGGGTCCGATAAGTTTGAAAATCTGGAAAAAGCAGTCAATTGCAGAAGGCCCTTTGCCATGTCAACACGTGGAGCCTCACGGTCATAGGAAGCCATGTAGGATTCATATGGGGTTCTCAGCATTCCTCCCACATTTACGCGTTCATATAATAATTCTCCGTAGAAAATATTTTCATTATTGACAACAATCTATATTTAAATATTCTTATGAACAATGGAAATACTTTTAATTATTCATTTTTATAAGCATACCAACATTTATTTTTAGGAAGAATACTTTTTAAAATATTTATTTTTCGTGAAATAAACGGAGTTTTAACTATTGCCCACTTCTTCGATATTTTCTTCTTATGGACTACCATCATCATTACCAACCCTAGTCCTCCAATAATTTCTCGAGGTGCTTTCATGAATGAAAGTTAAATATCATTACATCCAAAAATTGTAAATTTTACCACAATGATACTAGACAACGAGTCAAGTCGAGATGGACCATGTTTACCCAAAGGATGAAGAAAGATATAAGCAAAAGAGAGAAAGAAAATGGAGCAGGGACAAAAGAGGGAGATTACCTATAACGACCTCAAACACTAAATTCTTCAATCCACCAAAGAGTTTATACATATTATATTATATACAACATTATGCTAATTATATAACAAATAGGGATTAATTACGGGCGGTGGTGGTGATGAAGTGGGCCTCCCGGTGGCCGGTGACTCCCCACCAATTTTTTTTGTTCTCGTTCTCGGTGCTCTCCTCAAAATGATTTCATTTGGTGGAAAAGAAAAGGATTTTTCGTTTTCCTTTGTACAACGATTGACAAGGACAACAAAATCGACTCAACCCGTTATCTCCATACCATATCAATTAGAATAAAAAAAATCATTTTCTAATATAAGGTTCCTAATCCTACGTATGTACCAAAATTTAGGGCTTAGAATATCCATCCTGGAGAAGCAAACTCCAAGCTGGGAAGTGGGTAGAAACCAGAGTGGTTATGCAGGATGAATTATAGCGACAACAACATTTAAACAAATAAATCATTATTATCTAGATAAGGCTTCTGGAAGAAGGAAGAGAGCTCTTACATCATCTTTGAATTCCTGCGTCCACTCCCCTACGCATTCAAGCTGCGTCCTTGGCCCCCTGAAAAGCGATCGGACCAAAGAAAGAAAGAAGCACGACATCAGATGTCAGACCGAAGCTCACGGCAGTCAACCCGCGAGTGCTCGCTCACTTTCTTCGGGCGTCGCTGTCGCATGAACTTTCTATGCACTTTAGGTAAGGAACGTGCAGGGGAAGGCTCGCATGAGAAGACCCGAAACGACCTCCTGGGGATTGGCCGTGCGGTACTGGACAAAACGACTTTCGGATGTGGAATTTGGCGTGTTCGCTTCATCTTCGCTCCGAACAGGTGCTTTGCCTAATCGTCGGCCCCGTCTGTATTAAGCTATGCTACAGAGGAAGATCTTCGAGACTTGCTTTCATGGAAAAGGGAAAGGGAATGGATTTGGTTTGACTGGCCCAAGATAAAGATGTCACAGGAGTTTGCAACTCAAGGGAATAGATTCCCTGTGTTTTATCACTAGTGTACCGAAGGTAACAGTCAACCAGCACCATTAAATGACAAAGAATGAGACCCAAAGAAGAAGACAATGGACACCGGACAGTAAGCCATCCGGATGTTTTGGAGATTTAGGATTGGAGAGCTTTAATATGTGCCCTATTGAAACCGGGCACAGCCGGAAGATTTGTAAGCAGTTTCAGGCCATAGCACTTGAGCTCGATCGTAGTGAAAATTTCAAGTGACTCGGACTAGACCTCACTAAAAGGTGCTATATCCTCACATGATCTATCGAGGAACTTGAAATTATTTTACCGACCGACTTGGCGATGTAATGAAGTGAGAATTTGACTGCTGATGGAGGCAATGCTCACGCTTTTAACATCTCTAGTTCTTCCCCAAGTAATGCGAGGAAGTGGCCAGTTTCAAGCTATCAAACTAAGTCTATTAATATGTCCATCAAACTTAGGTCCTTGGAAACACAACAGAAACAGAAAGCCATGGATCGTGAAATTGCGTTAAGTTCAAAAGCGATGTTCAAGCTCAACCTCTCCTCAATATCTTTAGAAACATCACAATTGCGAAGAAAAAATCACATGGTAAGAAGACGATACATTGTCGCTCTAGGGAAAATGATACAAAAACAAAATTCGTAAATACGTTCTATTGCCTCTGACTCGTACAACTTGTCCAAGTAACTTAGATTAAAATAAAATTACATAAGAAACCAAAAAAAAAAAAAAAATAAATAAATAAATAAATAAATAAAGAAGAAGAAAAATCCCCACTTCATAACAAAAGTATATGAAAACAGGTCATAGAGAAATAAAAGGAGAATAAAAACAAACAGTTTGAATGGCCGTATATAAAATTACTTTGCAGCACCCTCACCCCGCAAAAAAGGAAGAATCTAATCTATGCAGGCAAACACCATATGTTACATTGCTCCGCCGACAAACTCTGATTTTGCGGATGCACGGAGATCGGCAAAGTTCTTTACCATAATTTCGATGGACAAGCTCCATTACTAAATAGCTGACATGGTTTTGCTGCTACACTAAACATGTCTATTTTAACATACCTAAACCAGAGTAAGTTGAAGTTTTGGCCGATTCGGTTGAGGCTCCACAACCTCCATGTGAATGTTCACCTTCTGCAAGACCCCATAACTAATGCTTCCATCCATCTTTTTTATCTTCTGCTGCTGTTCGTCAACAAACCATTCCCCTCCTCCCTTCTCACTTCTCTCTGTCAAGTATACAGGTCCTTCAATCCCGAATCTGCAAGAGTGATCGATCTGTTAGTTATGCATAAAGATGTACGTATCATATGTGTAGACAGCAGATCCTTCCAGACATATATATTACAAAAGCCATGTTCTTTCCACACTTAGCCACAACACAGTCAATATGGAAAGAATGCCATAGAGAAAGTTGCCGACCCAATCAATCTGCGGCTGCATACATTAAGGCAGGTCTGAACTGGCGTCATTGGTAAAAGTCCCAAGATTTCTCTAAAATCTATGCAGAAATTGTTGAACCACCATCAAGTGATGGTTTAAATATTTAAACGCTTTGACACTTGTCTGCACATGTAAGCGGGAATTTCGCCTAGAAATAAATAGCGAAAATTGATCGTAAACGAGGAAACAATGTGGGCCCAAAGAGGTGCAAACACAAGCCTCCTTGAGGCATCATGTGGGAATGGCAAGACTATTCTAAAAGTTTAAGGTGTATTTGATTAAGCCTTCTTACTATTTACGTGTTCTGACAATTTAGAGTGCATGTTTCTAGAGATCATAGACTTTTTCTGTTCTCTTTATGACGAGAATAGAATTTCTTACCAGCCAACTTTCAAAGGAAGAAAGTGCCTGCTTTTCTTATCGATGGAAAGACAGGTGCCCTAGAAAAACCATCAATTTGCTTGCTAGCCCATAAATTCAAATATGCAGTCAATAGGCTCCAAAGTCTTTCAGCTGAATGGTCAAATTTCCTATCTTCCACCAAGATGTGTCTCTTGCCAAGATTCTGCACTTAATGTATAGACTGAATTGGGCAACGCATCCATTCTGCTTTCACATACCATAACTTTTCTTTCCATTTGACTCTTTTTGTTACGTTATGTTGTTCTTGTCAGAAGGAGGAAGGCAAAAAGTCTTTGAATGTCATAATCAGTCAGAGTCTTATCAGTCAGAGTCTTAACTCCCGTTTTACCCGTTGGATGTATGAAAGAAACTTGAACAAAGAAAGGAAGCATAAACAAAATCAAGGAGAAAGTCACTTACTTAGGTACAAACACAATAAAGCCATTGGATCTAATCTTGACAATTCTAGCTTCGGTGTCAGTGGGCCTGCAGTACATAGTAGCGTTTTCATGTGCCAGTCTGAATCAAAGCGTCCTTGGGTGTGCTCAATCACGTGCAGGCGACCAAGCTTAAGTTTAAGATAGAGAGAAAGAGAGAGAAAAGTACCGCTTCCTGAAGTAGATGAGCGTATGGAGCTCCACTGAGGCTCTACCAGCCATCTGAGCGTTTCTATGTCGGTAATTCAGATCTGGAAAGATAATATTGGAAAAGAAAATGAAGTCAGTAAATTTGGAAGCAGAAAGAGAGAGAGAGAGAGAGAGAGAGAGAGAGAGAATATTAAGAAGTAAAAGAAGATCAAACGAGCCCAAAAAAAAAATTAAAAAAAAAAAAAATCAGAAATAGAGCAGTTCAACCTTGTAACTATGTGGCTGAATGATAGAGCAACGCTAAAGTACATGACCATACCACTAATACAAGAATGTTCAGAGCTAGAAAGAGAGGCAATGAAACGGAACAGTACAAAGCTTAGTTGGATCATTATTGTCTTACTGTCAGCAATACTCGTTAACTGGGGTCTGTCTTGAAATATGGCTGGAAGCTTGTAAATTCCTAATGATGCAGCAAGCAACCTGTGCACAATGACATCTGCAAAATAGTTTAGTTCCAAAATCAGCATGTGCCATCTCATTTACCACAAAGAGAAGCATCAGAAGAGAACTGGTTCCTTACCAGCATATCGCCTGATAGGTGAAGTAAAATGAGTATATAATAGGGCAGCCAACCCATAATGTTGGTATTCTGGCGGAGTCAAGTCTCCACTACAGAAATATACTGCCTGTATGACAGATGAAGGAAATAAGATCATATATAAAAAGAGCATAAAAAAGAAGAAGAAATTTTCAGGTTTACTACATTCAATTAAAATCACCTGTGTCATGCATCTAGTTGCAAGTATTCGTATCAATTTGTTAAAATATGGATCTTCTCCCTGTAGATTTTTATTGACATTAGAAAGTGAGATATATATAGCATGGTAAGTTGAGAAGCACATAACAAGCTGGACCAATCCTGAGGCAATCCATCTAGAACTGTCAGCTTATCCAAGTGCACAAATTAAAACAGCAAGGCAACTAGAATAAAGAAATCCACTTGAGCCGAATTAGAGATGGTTATCATTATCTCACACAAACAGAAGGTTATGGATTTCATCAGCTGAAAAAACAATGATAAAGCACAAGTATTGAAAACTCACCACTGCACGGTCAAGTGAATCAGCCAGTGCTTTTGATGAAGATACATCCAACTCAAGACCAACAGAAGCAGCTGTACGCAGCAAGGGTTCGAGCATCTCTTTTGTTGGTGTAGGATGCCGCCTGTGAAAGCAATCAACGACAGATATCTGTTATATAGCCAGAAACCCCCCAAATGGACATTAATCTGAGAGATACTGTCAAAGACAAGGAAAAAAATACAAGTGGTGATGTTCAATTGCATTGATACATATAATCTCAGATTCACCATAAGAAAATACTTATAGCTTTCCCTCTAATCACAGGGTAATAGTATATCTAGTAAGTTCGTGAGAATCAGGCTTCTTTCAATGGAAGTCAGAGTATAATGGGGGCATAACATAGGAAGACTTTTTCCCATTTAAGTACTATAGAATTAGTTTATACTCAAACCACAATCATCGTTTGTAATTATGAAGCCACTTGGAAGGTGGTCGGACTCCAAAAAGAAGTGAAATCACTCATATAACCCTTCAGTAACTGAAGTACAGGATGAGGCTCCATTTTTGTCATTATTTCAAGACATTTATACTCCAGAAAGCTTTAATAATAACTGCGCATTGAGCGACGCACCAGTGTCACTTAAAGGTTGGAAATTGGAAAGGATGGCCGCGAAATAAAACAGTGCCACCCAAGATGACAGCAAAAGGCAGGAAATCTAGGAGAGCTAATCCCAGATTGACATAACGGAAAACACCAGCTTACCTCAACAGAGAACATAGAGGATAGTGTTTAAGGATTTTTTCAGCAACTGAAACATTGGCAGCAAGCATGAACTCCTCCACCATTTGGTTTGCTTCTCGAATCTGATACATGCCTGAAGATTTGCAGGTAGGTGAAAATGCAATTAGTTATTAAATGACTGCAATAACTATATGCCGGCATTGGCAAAAGTAACTAGCACCTCCACTTTCAAGTGTAATAATCAAGTGTAATCTGATTCATCCTGTAATATAGTGACTGAAGATGACCACACTGGAATTTGGCAGTAAAACAAGCTTCAACAGTATGAAAATGACAATTTTTTTCCCTTTTAATAGCAAGGAAGCCTATCGGTAGGTAAACCTCATTTAGGCATTCAATTTAGATACAAAATCAGAACCATTCAAATGAATTCAAAAGAAGAGATGAGTTCTGGAATTTTTGGTTTAATACACTTATATACAGGCCATGTTTCACTATTGCTTACAGCCTAATAATAACAGAAAAATGAATGGTCATCCGTCCTAAACTTTAATGGAGTGATGGCAAATAGAGGACACAGCTAAAAAAAACTTTATTTCAACAACTTAAGAGAAATTGTTATCTATCTTTAAAGTTTACACGACATACCAATATCAAGAGGGTCATGAGTCTCAGTGTCAATTTGAAATTTGACCTCGGCAGAAGCAAGTGTTAAGGCTCCTCTCTCAATACGCCTAAGCCTCATAATCTACATCATGAGTATAATGTGCCGTTTAGAGACAGTTTCCCCAATAAATAAGCAGACCAGGTTAAGAATGCATGCGCACCTTTGCCAATGTATTCATATTTCTCAAATCTGCAGTTAAGGGATCTGCCAACCGACTACAAAACAAGAGAGAGTAAGTAATCCAGCAATCACCCAAACAAACTCCTTGCAGTATACTAGACATAATGATGAACGACGCACCAGCAAGAATAGGAACTGCTGAATTATGCTAACGTGAAAATTTATTGAACAGAGGATAAGTCATGTGGAAATAGCATGTTGATTAATCAGCAAAAGCATCAAAAGACGAAAGGGATTTTTTTTAGGAAAAAAAGAAAAAAGATTGATATCTCTCATGGTCTAACTGAAGTTTGAGTTGCCAATGTTTGTCTAAGCATTTCCTATGCCTCACATCACTGCCAATACCATATCGCTGTCCATGGCTGCCACAAGTAAGTTTGAACACTCTCTTCAGGCAAGAGCAGACTTGTTTGCAAGGTGAGAATATGATCAAACTGAACTGGACTTACAAACTCTATCAAGAATTTCTTTCCACAAGTGCCACACAATTATACACAACTTTTGTGGCCATGTTTGCTTTTCCCGATCTTAAAGGGTTCAAAAAGTTACACATGGAATGAACAGTCGATAAGATCACGCCGCTTCCATTGTCTACTTCAGGTTCATCACCAGCCACCTTTTTCTCCCCCAACTGGAACAACAATAAATAAACCAACAGGACCACAGAGCACCAGTATATTTGAGGCGAACCTCATAACAACCAAACTTGGAATTTAAAGATGTAAAGGAGATAAATTTTTTTCAGGTATTTCAACATTAATATCTATAGGATGCCAGAGATAAGAAGCGAAAAAGAACAAGTATGGACTAAATTTTCTGAAAGACAAATTTATCAGAACAAGTTTAGTACAATGTGTGAGAGGTTATACATCAGAAAAGAGCTCATATGAACAGAGGAATAGCCTTCTCAACATTTACATGATTACCTGTCATCCATCCTTGTCTGAGCTTCAATATAAGACATAGCTGCACATGATTTAATAATGCTTTTTGTATATCTTGTGGATATTATCTCTGCTTCAGGTGTCATTTCCTGAAAATGGGCAGTAAACAAGATTGTTCTCCTTTCATGGGAAGATCAATCAATATATTTTTATACACAGGGCTGACAATTCATGATTAGTCAGCACACAAGCTATCATTTGGTGTAGTCTGGTGATGGCGGCTAATGGACATGCAATCCTCTTTACCAAAAAGAGCACGGCGAATGACAAAGATAGAACAAGAAACATACCCAGATAACAGAAAAAGCCAGTCTCTCCACATCTGCCCGAAGTGAACATATATCTGCAACATAAATTCACATGTTAAGTTTGATACAGGCAGGACTATGGATTAACCACAATCAGTCTTTTCTCTGATGTCAAAGAGACAATTTTACAGCTCTACATGTCATATTACCTTCTGTCAAAGGCTTTGGAAGCATGTCAATGCGGCGCTCAACAAGGTAAACAGAAGTGCCCCTTTGTGCAGCCTCATCATCGAGTGGTGTGGAAGGGTGCACAAAATTTGTCACATCAGCAATATCTAGGTGACTAACATTAAAGAAAAATTCCTGGCTAAGTCTTCAAAAACCAAAAATTCAAATTGTTGAAATTGTGGGCCCTTGAACTCTTTACTCCTTAGTATGTGAAAGCCAGGGTACCTTGGTGCGGAACAAAATTGACTTGGACCCCATCAACATGGAGTCAAATCGAACCATGCTCGAAAAATTGATAGCCTACATAAAGCTTGTAAATCAAGTTACTGAGAGTTTGTCAGAGATTTTGGAGACAAGGAATCATCAAATTCAGAAATCGGAGGGGAAAATATGTGCAAAAACAAAAGGCACAGGAATTATCTCTACCCAGCTCAAGGAAGGACCAAAAGAGGAAATTAGGAAGGACAAAAGCAACTAAAAGTAACTTGGCCCAAGAAAGCCTCACTCACTAGAATCAGCAAAACATTTCTGCCAGACAATGCCATGGCAAGAAGGTAATGCTAAAGGACTCGGTAAAAAGAAAGGCATCCTTGTCAAGGCAGGACCACCTCAGAAGATGGTGGCACTTACTACAAACTGAAGGACGAAATTGATAAATACTCCTTGAATGTGCTTCATAACAAACAGGGTGCACCAGAGAAGTTATTATTGGAACATATACTCACAGGATAAGTAGAAGTTTCATAAGCAGCTAGTCAAGATTAAAGAAAATAAAATTCACAGAAGGATTGGGAAGAAACAGAACCAAACCAGATGAGGTTCTGTATCCATTAATCTAAGTATTCTGACATGACATCAACTTCAACTTCTGTTTACCTGAATACAGGCCATGAACTTTCTCCTATGCAAACGACTCTAGAAAAACCATTATGGCAAGATTAATCTTAAGTCACAACCATGTTAATGAAGCCCTGGGGAAGCCCAACTCTAAGGATACGAACTCCAACTTCAAAATTTCCATTGGAAAGGGCTGTACAGTGCAGGGCATCATCAATATCCTTGCATCCTGCCCAAAGCAGAAGCATACATTAAACATTAAAGAGTAGAAATGTCAGAAAGGGGAAAAGAATTGGAAATTAGCAAGTGTATACAAGTTAGATACCTGGAGGATCCACACTGAAGACACGCAAATGCCGTAAATCTTGCCTCATGGGATTTGCCAAATCTTCTTCTGAGACTGACCATGGTAATGGAGGCAAACATGCCAATACTTGAGAAGAAAATGGCCTTGCATCAATGTCATTCTCAATCAATACAACCTACACACACATTGAAGGAAAAAAAAAATGTTAAATTCCATCTCACTTTCCGCTGAGCAAAAGGGTTCTTTTAAAAATCAGTACTTACAACATGAAAATTTCAATCTCTCCACAAATTTCTTGTCCATGAAACCAAACACAACTAAAAGGACACAAAACCAGAAACAAGCATGAAAAGAAAAAGCGCATCATCAGGTACCTCGCTTTCAGCATCTCTATCACCTATTTCTCCAATTGTACGAACATAATGACCAGAAGGATAGCGTGAAAGACGGTCCCAGGAGTCCACAGTCACGACAATCCTCTTGTTCAGAAGGTTCCCAAGCTGTCGAGTTTGGATGCGAATTTTTGGAATTCTCCTGTCCTTAGAAACAAATAGTGCATGTGCAACACCCCCATCTCCGGCCGGCATGGGCATGGGCTCCAATGATCCACAATAACTGCTCAAAATGAGTTTAGCAAATACTAGGAAATAGGTACATAATGGAGAAAGAACCAAGATATTAGAACAACCATTAATCAGCATACAATTGGATGTTAACTCCAAAAACTAAGTAGTGGTATTCATTTGACGAGAACTATGAAGCAAATATTAGGGAGATAATTCATTTAAATGCTTCCTTTTAGCAGGGTAAATCAAGTGCAGAGTGGTCCACACACTTACTAAGAAAGATAGCGAACTACATTGTCATTAAATCACAGAAGCTGATTTATCAGCATATACAAGTTACTCACACTATCCATATATTTAAAGACAGTCCGGACATCAAACAGTGATGGTCAATTGAACAGCAGAATGCATGCCACACCATATGGAATAAGATACTAGTGATGCAAACATGTATTTCATAGTCCAACCACCAAGTTGGAGTTAATACTTAATAGATGCATCAACAGAAAAGTAGCCACTCCCATATACAAATAACAGAGTTACACCATAATAATCCACTTACGAATGCCAGTTCCTCTTTATGATACCAACAACCCGGCCAGATGGGCGAGATGGAGGTGGACCAGCAGCACCCTGCACCAGATTTGTAGTCCTAGGAGCATCATCTGCACTGCCTGGGACCAGATGAACTCCTTCCTCTTCATCCTCTGTATCCAATAAAAATAATGATAATTATAAGCAGAATCATACGATCCAAAGGAGTACCCGGTTGAAAGCTGAGTCAACAGAAAAAGCAAACGTATTCCTTAAAGAATGCACCATATAAGCTACCATACCTTCATCTGCTAATGATAAAGAATTCTCCTCATGCCATTGATCTTGAGGCAGGAGTTCCACTGCCACGATATCACCGTCAAAAGCTCGATTCATATTTCCACGCCCATATATAATGATTTCATCACCAATACTTTCACTTCCAACATATGCTTCGAAAGGATTGTATCGATTAACGCGAAGCTTCCCTTGGTGATATATTCCTCGATGCAACCCAGAAGTAATTTCAGAAAGGGGCTTGTGCTGCATAAAACGAAAAATGCTAAGAACAGCATTATATCATATCTTCAGCTCATTCAAACATGCCCACAGCTTACTCCAATTTATTAGATGGGATGACCTCAAGGCATACCTCAGTATATATAACTTTCCTCTTTGATGGTCTTAAATCTTCAACTTCTTCCATGACTACATCCTCTGATGCAGGACGCACAAGCAAATCTAGCAGATCCTTGCGGTCCAGTGATTTTACATATGATTCAACTGCATCGCCGCAATTAAACATAGGTCAAAATTACAAACAAGCAGCACATTCACTGTGCATACTCACCAGACATATCACAAAACATTATTTGTAGTTATAAAGATCTATATAAAAGCCATGTCTAAGATGGGGTGCACAAAGAGGTAATAGTTACAATTGTCTCTGAATCTATAAAAGCATATCAGGTAAGGAATAAACTGAGGAGAAAGTAAAAAAGTTATACATACTGGTCTCTGCTGGAATGCCCTCTTCTGTAGCTTTCCTTTTATTCTCCCTGTCGTTGGTTATGAGCAGAACCTGGGCAGCACCACCAAGATGACTCTGATACCACTGAGCCGCCACACGTATAGCTGAATTAGAAGTTCTTGAGTGTCAGCTGGAAATTAACCAAATAGATGTGTCTGATGAAACACTAAAATAATAACTACCGAATGGCATTGTACATATTGAACAGGCAATTGAGCAATAACCATCAAAAGGCTGCGGAATTTTTTTTTAAAAGAGTAACGGTGCAAGAGAATCAGACCTCTATCATTCCTGTCATTTTTACTTTCGCCAGCCATGTCCTGGACGAATGTATCCCTGCATAAATATTAGCTGATATTTTTAAATGGTATAGCAGCAACATAGACAATACATAAGAAGCAAAAATCAACCATAGTGAAAACTACCAACCACGTAGGATTGTAGAATGAGTTCCTAACCAATGACACTTCCACACCAATAACCTAGGAACACGTAAAAATGAAACAGACATATATGCAGAAAGCAATAATGATATGTAGAAAGCTATGATGATCAAAGTTGCACTTGCTAAAGCAATGTGATGTCAAATCTAATGAATCACAAAGATGGGTTATCAATCACTCCCAGGAATGCAAGGGCCCAAATACAACTTAAGGAGGCCATTCAAATCAAGTCTTCCACTGTATATTATTGAATGAAAATTTATCTAAAAGCAAGTTTTTTCCACCTAATCCCAGAGAATTTTCTCATGTAAGTCACCTTAGACAAGCACCCAAATTACTAAAACTACCTCTCTGATACCGGCAAGGATTTCTATTTATTAACATCACTAGCATCTGTTCCCTATAGAACATGAATGCTTTACCTCCACTAGGTAATAGAATTACAAAGCAGGTACTCACTTGTGGTGCTCATTCGAAAAGACAAAGAATTTCCTCGCCAAATTGCTGCAGAGCGCTCTGATTCTATTATAGACGGCCAAATTTCTGTTCCTGACCTCTTGCAGCACGATGGACAGCACGACCACATCATCGATCGCCGGATTCTCCAGCAAATCAATCTAAAAAACACCACCACCAGCAATCCCAAGTCACATTCCGTTATTCCCAACCGAACCGCGGCACCGAAAAGTGTTCACCTGATTGAGGACGACGTTCGTGTCGAGGACGAGGATCGGGGAGGAGGCGGAGCCGCTGAGGCGAGCGGCGGAAGCGTCGCAGACCTTGCATGTCGGGACTCCGCAGTAGATATCGTCCCGCAAGTAGTGCTCCCTCACATTCTGCGGCGACCGAAAAGGAACGCGGAACAAGATCGTTAGACGCCAAACCTAACAAGCTCAGACGATAAATATGTGGCGGAGTCGAGCGCGAGAGACCTTGGTGATTTTGCCTGATCTCGTCTTCTTGACGAAGGACTTGTTGTGCAGCATGCTTCCGCGCGGTTCGCCCTTCCGAGCTCCTGCGCTCCGCTCGCTCTGTTCTTCTGCGGCCGGAACGAAGGGGACGGAGGGGGAGCTGCTTCACGGTTTCGACGGCGGAACCGACGGAAGCCTCCGGCGTTGTTCGCGGCGGCGGAGGCGAGCGCGACGGCGGCTTGAGCTTGAGCTTCAGTGTGAGCTTCGCGTTTCGCTTCTCTCTCGGCGGAGCAGCGGCTTTTTTGCCCTTTCTGCCTCCAGTCGGCGGGGCAGTCAGTGGGATTGAAGAAGGAGAAGGACCAATCCGGTTCGACCGGTCCAGCGGTTTGGTTGCTCAAATTCCGGACCGAAACTTTTCTTTTTTAGGCACTTTGTTTATGATTTGGAAATTATGTTCTTAAACATCATTAACTTATATAACTTATAAAAATGAATAAAAAAATATTTTTATCATAAAAAAAAATTTTAATAATGAAAATTTATTATTGACTAATTATTTTAAATGATATTATGGTTATTTTTAAGAAGATATTTTCCAAATTATTCATTATTTGTAAAATAAACGTTCGGGTTGGCTAGTTGAGCGAACTTTTAACTTATCTTATTAAGATATTTATTCTCACCTTACTCAAGAGGAAATTTATGCTTGCACACAGGTTGGCAAAGCTTCTTGTGCACACAGTTCACTAGTATCCCCATATTGGCAACGAGATGAGATTGGAGGAAGGTGCAGACGTGACAAGGAGTGCGTCACTACGTTCTTGATCGAAATTCGCTTCATAAAATAAGAGATAAGTATAAATGATTTCAATTTCTCAAAAGGTAATATCGTTATAATCAAAAACTCGAGATCATTTGAAAAACGTTTTACATATATATATGCAAGTCATTAAGAAATTATACCACTCGTGAAATCAAAAACTTGTCGGAGGCTTTTTGGCTATCAAAAGTGGTGGGTCTCTTTTAGTTCATCCAGTCACTAGTAGGGTCATTTGCTTATGGACAAAAGGGAAAAGATAGTGTCAAGAAGAACCTAGTGAACAAATTTTGGCCTTTCAACGACGTTAAGGAAAGAAGTAGGAAAAAAAAAACATGTAGGGAAAACAAAAAGAATTCATCGCCTAAACTCTTTCTAATAAATCTGGGCCTGAGTGATCATGTATTTCAAGAAATTGCATGACTCGCACCAAACGCACCAAACGCACCACAAATTGATGAGTCTTATTGTAATTTTTTGTGCTATACAGGGCACTGAAAGTTTAAATTAAAAGTAAGCAAAACAAAGTGTTCAAATCGAAAACCGTTCAGACTCGATCAAAATAGCCGGTTAAGTCTAATTCCTAGGAGTGTTTGTCCGGTTCCATTTCCAAAGGAAAATTGGACCAAATCGACTATATATTTTTTTATTTCTTTAAAAAAATAAAAGCAATCATTTTTTTTTTAATTTCTTCAAAACATATAACATCAAATAGTGGAAAAAAAAAAAAAGTGACCGATTCCATTGGACCGAATCGAACCAGAAACTGATCACCTCTAGTTTAAATAGTGAGATAGATGTCTCGTAAGTTTACAAATCGTGTCTCTAACGCAAAATAAAATCCAAAATTTGAGGTTCGCTCGTGCACACCGTGCGCTAGCATCCCGGTCTCGGCAACGAGACAAGATCGGGGAGCGCCCAAGGAATCAAGGACACATCCAGAAAGTTACCTATGCAATGTGGTTTTAATGGGATTAGTCGGCAATTTATCGCCTTCCGTGCACTTCTTGGTACTCCGATATAGACTAAATAGCGATCAGTTCTGTTGTTCGAAGAGTATCTGATATGCCTTTTCTTGAACCGTTCACCGATCCATCCGCGTTCGTGCTCCCCGACGCCCGCTGCATTAGCCTCCTCTCGGACCAGCCTTTTCACCGCCCCTTCTCGTCTATGAACGAGAGATGGCTCCATCGAAGGAGAGAGAGAGAGAGAGAGAGAGAGAGAGAGAGACCATTCGTTGTGATACGAGGAGGATGCTGAGAGCAGAACGCTCCCACAGAACACTCCATGAATCATCTTTCTTTGACTGAAAGACATGGTGTCAACCCGAGCGCTCACTTTCTTCCCGTGTCATCGTCTCCTGAACTTTTCAATGCTCTTTAGGAAGAATGTCAAAAGAAGCTCCCTTGAGAAGGCCAAGTCCACTACTCTTGATTGGTCATGCCAAACAAAGACAGCATGACTTTTCGGATTTCAAACATGTCGCGTTTACTTCGTTTCTACTGCAAACAAAGTCTCGGTGAATCTTCCGCCCCGTGCATATTCAGCTATGCTACAGAGGAAGATCTTGAAAAGCTTCCGATGATGTTATACAGTTCTCGGATGGTCGAGTGAATGTAACTTGGTAGTTCAAGACAATGCACAAAGCAGCAATAGAACCACTCGAACACATCACAGCGCAGCAAAAATACTAACCTTTTTATCGGCCATTATGATAGATATGTCAAAATACAAGAACAAAAATAACCAGCCTAGTGTCTCCTGGATTAAGTTCCTTAGTAAAGCATAAAATACTAAAATCATAAGGATATTTCAGCGTTTGTCATAAATTAGAAGATGTTGGATTATTGTTTTGGTGTTTAGACTCACGTCTAGTCGGTGGTGAATTTCTGTGTAGAACTTTATCTATGTATGCCTATGAAATAGATGCAAGGAGACAATGCTACATACATTACAACTAGATTCGAGAATGTCTTCGTTGCCTTTGCCTATCGATCTCATTCATCCAATCAGAAAGCCACAATAGACCTTTGTAACCATAGTAGCTCACTGCGATCATGACCACCACAATGGCTAGACAAACAAGCATCCACCGCATGATGCTGCCAATTCTCTGTCCAACAACCAACAAAATTTACTCAATCAACCAGAGAAAAAGAGTTCTCGTCTCATGCAAGTCTTAGCCCAACAAAATTTATTACCTGCAGAGTAGAAGTTTCCTTTGTTTCTTGCAGTCTTTCACGTCGCTTCCGACGCTTTGGGGCAGACTTCCCTGGATCAGGCTCCTTGATCTTGAACAAAATGCAAAATGTTATGGATGTTTGGTCAACAAACTCTTCTTTTACAAGAAACAAGATCTTTAGTCAATATACTCATGCGTAAAAGTTACCCAATCTTTATTAGCAAGGATGTTTGTATTGTCATGAGTTAAATCAAGAAAAATCGTGAATGGACCAAGATCCACATAGGAGCATTACAAGAATTTAGATCAAATCATACGTAAAAGAACCCATACATTACATAACGACCGAACTTAACTAGTTTTATCCTGGCGTATCAGTTTCATACAGAAAATCCAATTCCAAATTCATTTTAGTATCTATTTCTGTTCAATAAAATTCATGCTCATATGCACAGTATCTGCACTTGATACACATTAGATACAGCACATCTGAAACCTAGTCAGTGCTAATTCCAGCTGTGACAACCTTGGACTTACCTCTGAAATTTTAGGTTTACGTTGTTGCAAGTTCGATTGAACAACTTGCATTCTGCTTTTGCAGTCAGAGTTGCAAGGAAGAAGTCCATGTCCGAATTGATTCTTCGATATGTCCTTCGGATCACGGCTGGCAGCATGATATGCGGCTTGGACATTGTGACAAGGCCACTCCTTTTTCAAAGTCTGGCATTCACAACGAACAGTAACCTTGCAAAAGAAGATTTCAAAAGAGAAATACAGTAAATTAATTGTTCCAGTCAACTACTAGATTCAAAACCTACCAATCAAGTATGCCATTAATAACTTCAATAAAGATGTCAAGTGACCTTTCCATTTATTTGTACAAAAAGTAGCATAATACCTTTTTGCCACACTTCTCAGGAGATGGGCATGGACCGGGATGGCATGTCTCTGGGCAGAGATGGGTACAATTGGGCAACTTTCTGCACATCAGAAAGTGATAAGCTCTCATCAATTATCATGGTAGCCCACCAACAACCATTTCAAACCACCACAGGTAAAATAAGCTTTTGCTGAAGAAACTTAAGACACAACTCATCACCCCATGACACCATAACCAGCTCACCAAAGAGCCTTCCACCTTGTTTCCAGAAAAATGGCTTCTTAAATGGTGCTAAAATGCAGCTTTTGGAGTAATTGATTGATAACTTCTCTTTTGGCAGGAAATGTGCAAACTTTTGAGCTCATAGATGTCTAACATACTAAAACAATAGATATCTGCTACTTAACTCTCTCCATAAATAAGAGAGCCCACAATCTAATTTTTGATACCTTGATGATTTCCATGAATTTTAGAAATGTTAAGATATGATGACACACAGAAGGTGATGATACAATGAAAAATGACCCAACACAAATACGATAGCAGTAATGCCAACCTCTAGATGGACAAAGCATAAGCACAATAGAAATAAGTAATAATATGAACTCTAGCCTTTGGGCAGTGGGGGTTGGGATATAGGGACAGTTTAGCAGAAAAAGCCACATACGACCAAATTTTCAAAAGTTTTTCTTTTGATCCCAAACAAAGCCTTTTCCACTCCCTAGAATATTTCAACAAGAGAAACTATCAGCTGTAATCAACTTATGATCATACTCTTTGCTCCTGAATGTTGAGGCTCTCTGTCCAATGTCAATGGAGGTACTTATCTAACCAACCAGCATTTGCTTGAAATTCTGAAAGCAAAGACCAAAAGTTACCTGTGGCAGGGCCCACCACATGATCGAACAGCCATTTGCTCTTCCCCTGACAGGGTGTTGTAATATATGCATTCGAAAACATGGACCATGGCACCACAGTGACATGAACGCTTGACAAGAACTTTGCATGATGCACATTCACCCGGATGGCAAGGGAGGGGACAGGGATGCGGACACTCGGGTGTCCTCTCCTGAATATAAATTTTCTAACAATTAAAGTCTGGTAGTTAATTCTTACCAAAATTGGCCAAAGAAAATCTAACAGAAAAGGAAATATGCAGAGTACTTGGCCATGAAACATTAGTGACATTGACATGTCGTGTCAAGAGCTAGATTAGATTAAAGTGTAAAAACCTTTTGGCAAGGGAGAGTACACTCTTCACAAGATTCACCACCTCTGGTTGTAGATGATGTTGAAGATCGGCTCTTCAAGGCATGGCAAGTTTTAGTGCAATAATGATTGCCACAGGATAAAGGATTCTCACATAAGTTATCACATGAGAACAGTGTTCTCTGTGAGCATACCATCTGATTAATGTATCAAGCGAAGCATAGATGAATATTAGAAATGTGAGATATTGTACAGCAATCAATACTGCAAAAGAACTAAATCCGCCAACGCATGAGTAACACTTACCATCTTTTCCGCCCCTACATGTTGTCCGACACATGATCTCCAGACAAGTTCAGGACAAGGAGGGCATGGAGAACCAGGAGTGTATTCACTCTGACGGACAAACTTTTTCTTCTTAGGTTTCACTGTGAATTCTGGATTAGGTGGAGGTTTAGGGCCGTGACATCTGATTGACAATATAAGCAGTCAGAATTATTGTCAAATGAAGATTCAAATCAGCTCAGTGCAAATAAATACGAACCTCAGTTTGCACCTATGACCACATGGATACTCTTCTTCACAAATTAGCTTGCATTGCGGGCATGCTCCGTAGTGGCACTTATGCGGCTGAGGACCCAAAAGATGAGAAATTAATGCCGAGATCACCCACAATTACTTGAAGTTAGCTCTTAAATAAAGAATGGATTTGTTTCCATACCCCATGAACTACAGCTTCTAAGGGGGCCAAGTTGTAAAATAAGAAGGTAGGTGCAAAACTCAGATAACCAAAGACATAATAAGTTGCAACCGATTGAGGGAAAGCCTTCCAATCACTAGTGTTTTAACCAATAACCAGTTCTTTCCTAAATCACAACGAATCTTGTCTTGACGGTTCAAACTTCATCATTGGTTTTAAAAGAAGAAAGCAAATATAATGAAAGCTTTCGGCCAAAAAAAAGGATGGGAAAAAAGAAGAAAAGATGGTTCGAGAGCTAGAAGAAAACCCCATAGCTCTTTTGATAATCCAGCAATAACTAAATAGGAAAAAGGTCGAATGTTCTGACATAATCCCCAAGGCTTAAGTGAAAAGTAGAAAGACTCAATCATATTTTGCTGAATGCAGGAGATCCAATACATGTCTATGTTTAAACTCAGTCTATGAAATTTAGGAAGTCCTTTGATACACAAAATAAACAATTATACCCTGCAAATTGATGCATGCCGGCAGAGTGGCGTAATAGAGCAAGATTTGCGGCATCTAGGAGGTTTCTGATCCATTTCCGTGCCACATGGAACCTACACAGTTAAGCAGAGGATAAGCTATTTAAATCCGTACATGTTTCTTTGATTTTAAAAAGAAAAATATTATAACTTCTCACGAAAAAAAAAATGTCAGCCTCAAAACTTAAATGCCTAACAAAACAATGTTCAATCTGGTACTAGACAGCTTCAAAATTGGAACAGTTATGCTATTGTAATCTTGTTGCGCAATTGAACGTGACAGACTTGTCAAAGCCAGATTTTGGAAGTGTGGAAGAAGCAAATCAAGCATCATTGACCCTCAGCTTTTCTTAGGTTGCAAAATTTAATGATCCATAAAGATGGATATTCCTTCAGGTTCAACCTTCACTTTCTCCAAAATCAGGTGACTGCCCACAAATTAAGTGAACCACATAATAGAAAGCATTGTATGCAAAGCACATCAACAGGAAGTTTCACAGTTATAGGAATTAGCGTCCATATCCTTAATTTTTTAAACGCAATTACAAGCCTTCTAAATGCAGAGCAAGGTAATTCCATTGTCTAATCCAGTCCAAATATTAAAACTTCACGAATAATCAAATGAGATAAAAGGAGGAAACAATTAGGTCAAGACTATTGCATACGGATTAATTACACAATAACCACACTCACCTCGAACTGTGTTTCACCGCATGCACATGAAATTGTCACCATCACTGGGCAAGGGGCACAGGCACCTCTGAAATATCGAAAGTGAAATTCAAAATTTACGTCCTGCTCTATGGTGGAAATAACGTGAATGCTAACCTAAGAATAAGATCCATAAAAGCACAAACTTCTCATTGCAAAATCATGCTCAAAAGCAGTAAGTTGCCAGTTCATCAATCTACCAATTTCAATTAGATGCCTTCTTTAACAAAGAACCATATGGAGACGCTCTAATCCAGTGATTCCTCCAAAGTGCCGGCTTCCACTTAGGGATATATTAGCTCCAGATCACCGTGTAATTAGGTTTTTACCATGTTGATTATGCTGGTGCACTTGCTTGCAGTCACTCTAATACTTACTAAAAAGCAGAAGTAGTTCCACTCCCAAATTTACATCTGTCTCTGCAATCTTGGATTTACCTTCTCCATTTAATTTCTACCTTTCTTTGTCCTCCAAAATGACATTGTCATTTTTTCGTCATTCAATCTTCAGTAATATTTGGGGTCTTTGACTTTATTGTTTCCTACTTCGGTTTTCGTGATTATGAAGGGACTCTGACTAATTTTTATTCATCTTTGATTTAAATTAGGTATCTCCTTAATAGAGAATAAGGAGATAACATACCTGTGACATGGGGAAGGGCATTTATGGTTTTTGCACCTAAGCCGCTTGTCGCATACCTACAGTTAAGAAAACATACCATCAGAGAAGACCTATAAATGCGAAACGACAAATTAAAAAGGGAAAAGAATTAATTGTATACTCAATCACCTCCGAGCATGGCGGACAATCCCCATCACAGCAACGGCGCTTGCAAGCATGACGTCCACAGTCTCTCATTCTCATGCACTTCCTCTCACATGACAAATCTTGAAAGCAAGGAACCTATTCTAGATTCAGTTATGCTATCCAATTGGCAATTAAATGACAATTACCAATTCGACATGATTTTTCATATGAAAGCATCAAACTTTTTACCTCTTTCTTCAAGCTTCCACACCTACATGACTTGGTAACAACAATTCTACAAGTCTCAACGCAAGGTCCACGATGACACCGCTCCGGGCACCTATGATAACCGCAGCTCAGCGTCTTGTTACACGTGGCGCCACACAAAGGCGCATCAACATCGCAAGCCATTCCTTCGTACACCCTCTTCCTGCAAGGGCAAGTTCTTTTCCCTTGCAATGGACAATCACCGCATTCCCCAGCATGACACCCTCTGCTACACACATGCTTCCCACAACCAAGAGCTTTCTCACACGGCACCTCGCACCGAAAATCTCTATCGCAACAATCTCTCTCTTCCTCCCTCTTCCCGCATCTGCACCTATACACGCCTCTCTTCCGACATGGCGGGCAATCGCCCTCATGACAAATTTCACCACACTGATGAATGCCACAATCCAACAACTTATTGCACCTTTTCTTACAGGAGAAGTTCTTGTACCCACATCGGCGGACATCCCGGGCCGATCCGCAAAAGCACTCGGCCTCCACGAGCTGAGGGCAGCTGGGGCACGGACCGGGATGACAAAGCAACAAGCAAGAGTGCCCGCAGAGGGGCCTCAAGGGCCTATTACACAGCTCACCACAAGAATGCGGCAAGATCCAAGGATCATCACCCGGCGGATTCTCCACCTTGCCACAGTAACAAAGATACGATTTTGGGATCTGGGTCTTGGAGTACTCGCACCTGCATTTCGGGCAGCCCCAGGAGGCCGCCTCCGCGGCCTTGTCGGCTGGGATGGAGAGGCGGGTGGCGGCGCGGGCGGCGGCGGCGTCGAGGGACTGGCGGGCCCAGGACTGGATGCAGAGGAGGTGGAAGACGGAGAAGCAGAGGGAGGAGCAGGACCAGGTGGGGTCGGAGGGCCGGATGCGCTCGAGGCAGATGAGGCACGACACGGCGCCGGAGGAGGAGGAGGCGAGGAAGGACTGGATCTTCGAGAGGTCGACGGTGCCCGCGGTGTGGCCGGTGAACTGGAGGTAGGACTTGAAGACGGAGTCCGAGAGGTCCACGTGGCGGAGCGGGCGGGCGCCGGAGGGGGCGGCGGCGTGGTCGGAGTCGGAGTCCGAGTCGGAGAGCACCTGGTCGGGGGGGCGCGGGCGGACGGCGGGGGTCGCCATTTGAGGCGGTGGCCGGAATGGGGTCGCCGGAGCGGGGAATTCTTCGAGGACCGTCGCGGCGGTGGATCGGTGGCCGGCCGACGCCGACGTGATGGTTTTCGTCGATCGCGATCGAGGCATTCGCAAACCAGAATCAGGCGAGAAGATACGGATGAAATTATAAAATGGAACTAGAAAAACCGGTCTTCTCGAGAGTCGGATCGCAGTGATGCACTCGGACTCTTGCTGGCCCGGCCCGGAAACTTTGTAGACAAAAAATCAATTGTGCTTTTATTTGGGGAAAAGCCGCACAAAAAAAAAAAAAAATTTAAATTTAGTCTATTGTGACATATTTATTCTGAATTTTTTTTTAATATTAAAAGTTGAAAATTATACCTACAGCGACACATTTACATCTAAATGTTTCCTTGTGATAAAAAAATCTTAGAACTGGTACTTGCTCGACGCATTTATCTCTCTCCATTGAGACTTTGTTAGATACTTTTACAATCAAAATGCCGTGTTCTTAAGGTGTTTGCTTTTTGTTGTCCATGTAAGTGCATTTTTAACGGTGTTTATTGACAGAAACGTATTTACTAATCATCATCTTTCATTTGGTCATTTGACTGAAAGTAATC
This sequence comes from Eucalyptus curtisii, assembly GCA_017140595.1. Taxonomy (NCBI): domain Eukaryota; kingdom Viridiplantae; phylum Streptophyta; class Magnoliopsida; order Myrtales; family Myrtaceae; genus Eucalyptus; species Eucalyptus curtisii. Next base: position 671,186 of record CM029503.1, read on the forward strand.
CATCCTTGCACTTTGATGACTCAATTGGCTCCATTTGTTTTGTGAGAAATGAATTATTTGAATAATATTCCCAAAAATTGAATATTTGCATCGTAGTCGATGAAAAATGTTTTCATTATCAACAATAATTTATCTATAAACCTTTTCGTGGACAATAAAATTACTTTTTGTTCATTCGTCTTTCGTATATTATACAAACAATGATTGGAAGGAGAATGTTTTCTAAATTAATCATTTTCCACAAACGTGATGTGTTTGTTTCATTGAAATGTCATGATAAAGGAAAAAATAATCAAGGAAAATCATTTTTAAGGAAAATGGTCAGTTTTTATTTGTTTTGTGATTTATGGAAAGTGATTTCCTTTTTCATCATAAAGGAAAATTGTTTTCTCACACCTAAACTTGTTGTTTCCATCCATGAAAAATATGATGATTAATTTTTCATTATCCAAACACCATAAAATAAGAAAGTAGTTTTTCAGGAACAATAACTTTACCGTCATGACAATTGTAGGGGAAATCCTACGAAGAAATATTTACCATCCAAAAAGGGAAAAAAACTGGACCAAAGAATGTGATTGCATTATAAGGTCACATTTGATATTTCCTCTATCCTTACCATATTCCAACTTGGTAATAGACAATCACTTATTCGCAAATTTTGTGCGAGGCTAAAGGTGCGTATGACAACATTTCTATTTATCTATTTCTCTGTTTTTCTGTTTTCTAGAACAGGTTTGGAACAAAAATCTATTTTGTAACACAATTTCAATTTTCTATTTCTAGAACAGATTTCTATTTCAAAAATAGATTTGGAGCAGAAATCAAAAGTTAAAATTTTTAACTTTTCTATTTAAACGTAAATGAGAAATCAAAATTTTTCTCATCGTTCACTCTCGTCGCCCACTTGCTGCCCGTGCCGGACACCCGCTGCCGGTTGTCGGCCGCTGGCCACCAGCCTTGACCGCCAACCGCCAACCGCCAACCGCCGGCCATCAAACTCTGGTTGCCCGTCGCCAACCGCCGATTGCCGGATGCCAAACGTCTACCGGTTGTTGGCCGCTCATCGCTAATCGTTGGATGTCGGAGGCTCACCACCAACCACCGGATGTCCGCAGCCAACCGTCCGCCGCTCGACACCGGCCACCGGATATCGGCCGCCCGCCACCCGTCGCTGGCCTCCAGTTGCCGAACTCCGGACGTTGGATGTCAGACGTTGAACTCCGAACGTTGGACGCCGGTTGCTAGTTGCCGAACTCCGGCGTCAAACTCTGGACTTCGGCCGCCGATCCACGGACTCCAAACTTGACTGCCGATGCGGTCATCGGACGCCGGTCTTGGACGTCGAGACTCGACCACCGGATGCCGGTCGTTACCGCTCTAAGAAATAGAAATTTTATTATATTATCAAACGAATTTTTATTTCAAAAATAGAAATTTTAAATCGTTATCAAACGCGTTTTTTTTTTTTTTTTCAGAAACTCATCCATGGAATAGAAATTGAGAAATCAATTTACGGCTAATTTCTAGCCGTAAATTGATTTTTATTTCAGAAATTTTGTCATGTGCGCCCTAATAATTTCAACCACCTGGTGAGGAGGGGCAATGATTTACCAGTAACACCGGCCAAGGGGACGAGTGAAATCATCTCATAGAAATTCCCTAAGTAACTAATCAAATTCGACACTTCATCACTAGATATTTCTTAGTAAAAAGTCTTAATATGTGCAGCATTATTCTTTATATAAAATTGGTTAGGTTTGGGAGAACCATGATAAACATTCAAGCTCGAAAAGGAGATTATTTTGGGCATGTTTGCCGGTAAGAAAGCATGGTGAATCGTTCTCTTGTTTGATTCAGCTTGTTTATATTGGATAATTCAAGAATTTTGAAAATTCGAAAGCTATTATTTTGTAATGGCTGTAACGTCTAATGTGATCTCTTCCTTTATTAACCATAACTTTCATTTGTTTGTTAAAAGAATCTCTCAAGCACAATCGAAATATACCAAAAATAAAAAAAAATTTATCTTTTCTTTCCAATTTGTTACCTAAGTTTTACTTATAACAATGTTGCTATAACTAGTCATATCAAGTTTTCTACTCCGAGGGTTAACCTGCTAATCCATCCCAGATTATTTAATTCTTATTTTCATCTTTTCCAATAGATTTCTCCAACAATTTTAAGCATAATCTACTGCCTTGAGGCCTAGTCTCCAATCTCCAGCCCGTTTTCTCTCGCCACAAGGAGGAGGATTCAAGTGATATTGCCACACCGATCGAGCCTTTCAATTCGGACTCCGTCCTAGGCAATGGCCTTATTCACTTCGTTGCCCTCGATCCTTTCGGCCAGCTCGATCAAAACCTCCCGCTTCGACCCTCTAGCGGTCTCCATGGATCGGACCACGACAGTCATGATCCAATATCAAGGTGGTGAAGTCGATCATGTCTTCCATGGAGGACATGCAACACTTGGCTTTTTCCTTGGATCACTGCACTCTCGCACCGGTCTAGAGTCCGTTCCGTAATCTTCTCCATAGTAGAATTCTCACCAGCATGGAAGAAGTCCAGGCCTTCAAGACAGTGAGATGGAACATGATTCCAATATAGTGGGAGTTGGTCATAATTCGAAGGTCATTGGAGTTGATATGATTTAGACAAAATGAATCATGTTTCCAAGGATCATGGAAGGTCTACCGGAATTTCCTTTTGTCGTGCATGTGCCGTCGATGTGCCACTTTGTCATCTTTTATAAGGATTGTTGCCTAAAATTTAAAGAGACTTTTCCCTCTAAATTTTTTACTTGGACTTACATAAGGATTATGATTTCCAAGACTCATCTATTAGAGGTTAATTAAATGTCAAGCTTAAGAAGAAAAAGAAGAAGAATTCATCCTTGAAAAACCGAGTGAAAAGGAGAGAGAATTCGGAGAAAAACACGGAGGTTCTCGGGTAAAGCAGGGCAGCAGAGAAAGAAAAGAATTCGTCACAATGAAGTAGTGAATTAGAAGATTTTTTGCATGAAGACTTTAGCCCAAATGCCTGAAGACTCGAAAAGCAAGAGAGAAAGAAAAGAGAAGGTTTGCTCGTATGATTCTTACATGTTCGTTGCACACATATTTCCAACACTGATCTCCTGGCCATGTCTATCTAAATTTTAGGACAGACACCGGTACCAAGTTCACACAAACCGTCTCAAACGAACGTTCAGAAACTCAGAAAAACTCAGGAAAGTCCTCACCCCATCCAGCTGACAAACGTGATCCTGGCAACAAATTCAAACGAATTCGAACCGCATGAGAAGCCTCACGGATCGGAACTTCTCTCCCTCGTGGTCATAAAGCGGAACCGATCGTATCCCTCTTCGCAGCTCCCACACCGGTAGGCATGTTTGGCCTCCAAAGTCGGGCTTCTCTGAGAAGTCATGGTCATTCACTTCGATCCGAAGTAAAGCCAGTTCTGGAACAGCCAAAGGAAACTCGAATTCTTCATTCCAAACCGGTGTCCAATTGTCCTCCAGCGTCCTCGTTCTCTTCATCACAGTATCCGCTGGCACTCCGGCGATTCCTACCTGCATCGATGTTTGCTATTTACATTTCAAGTTTTCCCCAACATTTCCCTGGAATCAGTTGAAATTTCTCACGCTTCCTATCAACTGCCAGTGCCTACTCTTCTATTTATCAAAGAAAAAGAACGTCACAGTCCATGATTTCTCACTTGATTCTTACTGCAGAGACTTTGTTCTTTTTGGTGAAGGATGTACCAAACTCTAGAGCAACATAAGAAGCAAAAAATGATCAATTATGTCTTTTCATGGCTACTAAGATAAATAGTTGCCAGAACCCGATGGTTGAAGTCTGCTCGATGGAGTGCAAGTACCACATGCAGAAAATGTAAATGTTGAATGACAGCAGAGTATTCATCTAACTACCGCATCAACTTACCCGGGCGTAAAAATCCGGAGGTGAGTATGCATCGAAATGCGTATGAGGAAAATCGTAGTACCATCCTTCTCCCATATACACATTCACCTGCCAAGGGACAAAGGATGAAAAGAGAAAAAGGCCTTCCAAAGAGAGAATTTCTATTGGAAACAATGACAGGCACTTGAAGGCCCTTTGCAACGAAAAGCCGAGCGAGTAAATTCACCGACCTTCAATGTTGTTTTCACTGGAAGTTTGGCCTTGGGATCAAAAACCTCATTATCCGGGTCCGATTTCATTAGGAATTCTGGTTTCTTGACATAACCACAACCCCCATTTGCTCTGAACATTCCATGCATTAACCAGAGTGATTTTCCATGACCCTTGTTGAAATGAGAATAGCTATCAGTACCTCTGTCACAGCTACACAGGAACTGCTATTTTTTGTCCTTCCCTTAAAAAGAACGAAAACTTTCCACAAAATCTTTGGTTCGATCTCATCTCGTTTCACCAGGATCTAGGTTCTACTTTCCCATCAAAACAAGTTCTATCCATACAAGATCGGACTGCTCTACGGATAATGCCTTGGAAAAACAACTGTTTCTTGCAGCTAAGGATATTGGGAAGACTAAGGGCGAGGAAAGAATCATACTTGCATGTTGAGTGCGACCATTTGAGCTCCGTACCTCCATCCGAGCATTGGATTGTAGTTCGATGAGTCGATACGCGTGGCCTTCGGGAATACCCTCAGCAAGTTCCTCTGGGTGAACCTTTCATAGACAGATCCAGTTAAAATTATTGCGTATGATTTAAAGTAGATTATGAAAAATATGGATGAGCTGCACCCATGATTGGACTTACCCAGCTGGGATATTATTCACTACTGATGAAATTTTAGACTTCATTTTATTTGGTATACTTTAGCAGTGAACTGAGATCAAGCATGCATCATTCAAATTTTGACATGATCTTTCCAGCTTTAACCCTTTTGACATAATTTTCCCTGGCGTGCTTCCTCTTTCCTTTGTCTAAATGTTAAGATGTCGGCCAACTACATGCACATGCAATACCTGATAATGTCTTTCCCATGACGAGCGATTGCTTTTTCCAACTTCTGTTCGTTTAAGCTCAGGCGCGTGACTTTATCAGGATTAATCCTCAGGTAATTTTTCAGTCCGCCCTTTCGTTTCACTGCGTGGATAGCTATAAGCCTCACATATTCCGGCACCGCATCTCGCTGTGCTTTCTCACTTTCCTCAAGTAGTTCCTCACGATTATTGTCTTCTTCATCAGACTCGCTCTGCCAAAAGACCATGATCAATCCATGATTAAAAGAAGTCGTTTTGATGATTTTGTACGAAATCGAAGAAACAGAATCTTTCCTTCATATACCGAATCACCAGCTGCAGAGTCCCCACCTTCAAGTTGAGATGATTCTTTACCCGAAGCCTCTTCATCTGTCTCAGCCTTTCTCTTTTGCTTTTCGATTTCCTTTTCCCTGATTTCTTGGGCCTCAAGATACTTCTTAGGTGGTTTCGTCGACACTATGATACGCTTCTTGAGTGACTCTGGGGAAGGAAATTCCTTTAAGCATTCTGCTTCGGGACAAAATAGCATATCTCCATAGGTTTGAGTGACCATCTACAAATAGACCTGAGGACAATAAATAATGTACAGAGATTTGATTTGAGGTACACATTCACGCACAGATTGCTAAAAGACTTGCCTCGGCCACTTTGGCTTGAAGATCTGGAGTGATGTGATCTTCCAAGGTTATGATGATTGGATACTCGGACGCAACGAAAGCGTGCTCCTTAATGGACCTCAGACACTTTATAAGTTGCACTGGAGGGGTTAAAGTCCTAAACAGAAGAAACCAAATTAACAGTAGTACATATGGAGCATGCAAAAGAAGCCAGATGAAACATCAAATTCTGCAATCTACACTGTGAGAGGAGCAAAAGAACAAGGCATATTCACAAGTTTCATGTGCCATACATTCAGAGCAAACCACCAGCATCATGCTTTTCAAGCGATTTACATTATTATATTGTTTCAGGGAAGAAAATACGCAGGGAATAAGATTGGTGACAATTCTGAGTAGACATCATGAACATGTAGAATCATGCAGCGCTCGATGTTTGTACCCTCCATGAAGAACATCGATGTCATCCTTGGATGAATTTGGCCACATATCCAATTCAATCACTCTAACTCCTCTCTGGAGCGCTTTGATAATCGGAACATCGCTGCAATCACTGCTTATCTGATTGCCGGTTAGATATGAATTGTGGCCTGTGTATATGAAATAATGAGACACAGGGGCATCCATGTCATGGTGCACCTGATTTTATCCAAACAACAAAAAGAAAAAATTGTCACCACCAATTATTTTTGAGAAATAGAAAAGATAATGCAAGTCGACCGTACATATATAACACAAAAAAATCATACTGTATCACGATAACCTGCATGCTTTTCCTGATATCAGTAAGACAACACCTGAATGATAAAATCCAGAGTTACTGTATCACAAGTTCCCTTTTTCCCCTCCTTTTTGGAGGATACAACGAAAACCCATTCTCATCAACTTTCCTACTTTGGCATCCTCAGAAGAATCACCCTGTTGGATTATGTTTCTTGTAGATATAAATCCTTGTTTCATATCAAAAGCGCTCATACCCTCAAGCTGTAACAATCTCAATCGAGTTAAATTTCAGATGTCTAACGACCCAAGAAGAAATAAATCAGAAGAGAGAGTGGAAAAGAGATGAAAAACAGCGACATCATCTCATGCGAACAACACAGTGTATCAAGTAATGGATGTATCATGTAGCATCAATCAGATTGACTTTGATGTTTACGTTCAGAAATAGATCATCATGCGTATTATGACACGATTGTTTTATCAAATAATGGTCAGTTTGCTTCTCTATATCAGCAGTATAATTTTACTCCATAGGAATCACTATAGTTCTGCTGCATCGAGGCATAAAGAAGTGATTTCTATTACTAGGTAAAGAAGTGATTTCTATTACCCCTTGATTTGAAGAGAGAGGAGGGTTGACGTCGCCAAACAGGTATCTGAGAAAGGCTTCAAAGCTAAGGCCCTTCCTGAGAAGTACGTTAAGATGCCGAAGCTCACGTAGACTGTCCACTATGGCCTGCGCATCCTCTCTCGTGGCACCCTCTTCCTTCTGAACTTCGACCATGAACCTGTGGAGATGATGGGCCGTCATGATCCCATTCTCCGAGTACTGCACGAACAGGCGCTTGATCTCGTCCGGTGCTTCCGCCATGCGGAGGTTGAACCTCCTGCGGAAGCACAGGCACACCCGGTAAGTCTGTTTCCACATTGGTTCCCCAGAAAAAAGGCGATCTCTTGTCGATGAACCACGAAGATGAAGAAGAAGAACAAGAAAAAGAGCAAGAAGAGAGAAAGTGTGAATGTTGGGAGTCGATGATGGAGGCGGCATTTCTTTTCTTTTGTTTTCTTGTAGTGGCCAACCAATAAAGTGATGATTATATATAATGGTGATTGTGATCTGCGAAGATGAGGATGCTTTTGATGTGGGGATATGTTTGTTTCTTATAGAGCATATTGTAGAGAGGCGATAGGTCTGTCCACGCAAAGGTAGCATTACATGTATTTTATTAAATTGATAATCTGGCCTCATCGACGCCAATAAGAAAAAGGACGAGAGAAAGCACCACCGACTATCTTGACCATTGTAATGCTTATGGATCTGTAGTTTGATGTAGTTATTGGGTAGATCAAATTTCACGTGCATGATTATAATAATGCCCAACATGCGAAAACGCAAAAACGCGTAACATGATTCGCAGGGAAAAAGACACACGGCACGACCATTTATGTGGTTTGGTAAAAGGGATTCACTGAATCGAAAACCAAGAAACGTGCAGTTGGTTATTTGGGAAGAGTCCCCACAAAACTCGATTCTACAATTTATACTTAATTAACATTGAGTCGTATTAAGAAAGAGATTGAATACAACTAAACCGAATGCACTTGATCGATCTTGTTTATATCCATGATTCTACTTTGAATATTTTATAAAAATGAAAAAGAAAGAAACTTAGTTTTTCTACAAATTTGTGGGACCAGAGCATAAATCGAATTAAAGATGAAATTGAGTTGTAGTATCAGCATAACGGAAAGTACGAAATAATCTCCATTGAGTGGCATCTTTAGGGTTTTCATATTGCGGTTTGCCATCTCTATTTGGCATTTGTTTAATTGTCTGAATTAAACTACTTTATAGTTGAATTTCGAGTGAAAATGTTAGACGTTATTGGAAATTAGGAAGACGAAGGCGCCTTTGGAAGGAGCTATTTCAAAAAACAAGTGATCGAGCACAATAATAAAACGAATGAGAAAATAGATCATATATTGAATTTAAGTGATTCGGTCAATATAAATTACTCAAAAGGGAGAAGCAATATGAGATTTCATTATAGATCAAGTGATACGATAAAAATTATAATCATACTAGAATCACTGGAGTCACTCAAACGCTTTTGGTGTTTTTCAGCCCCCAATTACATCTTATAATACACAGTGTTTAGTCATCATGATTTTTTTCGAAATAATCTTTCAATCTCACAAATGAATTCGTAAATCTCACTACGAGGTTTATTGGCTTGAACTTGGTTTTCAATTCATGAAGAAGTTGTACCTTGATTTCATGCCTTCCCTTTTTTGTTATAAAATTTAGTTCCTAACACTTTAATTTCCATACTCAAATGTCATTGGATATATACAGATATCCGAAATAGAAAATCTCTTATGTGAATTATAGACTTTCGATGCCATGCTTTTGGACACCCCACTTGAGTAGCATTTTAAAATAGCCCACCTGCTCCAATTCAATTCGGGTTTTCGCTTATATGCTTAAATTCAAGACATATTCTAAAGGAAAGAATCCAAGGTGTCCCACACATTTGCCTTTAGTTATTTTTGAATGGGCAGCTAACCGCTAGAAAATTGTGAGGGAAAATAGGCATCCAATTCTGAAACAATAGTTCATCGCAAGCTCAAAGTTCTGTCCTTGTCATTCTCATCTGGATACATGCTTGAATAAATAAATTAAAAAAAAAAACTCTTCTGAAAACTAGCACCAGCTAATCAGGAAAATATCATCTACTGGGAAATAGGAATCAAAGTGTCGGGATCACAAATTCCGGTAATCAAACCAAATGGGCTACCGCGGTAAATAGCCATGATATGAACATCACTCTCGTTGCGATCAAAAATGTAATGATTACATTCACACGAATGCACCACTTGATCGGTTAAAGTACGTAGTATATATCCTTTCAAGATCAACATACTGTGGTAAGAATGTGTGATATTTTGAGATCCCGTATTCGTTGAAAAACTCTTAGCTTGTGCTACCTGCTTGTATCCTTTGGTCGAATTTTCAGAAAGGTTTCGTATTTTGGTTAATAGGGCAAATTTCCAACCGAAAAGAAAAATGAAAAAGTGCTAGATGAAAAATTATATGTCTGAAACACTTTAGTGAAGACCTACGTCCTGTTGAGGGTGTACTTCGCTTTTCTTGCCGACGAAATAGACAACTAGTAAGTAGGAATGGAGGAATAGGAACACTTTGGGGTCGTGGGCCTTTAAGACAACAGTGGCATGAAGTCAATAAGTTTGAATGTTTTCTAAAATTATCCCAACATGAAATCCTACTTGTTAGGATATTTAAATATTAAATTACGTATTTATTTAACATCTTCAATGAATTTAAATGTTTTCTAAAACAAATATCAAACAAAATCCCATTTTATTGTCGTAAACTAACCGAACATTTGCCAATCCACAGTTATTTGAAGTTAATCACGAAGTAGTTTTGCCAAGTATCTATTGACTCTATTCATTGGAAACGATTTCATTTGAGTTTCCATCTTATTTCAAGTAACAAATATCGTTTGGGCAAACAAATTCTAGAAAAGCCACTAGGTTGCATTGAACATTGCTCTATTCTTAATTGATGTGTTAGTAAGTCTAGAGGTTTACACTTTACATAGGTGTAATCAATTCTTTTCAGTTTTGAAAGCCTTCCTTGGAAAAGTGTCAAAAAAGTCCTAAATCTTTTTTTCTTTATTATTGTCAATTTAGTTCTAAACCTTTTGACTTGGTGTCAATTCAATTATAAACCTTTTATTTGTGTCAATTTAGTCCTAAAGTTTTTGACTTAATGCCAATTTAATCTTAAGACTTTTGACCTAGTGCCAATTCAACATTTCCAACTAAATTTGGCTAGATATTGCTAATGTGGCATGACCGATCTTTGACGTGTACAACTTTTAATAATATTTTAATATTTTTTCGAATTATTTATTTATTTTCTTTCCTTTCCTTTTTCTTTTCTTTATTTATTTTTTTGCCCCTCCTCCTCTTTCCTCCAGCCGGTCGCCGACTAGGCCATTGGCCAAAGGCGAGTGCTAGCGACGTCGAGGGCGAGTGTTGGCAAGGTCGACCTTGACCGCAATAGCTATTGGCGACGCTCGAGCCCTCGCCAATGGCCGCAATGGCAACCTCGCGCTAGGGGGCAAGGGTTGAGCCTCGCCCAGGCCGGGCGACCGGTTGGAGGAAAGAGAATGAGGGGGAAAATAAAAGAAAAGACAAATAAATAAATAAATAAATCAAAAATATTAAAATATTATTAAAAGTTGTACATGTCGATCTTTGCGATGCGACGTCGAAATATCCGACCAAAATTAGCCGGAAGAATTGAATTGGCACTAGGTCAAAAGCTTTAGGACTAAATTGGCACCAAGTCAAAAATTTAGAACTAAATCGATACCAATAAAAGGTTTAAGACTGAATTAGTACCAAATCAAAAGGTTTAGGAATATATTAGCACTAATGCAAATGATTTAGGACTTTTTTAACACTTTTCCCCGAAGCCTTCCCGTTACGTTAATTTTATCAAAAGTTTGCTAATCTATGAGATTATGTAAGGTCGGAAAAATGATAGAAATGATCTCTGAACTTTTATTTAATGTACAATGCAACTTGTTCAATAGTTCATGATCACGTAGGGTATCGTGTTCATGTCAACTATCAAACATTTCAGGAAAATTTCACACAATCCAAGTCATATTTACCGGTGATTCTAGCAACAAATTCAGAAGAATTCGAAGCGCATAAGAAGCCTCACGGATGGGTACTTCTCTCCCTCGTAGTTATGGAGCGGAACCGATCGTATCCCTCTTCGCAGCTCCCATACCGGTAGGCACGTTTGGCCTCCAAAGTCATCCTTTTCCGAAATGTCATACTCATGAACTTCGATCCGAAGTAAAGCCAGTTCCGGAACAGTTAAAGGAAACTCGAATTCTTCGTTCCAAGCCGGTGTCCAATTGTCTTCCCACGTTTTCGTTCTCTTCATGCCGGTATCCGCTGGAACTCCGGCAATTCCTACCTGCATCGATGTTTGCTGTTATATTTTAAGCTTTCCTAAACATTTTAGACTGGTGTGGAGCTCCATGATTTCTGACTTGATTCCTACTGCAGAGACTTTGTTCTTTTTGGGGAAGGATGCAGCAAAGTTGAGAGCAACATAAGAAGCAAACAACGATTAATTCTGTTCTTTCATGGCGACTTAGTATCATAGTTGCCGGAACATGATGGCAGAAGTCCCTCGATAGAGCAAGTACCACGATGATGCAGATAAGAACCTGGCAAGCGATAGCAGAGTATGCATCTAACTATTGTATCAACTTACCCGAGCGTAAAAATCCGGGGGTGAGTATGCGTCAAAATGCGTACGATGAAAATCGTAGTACCATCCTTCTCCCATATACACAGTCACCTGCCGAGGGATAAACAATAAAATGGAAAGAAGACCTTCGAAAGAGAAAAGATTGCAATTTTAAACAATGGCAAGCACTCGAAGGCCCTTCGCAAATGGAAAGTCGAGTGAGTAAGCACACTCACTTTCAAAGTTGTTTTCACTGGAAGCGTGGCCTTGGGATCGAAAACCTCGTTGTCCGGGCCAGATTTCATTAGGAATTCCGGTTTCTTGACATAACCGCAACCACCATTTGCTCTGAACATTCCATGCATTAACCAGAGTGGTCTGCCATGTCCCTTGTCAAAACAAGAATAGCCATCAGTACCTCTGTCACAGCAACACAGGAACTGCTATTCTCCGTCTGCCCCTTTTATGAGAATGAAAAAATTTCTGCAAAATCTTTGGTTTAATCTCCTCTCATTTCTGATCTTCACATATGCCAGTACTAAATGCCTAACGACACCAGCATTTAGGCTCTATTTTCACATCAAAACAAGGTCTGCCATTGAAAGATCAGGCTGCTCCACAGACAATGCCTAGGAAAAACAACTTTTTTGCTTGGATCGTCTCTACAAAAGTGGGAATGATGCGAGGAAGGATTTTTGGGAAGACTAATGGCGAGGAAAGAATCATACCTGCATGTTGAGTGCGACCATTTGAGCTCCGTACCTCCATCCGATCGTTGGATTGTAGTTTGACGAGTCGAAACGCGTGGCCTTTGGGAATACCCTCAGCAAGTTCCTCTGGGTAAACCTTACATAGACAGATCGGTTAAAATTATTGCGTATGATTTAAAGTAGATTATGAGAAATATGGAAGAGCTACACTCATGATTGGACATAACTGGCCGAGCATATCATCGACTATGGATGAAATTTTAACTTCATTTAAGTTCATACACTTTAGCAGTGAGCTGAGATCAAGCATGCATCATTATAAATATTGACATAACTTTTCCAGCTTTAATTAGTCTGACATTAATTCCCTGGCGTGCTTCCTCTTTTCTTTGTATAGATGTTAAGATGTTGGCCGACAACATGCACATGTAATACCTGATAAGGTCTTTCCCATGGGCAGCGACTGCTTTTTCAAGCTTTTGCTCGTTTAAGCTCAGGCGCGTTACTTTATCAGGATTCACCCTCAGGTAATCTTTCAATCCACCCTTTCGTCTCGTGACATGGATAGCTATGAGCCTCACATATGCCGGCATCACATCGCGTTGTGCTTTATCACTGTCGTCCAGTACTTCCTCCTGATTATTGTCTTCTTCATCTGAATCATTCTGCCAAAAGACCGTGATTCGGTGATTAAAGAAAGTTGTTTTGATGGTTTTTTTACAAAAAGAGGAATCTTTTTTGTCATATACCGAATCACCAGCTACAGAGTCCCCGCCTTTGAGTTCAGGTAATTCTTTACCCCAAGCCTCTTCATCGGTCGAGGCCTTGCTCTTTTGCTGTTCAATTTCCTTTTCCTTGATTTCTTGGGCCTCAAGATACTTCTTAGGAGGTTTTGTTGATATTATGATACGGTTCTTGAGCGACTCCGGAGAAGGAAATTCCTTTAAGCCTTCCGATTCGGGACAAAACAGCATGTCTCCATAGGTTTGAGTGACCATCTACAAATAGATCCGAGGACAGTAAATAATATATAAAAATTTGATATGAGGTACACATTCACACACAAAATTTCAAATAGACTCGCCTCGGCCACTTTGGCCTGAAGTTCTGGAGTGATGTGATCTTCCAAGGTTATGATGACCGGATACTCAGACGCGACGAACGCATTCTCCTTAATAGACCTCAGGCACTTTATAAGTTCCACTGGAGTGGTTAAAGTCCTAGATAGATAAAACGAAATTAATAGTAGTACATATGGAGCATGCAAACAAGCTAGATCAAACATCAGATTTTGCGATCTTATCTTTGAGAGGAGCAAAATAACAAGACATTTACAAGTTTTGTGTGCCATAATTAGAGCATATCAGCATCATTCTTTTCAAGTGTTTCGCATTATTAAAATGTTTCAGGAAGTTAATATGCAGGGAATTATAGTGATAATTCTGGCTAGACAACATGAACATGTAAAATCATGTCGGCACGCAATCACTGTACCCTCCATGAAGAACATCGATGTTGTCCTTAGATGAATTTGGCCATATATCCAATTCAATCACTCTAACGCCTCTCTGGAGCGCTTTGATGATCGGAACATCGCTGCAACTGCTGCTTATCTGATTGCCGGTTAGATATGAATTGTGGCCTGTGTATATGAAATAATGAGACAGAGGGGCGTCCATGTCCTGGCGCACCTGGATTAGATCACAAAAGGAAAAAAAGACGTCACTACGAATTACTGTCAAGAAAAGTAAGGGATAAATGCGAGCCGACAGGACATATATTACTTGAAAACTCATGCTCTGTTGCCATAGACTGCATACGTTGCTTATATCAGCGAGACAACACATGAACGAAAAGCTACAGAACAACGCAGGAACGACACTAAAAGTAAGCCGAACTGTACCCCTTCTTATATGACAAGTTAAGTCGGCCTAGGTATGTGAATCTTGGGCCATGAAGTACCCACTGATCTCACATGGTCGAATGCCCTACGAGTGGCTCAAACATAGTATGTTCTCATTAGAACTGGATCTGCGTCATAAATCTAAGCAATATTCGCTGAACTCCTAAGCCGACCTGTTGTATGAGAATGCTCCCAGCTCCTGTAAAAAGTGTGTTCATTTCGTTTTCCTTCAGTACGTGCCTAGAGTTAAACCGGGGCACTGGTCAACATCATGCCGAGAAAGTTGTTCATCTTTTTTTCCAGCTTAATTTAATGAAAAGGAGAGTACTGACCTTCTGTAAGGACTTTGAGTTTGAGCATCTTGAACGAAATAAAATTAATAATATGTACCGTTCCCACTCTCTTTTGATAATAGGGATAAACTAAGAAGTAGAGTTAACTTTGCCGCAAAAATCTCTTTTTCTCATCCTTTTGGGAGGGTACAATGGAAAGGAAAAACCAATTATCATCGACTTTTCTAACTTAGCATCCCCAGAAGAATCACACATTTTAAATTATGTTTGTAAAGGACAAATCCTCGTTTATTATTAAAAGCACCCATATCATCAAGCTGTAGCCATCTCAATCAAGCTAAATTTCATATGTCTAAAGACCCAAGAAGAAAAAAAGAAGAAAAGAGAGTGGGAAAAGGGTTCAAAAAGTGAAGGGATCTCATTTAAACAAGAGAGATTATCACGTGATGTCTATTTCATGGAGCACCAATCAGTTTGCTATTTGGATCTTTAGATTCAAAAGTAGATTTCCATACGTACGAAAAAAACATATTTTTTATTACCCCGTGATCCGGAGAGAGAGAAGGGTTCATATCACCAAACAGGTATCTGAAAAAGGCTTCAATGCTGAGGCCCTTCCGGTGAAGTATGTTAAGATGCTTGAGCTCACGTAGCCTGTCCACTATGGCCTGCGCGTCCTCTCTCGTGGCTCTCTCTTCCTTCTGAACTTCGACCAAGAACCTGTGGAGATGATCGACCGTCATGGTCCCATTCTCCGAGTATTGCACGAACAGCCTCTTGACCTCGCCCGGCGGTTCCGCCACATGGAGCTTGAACCTCCGGCGGAAGCAGAAGCACACTCGGTAGGTCTGTTTCGACATGGATGTGATCTTTTTGTCGATAAGCTGTGAAGATGAAGAAGAAGAAGATGAATAAAGGAAACAGTAACAAGAAACTTGATTCTCTTCCCTCTGTTTCTCGAGGGCGAGATGTTAATTATATGATCTTTTGAGTTGACCCATCTTTTGCTTTTGTTTTTTATTTTTTATTTTTTATTTTGTGGGTAAGGGCCAGCTGACAAAGTGACGCTTGAATATTATGGTTAGCTACTGGGGATGGGCCAACTTTAATCTTGATGATTACTGAAGAGGGAAAAGGGAATTGTGATGCGTGAAGAAGATGCTTCTCTTTGCAAAAGCTGATGTGAGGACATATTTTGTCTCTTGTAGTATATTCGAGAGAAGGTGTTAAGCTCCGAACCTGCATAAAGTAGTACTTTATTGTCAAGATTAATAGAAATCTTAAAATTTATCAAGAAAGTTCAATTAACTTCTAAAATTTTCAAAAAATACAATTAAATCATAAAATTTATCAATTTGTCGGCCTTTCCCAGCAATGGTGGGACGGTGGCTCCTGAGTTTTCTTTTTATTGCAAAAAAGCTATGACCACATATGAGCATTAAAGGGATTCACTAAATAGAAAATAAAATATTAAGAAACATATAATTGGTTATTTTTACGGGTAACCTACAAAGATTTTACTATCTAAACTAAATTATCATCAAGTCATTTTCAAAAAGAGAGAATATCCAACAATAAACCCAGTCTCCTTCTGCAACCCTATCTTAGATGTGAATCGTGATAATAGGCCGCGTGATACTCATCAAGTCATTTTCAAAAAGAGAGAATATCCAACAAAAAACCCAGTCTCCTTCTGCAGCCCTATCTTAGACGTGAATCGTGATAATAGGCCTCGTGATACCTAACTTTCCAATGCCTTTGATTAATTTATCTTCCACTGTTCTTCTATGAATCGTTTTTTAAGAAGGAAACCCGGCTTTTTAATGAAATCATATCATAAATCGAATTAAAAATTAAACTATGCTCAACCCGAAAAGTTCAACATAATCAAAAGTACAAAACAATCTCCCTTTAGCGGCATCTTTAGTATTGAAATATTGTCCCTGATCACTTGATAACGAGCTTGATAAGATCATTATATACATGTAATTTCTGTTCACCCGTTAGGTTAAGTTTTTGAGTTGAACTTCCTAACAATTAAGCGAGCTGAGAAAAAATGTAATTTCCTGATTAATTTTATACAGGACGACAACAGTGTTAGGTTCAAGTCGCCTTTGGAAGTGTTCACGCATTGCCTCTCTGATTACCCTTCGAAAGGACGTCCAACCACCAGCATTTAAATGCAGCACCAGATTTTTCTGACCATAACAGGACAAGAGCTGCTTTCCGTGCAGTTACCAGAAATCAATATGCGCTGCCTTTTCTCGGTCCAAAAGAGGGAGAAGATCATTTCATACAAACTCCCCTGTAATGAAACTATCGTCGGCGGAAAAAGGCAGATGAAGAAAACGATGGTCTCATGTCATTTTCGATCTCCAAAAACTGACAAACAAATGAACATTCATCGGCCCGACCTACGATCAATCAAGCCCGGCCAGACAGGAAACGGTATGGCTGAAGAAGGCTTGCGAAATCTGATGCAGACAGGACGCAGAAAAGGGACCTCAGAGGCAAAGCATCTCCCTAGCTGTCTGCCACGACGAGGTCCACAGGAGAAAAATGATTGCCAAATTTGGGCCGTGCAAGGAAGAACAGGATTTGGGCCGTGCAAGGAAGAACAGGATTCTTGAAAATGAAGGATGTTGGAGATATGATTGAAGATTCATCATGGTGCCGATCTTGATTACTAATTAATTGATTTAGTCAATTATTAGTTCAGCAAATACGAAAGTTGTAATTCTAGTATATTATTTCCTCTTTTTTAATCATCTTTTACATTATAAATGGTCCGTGTACTTGCATACAGAAAAGCATTCTTTCACTATTTCCCCTTTCAATTTCTGTCAAAGGAAGAGAGAGTGAAAATGATCCAATGCCACGAAAAATGACCACATAACCATCGAGGACATCATTTTGCAAGGTCACGAAACAAGTCACCATCTTTGAACCACCCATTAACTTCGAAATTAAGCTAAACATGTACAATGAACAGACGTGAATTCACGACTTTCTCTGACATGATGTGTCATCGTCATTCATCGCAACTGCAGATGAGAAATCCCTACAAGACATCTTCCATCTGCACGACAATGCAAATGCGATATAATCTAGCCCATGATGATGAGATAGGTTTTTTCTGCTAATCTGATCATACAAATTGAAATCTCATCAGAAGCTTCACGGATTTGTACTTCTCTCCCTTCTTATCGTACAACGGGATCGCGCGGAATCCGGTCTTTAGCTCCGATATGGGAAGACATGTCTGCCCGCCGAAATCGTCCTTCTCGGACCTGTCGTATTCTCTTACGACGATCCGAAGCAAGGCCAGCTCAGGTACGCACAGCGGGAATTCGAACTCTTCGTCCCAAATAGGAAACCAGTCGTCTTCGATGATCCTCGTCTTCTTCTTGGCATTATCGGCTGGCACTCCAACGATGTGCACCTGAAATGGAAAGAAATCAGTGGCTTAGGATCAATCAAGGACAGATTTGACGATTCATTTTGGTTCAGTTTCTTTCATGTAACTGTTCAGAAATCTGTAAAAGAGTAAGTTCAGTCCTGAATTTTTATCAGTCTGAACTTGAACATAAGTTACCAAAGGAAGCCGAAACTTTTCGGCCTTCAACTACCTAACGTTAGGAATTTTTATCTGATCACTGCAAACTTCTTCTAACCTTCGTGTAGAAGTCTGGAGGCGAAAAAGTGTCGAAGTGCGTTGGGCTAAATTCCAAGTTCCATCCGTCCCCCATATATACCTTGACCTGATTTTCCAAACACGGTTTCAAGTGAATTCAACAGTATAAGACCAAAATAACTAGTATATTAGGATGTGTCGCCAACCTTCAACGTCTTCTTTACAATGTGCTCTCTTTTCGGATCGTGTACTTCCTTGTTAGGACCCTGCCGCATCAAAAACTCGGGCTTTTTCACGTAACCACACACTCCATTGGCTCTGAACATTCCGTGCATCTTCCAGAGCGATTTCCCGTATCCCTGCCACACGAAAGCTCAAGTATATCAAACAGCACTTACAGAAGAATCTGCTTGGAGAGGAGAGATATTCAGATTCGGACTGTGTCAGATAAAAATTGTTTCTCGACATTTCCGAGTATTTGCAACTGGCAAAAGCACCTCAATCAAGAAAGACAGAGGAATAGAACTACAGTGTACTTGATAATGGATACCAACAATCTAAGAGAAGTCCTTTACTACATAGATTGATATTTGCAAAAACAATCTTCATCAGACCACATCAAGCATGGCTACTATTTTACATCACCCATACATACAGAACTGACACGGACATAGTAATACCAGATATGTACTGTGCTCTTGTATCACTTGGATGTGTTGTGGCACTAATTCACGCCGTACTCTCGACTTCCGTAGAACAATAAATCCGATCACAAAAGCAGAAGAGAAGGACAGACGACAAATGTCTGGTTGTAGAGCTCAATCTAGAAATTCTGATTCGTGCCATCCTCAATTTGTGGAAATGGAAAGGAAAGCGGATGAACCTGCATATTAAATGCGACCATTTGAGCGCCGTGCATCCAACCGACATGGGGATTGTAATTTGAGGAAGTGACTCTTGTTCCTTTGGGATACACTCTTAAAATGTTCCTTTGAGTAAACCTGACATGAACCACAGCAATCAAGGACAAACTACAAACAAGAGCAAAAACTAAGAGCACCGAAACAACTTGCAAATCAACGATATGGTTTCTTTTTGACGAGTACCTCACCAAATCAGTGCCATGAGATGAAGTAGCTTTCTCAAGTTCCTGTTCGCTCAAACTAAGACGCCTAACTTTATCTTCTAAAACTCTTAACGCCTCCTTCAAGCTACCCTTTGGTTTCCCTGCGTGTATTGTGATTAGGCGTCTGTATTCATGTCCCTGGCTGGCATTGGTGTCTTCACAATCTTGATCGCTCTCACTCTGCGATATATTTCAATCTCTCTAAGGGAAAAACGAAAAAAGCTCAATTTTAAGAAAATGATAAATTACGAAGCCACGTCGTACCCTAGAATCGCAATCAAACTCAGATGTAGAATCAGGTGTTTCCTTCCCCCCAGCTTCGTCTTCAGATGAATGTGTACCGGTCGGTGAAGATGAAGACTTATCCTTTGAGCTTTTAGATTCACGAAACTCTTTCGGCAGTTTGGTCGAAATGATGATCCGGTTCTTAAGTGACTCTGGTGAAGGGAATTCTGCTAAGCATTCTTCTGTCGGGAAGTACAATGTATCCCCGAATATTTGAGTGGCCATCTGCATTAAAAAACTATCTGAGGCCATAAATGGATGAAAAACGACAGAAATGAATGCTGAAAATTTTCAACTATGAAAGAAAAGGAAATGATATACAACCTCTGCAACTTTCGCCTGGAGTTCTGGTGTAAGATGGTCTTCCAAAGTGATTATAACTGGGTACGGTGATTTAACGAAGGCATACTCTTTTATGGACTTCAAACACTTGACAAGCGTGACGGGACTCGTTAGTGTCCTACAATCCAATATGAAAAGGTTTAGAATATCATGGTATGACCTTAATTAGTTCCAACCAATGCAAAGCCATTGATTTATTGGAGAAGTTCGTAGTCATGAACAAAAACTCAGTTAATCTGGACAAGCTCAACATTCTGACACTATAACTTCAACAGGAGTGAGGACTAGGCTGCATCAAGAATAGGAAAACAGAAGGGCGAAGTTTTTGCACCTCCCGTGAAGAATAAGGATATCATCTTTGTCTGAGTTGGGCCACATGTCGAGTTCGATCACCTTCACACCTCTCTGCAAAGCTCGTATAATAGGGGCGTCACTGCAGTCGCTGCTCAGCTGGTTGCCGGTGAGGTAGGAATTGTGCCCTGTGTATATGAAATAATGTGACAAGGGTGCAGTCATATCATGGTGCACCTGCCATTCGAGATATCACCCTCGTCAATGACTAAATTGCAGTCTAGATACAAAGTTCAAAGATTCATTGCAGATCATACTCAGCTTCGAATGTCAAGCTCCGCATCAATATAACAATATGCATTGCATGTCGTGACTAGTATTTTGGCCCATGTAGCAATTTGTAAGATTAATTCCCACGCCATCACATTGTGATGTAGACCTCAGTGGTATCAGATGCCTGTCAACTTGAGACGCGGCGATTATTCTTCCTAATCCACGGGCGATAATGACCGCGGAACCCAGCATTTTCTACGTTTCCTACTTTTCATAAGAAGCACCATCGGTCGAAGAAACTGTTCCCACAAGCGAGCTCGTGATCGAAATCCGGGCACATGTACATGCAACGTGTTCGGGAAAGACCCCTTGCAGAAGGGATTTTCTTCGATTCACAGTGCATCGAACTTATGCTAGTAGAAGTAAAGAAAAGGAAAAAAGCAACGGTAATGCTAGAAGCGGAATAGGATTCGATAGCTGAAAAGTGTTAAAACGGGGGAAAAGGAGAGCGTCAAAGAAGCCATTTCTGCTAAACACTTTGTAAAGTTATGGATTGGCAAGAACAAAAATAGCTTGCCACGTCATCATCCTAGTCCGACAGTATCTATCGCCAAATTCCAAGAGATCAAACGTCACGGTCCCTTGCATTTTCCTCGTCTATCGAACGGAAGAAAAGAGCATCTGACATTTCAACCATCAGATAGAGAGAGAGAGAGAGAGAGAGAGAGAGAGAGGGGTTTGACCACTGACCTGGCACGAGATTGGCCCGTTGAGATCGTCGCGGAGCAGGTACCGGAAGAAATCGTCGAGCGTGAGGCCCTGCTCGTGGTCGGGGACCAGGTGGAACTTGGTGTGGAGGACCTGCTCCACCACGCGCTCCGCCTCCTCCGACGCGGCGGCGGCGGCGCCCGGCTCGCCCTGGTGCTCCACCAAGAACCGCCGCAGCTGGTCCTTGCCCATTTGGGGCCCGCCGTCGGAGAACCTGAGGAAGGCCTCCTTCACGTCCTGGGGGGGCTCGATCTCGGTGATCTTGAACTTCCGGTTGAAGTACCCGAACATCTTGTAGTTGTAGCTCCCCCCATTCGACGAAGTCATCGTCCGTGCCCGTTCTCTCGTTCCCTGATCGATCTGCTTCTCCGTTTCTTTCCCCCCTTTTTTCTTCGCAGCAAATGGAGAAGAGAGAGAGAGAGAGAGAGAGAGAGAGAGAGGTTGCAGTTGCAGGGGATCGGAGGAAGAAGAAGGAGAACGAGGTCTACGGTTGAGGAGTTTTTGATGCTGAATCGTCGGACTTTCCACGAGTCCGATGTTAGCTGCGATGGTTTTTTACGTTATGTCGACTGGCTTGTAGAGACTTATAAAATTAATGCGATATAGCTCTATTGAGTATTTTTAATATGACCTACTTATCTAAATTTTTGCAATTTCTCAAGTCACTTTACAAACTATTTTGTCGGCCTAATTCTACACTGAACTTTTTCTTTGATCTCATTTAAAACCTATTAACTTTTCTGACCAAAAAAAGAAAAAGACCTATTAACTTTTTGTCGGCCTAATTCTACACTGAACTTTTTCTTTGACCTCATTTAAAACCTATTAACTTTTCTGACCAAAAAAAAAAAAAAGACCTATTAACTTTTTTTTTGTCCTATCATAATTTTACCACAAAACTTTTTTTGTCTTGTAAAAAGCTCTCATTTCATGTTCAATCTCAATCCTATCCTAATATTTTTTTTGTCTCATAAAAATATCATGGCTTTTAAGTCTAGTTCCAATTTTAACCTAATTTTTTTTGTCGTATAAAAAATCACTAACTTTTATTTGAGATACGAATCAACCTCCATTAACCCTCTTGTCTGAAATCGCCCTAAGTGATTTTATGTGGCATTTCCACGTCATTACTTTAGTCTCAAATTTCAAATTCAAGAAGATGTATTTTGGAGATGAAATTCTATCTCAAGCCAAATAACGTCTTCTCGAATCTGAATTTTGAATAAAAATTAAAGTAATTATGCTTGGCTTTCTTCATTTACTTCTACTTTTAAGAGAGTCTTCCTTCCATCTTCCTCGAGGATCTTCAATTTTGTGTTGGCCTTTAATCTCTTGTGCTCGAGAGTGTTGCATCTCTTACGATTAAAGAGCTTGCGTTTGAGATACTCAGCCCGAAATGCTCGAATAGCTCATGCTTGTCTCCCAATTGTTTTTGAACGGAGGGTTAACGGAGGAGATTTGTGATTCAAGTAAAAGTCAATGATTTTTTACAAAACTGAAAATTTTTAGGATAAAATTAGGACTAGATGGTTGAGTTGGAATAAGACCTGAAATTAAATATTTTTCACGATAAAAAAATTAAAGTAAAATTGGGATTAAATCTAAAGTTGAAAAATATAGAGTAGAATTGAGATTGAACTTAAAATTGAGATTTTTTTGAAGGTATTAGGCCCCATTTTTCTATTAATTTTCGGCTATTTCACTTTTTTTTTGTTAATAATAATTAATTCTTCTAGTTCTTTTCACCTTGCGTTTTTATAAAAAAGATGAAAAGAATAACTTTCTGTGATATATCCAAGGGCACCCCTTCGCATTTTTCCACATGTGTTTATCCGTATATAATATATTTCCAGCTGACCCCATATAAATTACGTATTTTCGATTATTTCCTTCTTTTGTATCTTTTTGTGCCTTGAAAATATTTATGTCGACGGGTCTGAATATCGTTCTAGTCGCCGACGTCGAGATTAACCTTTTGTTTTCTCTTTTTTTTTTTTTTTTTTTGCTAGCACGAAAATTCAACGTTATCTACGAGGCGCGTTGCACGTCTTTGTCGTTGGGTACCCGGAATATGCCTCTGCTTTATATTATTTAAAAGATAGAAAGAAAAGGTTGTAAGGAATGCTGGAAGTACAAGTAAAAATAAAAGGAGTCCTTCCTGCTTTATCATAAAATAAAATAAATATTGATAAGTAAAAGACTACTCTTTCCTACCTTGAAAAAAAAAAAAAATCACATGTCTTGAATTAAAGCTATAGAGGAAACCCAATCAAGTACTTATTTGACTTAAATTGGGGAAATTGATTCTCAGGTGAGCTATTATCGACCTAAAATAGGAAACTTTGCGTTTCTAAAATTTGAGATTATTGGGAATTGGCTCACTTTCTTTTGTTTTGTGTGAAAATGACATTTTTATAATAGGACATAAAGTTGAACCATTTCTTTAGAAAGAAATATATTGATCAAGTGGTTATGTCTCATTGGGTGCAAAAGTTTTTTTTTTTTCTTTTAAGAAGTTTCGAAACCAGTTTTATTTGGAAACCAAAAGGATTTAAAATCGGTTTCCACGGTATCACTTAATTTATAGTGGAATTTCATACTACTCTTTTAGTGAAATAGATCTCACCAATCAAATCAAATAAATTAGGTGTCTAGTTCATCTCGTCATTCAATGTTTTATGTTTTTCTTTTTTCTCACAACAGCGTATTGCGCACATAAAAAATTTGATAGGTTGATCAAACACGAAAGTTTCCTCGTGGAGGGTAAAGCAAAATCGAAAACGATTTCATTAGATTGATCATTCATCTGCAAGTTCCTCCCTTAATTGTCGAGCAAGATCGGCGAGATAGCATTAAAAGCCCCGATCATAATGATATAAAAACCCTGAGCTGAGAACATGGAATACTGTGCACATTTGGGCCATTATCAACTAGTCTTGGTCGGTTTTTTTTTTTAATCCTTTTGATTCCAAAAAGTCGTGGCCATTTGTACTTGTCGGCAACCTTTTCATTCATTTCAAATTAAATATCCATATAATAATAATTTTTTCAGGTGAAAACTATAATCGCGCATTATTCCCTCGTCGTTGTATCTGGACAGTAGCTACATGGTGAAATCGAGTCTTGGCTCTGGATCCGCGCACGTTGTAATGCGTAGCCAGCCAAGACAAGATCGAGATGAATTATAGTTTTAAAGTACAGTCGGTGGAGTGAACGTCTAGATCGAGTCTGAACGCAAGAATGCTGGTCTTAGATTTCTTCCATATGTAATTATTTACAATGCCTGTTTTCATAGTTGCTTATATCGATAACATTGAATAAGTTAAAAAAGCAATCGCACATGCCTGTCTTAGCGACAACCTGGATGTTACTATAAAAATTGTGTGTTCACGGTAGAATGATTGATGCAAGCTGTAAACTTGAAAGAAGTCGAAGGGGAAGACAAACATGAGAAGAAGAAAGAGGGAAATTCTCCGTATTTCTCTGTATTTACTCAATGTACAGAAATGATATTACATTACAAAGTATATGTAAAAGAAAAGGAAATGAAATAATCTATAGATTTGATCCGATCTTGATTGATTCAATAATATCCTCATGATTTGATTCTTGCATATCTTTCTATGTTTTCCAATATTTCTGCGTATCTTCCAACAAAACTTTTGCTCATTTCAAGCAAGCCTACCTCTGTCATCCTCGTTGTGGTGTTGATGGAAGTAGAGCTGAGATTATCGTGCTCCACATTACAATCGAACCTATTTGACCAAGGTTGTCTGAGGTTAAGAAGTGAGTGGGGCATTGCGATTTAATGAGCAAGAGGGGTTTGACAGTCACTTGGGAAAATTATTGCCAGCTGCTGTACTGAGATGAGTTTATTGTTTTAGCCTATGAAGTATAGTTAGGGTGCGTTTGATTTATTATTTACAAAACCTTTTGGGCCCCAAGGTTTGTTTAGCAAATTCAAATGTCGTTTGGCAAAATTTTTGCTTTGTTTTGGGGAGATGTAATTGTATCTCCAAAACTCTTTAAAGGTTTTTAGCTCAAGGTAAGTCTGGAAATAATTTGAAATGTTGCATTTTTGGAATGCAAATAGGCTTTTTTTTTTTTTTCCCTTTCAACTTTACCCTCACTCATATTCATAACTTTGGTTTTTGAAAGTCCTAAATTTGCCTCAACCACCAATGAGTAGTTAACAGTTTGAGTTTCTTCATAAAAGAAATTAGCAAAAATTATTTACAAAGTGTAGCATTTGCCAAATGGTATTTTTATTAAAGTTGCTTTTCCAATATGTTTTCAAAATACACTTTATCAAACACTACCTTGCATTTTAAAAAACTCTTTTAGCCCGAAGGCTTTTATATTTTCTGAAACAAACATTCTCTCGTAACCAAACCAAACCAAACGCACCTTCAGTGGAGGCACGAGCAGAACACGACATGACATGGGCCATCAGGAATGGCCCACCAAAGTAATGGGCCAGGCCGGGCACGACATGGTAAAAGCCGGTACAATGGGCCATGGGCCGGGTCGGCCCGGCCCGTCACGGACGCGGTCCACCCTTCCCGTCGAAAAACGAAGGCCCGCCTCGACGCTACGCAGTCGAAGACGAAAGAGGAAAAGCAAGCTGCTCGAAGAGAGCTCGAGCCTCTTCCATGGCTACTGCTGACAACTGACCCCCCCGTCGAAGCGCAGGTTAGAGACAGCGACCGCGCACCCACAAGGCCCTCCGCCCTCCTCCGCCGCGAGCTCCGGCGGGTCACGGGAGAAAGACGGGAAATTTAAGCGGGGGAAATGGCCGTCGCGACGAGGTCGAGATGGGTCGCCATGTCGGTGGCGTGGATTCTGGTCTTGTTCGGAACCCTAGCTCTCATCCAGGTGGTTCCAAGCTCGACCCAAAATCCCCCCTCTTCTCCTCCGGATGTTTCCGACTCTTTTGACTCGTTGTTCGTGTGTACAGAACCGATTGAGCGATACCGGAGCTTCGTCTGATCCGAAACTTGTTCATCGCAAAGTTGGTGAGGTAATTCTTCGCGCCTGAGTAGATCGTCATTGATCCCATTTTGTTGAAAGATGTCGTGATCTGACCATTATGATAAAAATGTGACTTTTTTTTTTTTTTTTTTTTTTTTTTTTTTTTTTTTTTTTTTTGGTGGTTTTGCGGGTGGCTACTGACTGAGTGCGAGAGAGAATCGATGATGATGCTGTTCGTGTTTGCAGGAAAAGAAGAAGCCGGACGATTTGGAAGAAGTGACTCACAAGGTTTTTTTCGATGTCGAGATCGGAGGAAAACCAGCGGGTATGCATGCACTCTGTACAATTTAAGCTCATAGCCGAACAGATTGGGAATGCTGCTGATTAAATAGCACGTATCATCGTCGAATTAGAAATGATTGAGCTAGAATTTTGTGTGTGAACATTGTCCTTTCTATGTGCAGAAGTCAGTAAGAAGTAAGAGCTGATTGAATCTGATTGCGATAGACATCCTTGTATAGAAATCTTTTCCTCGGTGTGGTCATTGTCGTTGAGTTAGTCAAATCTTTGGCGAGCCAGTTTCTTTTCCTTTTGGGATTGCTGGATTTGGCAACGTGCGCTTTCTGGTTGTTATGATTTGTCATTATATCTCTTGCTTTTAATTAATGATTGACGGCCGTCTTTTGTGTGCATAGGAATCTTCTCCTGGGTGTAGTTATTGTCCTAGAGTAAGTCAAATCGTTGGTGAGTCAGCTTGTTTTCCGTTGGGGAAGTTGGATTTGGCAATGAGTGCTTTCTGGTTGTTATGTTTGTTTATTATATCTCTTGTATTTTATCAAGAATTTGCACCTGTCTGTTGTGCTATGCTCTTTCTAATGATTAAGAGCCTGATTTTTTGTCTTATGGATATGAATCCATGTTTTACTGCTAAACTTAAATTTTGAATTCCTGCAGTAGAAGGATCTTAATTCATTATGGTTTGTATGCTTCCAGGTCGAGTTGTCATGGGCCTCTTTGGCAAAACCGTCCCCAAAACAGTCGGTAACCACTAACCACCTATTTGCACTATGCTTCACAATGTCATGAAATATATGTCGAAATCTTATTTCTCACCTTTCTCACTTGCTCTACCTCTTTGTTGTGCAGAAAACTTCCGAGCTCTTTGCACAGGTAGCCAAGTGACATCTGCTTCCTTTTTGAATTTCCTTTAAGCCCATGAACACTCATGACCAAGTTGAAGGAAGAAGAATCGGCTTTTTGCTGAATGATTTCTCTTCAAACTAATAATAAGAAAGAATCATACATGTTTAGAGGAGAGAGAGGTATCCCTAAATTGTTATTCCTGCTCAGCATGTCAGAGCGTCTTTCCTAGATTATTATCAGTCTTATTGCAGGGGAGAAAGGGATTGGAAAGAGTGGGAAGCCCCTGTATTACAAAGGGAGCCAATTCCACAGGATCATTCCTAAATTTATGATCCAGGGTGGTGACTTCACTCTTGGAGACGGGAGAGGGGGAGAGTCAATCTATGGGAACAAATTTGCTGATGAAAACTTCAAACTCAAGCATACAGATGCAGGTATTTGTATAATTGGACTTCCTAGTGCTTTCCAAAGAATTGTGAAGAAGTTTGTAGTAACCCTGAAGTTAATTTCTTGAGCTGTGACACATGACGAAGGACATATAGAGGTTTAATTCTCTACCTTGTAACAGGGCGCCTTTCGATGGCAAATGCTGGGGCAGACACAAATGGGTCACAATTTTTCATTACCACTGTGACAACTAGCTGGTAATCGACCATCTTCCCTATCTCATTTCTTTGATAAGCAAATTTTGTCACCTACATTCAGCTCATTGATGTTACTGCTGGAGATGTGACCATGATTTGAATGAGTTCGAGGCTATTGTTAGCTTAATCTCAAACCTTATAGGGAAATTGTTCTACTGCCTACTTACATCTTGGCAACTTTATCATGGATTATCGTCATAATTTAGTTAACCTAAGTTCTTTTGGTAATATTTTGAGTTGTTAGGTTGATCATAAACTAATCCAAGGATTTAAACTCCTTGCAATCTCTTGTAGGTTGGATGGCCGCCATGTTGTGTTTGGAAAGGTGCTGTCTGGGATGGATGTTGTCCACAAGATTGAGGCTGAAGGGAGACAGAGCGGCCAACCTAAAAGTATCGTTGTCATTTCAGACAGCGGAGAATTAGATCTATGAGCACTTCCCTGCACTCCCCTCCAGGTTGCACTTGACAAGTTTGACCTCATAGCTTACTCAACACGAATGTAGGGCTCAGGCATCGTGCACTGCTTTGATGCAAATGATTTTTTTTTTTTTTTTTTAAATGGTGAAGAAGAAAATGCGAGGCAAGCTTGTTGATTTGATATTGGGACATACTTGAAAAAGCTTGGATCGATCATAGAAGCCATGAATAGAGATAACTTTTCTGAGTGTGAATTGGATATTACATTGCAAATAGCCGAATGAAATGTAGAAAACAGGATTTTTGTTCTGAAAAGTGGAGAGCAAATGATGTTTTTTTTTTTTTTCCTGCTTTTTCTTAATTCAAAATCTTCAGTCCATTATCCAAATGAGAAGAGAGTCGTTTCTGAAGAAACTCATTTTATTTGTATCTTCCAGCCGATTGAATAAGTAAAAACTAATGCCAACAGCACGATCTTTGCAACTGAGTGAAAACTATGTTCAAACGGGAAACAATATCTCTGAAAATGATAGACAAAACAAAAGACTTCTAGTAAACCAAAAGAGTTCCATATACATTGAGAGTGGTCTTGTATGGTTCTGTGATCACTACTTTTTTTTTTTTCTTGTTTTTGATAAAAGTAAGAATATATTGAGCTTTAAATCAAACTATACATGAGGGTTTGACACCAAACTTACACTCAAAATGACAAGTCATAAGGAGTGGCAGGTAGCCGAAGGAAAACAAAGAAAACCGCAAAAAAGACAACAAACATAAAAACAAGTGGCAACAAACATAGAAGGAAAACAAAGAAAATCGCAAATAAAGCGGCAACAAACATAGAAAACAAGCGGCAACAAACATAGAAAACAGAACAGCCTAGATAGCAGCCACCAGAAAACTAAAGCAGCAACCAGGCCGGACAAGACGCAAAAGCAAGCAGACCGCATCTGCCAGCACTAGATCATCAACCAGCCAGCCACCAAAAGAGGAGCCACCAAGGTGAACCGCATCCGCCAAGCAAGGAAGCAACCGCAAGTTCGGGCATCTGAAGAGCAACCATCAAGCCACCCAAAATAAAGAACCACCTAGGAAACCACAGCAGTCCAATGAGGAAGCAGTCCAATGAGGAATCTACCACGTTAGAGTGGAGTAACAGGTCCCTGAAGAAAAGATAATCGGGTCAATTCCCTAACTGCGTTGCAATCTCCTATTGTGAGTGGTATCCTCCACATTCCTGAAGGAGATAGCTTTGTCCCTAACGACCCTAAAAGGTGATTCTTCATGGCTGGGACGGCAAGAGCCTGCTCTCTAAAAAGAATACTATTCATGTTCATCCATATAATATGACATAAAGCACCAAAAGAAAAGCGGGTAATGCATTTATAAAACTCTTTGCCCGAAAATAAGGAGATAGCCCACCTTAGGTTCTCACCCCAAGGTTCTCACCCCAAGACATTTTGCCATGGAAGATTGCATTTAGATGCCCAAAAGAAGGTTATGCCGGTAGTGATACGACACCCAAAAGATAGATGATCAATGGAATCCGGGATCTCCTCACAAAAGGGACAAAAGCCGCTTTCTATCCTACCGTAAGATAAAATAGAGCTTGGGTAGGAAGTCTGTACTTGGCAATAAGCCAAAGGTTTATTTGGTACCTTAGTGTAATCGCGTTGTTCCAAATGAACACATGCCAGTAAACCCGGACCTTCTTCCGCCTAATAGACTCCCAAGCCGAAGCTACGGTGAAGCGGCCCGAGGAGCTCTCCTTCCAGAAAAAAACGATCCAGGCTCTAGCCAAGTATTGGAAGGGGGTGTTCCCACGAATCCAACACCGTCTTGAACGCTTGGTGAGACTCGGTGAATAGGTTAGCCACTGTTGCCTACTTGGGAAGCTCGGAGCTATAAATGAGGGAATCTAAAAATTAAGTTCAAAGGACCCCTGGGTGCCAATTGTCAAACCACATAGACAAGGAGAGGCCATTCCTCCAATATCCTCCTTCCAATAGAAGGAGTTTTTTAATAATTTTGTTTTATTTTTCATTTTATTTTTCTTTTTTTCTTCTTTTGGCCGATCGTCGCGAGGGCCGGTGAATTCGGCGGGGGTCGGCGACGCTCCGGCGAGTTCAAGAAGAAAAGAAAAGTGTAGAGAGAAAATTTGTTCTCGAAAGTTTGAGAAGCGCCGACGGCGACCGCCAAAGAAAAAAAGAAGAAAAGAAAAGAAGGATCTTCTTCCAAGCCCATGAGCAGCAGGTTGGCTTTTTAGTTCATAAACCCAGAAAATTAAGGATCACTACTTAATTTGTAAATTAAGAAAATTCTCTCTTTTTGGCAAATTGGATGTTGCGGCTCCTGCTGTGGATTCAGGTTTCTTTAAGGTTTGTGTTTACCTCGTTCCCAATGCGTCACAATTGCGTTAAAAAAATTACTATCGCAGACACACCGGCCTATAGAAGGACCTAAAAGATCTGAAGAAGCAGCTGCGAACAAAGGAAATTCTAATGAACGCAAAGTTGTTGGTGGAGTAGAACTGCATTGCGCCACTGATCCAACTCTCACCAACTGAGAGTCAAGGATCTAATCATCAGATTCAAGAGAAAAGTAACTAAAAACTCATTGGGACATAAAAGAACTGCACTCGGAAGCCACTTAAGAAGTGAAAATTGAAGTAATGACACCCTTTCTGTCCATTGACATGAACTTATATGAGCGACAATATTGCTCTCAACAAGAGCAAAGGAAGATCGTGCTAATACGCACCCTTGTTGCCAATAAGAATTGGAGATTCCGTCCATTGACCTGATCGACTAGGCAACAGCTATCACAAGTAAGACAACTACAAACAATCAGGGCTTATGCGCAATGACAATGGGGTGGTCATTGGGAGATAAGGCCTAAGTTCAGATTAGATGTGAGGAATTACAGGGTCACATCCCATAGTGTGAGATTTACCGAAGTGACATAGCAAGTATATGAATACAAGTAAGACAGCTAGAACAGATCGAGCTCTTTACATCAGATCAAAGTTGGGCGATAGCCATTACAGCGCTCCTAAAGCGCAATCCATCTGTTCTTGCCCAGCAAATCTGATGAAATCAACACCCACGGACAAAGACGGAAGCCGGAGAGTTTCTGTTCATGGCAACCCCTAGTCGCCCTAATTTGCAAACCCAAGGCAACTGGACCTTCAACAGCAAAGAATTGACTAAGAAATATCTCATGTGCATTAAATACAAAGTGTAGATGAATAACAGGGAAAATGACCCTAAGTACCAATCTTGATGTCAACATTCTCAATCTGCAAAAATGGATTAACATTGACCTACCACCTCCCAAGAATTAACTACTTTTTGATTGGACCTTCACTACAAAGGCTCAGTCAAACCAAACCCAAAGATCCGTCCACTTGCTCGTGGCCAATATAAAATAAACCAAAACTTGTTCTTTATATCAAGAGCACATTTGAGCATATATTCTGTCTGTGTCATGGCCTAAGCACAGCCAAATTTTGTTTACGTCTTCTACATCATTGAGAGAGAGAGAGAGAGAGAGAGAGAGAGAGAGAGAGAGAGTTCTCCTGCTGCACATATGCTTATGTTCATTGCATTGCCCGGGAGCAGGAATGTCAAAAACTTAGTTATCTAAATGAAGGGACTTCTCAGTGCTGACCTACATCCTTCTCAAGTGGTGAGATATGAACAGGCACTGTGAAGGTATATGGTCTTGCCAACCATAGATGAAGGAGAATAATTACCAAGCGGAATAAAGACTTCCCTCATGGATGGCCCATGCATTCATAATTACCTAAACTTATACTGCATGCCACTACAAACCTGTGGATGATGAGATATTGAGGTTAGTTCAAGAGTCAGATATGGAAATAAAAACAAAGCTTGGTACACAACCTCGCTTCATGATATTTCCACATAAGACCTGCTAATCCTATCATTAGGAATGACATTCTCCACAATGTCTTCAGTGTTCTGAGCATAAACTTGCACGATGCTAGTCATACTTTCATCATAAGTGATGGCCTGTCTATCATACCAAAATGAGACTGATGTTATCACAAGACCACTTGAGTAATGTGAGGAGCACATGAAGAACCAGATAGCTCACACCAGGCAGTCCACACCAAGTCTATCCTAATTTGCTATGGATTCCACAATTTTCACTTTCCACTCCTCCTTTTCTAGAAACTGCCCCAGCAGCAAAGGACAATCATAGTTATGATTTTTGTTTGCAGCTACTATAGCTAATCAATTTCCTGCTTTCATTCCGTTTGATTGAAGACTGGAATCTTAATGCGATCTGATAGCGGATCTAGGACTGAGACAAGTTAAGATTCCATCGGAGAGTATCAACATAAGCTACCGATGATGAGGATTGAGGACTAGAGATTCTTAGTTTCCATTATGTGGTTTTGACTTCATCCTTGATCTAAAGGACTTAAGCAAGAAAGCATTGTTTTAATTAACCAAAGTACCCCATAACTTGCATTTCTGACTCATAGCAGAAACCCCTACATAGTGATAAAGCTACCCTGAGACAACTAAACATTACACAACACCAAAGAGATTGGGCGTTTCATATAGGGAAAGCTAATACATGAAGGAGGGCCTCTCAAGAATCAGAATATCCACAGATAAAATCCAACCACAAATTACTCCTAGTCGGTTATCATGATGAGCACAGAATCCACTAAGAGCTCTCTCCAAACAGCTTCCACTATCCAAGGAAAACCTAATCATATAGATAAAAGAAATGGGTCACAAGACTCACCACTGTAGGATGTACGAGGGTTAAGCATACACCTATTGCGTACTGTACTTAAACTCTTTATCTCATACTGAGAAATCAGAAAAATCTGCCAGCATACTTGAGCTGGAGACCTAAAGATCCAGAGGCCTGAAAACTAAAGCCTCCAAATCCTGCAACTCAATCTACAGCAAAGGAGCTGACTTCAAAAAGAATTTAACCCTCCAACATCAAATCCTTCTATTGCCCAGAAAACCATCTGCGAGAAACTAGATAAAAACTACATCCTTGCTACATACGCTCTGATCCCTGCATTTTGTTAAAAATCTGGGTTCGTAGTGCAGCAATTTTCGTCATCATCAATTTCGAGTTCACAATTACTAGAAACAGCAGTTACAAAGCAGAACCACAACACAGCCCAGAACGAGCATAGCAGAGTTCTTCTACATCACTGACGACAAGACGAGAGGGACGAGACGGAACGACTGACTCAGACTCGGACTCGAACACGAAGCAAGTTACGATTTTTATTCCCAGGACACTCGAAAGACTCATTAGCGACTCATTAGCTAAGCACCAACCTTCACTCCTGCACAAAAAATTCCCAATCCTATAGAAGGGGTTCTCGATAGGGGTCACGATTCGGGGCTGCTTCCTTTGGACGCGGAACCGGTGCCGCTCGTCTCCCGCTGGTGGAACGCGGAGGAGAAATCCGTGGAGAGATCGGAGTAGAGCGACACCACCTTCGATATGTTCTGGTTGATCTCGTGGATCAGGGCCACGTTCTTGACCATGTTGTTGGCGTTCTTCGACTGGTGGTTGTCGTTCACCTGCCGGATCAGCGAGCGGTTCCGGTCGAGCACGGTCTGCACCTGCCGGAAGTTCTTGCTGAACATCTCCCACACCTCGGGGTCGCACTCGAGGGCCTCCTCGTCGTCGACGTCCACGGGGGAGCCCTTCAGCGAGTCGCCGGCGCGCGCGGTGGTGGCGGTGGTGACGGTGGAGGGGTTGGCCTTGGCGGAGGACGGGCAGCGGCGGCGGCGGCGGCGGCGGCGGCTGTTGGCGGCGGCGGCGGCGACGTCCTCCATTGCTCGATCCGGCGGGGCGGCGGGGAGGAACCGAGGCGGGGCTGGTCGTCACTCCGGCGGCGGAGCTTGGGCGGCGGACGTTACTTCTTCTTGAGCTCTTGCCGCGCCGTTGATATTTTCGGAGAGAATCTTTCCTCTTATTTTTCTTTTGTATTTTTAGATGGATTGGGTGAGTTGAGGCGGCGAGGCTGCATGTACGCGCCGGAAGGGGCGTGCATACTGCATTGCACCTTTTTGGGTCCACCACTACCAATTTTTAGGATCTAATTTTTCCATGAAAAAACAGTCTATGAACTTTAATATAATATGTAATTTAGTACATAAAATTTTAGCTTTTTCGACATGATCCTCAAATTTAAGATCAATATATAATGTGATCCATAAACATATTCAAAATAGTCTTTAAACTATTTAAAAATATTAAAAATAATCATTCCATTAATTCAAAACTGGGATTACATCAAATATTTTCATATAATTGAGAGATTGTATTGAATATATACCAAATTTTCAAGGACTCTATTGAACAAATTAAGAGTTCAGGGTTTGATGTTTTTGTCATTTTAGTTTAATTTGTTTTTCATTTCCTCACTTACCCTATCTATCTTCTGGACAAAATTGGATAAGGGCGAATTTGTTTCCTTGATTTTTTTTTCATAGGAAACATTTGAAAGGAAATTAGTTAGTTTTTCATTTGCTTGATTAATTTAAGAAAAAGTAATTTCCATTTTTGTTAGAGGGAGATATCGTTTATCGGATCCAAACTCATTTGTTTTCGGACTGTGAAATAAATTTTTCACTAATCGTTCTATTTTTCGTCGTTCAAACTCCAAAAAAAAAAAAAATTCAAAAAAAAAAATTCTTTCAAATAAACGAACTATAAATTTTGTTTTAAATTTGGAATAAGAGAGAGACTCGACAATGGGTTTATTCTCATTGCCTCGGGGGGATGAGCTTCTTATATTTTAGCAGTAGGTATGTTTTTCTGAATGCATTATATTTAAAAAATTATGCCAAAAAATAATTTTTCTCTCGTCATTCGTTTTGGCTTTACAATTATGGTTTCGAGACTTTTTGAATGGTTTACCGCATTTCTGTTTTCTCTCTTTGGTTGCTAAATCACAATCTTACTATATAATTAAATTAAATTTAAGAGAGAGAGAGAGAGAGAATTAGGTGGAAGGAGTCAGGAGTGAAGAGAAGGACGCGCCGTGGATGCGAGTGGGAATGGGTCGTGAGACCCGAAATGAAAATATCTTACGGGAGCCTTCTATTGGACAAGCCTGCCACGGCGGCAAAAAGTGCATCCCACTCTCTCTCTCTCTCTCTGAAAATATCTTTTGAGCCCCGGAAAATATCCCCCAACTTCCCAGCAGCCACCCAGGCAAAAACGGCACGTCGTTTAACTCCGCCTCCCGGCCAATAAAATTTGTACTCCTCGGAGGTGATTTTCTGACCCAAAATATAGGGGGCCAAAAGGAAGAAATAGGGTCCTAATTATTTAAGAGATTCGGTGACTATTTTTTGATCTCCAAAAAAAAAAAAAGAAAAAGAAAGAAGAAGAGGAAATTAGGTTGTCGAACAATTTCAACGTAATTTAGGTATGGATTGCATTGATTAAAGCGTGTAAGGTAGATATGGTAAAAGCCAATAAGGCAACACTAAAGGGTTGGCTTCACCTACTTATTGACCTAGACGATCTTGACTTGTTTAAGTCTTTGGGATAATTAATTTTTGTTTGAATTTCACTAATCGAAAATTATTGACCGTGGAGGAAGCCATAGCAATCAAACACGATATTTCCATGAATAAATGAGGGCCGTATTTAAAAAGTCTACCTAAACATAGAAAAAAGTAAAATCAATAACGAATGATGTCATTTTGCGGTCACCCTCTTGCAAAAGACTTGTTGATTTATCTTTGAGAAACAATCGGACCACGTGTGATTTCATCTTTTCGTTTATTGAACCTATCTAAATCATTTCGATATTCACGACGAGAATGAGAACGGACCGTACCACTACAAGAACATGCTAGAACAGATTTTCTTTCGCGGGCGATTTTATTTAGAGAAAGGATGGAGATCATCTCGGGCTTATTATTGAATGGAGGTCACTCGATGCATATGCCTCTTTCTTTTCTTTCTTTTTCGATACTTAATGCCTGTGTTTCGATCAGCCTAAGTTTCGATACAACCAAAGAGACGCCGATAGCGACATCCGGGATCTTTGGGTAAGCTATCTTTAGCAGTCAAGACTGCTAGCACAACACAAAAGATGTCTCCTCTTAAGAACAACCTGATGTAGAATGAATCCTCTTATTACATTTCAATTGCCAAGCATTTTGTCAAAAGTGTAATCGCTCACCTCAGGTCAATCGATTAAAAAAACCAAAAACAAAATCTCATCTTAGGCCGTCGAATCACGACAGGACGACTTATAATTGGAAAGAAGATAATCTTGCAAAAATAAGGAACATACTTCATCTGTGCATTACCCTACAATAACTGCTGGACAGATCATTCTCAATTCCTCCTTCTCATGCCATCACACCTCTCCTGTCAATATGGATCGCGCAAAGCATGCACGAGACTGTCCAGCGACCTAATCCCACTGGATTGCCCTGTGGAATGTCCATTCCGATGGATTCAATGTTGTTTTCCCATCGGCAGCTACCAGATCATATGGTGAGTCCTCTGCGAATTCGGTAGGCATGGACTTCCAATGCAGAGACGGCTTCCATTCTGCTTCCTTAAGCACCTTCAGTATCTCCTCCACCACCACCTTGCTGCCCTCAGCAGCTAAATGGACACCGTCCCTGTGAAGAAGAATCGAGAACTTGTTCAATTTCAATGCAGTGATGTGATCTAATCTTCAATCTGGACAAGAAAGCGTGGAAGTTGACAGATGATTGTGCCTGAATTTGACAGTGTGTCATGCTTCACAAACCAATGATCTGTACAATCAGGACTAATGATTTACCAAGATGGTCCGAATTGCATGCTGTGTTTTCAGCTATATGAGCTGACTGCAACTTTAGCTTAATGGTAATAACAGCATGCAGTGTAAACATGATGGGGAAAAACACTTGACTGCATGAAGAACAGTAAATATGCCCTCGGGACATACGTAAAGCATGTGTTGAGCCAATCAGGTCTTCTCTGTATTGCATTGAAAAGATCAACAGCTGGCACCCCAATTTCCTTGCAGAGCTCCAAACATGCTTCCGAATACATCTGACACAACTCATTCGTGCGTACCAGCTCACTGAAATACTCACTGTATTTCAAGATAAAGATGCTATTAGATGATTGACATTTGGTTAGAAAGCTGGAAATTTGTCCATGCATTGGAGTACCTTGAGGTTTGACGAACTTTGTCTTCGTTGACAGGAGGGCAGCTAAGAAATATAATTCGTGTGGTATCTGAAAGACTCTGTATATTAATAGCCATTAGAATGTGATTCATAGGATAGTATAAGGCCTCTTAAAGTGCAGTGAATACTGACTAGTCTAAAAATTCTTGGATCAAATGCTTATGAAAGCATTATTTCCTTCAGCAGAGCAAAACATCTTAATTATGAAAGTGGAGAAGTTTGGTGACCTTTCTCACAGATAGGGTCGTCAAATTTAGGATTATTGAGATCTTACTGAGACAATATAAATGCGTACATCCTCAAAATGCTAGTCTTAGAATTCAGATCAAATGCCTGTGAAAGTATTAATTCTTCTCCACATCACATACATAGAGCCGGAATTTCTTTCTTCATTGACCTCTCGTTGATGGAAAGCAGAGGAGCTTGGCAAGCCTTCTCACAGATAGGACTGTCAACTTTATGATTCTCGAAGTCTTACAAAGATAGTAAACAAGTATGCATCCCCAAAGAGCTTGCGACCACAACGTTGCAGTCACCACAAGCCCCCACCAAATGCAAGGGCAAAATAAATTTCGATGACGACAATTTCATCTCAGGATGCAAATTACGTACCTTGAGATGCTCCCCAATCTTTCTCATGTTTTCGACATATTCATGAAGAGGTACATGTGGACCAAGGCCAGATGAGTGAGGCCCCATTGAATCGTTACCACCAAAATAAACTATTACCAGGGAAGGCTGTACTGCTGCATCCTAGAAAAAAATGAAGAACACACGAGTTAGAACTACAATGTGAGAAATTCCATAAAATCATCCCAGAGCACTGCACTTCTTTGTGCTTACCCTTCTGTTCACATACCAAGATCTCTAGGGAACACGAGATTTTCGAAAAGCTAAGTTCGATGTAGAAGACGCCTTTAGCAATTACCTAAACTACACAGCTGAGATTCTTTAGGACTAACACAGAGTATACTACAGCTGAACATGTGAAAACTACCGACCAGCAGTCAATGGTTACAGAGGCAAGCTCAGTAACAGTGCCTTTGAGAAGAGATGCACTCAAGCAGACTCATGCCTTTTTCAAATTCCAATCATAACTACGCTCGAAGCATATTGCTCCTTATAAAGAAAACCATTCTCAATTGCTTTGGAGACATAGCGCAGATGAGAACCATTTGAAAGGTTATACTGTTAATATGCACTGGAACAGTCAAGGTACATACATACTACATCATCATCCTCCCTCAGGTTTCACTCCTTTGCCAAGACACAGATTCTCTTTAAAATAATCCATGCCCGTAAAATTTTTTTCCACATCCTCTATCACGCTAGCACATTGTAAACATCGCAAGAACATGCTGAGGTACAAAATGCACGAGTAATCGGAAAATATTATCCAAATCACTCATTTTTCATGAAACAAACAGAGTATTAGCTCATGAACAATTTCCGGGAGACAGATGCTAGTAACTTACCTTTGGAAAGACTTGATCGAGGACCTGGAGGGCGCGGCGCGAGTTCCATCCATAGTATCCTCGCAGCACTATATCAGCCTGCGAGATCGGGGCTAATTATTCATCTACGACCAAACACTAAAGAATTCGACAATGCGGACGAACGAATGACCAAAACAGAACGCCACCAAAGCGCGAAAACAGACGCATACGCCCATCTCACGCGACGAAACTTCGAACCCGAACAGTCCCTCGAGCGAGGCGAAGTGGGCAAGGATCAAAACGGCATCTTTCTCACCTTACGAGCGTAGACGTCGGAGAGGATGGCGCCCCAGCCGCCGTTGCTGTAGCCGAGCTGCACTATGGAAGAGCCGAACATGACGAACTGAGGCCTCGCCGGTCCCACCATCTCTCTCCTCCCGAAACGCACACCTCCTCCTCCTCCTCCTCCGAACGGAAAGTTTCGGTTCGGTGATGAAGCGAATTCACCGATTCTCTCGGCGACAATGTGGACGCGGAACGTGATCCACGACCGCCGACTGTGGCGGTGGTTGGTTGTGTTGACGGAGAAAGAGAGAGAGAGGGAGAGAGACTACGGAAGCTTTCATTAAATTGGCGTAGAAAATGCGGAATATATATAATTATGTAAATGTCTAGAAAAATAAATGAACAGGTGTGTACTCAAAGGGAATGTATGGAAACTTATGGACCAGCGCAATCAAATTATAGAATTTGTCATAAAAATACAATGAAATCTTAAAATTTTCCAAAAAAATGCAATCAATAAAAGGACTCGACTGGACTAATTTGACAAGTTTTTTGTAAAAGTTTTATGACATAATTGTACTTTCGTGATAAATTTTAGGACTTAATTGTATTTTTGAAAAGTTTTAGTGTCCAATTAAACTTTCATGATAAATTTTAAGACTTTCAATACATTTATTCTAAAAATAAATTTAATCTAAAATGAGATGTTAAGCCCGACAAAAATAGGGAAATGTAGTGTGAAAAAAATTGATGTGTACCCAACCGGGGTCCTCTAACTTTCATAAATTGCCGTCTGTTTTAGTTAAGGATGTTCTCCTAACTCATGGTGAAGAAAGGGATTGATGGATGTGCTATTCGGGTAATGTAAATACATGTATCC
This sequence comes from Eucalyptus curtisii, assembly GCA_017140595.1. NCBI lineage: Eukaryota > Viridiplantae > Streptophyta > Magnoliopsida > Myrtales > Myrtaceae > Eucalyptus > Eucalyptus curtisii. Next base: position 711,462 of record CM029503.1, read on the forward strand.
CGGTTAGTGTCCAATTGAACTTTCATGAGAAATTTTAAGACTTTCATTACATTTATTCTAAAAATAAATTTAACTTAAAATGAGATGTTAAGCTCGACAAAAATAGGGAAATATAGTGTGAAAAAAATTGATGTGTACCCAACCGGGGTCCTCTAACTTTCATAAATTGCCGTCTTTTTTAGTTAAGAATGTTCTCCTAACTCATGGTGAAGAAAGGGATTGATGGGTGAAGAAAGGGATTGATGGATGTGCTATTCGGGTAATGTAAATACATGCACCAACCGTTGGCCGGCGCAAATCTCGCGCGCAGGCCGGCGCGTGTGAGCCTGCTCTTTAGGTTTTGCCAGTTCGGTAGACGAAATGGGCGCATGTAAGATATTTATTCGCCCCCTACTAAGACTGTTCTCGATAAATGCAAGTTATTATGACAGTTGTGGTTGGTTGGTTGTTAACTGGTGCTTGCTGGGCGGCCTGGCTACCCGAATTCGAGGAGTCAGATTGAGGTGACACGGTCATTAAACCCCCACTTGGCACAAAGCACGGGCCAGGCATGCGTTGAGCCGTTGGGGAAGATGCAAGAGCAACACGTGATGCAACAGTCTCGTCACTTTCCAAATCCCATTTCCAAAGCCAGAAACTTCTGAGAAACTTGCTCCTCCTTACAGGCATCGACATGGAGTACCACCTCCGGCGTGTTCCCATGTCGAAGCTTCGCAACATGAACTGTGCACGACAAAGACAGAAAGGTGCTCGTTATGCATGCTCTTGTGCGGCTGAGATCGAGCAATAATTAAAGTAGCAGACATCTCATTTTTTTTTTTTTTGAGCAAACAGCAGACATCTCATTTAACGGTGTTGAATATGAGTCCCTCGAAAAGAATCAATCTTTGTTCTTACAGTAATTCTCCCACTTCACTTCCCTGGGGAGATCTCAAAAAAATGAAGAGTTGCCGGTGTGCTACAAGGTATCGACAACATTTATTTGCTCGTTTCCTATATAAAAATTCAATCTGTCGATCCGGGTCGGATAATCCTCCATGTGAATGGAGAGATTCTAAACCCGGAGAGAAAGAATATAAATTAGGCGAAGGTCATAAAACTAATGCTCAGGGAAGGGTAGAAGGAACCATCATTGCGCGAGTAATTATGTTTTCACCATGGCAAAGCTTTTCTAAGATGTAAAAGCCACAGGGCCAAGTGCATTGCGAGAAGACGAGCTTCCACCGACATTTCCTCCAACCAGATACTCAACCGGCGTACGAGAGATCTTGTTTCGTACTTCTTTGCCTCGAGAACTGCTTTTGAAGATATCTTCCCAATGATAAGAAATGTCTCCAGTGAAGATCCCTGCAACTGTTAAAAGGCACGACTTAGCAGGAGGACGTGCGCAATTAGGTGTAACTTTTATAATTTACACATTAAATAATTCTCCAATATAATATATAACCCGCAAAATACAAAGACAAGATGGTCCACAAACAGGTGACGCAAGTGTCCTTGTACTCCTGCAGCCGGTAAATTTTTCAGATATCTTGCTAATAACCTACCTTACGTTCTAATGAGCTCTAAAACTGGAGGTACCAATATCCTAGCCAAAGCTACAAGCTGTTTATCAGAGCAGTTGTATGGTCCTTATTATTCTTCTCAGCAGAAAGGACATTTTTATAGCCCATTCAGCATAGCAGAGAGTAGACCGAATTTATGCCAAAATCAGAGAGAATATCAAATACTCTAATTCGGGATTTTAATGACCTTACTTACAATCAAGGTCAAGTAGTCCCATATTATGACAAAAGGGGTATATCCACTCTCATCAACCAAAACGCTTATTATATGAAGCTAGTAATTTAGGATATAATTTAGACAGACAAGGGGGACAGAGTGGGCTTCAATAATTTAGCTTCATCTGGCTCAGTACAAACACCTGTGTGACAAGTTCTACCACTGTCAACAGAAGACTATACAGAAGGTAAGAAGGCAGAAATTGCCCAAAAGGTAAAACAACACAACAGGATTCTATAAATGCAAATAAAGAGGTAGCCATGCAATACCAGTGCACTGTTTACAGATCGTAGACAGTCATTTGTCTTCAGCATCAGCAGAATTACTCGAGGCAGTCTTCTCAGAAGTTCTGAGATCTCTGAGAAATACTGAGATGCGTACATCTGCTAGAGAAAGTTAAAGAGTGTCATGTTCCTACCTGATAAAATAATCGTGCTGAGAATAAGTAACAAAGGAAAAGTAAATATGATATGAAGAATAAATAGATCTCTACAAGTACAATCAGTGGCATTTGAGGAAACAATCACCTGTAGCTCTGAACGTTCACTATCACTGCCTTGTATAACCAAATGGTCGATAGCTGGATCAACAACTCTATTCCATGGCCTCATGGTCAAAATTCCTGCAAATAGTGCACAAAGGTCCTCCCCTGCTCCCAGCTTCACACTATTTTCTTTAATTGCTTTAGCATCAGCAAAAACCAGTGCCTATGTTACACAAAATGTGAAAAAATCATGAAAAAAAATGTTATCTTGTCTATATCGCATTAGGCAAGTAATGAGGTAATATACCTTCCAAAGAGCAGCATAGTTAGTCCTAGTACACACGTCAAGCTCCTTATAGAGGCCATGATCTAGAAGTACCAACTGTGGTTTTTTGTTACCTAAAGGATTGTAGAAAGAACAGAGAAGAATGTCAATGGCTCAACAAAGAACAAGAAACTTCATATGAGACCTAATGCTTTCATATGTATACCTGTGTAAAACTTGTGATTTGATTTGTGAACTTTTGCAAGAGATGGATTGTCATCAATTTATCCTACAGCTATTTAAGTGAATGTATAGAGTCTCCCTTTTTTCTGTTCCAATCTCCTCATGAAAGTAAACAAGGGGGACAACTTTGAACATAGAAAGAATCTCAGATACAAGATGAAAGCATAAACAAAAAGGTAACTTGAGATTCTTATGGAAATTGAACTCGTTGTTGTATTTTAGCTGCTCATGACAAAAATAATGGCAACGTTAAGAGAACCGTCTCATCAAGGAACATAGCCAGGTAAATGTTAGAGATACATTGTCAAATTTTCCTCTGGTTATTTATGATAACAAGTACGATATTGCATTTGTGCAAGGAAACGGTCTTTCCCATCAAACTCAGAAAGGTCCTCCAATTCTTTTCTTCTTGAACTACAAGAGGTATATCATACTACCAAACTTTCGCAATGAAAAGCTCATGCTTCTTACGGAATAACTCAAAGTCTGATGTGATCCGGGATGAGAAATTTAGCACAATCTTATGTGAGTATGCCAACAACATTATTACTAGATCATATATATCTATGTAAGATCGAATCCCACAGAGCCCCGGGAGACCACATTTTCCCACCTTTAGTGAAATATTGAAATTCTCTTTAAATTTGATGAGAAAAACTTATCAAATCAAGTAAATTTTATGCAAAACAAGAAGAAAGCGGGTCACCAAAAATACTCCTGGAAGGCATAGGACGAACTAGCAAATTGGCAGCATGCGGATCACAATGGACAAATCCATGTTTGAACATCATTTCAGCAAAAGCTTGACTGACCTGCAAAACATGAACCAATAGTCATTCAAGTTTGTGTTTTCTCAATCATCAACTTCACTTTCCACCAGCCAGGTAAATAGTTCAATTCCAACTGGTCTAAACCATGGACATAGGTCGATCTCTTCTCTTGCAGCCAAATTAATGCTACAGTGACTTTTAAGAAACCAATTTATAACTCTGCTTGGTTAAAAGACCTCCCCAGCATCCCTCCTTTGCTAAACTAAATTGAAAAATTTTGTGGTTGTAACAGTGTCTTCGTTTCTGTAGCAAAAGTTGCACGTTTGGCAAATTAAAAAAATGATTTAGTCAACCTATTTCTTGATAAAGTTACTAAGAAGTATATCAACGTGTAAAAGAAAATTTTAACTTACTAGCTTTGAAACTTCACTTGGCTGAATTCCAAGCTTCCGAATGGTCTTCACATCATTTATTTGTGCACCATCCATAAATTCCATGATCAACAACTTTGAGGTACTTAGGTTCCAATATACCTTTGGTGCATAAACATAGTCTGCAATGTGGGGAGATAGCTTCCGAAAGTTATCCATACATTTCTCACTATTCTTTGCCTCAACCAAGAAGTCTAGCTCCTGATAGCCATATTTAGAAGAAATAGCAATCATATGATACAACTTCCCAACACAATAATTTTGCATGACAATTACATGAATGCTACATATGAAAAGTGTCCTTCCCTGATGAACAAATTAACGATTTTTTATAAAGAAATAGGTGTAACATTTTTAATATCATGTTCCTCACTAATCATTTGCACATCTTAATTCCCAACTGAAAAGATTTCAATCTTGAGATTAGATCAAAAGATCCATAACATTCCAGATTTACAAGACAGCACAATAAGCATTGAAGAGAGAATGATGTACATTGCGGTGCAGTCAATGGAATACCTCATTCCCGGCTGCACTTTATTAAAAGAGGTTTCTGGGAGAATATTCTTTAAATGAGAATTACAACCACAACTGGTGGAAAGCAGGCGGGAAAAGTTCCCTTAGGCATTATGCAGGCATATTCACATAATGTATGCACAACTAGAAGGACAGAACCTACAGTTTCAGAAAAGCTCCCAAATGATTGAGGCATCAAAACTCACAAGCAAACTATGTCAGAAGTGAATCTAAAAATATGCCACCTCATTTCTATATTTTGCAATCATGGATACAATATTTAATTATAGGTTGCGAACAGTCCAGAGTTGGCCATTGGCAATCTGCTTTTACAGTATTCAACTTCGATAAAGTTCTTTTGTAACCCACCGTCGAGAAAGACATGCATTAGGAAAAAACCATGAAGCTTCGATGTCCTAAAACCAACTTACCTTTGGCAGACTTTCACTTATTTCATCAACCAGCCACCTGCGTGAGAAAGATGAGAGTCACATTACTTGGGCCCAAAAAGCAATGTGCCTAAACACATAATTCTGGTACATATATTAAGGAAATGAATTAAATTGCCAGAATTGATGAACTATGACATGAAATCACAAACCTACATATTTACATAGATTTTACGTGTGATGAGCAAAAGAAAAAAAGATATTGCATGTATATAGTCATATATTGATGCAGCAATAAAGACTCCTTGTAATCTCTTCCTCAGGAGGATAACATATATATGGCTAGAGATAACACTACCTGTAATCAAAACTGGGGAAGATACGATGTAGAGTGTTCACAATGAAATCAACAGTAGCATGATCTGCAGCTGCAGTATCCGTCATGTGAGTGTGCTGAACCTGATCACCATAAATTTTGTTAGATCAGGTTGGTACATTAAGTATCCAGAAGAAGTATAAGAAATTGCACGACTTGAATCTTTGCCTAGCATATGAAGATTGTGAGTAAACATGAAAAGATGATTAAAAAAAACCTTCACGGCAACTTTGCGGCCATCATGAGTACGGGCAACATGAACTTGTGCTAGGGAAGCACTTGCTATCGGAACAGGATCAAATTCAGTAAAGACCTGGAGAAATAAAATGCATAGTTCAAAAATACTAGAAAAAATGAGAAAAATGAAGCATCCATGTGGAAACTAATGTGTGAGCTTATGCATGGGACACCTGTCAAACTAATTGACACATTGATACAAACTCAACTTATTAAAGAGAGCCTATGAGACCATTGGCGAATGCATATGATGCCAGTTAGGAGATATTACAACAAGAATACGTACTTTATCTGGTGTCTCACCAAGCTCTTTCTTAAAAACTTCGAGCACTTGATCATAGGAGGAAACTGGACATTTATTCAACATAGACTCCCTCATTGTCTTCACATACTCTTCAGGTACCAAATACTCCTGTATAAATTAACACAGTAGTAATGCTACTTGTTGATTTCCAAATGAACTCCAACATTTCTTCTACTTAGTTGTCTAAGATTATCGTGAAAAAAGATACCAGAGGAAGTAACGTTCTTATATTTCCTATTAGCATCTAAAGAAGCAAAATCAATCGCATACCAACTGTCCAATATGTTGCCCAAGCTTTATATATATTCCTCCATTTTTGAAACATAACTCTTGAAGCTTCAGTGCTGATCTGAGATGAACTTCGTGCTTAATTCTTGCCCTTTCTTCACTACCCTCTGGCAGTCCCAACAGGGAGTATTGGTAATCTAGTTACAGTACAGAGCACAACTTAATTTCCCATTGAAACGAGAACCAATGTGTTTTTTAATAGACAAGCAGCCACATCAACCACGCCATAAATTATTAAGCGAAACAAGATTTGTCTTGACAACAATTTAATTTACCATCGAAACAAGAACCAATGTGTTTTTGAATAGACAATGAGTCCCATCAATCACACTCGTAAATTTTTGAACCAAACAAAATTTGGCTCGACAACAGAGAATTGGGATGTAGTTACAGTTCACAGCACAACTGAATGAATCAACGAAACGAAGAACCAATCTCTCATTGCATGCTAATGCAATTGGATGACAAAACAGAGCCACACCTAAATTCAGGCCAATAAAATTTATGGTAATACGAGATTCGGCTTGAATACTGTCACTAATTCCACCTAACATTTCGTGCCAAACGTAGTACCCAATTACCACACGGCTAACACATCCAATTATAACATGAGCAGCCACTTAAGCGAAGGTGAAAATTCAATTTCACCAGATCCAATCCTTCCAAAGACCATGCCGTTCCTCGCGCCGCTTACGAACTTCTCGATTTCATCGTCCAAAGCATCAATAATTTGGACAATACTTTGGACATGTGTAGTCAAGAGAGGTCGCCGGCGAAAACAGCAGGTGGTGGGATGCGGTTAAAGCTCCCGTTTTCAAACACAACGCGTCGAAACGAACATTTTCTTTCGCGGTACGAGTTCCGAATCGGTCGGCACACGTGGAATTGAGATTCTCGGATAAACATAGTCATCGCCGGAATGTCCGTAAGGTGATGTTATACAGGCTAGCGAGGCGAAGGTGCGTACCGAAGGCAATCGAGGCGGCCGTGGCGGCGTCGCGGGCGAGGCGGACGGGGACGACGGTGCAGAGCTTCAGGGCGGTGGCCGGATCGTCGGAGGTCGCGACCGCCGCCGCCGCAGCCCCGCCGCAAGCGGCGGTACCGGCTAGCGCGAGGACCCTGGCGCGGGAGCGCCAGAGAGATCGCGCGGCCATGTTTTCGGACGGCGGGCAAAATGGTCGGAACTCGGCGCCCCAGCCGTCGCTCGAATTCTAATTGCACGCAAAGAAGTAAAAAGACATAAATATAGGTAAAATGCCAGGCTGTCGTGCTAACCGTTTTTATCTCCTCGGCCGAAATGCGGACCGTGCGTTTGACTCTCCTGTAAGAAAACCAATCCGGACCGACTTTAAGACCGGACGTTTACTTTTGCGCAGCGCGGCGTTTTGGTATTTATTGGGAAAATGTAAAGATGTGAAAGAAAAAATCGATATTTTGTCGTAAAATAATAAAATTCAAAAATCCTTGGTACAAAAATCATAAAATTTATATTAAAACTCAAATGTAAATGAGGAGAAAAAATAATAACTAACAAAAATGTGGACCGAGAATAGCAAAATTAGATGACCGTATATAATCGGAATCATATTAGGATCTCAGTCTCTTTTCTGCATAATACAAGCAAGGTATCAAAGCCAGCTAGACTCAAAAGCACTTTACAAGTGCCGTTGATTATTTATTAAATCTTTCACAACACTAAGGGGGTAACGGGGTTTGGAACTGTAGGTGTACCAGACTCCTCTGCTGCAGTTGTCAACTTGGGGCTGAGAGGAGGCTTCACTTCGGGTGTGCATGGCAACGTTTCTATTCCGGGAAATTATTTCTTTTTAGAAATAGTTTTTTTTTTCTATTTCTATTTCGGGAAAAATTTCTCAGTAAAATAAGGTGTCTGGTAATTATACAAAATTTATATTCTTGAAATAGAAAAAGAATAGAAATGCGTTTGGTAGAAATTTATAATTTTTTGTATTTATTTGTTTTTTCTTCTTACTCACAGACCGCCGCTTGTCGCCACACGACCGTCGCATGACTGCCGCACGACCGCGGCACGACTGCCGCACGACCATCGCACAACCGCTGCAAGACCGCCGATCGTCACCGTCGATTGCCACCGCAAGATTGCCGCCCACAGCCCACTAGCCGTGAGAGGGGGCGGTGGCCGGTGAGCTGTGGGCGGCGGTCCTACGACGGTGATCGGCAGCGACGGTCGGTGGCAACGGCCGCGATCGTGCGGTGGCGAGTGGCGGCGGTCGTGCGACGGTTGGCGATGGCAGGCTACCGGCGGATGGTGGCGGTCGTTGGTCAGTGGGCTATGGGCGGCAGCAACCGTCGCTGACGGTCGGCCGAGGGCGGCAGGAGGTGGCTAACAGTTGGCAGGCGGTCGGCAGTGGCCGCAACAAAGAAGAAGAACAAAAGAAAAATATAAAAGAAAAAAAAACTTATTTCTAGAAATTGTTCCCGGGAGTAAGAAACTACTTTTTTTTTGTTTCTTATTTATATTCCACATCTATTCCCCAGCCACTTTTCTATTCCGGGTAATAGAAAAATAAGTTGGCATTACCAAACGGATTTCTATTCTTTTTTTTTTTTTTTTTTTTTTTCGGGGAGCAAAAGAACATAGATCGGGAGAAATAGAAACGTTACCATGCAGGTCCTTCACCTTTGGTATTGAGAGCTTTTGGGTTAGGCGGCACGCACTTAGGAGGCTGACAACCACAACGCGGAGGGTCTCGGTAGAAATTTCCTGTGTCGGAAGGAGAAAATTTAGTCCCAAATGAAACGAGAGAGAGCCAGTAAAAGGGAGTGATTCATACCTGTTGTACCGCGGATGGAGCACAAAGGCTCGATTTGAAGATGATCATGCAGTAACGGCTCATGATTATCAAATGGCAACACTCGATAGAGATTCACAATGTTCTTTGTTGGAGTTTTGTTTGTTAAAACAAAAGGAAAGTACTTTTTACCTTGTCCCACATGGGAAAGGTGGGAAAAAGTAAACAAATTTAAAAATGTGGAATTTCCTTTGTATATTTAAATAAATGATTGGCTGAGGCTACACCCCACCATACCCGCGTACGGGTGCGCGATTTTGGCGCACTTAGCACTTAGCACGCCTGCGGTTTAATTAGCACTAATCCCTTTGTTATTTATTTATTTTTTATGTTATTAATTTTTTATTCAATTCAAAGGTTGCCTTTTATTTTGAGAATTTTCGGAAATGAAAATTCAAAATTTTATTTATTTAAAAAAAAATTATTCCGAATTTTGTTTGTGTCTTTTCAAGACAACCTTTGGAAAAATTACTTATTCGGTTTGCAACTTTTCCCGAAGGGTTGCAATTGTTCGGTTTTCGAATTTTTCCGAAGAGTCGCATTTGTTTATCCGAACAATTTTCTAAAGGACGTGTTTGTTCATTCTTTGGCAATTTTCACGAAGAGTTGCAAGACTGTTTTTATATATATACTTGTCAATTTCCGGAAGGAAAAGAGTGGCCATTTTTCGAGTCTTCTTTCTGAAAAAAAAACTGCAGCCAATTTTTCGATTGTTTCCTAGAGATCCTGGAGAAATACTAGAATTGCTATCTAGTATTCTCATCCGAGATTTTGTTGTATCCTGGAGGATTTTTGCCGGTGACCATTAGCAACTTTGTGGGGTAAATAAATTCTTAAAGAAAGTGATATCACGCCTCAAAGTCCGATCCAAGTACTCTAAATATCCGTCTTCATTGTTCTACCCTATTTGAAGCCAAATTTACCAACATGCTTGTTGTGGGTAATTGAGAGCGACGATTTTGCTACTTAAATAGAGGATTTCTCAATGCTCTAAGCGAAGGTTTTTTGGCTTGCATCTGGAGAGTTCTACTTCTATTCTTCGGCAAGGAATCATAGGGACCCAACACTTTCATTAAGTGCGCAATCACATCTGATGTCTGTCCAGAATTCAGTAATGTTTTGGACGCACACATCCTAATTCAATAAGATAAACTCACGTTCAAGTCGTGCTTGATCTTCTTTTCTTGTATTCAAGGGCAAACAATGGTTGAATGAGTTGATCTCGATGGCATCTATGTCTCATAAGAAAAAGAAACATATAAAGAATGAGTATTTTTGCACATTAAGCAACTCATACATCCATATTAAGAATTCTTGATGAGGCTAGAAATAACACGCATTTAGGAGTGACATAAGTAGCCAAACATCACTTAATGTTACAGATGATGATTGCTACATTTGGTAATACCTAGAATTAATCGAGTGGAAGTTTACGTCAAGACAATTGGAACTGATGTACATTACGGTGCAGGTTTACGAGACAGCACAATAAGCACTGAAGAGAGAATGATGTACATTGCGGTGCAGTCAATGGAACACCTCATTCCCAGCTGCACTTTATTAAAAGAGGTTTCTGGGAGAATATTCTCTAAATGAGAATTACAACCACAACTGGTGGAAAGCAGGTGGGAAAAGTTCCCTTAGGCATTATGCAGGCATATTCACATAATGTATGCCCAACTAGAAGGAAAGAACCTACAGTTTCAGAAAAGCTCCCAAATGATCGAGGCTTCAAAACTCACAAGCAAACTATGTCAGAGGTGAATCTAAAAATACGCCACCTTATTTCTATATTTTGCAGCATCAGGGTTACCATATCATGGATACAATAAAGTTCTTTTTCGAGTCTTCAGGCATTTGGGCTAAAGTGTTCATGCAACAAATCTTCTATTTCACTACTTCATTGTGATGAATTCTTTTCTTTCTCTGCTGCCCTGCTTTACCCGAGAACCTCTGTGTTTTTCTCCGAAATCTCTCTCCTTTTCACTCGGTTTTTCAAGGATAAATTCTTCTTCTTTTTCTTCTTAAGCTTGACATTTAATTATCCTCTAATAGATGAGTCTTGGAAATCATAATCCTTATGTAAGTCCAAGTAAAAAATTTAGAGGGAAAAGTCTCTTTAAATTTCAGGCAACAATCCTCATAAAAGATGACAAAGTGGCCCATCCACGGCACATGCACGACAAAGGGAAATTCCGGTAGACCTTCCACGGTCCTTGGAAACATGATTCGTTTTGTCTAAATCATATCGACTCCAATGACCTTCGAATTATGACCAACTCCCACTATATTGGAATCATGTTCAATCTCACTATCTTGATGGCCTGGTGTTCGTAAAATTCTAAACGCAAGTGAACGTGTCGAACAAGTAATATAATGATGAGAAAGAATATCGTCCCACGAAGATCGATGATTAATAAACTAATTAAATACTAAAATAGACTAACTCTAAAATTTATCGAACAGATCAAAATATAATTGAGAATAAATTAAAAACAAAATTTGTAGACTAATGTAGTAAATCAATCAGATAAATATGTTAGAGCATCTGATTTCACCATAACCACTAGATATGAATTTCAGATTGTTGTGAGTACAAGAACGATATCAAACATGTGATAGCGGAATTTCCTGATCTATTTACTATCCTATCTCTAGGTATAACAAACCTACTCAGTTTATTAATCCACTATATCTCTATGTGAATTAAAATAAACATAAGTGCATGAAAAACTATGAATATTCCCGGTTTACAATGAGTCTTTTGGATCACCTTACACAAATAACGCAGTATATTTCTATCCACGTTTAATTCATGGTTATATATTATAATGAGCAATTGCATATTATCACTTCTCGCTCAAACATGCACATCAGATCATTCAAGTGGTGGCCAATCACTCAAAAGCATTAAGCACAATAATATATAACTCACATGAATGAAATCAATTGTAAAACATAAAAATCATGAAATTCACATCATCATAGTTAGGCTACATCGTAGCCCTAACAAAAGAAAATTAGAACATAGTAGATGAAAAAATAAAAATATAAATCAAACTCAGCATCTTGAATCAAAGAACAAGAATTCTGTCTCCACTTTCGTCTTCTCTTCAAAATACTTGAAAAACTCTCGTAACAATGAAAAAACAATCTAGCAGAAAAAATAGCTTTCCAAAACCTAGCTGCTCTCTCTAGCTCTCCTATTTATAGGAGATATCCAAGATCCTTATCTCCAAGCAATTGCGCACAAAATCGTGGGAGTAAATCAGAGAATTTTGATTTGATATCTATCTCCCACTGCTTTGCTTGATTCAAATTGCTGAGTTTTGCAATTTCTTTTCCTTATCTTCTCCATATATCATTATCCTGCATAAATAAGGAAAATTCAAATAATCGAAGGAAATTCAAATATTTTCTCATAGATATCGCATTAATTGTTGCCTAAAATAGGTAAAATAACTCTATTTTTATAGAGTTATCAAACCCCTAAACTTAACCTTTTGCTAGTCCTCGAGCAAAATCAAGATATAACACATAGTCAAGCTAACAACCTCCTCCATGACATCTTTCCATAATTGCTCAAATTCACAATTCAAAGAAAAACACAAATTTCATCCAAACATTGAAATTAATTTATAAGTTAAGACAAATTCTAACTATGTAATCCAAATGTGTGTGTGAGAGTCCTTATCTTTTTCAAATTATATACAATCCAGATAAATTCACATTAACATGCAACCTCTCAAAAATTCTCAATAATTATAACCAAATCTCATAGGTTTGCTTTTCATTCCTCTCTCCACTAATGTAAGCTAATTATCCAACCAAAAATCAATAGGACTTTTCTCGGTTTGTAATGTAAGGCTGGGCTAAAGGTGAGATAACGGGAATTTTAAGCTCAAATCACCCATCAACACGTTGATTTCTAGGATCTAATTAGAGCCAATGTCACTGTCCAATTTCACTCATTCAAGATAATTTTTCTGCCACCATATATCATCATTCATTCTTTTCTTTTTTCTTTTTTTCTCTCTTTCTCTCTCTTTTTTTTTTTTTTTGGAATTGCTTTATGGTGGAGTTTCTCCCAAAGTCCCTCATAATATAACATGAAAATTTCCAACCCATTGAGTATCCAAAAGGCTCACTCAATTGAAAGTTAGATAGGGAACCATAAAAGTAATTTTTTTTTTTGACAATACACCTCAAACAACCATAGCAATCACCTTTTTTTTCTTTTTGCTTTTTTTTTTTTTTCCATACTCCATCCTTCCTCCCAAATTTCTATCAAGCTCAAATAATCCCAAAAAGAAAATCAACGTGTTCATTGGGCATGGGACAATGATATAATTTGATAAAAGCTAGGCTAAATATATATGGGTGCCAATGAAAAATTGGATAATAATTAAGGCTCAACGGGGTGACTAGGGATAAATAAACAGGGTTAGCTTGAAAGGCTTAATCGATCCAAAAATTGCCTAAATCATTTTTTCAGTTAGATTTAGCTTAGGATTTCGCCTCAAGAGAAAATCAAACAAATTCTAAGATTTGGGTGAAATTTAAGAAAATCACATACTACATGAATGTTCTCTAGATTTACACACAATTCAAAAATTAAGGACTTTTAGTGCTCAGTAAGTGGATCAACATAATCAGAATTAAGATTAACTCACACATCAATTGCAAGTTTAAATAAAATTTAAATTTTCCTAAGAAGCGCAAAAATTCACAACAAGGAATGCAATCATGATAGAAAAAATTTTAACCAAAAATTTTGTCTCCCCCCAAACTTGAATGAAGCAGTGTCCTCAATGCGAATAATAGAAATAGGAAGAAGAAAACTCCCCTGATTTTAGGATAACTTCAGAGATGACCTTAATGATTAAACTCTTGAAAGGTGCTCCCTAAAAATATTAACTTGGATAAACAGAGAAAAATTAATTTTTTTTTCAAAACATAAACTTAACAATAAAAGAAAATTAATTAAAATGCTTGGGTTGCCTCCCAAGAAGCGCTTGTTTTATAGTTTTCAGCCAAACTATCTCAGATGTCGCTAATCTGGAGGATGAAGTTCAAAGGTGGTCTTCTGCTTGTTGTAACCACCTTCAAAGTAGGGCTTCAAACGTTGACCATTCACTACTTCTTGCATCTTCGGGTTCAAACGCCTCTGAGGTTGGATAGTGGGTTTATATTGTTCCTCCATCAAAATTTTGTGCATGCAAATTGAAGGACTAATTCCCTTAATATCAGCTATTTTCCATCCAATTGCACCCTTATGCTCTCTTAATACTTTGAGCAGTTTCTCCTCCATCAAATCTGTCAAAGAAGAAGATATAATTACCGGTAAAGAAGAAACTCCATCTAAATAAGCATATTTCAAATGAGAAGGTAAGGGTTTGAGTTCAAGAATTGGAGGCTCTTCAATTGATGGTTTAGGCTTTGTAATATGCTCTCCCAACTCCTCAAATTTAATTGCCTTTTGCCTTGAATATGGTGGAATTGCCTCCATGAAATTTGCGTACTCCTTTATCTCCTCATTCTGAATATCTGTGTCCTCTGGTTGAATCAGACATGCTTCAAGTGGATCTTTAAAAATATTTTCCTGAAAAACTTTATTCACCAATTTGTCAACTATCTCAACTCTAAAACAAGAATTATCATCAGATGGATATTTCATTGCTTTAAAAACATTAAATGAAACAAGGTCATCTTGAACTCTAAGAATCAACTTCCCTTGTTGTACATCAATAAGAGCTCTTCCTGTTGCTAGAAAAGGTCGACCTAAGATAAGTGGTACCTCAAAATCTTCCTCCATGTCAAGAACTATGAAATCTACAAGAAAGATAAATTTGTTAACTTTTACCAAAACATCTTCCACAATACCTCTCGGATATTTAATTGATCGATCAGCTAGTTGAAGTGACACTGTGGTTGCTTTTACCTCACCCAATCCTAATTTCTTGAAAACTGAATAAGGCATCAAATTAATACTTGCACCTAAATCACATAATGCCTTTTCAAAGTAAAAATCCCCAATAGTGCATGGAATAGTAAAATTCCCTGGATCTTTTAATTTCGGAGGCAATTTGTTTTGTAGGATGGCTGAACACTCCTCATTTAATTTCACAGTTTCATAATCCTCCAGTTTCCTTTTGTTTGCCAAAATCTTCTTCAAAATTTTTGCATAATTAGGCATTTGCGCAAAAGCATATGCAAAAGAAATGCTAATATGCAATTTTTTTAAATATATCAAGAAATTTAGAAAATTGCTTATCTATTTTGTGCTTTCTTTGAGTCGCCGAGGGAATGGAATTGGCGGCACATATGGCTTGGGATTATCTGGAAAAAGTTTACTCTTGCTTGTCTCCGTTGATTGTTTATTGGTCACCTCTTCCTCGTCTCTGAAAATCTCTTCTTCTCCCACTTGTTTACCACTTCTCAAGGTAATAGCCTTTATGTTTTCAATTGGATTTTTCTCTCGTGTTGCTCGGCAAAGAACCCCGTTGTCTTCCGACATTATGCTTGCTAACGACCCACTTGCATCTCCAGTTTCGATTGAAGCTTCTTGGTTTTGAAATCTCATATCCGTGCTTTTGATGAAGTCATGAGTCGTATTAGCAAGTTTGGTGACTATATCTTCCAAATTTGACTTTGTCTCTTCCGATTGTTTGAATCCCTGTGATCTCATCACATTCTGATTATTCCATGAAAAATTTGGATGATTGCGCCATCCCGGATTATACGTGTTGGAGTAGGGATTATTCTGTGACCTGTTAAAATTCCCAACAAAGTTAGAATTTTCACTAGATTGTTTAAAAGTATTACCTACCTGACATGCTGTGCTAACATGTCCTCCACCACAAAAATCACATGTCAAATTCTGAATTTTCATGACTGAAACACTCATATTATCAAGCTTTTTGTTGAGTGCTTCAAATTGTGCAGCAATTGTAGCAAAAGCATCCACTTCATGAACTCCGCTAACTTTTCGCATTGGTAGTCTCTCGGTAGGCCATTGATAACTATTGGATGCCATCTCCTCTAATAAATTGTAGGCTTCTTCTGGTGTTTTATTATTTAGAGTTCCTCCTCCCGCAGCTGCATCAATCATAGAACGAAGATTTGTACTAGAGCCATTATAAAAAGTTTGTACTGCATCCATACGGGTAGTCCATGATGTGGGCATCTCCTAAGAAATTCTTTGAATCTTTCCCATGCTTCATATAATGATTCATTATCCATCTGCATAAAATTAGTAATATCGTTACGCATCTTCGCAGACTTTGCGCGGTGGAAAGAACTTACCAAGAAATTTTTGAGCCATATCATTCCATGTGGTGATTGATCCCGGAAGAGAAGAAAGCCAACTCTTAGCTTTATCTCTAAGAGAGAATGGAAATAATCTCAATCTAATAGCATCATCTGTAACTCCATTATATTTAATGGTGTCACATATTTCAAGAAAAGCATCGATGTGAGCGTTTGGATCATCGCTTGGTAGCCCACCGAATTGCACGATTGTTGAAGCATCTGAATGAGTGATGGCTTGATCTCAAAGTTGTTTGCTTGAATTGCAGGTCTTATGATACTTGATGTGGTGCCTTGAATTGTTGGCGCAGCATAATCTCTTAAGAGTCTATGTGGATTTTCATTATCACCATCTGTCATCTTCTTAGCGTGATTTCTCTGTTCTCTCAGTCGCCTTTTGAATGTACGCTCGATTTCTAGATCAAGCTCAGCAAGTTTCCCTTGTTGGCTACGTGTCATAAACCGATGTACACCCTGAAAAATAAAACAAAACAAAAGCTAGATTAAACTTAGAATTATCTGGTATCAATATTAATTAGTATTAAACAAACGATCCCGGGCAACGGCGCCAAAAACTTGTTCGTAAAATTCTAAACGCAAGTGAACGTGTCGAACAAGTAATATAATGATGAGAAAGAATATTGTCCCACGAAGATCGATGATTAATAAACTAATTAAATGCTAAAATAGACTAACTCTAAAATTTATCTAACAAATCAAAATATAATTGAGAATAAATTAAAAACAAAATTTGTAGACTAATGCAGTAAATCAATCAGATAAATATGTTAGAGCATCCGATTTCACCATAACCACTAGATATGAATTTCATATTGTTGTGGGTACAAGAACGATATCAAACATGTGATAGCGGAATTTCCCGATCTATTTACTATCCTATCTCTAGGTATAGCAAACCTACTCAGTTTATTAATCCACTATATCTCTATGTGAATTAAAATAAACATAAGTGCATGAAAAACTATGAATATTCCAGGTTTACAATGAGTCTTTTGGATCACCTTATCACCGAAAGCTACACAAATAACGCAGTATATTTCTATCCACATTTAATTCATGGTTATATATTATAATGAGCAATTGCATATTATCACTTCTCGCCTCAAACATGCACATCAGATCATTCAAGTGGTGGCCAATCACTCAAAAGCATTAAGCACAATAATATATAACTCACATGAATGAAATCAATTGTAAAACATAAAAATCATGAAATTCACATCATCATAGTTAGGCTACATCGTAGCCCTAACAAAAGAAAATTAGAACATAGTAGATGAAAAAATAAAAATAAAAATCAAACTCAGCATCTTGAATCAAAGAACAAGAATTCTGTCTCCACTTTCGTCTTCTCTTCAAAATACTTGAAAAACTCTCAAAACAATGAAAAAACAATCTAGCAGAAAAAATAGCTTTCCAAAACCTAGCTGCTCTCTCTAGCTCTCCTATTTATAGGAGATATCCAAGATCCTTATCTCCAAGCAATTGCGCACAAAATCAGGGAGTAAATCGAGAGAATTTTGATTTGATATCTATCTCCCACTCTTTGCTTGATTCAAATTGCTGAGTTTTGCAATTTCTTTTCCTTATCTTCTCCATATATCATTATCCTGCATAAATAGGGAAAATTCAAATAATCAGAAGGAAATTCAAATATTTTCTCATAGATATCGCATTAATTGTTGCCTAAAATAGGTAAAATAACTCTATTTTTATAGAGTTATCACCTGGACTTATTCCATGCTGGTGAGAATTCCACTATGGAGAAAATTATGGAACGGACTCTAGACCAGTGCGAGAGTGCAGTGATCCAAGGAAAAAACCAAGTGTTGCATGTCCTCAATGGAGGACATGATCGACTTCTCCACCTTGATATTGGATCATGACTGTCGTAGTCCGATCCATGGAGACCGCTAGAGGGTCGAAGCGGGAGGTTTTGATTGAGCTGGACGAAAGGATCGAGGGCAACGAAGTGAGTAAGGCCATTGCCTAGGACGGAGTCCGAATTGAAAGGCTCGATCGGTGTGGCAATATCACTTGAATCCTCCTCCTTATGGCGAGAGAAAACGGGCTGGAGATTGGAGACTAGGCCTCAAGGCAGTAGATTATGCTTAAAATTGTTGGAGAAATCTATTGGAAAATATGAAAATAAGAATTAATTTTTTTTTGGGTATATTTCGATTGTGCTTGAGAGATTCTTTTAACAAACAAATGGAAGTTATGGTTAATAAAGGAAGAGATCACATTAGACGTTATAGCCGTTACAAAATAATAGCTTTCGAATTTTCAAAATTCTTGAAATATCCAATATAAACAAGCCGAATCAAACGGGAGAACGATTCACCATGCTTTCTTACCGGCAAATATGCCCAAAATATCACTATGCTTTCTTACTGGCAAACATGCCTAGAATAATCTCCTTTTTGAGTTTGAATTTGTTTATTTTGGTCCTCCCAAACCTAATCAATTTTATATAGATAATAATGCTACAAGTATTAAGACTTTTTACTAAGAAATATCTAGTGATGTAGGTCGAATTTGATTAGTTACTGAGGGAATTTCTATGAGATGATTTCACAGATCCCCTTGGCCGGTGTTACTGGTAAATCATTGCCCCTCCTCACCAGGCGGTGAAAACTATTAGCCTCGCACAAACTTTGTGAATAAGTGATTGTCTATTACCGAGTTGGAGTATGGTAAGGATAGAGGAAATATCAAATGTGACCTTGTAATGCAATCACATTCTTTGGTCCAGTTTTTTTCCCCCTTTGGATGGTAAATATTTCTTCGTAGGATTTCCCCTATAATAGTCATCACGGTAAAGTTATTGTTCCTGGAAAACAACTTTCTTATTTTCTGGTGTTTGGATAATAAAAAATTAATTGTCATGTTTTCCATGAATTGAAAACAACAAGTTTAAATGTGAGAAAATAATTTTCCTTTCTAATGAAAAAGGAAATCACTTTTCATAAACCACAAAACAAATAAAAACTGACCATTTTCCTTAAAAATGATTTTCCTTTATTATTTTTTCCTTTATCATGACATTTCAATGAAACAAACACATCTCGTTTGTGGAAAATGATTAATTTGAAAAATATTTTCCTTCCAATGATTGTTTTTATAATATATAAAAGACGAATAAACAAAAAGTAATTTTATTGTCCACAAAAAGGTTTATAGATAAATTATTGTCGATAATGAAAACATTTTTCATCCACTAATTATATCAAGCGATGCAAGTATTCAATTTTTGGGAAATATTATTCAAATAATTCATTTTTCACAAAACAAATGGAGCCAATCAAGTCATCCAAGTGCAAGAATGGATCACTTTCAATCAAATGACCAAATGAAAGATGATGATTCGTAAATAAGTTTCCGTCAATAAACACCATTAAAAATTCACTTACATAGACCACGAAAAGCAAACACTTTAAGAACGATGACGTTTTGGTTGTAAAAGTATCTAACAAAGTCTCAATGGAGGAGGATAAATGCGTTGAGCAAGTACCAGTTCAAGATTCTTTTGTATCACAAGAAAACATTTAGATGTAAATGTGTCGTAGTAGGTATAATTTTCAATTTTTAATATCGAAAAAAATTTCAGAATAAATATGTCACAATAGACTAAATTTATAAATTTTTTTTTTTGTGTGTGGCTTTTCCCAAATAGAAGCACAATTGATTTTTTTTTGTCTACGAAGTGTTTGGGCCGGGCCGGGCCGCGAGAGTCCGAGTGCATCACTGCGATCCGACTCTCGAGAAGACCGGTTTTTCTAGTTCCATTTTATAATTTCATCCGTATCTTCTTGCCTGATTCTGGTTTGCGAATGCCTCGATCGTGATCGACGAAAACCATCACGTAGCATCAGCGCCGTCACGGAACCTACAGTTTCAGAAAAGCTCCCAAATGATCGAGGCATCAAAACTCACAAGCAAACTATGTCAGAGGTGAATCTAAAAATATGCCACCTTATTTCTATATTTTGCAGCATCAGGGTTAGCATATCATGGATACAATATTTAATTATAGGTTGTGAACAGTCCAGAGTTGGCCCTCGGCAATCTGCTTTTACAGAATTCAACTTCGATAAAGTTCATTCGTAACCCACCATCGAGAAAGACATGCATTAGGAAAAAATCATGGAGCTTAGATGTCTTAAAACCAACTTACCTTTGGCAGACTTTCACGTATTTCATCAACCAGCCACCTGCATGAGAAAGATGAGAGTCACATTACTTGGGCCCAAAAAGCAATGTGCCTAAACGCATAATTCTGGTACATATATTAAGGAAATGAATTAAATTGCCAGAATTGATGACCTATGAAATGAAATCACAAACCTACATATTTACATAGATTTTACGTGTGATGAGCAAAAAAAAAAAAAAAAGAAGATATTGCATGTATATAGTCATATATTGATGCAGCAATAAAGACTCCTTGTAATTTCTTCCTCAGGAGGATAACATATATATGGCTAGAGAAAATACTACCTGTAATCAAAACTGGGGAATGTACGATGGGTGCGTTTGGTTCAAGCGTTCTAGAGCTTTTCGCACCAAAGCCCTCGGGGAAATGCTTTGGACCGTTTGGTTCAATTTTTTTGCTAGCTTTCAAACTTTCAACTTGCCTTCAAAATGCCGAAAGCCCAAAGCTAGTAGGGACTAGCTTTGGGCTTTCGATTCAAATAATGCTAAAATTATTTTTTCTCTTCCAAAACTACCCTCACTAATTTTTCATATTTCCGATTTTGCCCCTATTTATTTATTTTTTAATTGAAAAAAGAGGCAGCCCTTCGCCGGACCGGCGAAGGGCTACGCCGCTACGGCGAGCGATCGAATCTGCGCCGGCGGCCGCGGGCGGAGGTCGCCCGACCTCGGCGACCTCCGGCGAGGGTCGCGCGACCCGCCCGAGGGCCGCCGGAGGTCGCCCGATCTCGGCAACCCTCGGCGAGGGTCGCGCGACCCGCGACCGCCGCGCGGCCGCGCGACCCTCGCCGAGGGTCGCCCGAGGTCGGGCGACCTCCGGTGGCCTTCGGGCCGGTCGCGCGACCCTCGCCGGAGGTCGCCCGAGGCGGGCGACCTCCGCCGACGGCCGCCGGCGCTAGATCCGCTCGCCGGCGGCGGCGTAGCCCTTCGCCGGACCGGCGAAGGGTTTAGTTCAATTTTTAAATAAAAAAATATAAAAAATATAAAAATATATATATATTATATCCTTCAAAGCCCATTGTGAAAGTTTTCATTACCAAACGCACGTTGAACTCAAAGTCTATTTGCAAAAAAATTTACCAAACACAATTGCATTTCCCCAAATAGCTTTGGGCTTTCGGCAGATTTACATTGGACTCAAAGCCCATTGCAAATGCTGAACCAAACGCACCCGATGTAGAGTGTTCACAATTAAATCAACAGTAGCATGATCTGCGGCTGCAGTATCGGTCATGTGAGTGTGCTGAACCTGATCATCATAGATTTTGTTAGATCAGGTTGGTACATTAAGTATCCAGAAGAAGTTCAAGAAATTGCACGACTTGAGTCTTTGCCTAGCATATGAAGATTGTGAGTAAACATGAAAAGATGATTAAAAAAAACCTTCACGGCAACTTTGCGGCCATCATTAGTACGGGCAACATGAACTTGTGCTAGGGAAGCACTTGCTATCGGAACAGAATCAAATTCAGTAAAGACCTGGAGAAATAAAACGCATAGTTCAGCAATTCTAGAAAAAAAATGAGAAAAATGAAGCATCCATGAGGTCGAGGTAGACCTCGCCGACTGTCGCCTCTGGCCGGTCGCCGAGGTCCGGCGACTGGCTGGAGGAAAAAAAGAAAAAAAGAAAAAAAAATCAAAAAATTATTAAAAGTTATTAACGATAGCGCCGATCAGGCCATGTCAGCCGGCCGGCGTCTAGTCAGCAAAATCCGGCCAAAATTGGCCGGAAAGGACTGAATTGGCACAATGTAAAAATGTTTTGAACTAAATCGGCACCAAAAAAATGTTTATGACTAAATCGGCACAAGAACAAAAAGTTTAGGACTTTTTTGGCACTATACTCCCTTTCTTCACTACCCTCCGGCAGTCCCAACAGGAGTATTGTAATCTAGTTACAGTACAGAGCGCAACTTAATTTCCCATTGAAACAAGAACCAATGTGTTTTTTAATAGACAAGTGGCCACATCAATCACGCCATAAATTATTAAGCGAAACAAGATTTGTCTTGACAAAAATTTAATTTACCATCGAAACAAGAACCAATGTGTTTTTGAATAGACAACGAGCCCATCAATCACACTTGTAAATTTTTGAACCAAACAAAATTTGGCTCGACAACAGAGAATTGGGATGTAGTTACAGTTCACAGCACAACTGGATGAATCAACGAAACAAGAACCAATCTCCCATTGCATGCTAATGCAATTGGATGACAAAACAGAGCCACACCTAAATTCAGGTCAATAAAATTTCTGGTAATACGAGATTCGGCTTGAATACTGTCACTAATTCCACCTAACATTTCGTGCCAAACGTAGTACCCAATTACTACACGGCTAACACATCCAATTATAACATGAGCAGCCACTTAAGCGAAGGTGAAAATTCAATTGCACCAGATCCAATTCTTCCAAAGATCATGCCGTTCCTCGCGCCGCTTATGAACTTCTCGATTTCATCGTCCAAAGCATCAATACTTTGGACAATACTTTGGACATGTGTAGTCAAGAGAGGTCGCAGGCAAAAACAGCAGCTGGTGGGATGCAGTTAAAGCTCCCGTTTTCAAACACAACGCGTCAAAACGAACATTTTCTTTTGCGGTACGAGTTCCGAATCGGTCGGCACACGAGGAATTGAGATTCTCGAATAACATCTTCATCGCCGGAATGCCCGTAAGGTGATGTTATACAGGCTAGCGAGGCGAAGGTGCGTACCGAAGGCAATCGAGGTGGCCATGGCAGTGTCGCGGGCGACGGGAACGACGGTGCAGAGCTTCAGGGCGGTGGCCGGATCGTCGGAGGTCGCGACCACTGCCGCCGCAAGCGGTGGTGCCGGCGAGCGCGAGGACCCTGGCGCGGGTGCGCCAGAGAGATCGCGCGGCCATGTTTTCGGACGGCGGGGAAAGTGGTCGGAACTCAGCGCCCCAGCCGTCGCTCGAATTCTAATTGCACGCAAAGAAGTAAAAAGACATAAATATAGATAAAATGCCAGGCTGTCGTGCTAACCGTTTTTATCTCCTCGGCCGAAATGCCGACCGCGTTTGACTCTCCTGTAAGAAAACCAGTCCGGACCGATTTTAAGACCGGACGTTTACCTTTGCGGAGCGCGGCGTTTTGGTATTTATTGGGAAAATGTAAAGATGTAAAAGGAAAAATCGATATTTTGTCGTAAAATAAGAAAATTCAAAAATCCTTGGTACAAAAATTATATATTAAAACCCATATGTCAATGAGGAGAAAAAATAATATCTAACAAAAATTTGGATGGAGAGTACAAAATTAGATGACTGTACATAATCAGAATCATATTAGGACCTCAGTCTCGTTTCATATTGTAAAATGAAATTGTCGATACTTCCAATAATAAGTCAAAGTGAACTTTCCAATCTCTATAGTACATGTTTGAATGGCGAGAAATTTACCACGTTTTTTTTTTTTTTCAGGACGGCCGACAGACCCAACGGAATCCACCGACTATACCTGGAGAGAGGTTAGCATAGGACTCCACCACCATGATCCTTTACTTAAGATGTGTTAGCAACGCGGAGATTCGAACTCATTCCCTCGGCGCTGAGGTAGTAGAGCCCAACCAGTGCAGCTGTCCATCGGTGGGTTGAAATTTACCATGTGTTCATATTGAACTATGACTAAAAAAGTGAAATAATTTGCTTAGAATATTCTTGAGATCTCTTAGCACATGAGGGATGTCGCTTTGACTTGCATTAGTGTGTAATATAGCAAGGCAAGCAAAATTACAGTGTGTAGTCTCTTATATTGTAGGGCAAATGAACCCAATTTGGTGATGTCTAGGGTTGTGGCGATCCTGCAAAGGTTGGCCAAAGTCGCGCCATGACAATGATTGTTAGCATGGTTTAAACCGATGTCGACTTCGCCGGTCTTTGTTTTAGTGCTTAGGTGGCGACTGCAAGTCACTATCGATTCTCTTTCTAAATTCGCCTCTTCCTTCGTATTTTTTCTTTTTGTGTATGGGGGCGCTTCTCTTGGAGGCAATAACGGTCGTGCCATGGTCAATCTAAGGTTGACAAGAACTCGACGACCATCATTTGTACCTGCGTGGAGTCATCGCTTCTACCACTCCCCCCACTTCTTCTCCGTCTTTCTCTCTCAGGGTTCGAGGGATCTTATTAATTTTCCAACATTTTTATCCCATCTGAACAAAATTAAATTAGTCAATGATAAGATGGCACCAGTATGGCGGTCCATATCAAAATTTTAAGTTGAATTTTTAATAGAATTAAGGACTAAGTTAAAAGAAAAAAAAATATTCAGAGACCATTTTAGCTCTCAAAAAAAAGAAAAAGAAAAAGGAATGACATTAATAAGATTGAACAAATTAAAAATTCCACAGAATTAACGATTTCATTATTTGACAAAAATAAAAATAAAATAATTGGGTCATGTAAAGGAACCTCCAAAAACTTAGGATGGAAGGTAACAAATAAGAAAAAGGAGCGTATAAAAGAAAATAGAAAAACCCATAAATCGTCGCCCCGCGGAGAAGCGAAATGCCGCCGAAAATCTGAGGCGGCGGTAGCTCGTCTCCCCTCACTCCCGGCGACACAAGCGGCGCCAAGCCGCCGACGCAC
Organism: Eucalyptus curtisii; assembly: GCA_017140595.1. Lineage (NCBI taxonomy): Eukaryota > Viridiplantae > Streptophyta > Magnoliopsida > Myrtales > Myrtaceae > Eucalyptus > Eucalyptus curtisii. Next base: position 736,532 of record CM029503.1, read on the forward strand.
GCTCTACCATCGCCGCCCCCGACGGCTCTCGCCGGCAACCGGCGGCGGGCCACGATGAGGTTCAACTTCAACTTCGCCGACCCGACTCCGGACCCGCAACCCCGATCCCTAACCCCCAAGGAGGAAGCCCAGTGGGTCCCCCTCCAGAACCACCCGGTCTTCTCTCCCTCCTCCGCCGCCGCCGCCTGTCCCTCCGCCCCGACCGACTCTCCGGCGCCGCGGAACCTCCTGGCCTGGGACGGGTCCTCCCGGCTCTACTTCTGGGACAATGTGCAGCGGTGCCTCCATCGGATATCCGTTCGGCTTGGAGAACCCGAGCCGACTTCTGTTCTCGCCGCCTCTCCCTCTAAGGTTGTTCTGTTAACGTTTTTCCCTGTGGGTTTTTCAAATTAATCTACCAGTCTGTATGTTGGAGTCCTCTAGGGTATTGGGTTTGCTGTTTTTTGTTCGCTGAGTGAAGAAACTGTGGTTTTGGCTGACGGTATTGCTGCATGAATTGGTGCTTGTGCTTTTGATGCATCTATAGTGTATTTCACATTAAGCAAATGCAATTTATAGGATAGTTGAATGGCTTTTGTTATGCTAATGCTGAAGCTGTGGAACTGGAAACGAGTTCTCAGCACATTGAATGCCGAGGTTCCAGTATTCTTAGCAGCAAAAATAAGCGGAAATTTGGTCCTTTAAGAGTTTGCAAACTTGCTTGGATGGTGGAAATTCTGTGTTATCCTGTGAAATAGTTACATTTTGGGTCCATCTTACTTATATTGGTCGACAATGTCCATCAAATAGGTATTGCGAGCAGATACGGAGATCAGCTTTGCGGTGGACAAAATCTCAATCAACAGGAATGGATCAGCATTGCTTCTTGAAGGTTCAGATGCCCTCTGTGTTATGTACCTTTTTGGGCGCAGTTCTGCTGCTGATGACATTATTTGCAGGTGTGCAGAGTTTGGTGTTCTGTTTTTATGTTAGTAGATTCCATGTTAGCAGTATTAAGAGCATGTTGTTCCATTTTTGGGACTGTATTATTTTGATTTTGTCATTCTTCAGGGACAAGCCTAGACCACATGGCTTTTTATATCTGTTACAATCTTTGTCGTTATATTTTGTTATGGTCCAGTTTTTATTTATTTATTTTAGGTTGATAAATTCTCATGGTGAGCATTGGCCTCGAAAAAAAACTATGTAGTGCTTTTTTTTTTTTTTTTGCTGAAGGACTTCTAATATGTACTGTGCTGTTTTCTGTTGACAGAACTGTTTTAGTTGGTTCTGAAATTTACTTAAATGGAAGCAATGCCTTGAGAGTTCTCAGAGCTTCATGGCACCCATATAGTGACACCCATCTAGGAGTCCTTTCTTCAGATTCAGTTTTCAGGTAAGATCCCTTGTACTTTAGATTACGCGGTTGTGTATTGCATTTACACTGTTGCTTTCTAGTTTGGGATATATCAAATGTTATGCTTTTCTATTATGGTCAGGTTCTCAGGTCATACACTTTAAATTCAGTTGTGACTTGTCTTCTCTTCCCTTGTACAGCCAAATGGCGATAAGAATATAAACAACAACAACAAAAGAATTATTATTATTGTTATTATTTATTATTAATAATTATTGTTGTTGTTGTTATAATTAAATATATTAATTCCAAATGATTATTGAGGAACAAAGGGTTAAATGATATAAGATGCAAATGATTATTTAGGAACAAAGGGTAAAATAATTTAGTGAGTATAAGATGCAAGGGAATTATTTAGGGAGATTTGGGGCAAGCGGAAGAATGCCTGGAGATGCTTTATTGGAAAGATGTAAATTGTTGGGGGTGTGCATGTCAGAAGTAGTAGGGAAAACCCTCGCAAGATAGGGACCTATATCCCAAACAATGGTATTTTCCTAGCTTTGGAGGAGACATTATTGAAAGGGCACAGTAGTGTAAAGGACAAGCCTAAGACTGGAGGGGCTTTTTATGGTTTATATTTTGGTAATCTACTGCAAATGGCTTCCCTCAAATTTTATCCCTTTCTGGGTTACTACGCATGTTTTGCTCTCTTTCTTTTGCATGTCAATGACTATCTTCTGATTGTTTCCCGCTTTTTTGGGGGTCAAGACTCTTTGATTTGTCTGCCAATACTGTGCAACCAGAGCAAGAATTTTACCTACAGCCCGTGGACCCTGGCAAATCAAGAAAAGCTGCATCAATTTGCACTGTCGATTTCTATTTTGGAGGTGATCACTTGTGGGACAGATTCAGCGTAAGTCATGAGGAAAAAGATTTTTTAGTACAATGACAGGGATTAGATGCAGTCCTACGCTTACCTTTGTTTGTCCGATAAATTGCATTGATAGCCAATGTGGAGGAAAATGTTTGTGTCTCATTTATTCTTCAGCCAGCAGTATTGTCATATGGTGTCTTGGAGATGCAATTTGCTGCCCCTTTCTGCAATTCTTCAGTTGATTTCGTGGAACGCTCACAAGAATTATCCTTGCCATTTGAATTTTATTTTAATTGTGACTTTGACCATAATCCCGTGATCTTTCTTTTTGTAGGTTTTTGTTTTGTTTACTGATGGTTCAGTTTACATCCTTTGTCCGATTGTCCCGTTCAAAAGGTAATTTTGTGTCTTTACTTTGTACTTGAAATTTCATAGTTGATGTCCTAATATTACCTTTGTGACGGGAAGGTGACTGGTTTGCATTGTTGAATCGCCTCTTAGCAAAAAAATACAAGGTGGGGTTGCATGTGATAGACAACCCTCCCCTGAACTTCACAAAGTGGGGATCCTTGTCCACTAGGGACGCCCTTTTATTCACAAGAATTATCCTTGCCTCAGTTGTTGACAGATGCTGTCTCTTCCCTTTAGCTGTAAAATTCCAGTTCATAATTTGGTGTTAGAATTACTGACACATGTTAAAGGACTTAGGGTAATTTTTTTTTGTCTTACCAAATTTTTGCTTAGTAAGACTAATTGAGTAATGTCAACTTTCATCAACAGTGCTCACAAATGGCAATCTATACTGGAGATATATGGTGATGCTCATACATATGGTCTAAAATCAACAAATCCAACTGCTGCACGTAACTCCAGCATGGCAATATCTTGGTTGGAAGCTACATTTCCTGAATTAGCTCAGCAAGAAGCAGAAGGGGCAAATCCAGCTACTGTAAAGGCACATCCTTATGCATTGTTTGATGCATCTCTTTCTTTACAGGTATATTTTGTTACTGCCCATCAACAATGTGAATGTCCTCCTGAATCCATGATGTGCGATAATATTGACAGCTGACAGGCAATTAATGTTGCAAGATGCATGCATGACCTATACTTACTCAAACATCTACCTAGTGAACATTGCTTGCATAGTGAACATAATGTCCTCACACCCACATATGTGGCGCACACTGATATTGCCTTGGTATAATGCTAATTTGGCCGAATATTTCCCTCAAATAACTTTACTTGTGCCTAGAATATATTTTTCCATCTTGTGCTTTATTTTTAGGATGGTGCAATGAACTGAAGAGAAGTTTTGGGTTGTTTTGGTCTTTTTTTCAGTATAAGATATTATGATTCATGTATTTCCCCATCAAGATTGTGTGTGCATGTGTGTTTTTCTACAATCTGAAAGTGATTTAAGCTAAGGACTGATTCTGTTTATCCTTGTATTGATTTCCAGGGGCCTCTACATAAAGCCTGTCATGGAAGGGAAGATGATGTAGCAGTAAGGGGTGCAGAGTGTGAAGGCTGTGCAGTCAGTTTTCTCTATAATTTAGTTAGCAAAGATTCAATACTTGTGACAGCTTGGAGTGGCGGTCAAATGCAAGTGGATGCCCTAGCTGATGAAATTCAGCCAGTTTGGAACATAGGCAGTCCACCTCGTCTGCGGGTTGACTCCTTTGACCGGATACTGGGTCTTGCTATGATTTGCGAGTCAAACTCTGAGGAGCCTTCCAAGTGGAATATTAACAAACCATTAGAACACACGATTTGGTTAGGGCAGCCTCCTCCTTTGCTGAGATTGGCAATCGTGGATTTGGCTTTGCCTCAACAGACCAACAGTGATGCGCGAATTATGATGTTTGCTGACCCCCTAGTGCCAGAAAGGATCTATGCTCTTCATTCTGGAGGAATTGATTCAATAGTATTGCATTTTCTCCCCTTTACGAGTCAAGCAAATGGCAAGGAGGAAGTTGTTAGAACACCCTCCATAAATCCTGTTTTGAGCACCTGCGTTGAGGAAACATCCTCGCCAGCTCCTCTTTGTGGTTCTCTCTCATTATCTGATTCATTTGGTTATTCATGGATTGTTGGAGTTACTTCCAGTCGGGAATGTATTGTCGTAGAGATGAAGACTTGGGATGTCTTGCTTCCTGTTAGTGTTGATACAGAGAAGAAAGATATTAGCCTGCAAAAGTCAAAGGAGATGGAAACTCCTGCTATGATCAGCAAAGAACTTATTAATGGTCCTAAAGTGGTTCTTGTTCCCCAGACACCATCGAATCTGCGATCTGTTGCTGCTGATTCTATTGAAGGCCGATCAATCCTTCATCAGTACTTTAAGATTTTCCATGAGAATTATGTGGAATATGCACATAAGGTAAGAAGATATTCTTTAATTCTATGAAAGAGAATTGTGGGTTAATTGGACCTTTGGCATTTCATTAAGTAGGTTGGCATGCTCCTTTTCTTCTCTTTCTTGGAGGTGCATTTTGGGTTAGTTTTGGCTTTTAACTGTAGTTCTATCTTTTGACTTTATCTGTCTTGGAATTAAGGATCTGGTTTTATTTATAACGAGCTTGTTAGTTTAGCACTAAACATAAGCAAGAAATTTTCCTGCCAAAATTCAAATATTGTCCAAATATCAAAATGTTTTAAGAAGTTATGCACGAATTGACATGTCAATGGCATTGTGTTTTGAAGTCAATCTAGACTTGATGACTTATTGAATTCTTTTAACTTTGTGCAAAGTTATAGACATTCACATTTGAAGTCACTTTTTCCACTAAATGTCATACCATGAAAGTCATCTAGCTTGTATGGCAGAAACCCTATTTGTAAGCCTCCCGAAAACCGTTTCCTTTGTGCTTGTGTGCATATTGGTGCATGACTGCCTAATGTTTCGCAAAAGGACTTTTTGAAGCTCCGCTTTGCATATCGTTAATTTTCAGGATTTTTCCCTGGTTGGCTTCATTTGGTTTACCAGCCTAATGTAATACATATACTTTTGGATCCGTCATAAAGTTGAGGCACATGGGAGGCTTTTAGTCGCTAGCTCATTGGCAGGAAGATCGAGTCACTGATGACTACGTAAATCTTATCTTCCAGGTTCACTTTGAGCTTAAGCATCATGCCCCTCAGCTAAAGCGAATAATTGATGACCAGCATGCTCGTTTAGTTGAGGCACAGGAGAGGCTTTTGAAAGTTGAGAGAAAGCAGGCAGTGTTGGATGAAAGGATAGATCATGCAGTCCAGCAGCATGAGATTCTGGATGAACGTTTAAAATGTTTAAGGAAGCTACCTGTAGCTCACAAGAAACCACTCTCTAGGGCTGAGCGAGACTTCAAGTCCGAGCTTGGTAATCAATATCTTTACAGCTTCTTAAATCTTTAATCCCGAGTCATCAACTGTTTTATTTGCTGAGATCAAAGAGATAAATTACTCGCTTATCAGTTTCATTTGATACCAGTATGTCATGGTTACTCGTTGGTTTTCTGCAGTTATACCTGTTGAGTTGATTCGAACCCCTTGTTTTTAATGAATCACATTTTTTGCGGTTATGCAGACCATTTTGCAAGAGTGGAGTTGGACGCTTTGCATTCATCTATAGATTCTATATCTGCCCGGCTACGGAGGTACACTCAATCAATAAAGAAAGAGCAGACATCAAGGAAGAAGTCTCTTGTTCAAGACAACCAGATCTCTCAACTAAAATCCTCCCTCGAGAAACTTTCCCTCGTCAACAGCGACAACTTGAAAAAGGTCAAAGTTGTTGAAAAAGCTATAAGCAGCAAGGAGAAGCAGTAGTGCATTTTCTCTGCTAGAATTACTCGGGAAGCGTCTTGGCAACGAACGTGACAATTCAAAATCTCAAAGGGAGGGATGCCTTGTCATTTTGCTCTGGAGGTGTCTTCATGATCTATACCAGTCTCTGCAAGATGGTTGACTTTCGATTTGGGTCTACATTTCGTGGAATGATCTTGCAGGCTTCTCTTGTGCTGCATATAGTTATTCTGTAGAATACAAGCAATGTATCAAAGCCAGCTAGACTCAAAAGCACTTTACAAGCGCTGTTAAATATTTGATTAAATCTTCCACAAGATGTGAAATCCATATCTTAGTGAGGTCTAGCATGAACCATCTATCTTTTGACAAATCATTTCCAGTAGTACTATTCTGACTATACTACCAATGGAGCGCAATGATCATGGTGTTAAAATTGTGCGAGGTTTTAAAATTGTGCAATGACCATAGTTTTAGAATTAGTGGAATGGAATGGGTTGGATGGTCGTTGCTTGTTTCGTGTACTCAACGAGCAAAGTTTTAAATTTGTGCTTGTCAGTATCTGTCTTCCCATCTCTCCCCGTCTGCTTCAGAAGTGCCCCGCAAGTTTCTTCTTGGTGGTTGCGCTAGTTCGTCCATCTCAACCTCAACGAGCAAGATGAGCGAATACGAAATCGATGTCATTTTGTCAAACGCCTGAACCTTAACGAGCAAGATGAGCAAATTACATGCATCTAATCGTGTAAGAGTTTCAACAAACTCCAAGCCTAATGAGCTATGCGGGACTGCTACTAGTGTGTAGGGCAACCACGGATGCATAGAGACCATCCTTAATGTAGATCAAAGTCTTGTGCTTTCCTTGCTGAGCAATAACTCCGCTTTTAATTACCGTGATCACATCCACATCCTTGATTGTGGACAACCTATGAGCCACCACGACTGTGGTTTGGCTCACCACGACGCGGTCCAATGTCTCTTGAACCATCTTCTCAGATTCTGTATCTAGCACACTCGTAGCCTTGTTAAGCGGAATTTTTTTTTTTTTTTTGACTTTTAACTAAAACGCAAGCAATAGCCACTCATTGCTTCTGACTGCCCGACAGTTGAGCCCCTCTTTCACCAACCATTGTAGCATATCCCCGAACATAAAATTCGTACTGCAAAAATCAAATAAGCCCATTTGAAAGCGAATGTAAGTCACGCACACGGAATAAACAGCGACTGTCTAACCTGTTGCAATCCACTAATGAACACGTGGGCGTGTGCTAATTCTGATGCGGCGAGTATTTCTTGCTCGGCTGCATCTCTATCCTTTCCATAAGCTGTGTTGGCGCGATTTGTCTAGTTGAATAAAACCGATTCTTGACTGACCAGACCCATTTGCTGCCTCAACCACTTGAGTTGCAGCTACCGAATATCCACTCCGTCGAGTGTAATGCGACCAGAATCAGGATCACAAAAGCGTTGCAGCAGCACTATCACTGTTGATTTTCCACCCCCACTTTCTCTGACCAAAGCAACAATCTGAGAGGAACAATCGCGTAATTGTCACATCTTTTGTTCCTCATGTTCAGGTGATCAAAACACTAGTGTTATTCTCGTAATTCAATGCTCAGTTGATGAAAGTCATATTTAAAGTTAAGCATCAGATAAAGTCCGAAGTTTTACCTTTCCGGAGTAAACGGCCAGGCTGAGATCACAGAATATTTGAATGTCCAGCCTAAAGGGATATTTGAAGCTGACATGGCGAAGCTCAATCAATCCCTTCACATTGTCTTGTGTCTATCTTGGATTAGCGGTCTATCATTGCTCAAATGGAAGCAATAAGTAACACCTGTGGCTTTGATGGAATCGGCAGTGAAGGAACTTGATTGTGAAAGTGCACTGGCTGCCACGGTCAGAGCCAAAAAAAAAAAGATAAAAAAAAGAGGAGCCTGCAGTTCCAGACCCCGTTACGTGTTGCCACTCGATAATCATGGCGAGCCGTTACTTCGTGATCATCTTCATAGCGAGCGCCTTGTGCTCCATCGGCGGTACAGGTATGAAGTCACTCCGTTTTGCTGGCTTTCTCTCTCGTTTCGTGGCCATCGTGCCGTCTCTCACGTTGGGACTAAATTTTTTCCTCCTATCAGACACAGGAAGTTTCTGCCGAGACCCTCCGCGTTGTGGTTGTCTGCCTCCTTGCGTGCCGCCTAACCATCCGAAGCCCTCAATACCGGTGAAAGTAAAAACCTTCTTGCGTTCCTTCGGATGGGTTAGGCGGCACGCAAGGAGGCGATGGCCACGAAACGAGAGAGAAAGCCAGCAAAAGTGAGTGACTTCATACCTGTACCGCCGATGGAGCACAAGGCGCTCGCTATGAAGATGATCACGAAGTAACGGCTCACCATGATTATCAAATGGCAACACGCAATAGAGATTCATAATGTGCTTGCTGTGGGTAAATTGAGAGACAGTTTCGCTGCTTAAATAGAGGATTTCTCAATGCTCTAAGCGAAGGTTTTTGGGCTTGCATCTAGAGAGTTCTTTACTATTGTACTTCTATTCTTCGGCGAGGAATCATAGAGACCCAACACTTTCATTAAGTGCACAATCACATTTGATGTCTGTCCAAAATTCGGTAATGTTTTGGATGCACATCCTAATTAAGTAAGACAAACTCACGTGCTTGATCTTCTTTTCTTGTATTCAAGGGCAAACAATGGTTGAATGAGTTGATCTCAATGGCATCTATGTCTCATAAGGAAAAGAAACATATAAAGAATAAAGTATTTTTGCACATAAACCAAATCATATCCATATTAAGAATTCTTGATAAGGCTAGAGATAACATACATTTAAGAGTGACAGAAGTAGCCAAGCATCACTTAATATTACAGATGATGATTGGTACATTTGGTAATATCTAGAATTAATCGAATGGAAGTTTACGTCAAGACGATTAGAAATTTCTGCAGAAAATGGAGCCCAGCCATATTCATTATGTCACTTCCTTTTCTTTATTAAATCTAAAGTTGGAGAAGAAAACACAGGACGGGCATTGCTCGAAGACTAAATGCCAACTTAAACTACTAACCTTGGATGCCATAGCAAAAGACTGGCATGCATCTAGTTAGTTTAATTCCGAGTCATCAATTGTATTGTTGGCTGACATCACAGAGATTAATTGCTCAAATCTCAGTTCCAGCTCAAATCTCAGTTCCATTTGCTGCCAATATGTCATGGTCACTAGTCGGTTGTCTGCAATTATACCTGTTGGGTTGATTTGCAGCCCTTGTCTTTATGAATCACATTTTTTGCGGTTATGCAGACCATTTTGCGGGAGTGGAGTTGGACGCTTTGCATTCATCTATTCATTCTATATCTGTCTAGCTATGAAGGTATACTCGATCGATAATGAAAGAGCAGACATCGAGCAAGAATTCTCTCATCCAAGACAACCACATCTCTCGACTGAGATCCTCCCTCGAGAAACTTTCCCTTGTCAACAGCGACAACTCGAAGACGGTCAAACTCACCGAAGAAGCAATAAGCAGCAAGGAGAAGCAGTAGCGTGTGTTCTTTGCTAGAATCGCTTGGAAGCATCTCGGCGACCCACATTACAATTCGAAATCTCAAAGGGAGTGATGCCCCTCATCTTGCTCTGTAGGTGTCTACATGGCCTATGCCCTAGGCCGCTAGTACAAGCGTAGTTAACTGTAGATGAATCTTTCATGGGATATGAAATTCATCTTTTTAGTGAGGTCTAAGCGTGACCCATCTATGTTTTGAGCAATTTGATTTTTCCTAATAGAACTAATCTAGACAACACTACGCGATGGAAAGCACTGGCCATAATCTTTCTCCTTTACCCCGTTCCTTCCTGCATTCTTCTCTGGACGTGCATATTCCATTCAGCTTGATTGTCTTTGGGATTTTGGAAATAAAGAAATCTCTCCGGGGCTTAAATGCTTGATCGATGCAGTCGACCGAGTGCGGTTGAATAAAGTCATATTTGCTTCTCACATGTGCCAACATAAAAGCGGAAGCAGGATTTTTAGGGGCAAAATCCAGGCACTAACAAGGGTAGATAGATAAAGATATTCATTACTCCACCAAAAAAAGAAAGAAGGGTTGATATTCATGTTTGCGTGTGCTTCAAGAATCATCACCACAACTCCTCTCTCTCTCTCTCCCTTCCCCCCCCCTCTCTCAAATGCATGTGCATTGTAAATAGTGGCTATTGCTCTCAGCGGCGAGCCAGATCGAATGAACGAAATAATCTCAAGAGTTGCGTGCTATGTTACATTATAAGTGACTTGATTTTTATCGGATCCAATAAATTGTATCCCCCCTTGCATCTTCTATTCTAAACCACTAGCTTCGTCCATTTCGCACCCAGGTCAGTTTTGCTCCCCCCTATGTACATTGCCCGAACGCGTCGCATCGACGAACATAGATGGTGTACGGCTTCTGCAATCACGTCGTCGGGAAGAAAATAACTTATCTTCTTCCGCTGGCACCCAACTGTCATGCGAAATGAAGAGTGAGCTCGCCATCGTTAACCTTCATTTTCGCTTGAGGGTAAAAGAAATATAAGCAAAGAGGGGTGTCATATTTAGTACCTGAAGCAAGTAACTAGGTGGTGAAGGAATACGGATATCTCTACTCTAGCTAGCTCCTATGCGGGACAGAGTCAAGGCCGTCCTTCGAATGGCGTAAAGATGTTTACAGGGGTTGGCGAGCCAGAATCGCTCTGCATATAATTCATAGTTATCGATCAGTCAATTGAAGATAGATCATTTTTTTCAAGGTCGAACCAAGATCCACAGGAGCAGAGAGAAGGACAGGGCAATACCTGCCATCTCTACGGGTTAAAAGCTCGAGCTTCCTCGAAGTGATCTTGATCTAGATGCACGGTGTGAAACGAAGTGAATGCTTCCCACCCTTTAGGTATGCTCTAGCCTGCATGAACAGAGATAACCCAGCGAATTAGATCGATCGGCCCATACCAACATGGAACCAAATCGAGAAAATTCTCCTTTACCTTTCACGTTGACATCCGTCATCGCCTCCCTGAACACCTTTCTAATGATGTTTGCAACCCGCATCGTCCCATTGATAACCTGAAAACACTTGCATAGCACACCGTTAAAACTCGGAAAACTGATGAAAGCGTCACGCTTTTGCCAAACCCATGGCCACGAGAATGCCGTTGGACTTGCGCATTGCGTGAAAGGCATAGGCCTGTAGTCGTTCCAGTCCAGACTCTCGCGACGATATTTCTTCGCTCTGATCTTGTCATGCTCTTCCTGTCATCCAAAGACAAAGATGTCGTCATCCATGGGATCGAAAAATAAAAATATAAACTCTTATCCGATATCTTCTGATCAAGCAAAAGAAAAGAATAAAAAAAAAAACATTTAAAGAAGAAGAAATTCAACGGGGGTGGAATCATGATGCATGTGGGAACAGCGTCACGTGAAAACACGACGACCAAAGCGATCCTTTTTGGAATTTTTCAGGAAAAGCACCTAATTCATCCTAGACCACACGACTAATGAGAAGCGGTTCCTCCATCGGATAGCTGTTCGGCTTGGAGAACCGAGCCAACTTCTGTTCGCGCTGCTTCTCCTTCCAAGGTCCTTCAATCATCATTTTGTCTTTTGGGATTTTCAATTTAATCCATGCGTTTGTATGTTGAAGTCCTCTGTGGCATTGGTTTGCTTTCTTTCGCTGAGTGGAGAAACTGTGATCCTTTTGGTGCATTTGTAGCGTATTCCACATCAAGCAAATGCGGCATGTGGGATAGTTGAATGGCTTTTGTCATGCTAATTCTGAAGCTGTGGAACTGGAAACAAGTTCTCGGCATGTTGAATGCTGAGGTTCCAGCATTCTTAGTTCAGCAGCACAAATTAGTGGAAATTTGATCCTTTAAGAGTTTGCGAACTTGATTGAATGGTGAAAATTGGAAGATCGAAGAATGTTATCCTGTGAAATGGTTACATTTTTGGTCCATCTTTCTTATATCAGTGAGCAGATTCGGAGATCAACTTTGCGGTGGACAAAATCTCAATCAACAGGGACGGATCAATATTGAAGGTTCAGACGCCCCATGTGTTGTGTACCTTTGTGGGCTTTGTTCTGCTGCTGACGACATTTTTTGCAACTATGCAGGGTTTCGTGTTCTGTTTTTATGTTACTAGATTCCGTGTTAGCAGTATCAAGAGCATGTTATTCCATTTTTGGGACTGTATCATTTTGATTTTGTCATTCTTCAGGGACAAGCCTAGACCTCATGGCCTTTTATATCTGTTAAAATCTTTGTCCTTGGTCCAGTTTTTATTTATTTATTTATTTATTTTTGGGCTGATAAATTTTCATCGTGAGTACTTGCCTTGAAAAAAACTTGTGCAAGGATTTCTAATATGTACCCCAGAATTGTTTTAGTTGGTTCTTAAATTTACTTAAATGAAAATGCTTCCTTCAATAAAATTTAAAATTTGGTAGTGCCTAAGAAAATTAACACTTCTATTGGACTCGAAGGGGGATTTGCCTGCAGAGCTGCAGCGAAATGGCATTCCCTATCGGCAACACAAACAATCTTATGTTTGAACTGGGCATTCATCTCCAGCAGATTCACTTGTGAATGCAACTATCAATACGGCAGTTGCGTCCCGCTTGCATTAGGTCACCACCTACTTTGGTGGCATGTATGATTTCTGATGACTTGAAAAATAGGTGTTTGGCTCTTATTGCTATCAATAGATTAAACTAGTTCTTATACATAGAATTCAAAGTAAACCTCACCATCATCATCCTCTACCTCTTTTTTTTTTGGTCGCTGGTACAAAGCTAATTCATTGTAGGTTTGGCAGCAAGATTATTTTCTCAAATGGACATTGAGATCCTTATAGTAACAGAGGGTATAAAACATAAACTGAATGCAACCCATCTTGGACCGGGCCACAATCCATCGGAAGAGTCAAACCGAGTTGGCTCACATTACATTATCATGCTTAACAATTTGATCTCTTTTTCAATCTTAGGGTCTTGAAGAATAATTTAGACATTACTGCTGCTATCTAAAAAAAAAAAAAAAAAAAAACAGAGGGTATAAAAAGTAAATGCAAGGAAAAAAATACATAACGGGCCACTTTTTTTTGAAGAATAATTTAGACATTACTGCTGCTATCTATACAAGGAAAAATACATAACGGGCCACTTTATTTATTACTTCGCGACTCGTCTCACATGCTCGCAAGTCACTAAAATGAAATCAAGAGAGGGGAACCTACTCAAATTAGGAATCTAACTCCAAAGTAGAAAGCAATTTTGTGATTTCATGCTTGTTTGGGCATCAAACAAGAAGCCCTATTTAGATTTGAATTTTCCACTTTGATCGGGTCTCTTCACGGCTTCAAATTCAAAATATATTCTCGTCTATAATTACATGTTTTCCACATTCTAGTTGCTTGGATTTATAATCAAAGACACAAACAAATCTAGATTAGTTGGACATACAACAAAATACCAAAGTACGGATAATTGAATATATGCCAATCTTCTTGCTTTGGAACAGTGATATGTTGAATTGCTATTACAAAAAATATCGATGATGAATTGATTCAAGAAGGCCATTTCAATAATAAATAACGACAATAGACTAGGTTTCTTACAAAAAAAGTTATTCTTGTTTTTGTTTGTTCCATAACTCTTGTTGACCAGACTCACAGACAAAGAAAGATATCCACCGTCCAGCCAAGAAGTTAATTTACTGGTGTGGCAACCTAGGATAGTTTTCTCCAACAGGAGGAAAATCGTCACGTGAATTAGTGTGGCCTTCAAGAAAAGAAAATATAATCCGAATAAAGTAGTGATCTATTGAGATTCCTTTTCTTTTCCAATGTACTTGGTTTAACAAACCTATCTACATCCTCCAATGGAATCAGGTCTTGTTCACATGGTCAAATCTGAGATATAATTTAATTATTTTAATGTAATTTGACATAGAAAATAGTACTACAAAATGGGATCGTGGGTTTCTCTATATAAATGCAAACTGATGCTCCAATTCTTGAAAAATATATCTTTGGCTCTTTATTGCCATAAGTAGATTAAAAGTTTTTATGCATAAAATTCAAAGTAAACCTTAACATCGTGGTCCTTTACCTCCTTTTTTTTTTTGGTTGGGTTTCTGGTTGTAGGATATAGATCTAATTCATTCTAGGTTTGATATCAACATCATTTTTTCAAATGGACATTGGAATACTTATGGCAGAGGAGGGTATAAAAAATTGAATGCTTATCATTGGACATCCATCCAAAGAGTAAAATTTTACATTATCTAACCATGCTTTACAATTTGATCTCTTTTTCAATCTTAGGATCCTTAAGAACAATCTAGACGATATAACCATTGTCTATACAAAGAAAGGTACATAACCAAGTCACTTTATTTGTTGCTCTGTCTCCTGTGCTTGTGAATCATTCAAATGAAATCAAGAGAAGTAAATCTACCCAAATTAAGAATCTAACTTCAAATTAGAAAGTATCCGTGTAATATCTTGATTGTTTGGGCATCAAATGACAAGCCCTATTTATATTTGGATTTTCTACTTGGATTGAGTTAACTTCATGGTTCAAACTCAAAATATATCTGCGTCACTAATTATATGTTTTGCAAGTTTCTGTTGTTTGGATTTATAATCAAAGATACAAACATATCCAGACTAGTTGGTCATGCAGTGAATTACCGAAGTGTGGATAACTAAATATATGCCAATCTCCTTGCTTTGAAACAATGACATGTTGAATTGCTATTACAAAAAATATCAATGATGAATGATTTTAGAAGGCCATTTCAATGATAGATAAGAACAAAAAACTTAGTCCTCTGCATAACCTTGTTTTTCTCTGTTCCAAATTTAACTCCTGTTGACTGGACTCACGGATAAAGAACGATATCCACCGTCTAGCCAAGAAGTTAATTCTTTGGGGCAGCTATCTCGGACAGTTTTCTCCAACAGGAAAGAAATCATTACATGAATTAGTGTGGCCTTCAAGAATAGAAAATTTAATCCAAATAAGGTAGTGATCTATTCAGATCCTTTTTTTCCCTAATACACATGGTTTAACAAACCTATCAATGGCCTCCAATCGAATCAGCTCTTGTACACATCCTCAAATCTGAGATATAATTTATTACTTTTAATGTAATTTGGCATAGAAAATAGTAGTACAAAATGGGATTGTGGGCTTCTCTATATAAATGTGAACTTGTTGAAGCCAAAAAACATCTTGAGGATCCTCCTCTTCGCCTACCTGCTTTAGCCTAGGCAATAACCACACACCCCAACATGTCTTCATCACTTTGTAGCATTTTGATCATTCTGATGCTTTTCTCAGCTTGTGTTGCTACCGGGAAGAACTTCGATGGTTACTATATCCCGAAGCTGAGCGTATTCCACCGAACGTTTATTCAAGATCCTACAAGGGCGGTTCGAGCTTCCGTCTCGTCAAAAGACTTCCAGACTTTCTTTTACAACCAAACCCTAGATCATTTTAATTACAGGCCAGAATGTTACACTACTTTCAAACAAAGATATGTAATCAATTCCAAATACTGGGGCGGTGCAAATGCAGTTGCCCCGATCTTCGTTTTTTTCGGTGATGAAGCACCCTTCGACACCGAAGTTGGGTTCATGACTGATAACGTGGCTGAGTTTAAAGCGCTTTTGGTCTATATAGAGGTAATAAAAGGTCCTATATAATTTGCCTAACAGTACCTTCTTTTTCCCTTATGTTTGCCGTGCATAGGTACATATTCACGCAATTTACGAACATAAAGTTAAAATCTTGCAGCATCGGTATTATGGTGAATCAATTCCGTATGGGTGGACACTCGATAAAGCACTAAAAGATGCCAAGACTCGCGGATATTTCAGCTCAGCACAAGCTCTTGCCGATTATGCAGAAATCCTTGTATACTTGAAACAGAAATTGAATGCCAGACATTCTCCGATAATTGTCATTGGAGCATCATACGGGGGAAGTAAGCGAATATGTTTTCACTTATCAGCAATATGACTGCTGCTTAGCATTGAAATTAAAGAAAATAGCCCACTACGCACATTGACGATATCAATTCCAATGTACGATTCCCATTGATTTTAGTAGGATGTAATAAACACACATAGTCTGCTGAAAGTCCTTGTTCTTGAACATATCATGGATAGAACTTTTCCTAAAGAGCGCTAGTCATATTGACAACGACAATCCATATCAAGTTTGATAGTTTGCCCTGAATGGCATTGAAGAAAGTGCCTACCATTAGGTTTACAAGGAATAGATCAACACCATACATTCTACACATTACTTACAAGTAGGTCTTTCAATCTTCATATGTTTGATTTTCAGTGCTAGCTGCATGGTTTCGATTGAAGTACCCTCATGTGGCGCTCGGAGCATTGGCATCATCCGCTCCAATTCTATCCTTTCCCGACATCATTCCTCGGGATACATTCTATGCGGGAGTTGCAAAAGATTTTTTGGTAATCTTAACTGCTGGATTTCTACTTTTTTCCTTTAGCATGCGTTTTCATTAATCAAATTGATAGCTTAATTCGAATAATTATTTGGTTAATATTTCAGGAATTTAGTTTTTCTTGCCACGAGACCATTAGAAGATCCTGGGAGGAAATTGATAGAGTTGCTTCTGAGCAACATGGTCTCGCAAAATTGAGCAAAACTTTCAAAACTTGCAGGTGCGTGGATGATGGAATTGGGATTATACATCATATTGTATTTTGGAGACTTCTCAGAATGTTCTGTAGGACAAGTAATTTTTAGAGGATAAGAAGTTGTTAGACATATCTAATTGGAAATTTATAGCATACATTGACAGTGAAAGGAACCTTTGCACAAACGGTCTATCCATTCTTGATTTGTGAATTTCAGGTATCAACTCCCTCACTTGCCATCAAGTTTAGGACGGATAAGACTCTGTGTGAAAAGCGTTTTTTACACTAACAATTTATTCCATAATAGCATGAACTTTCGCTAAACAAGGGGAATGATTCTAACATGACATAATGGTTTTAAGCTCTGATATTATTTTTAAAAAAATATCAATGGATATGCTTTAGAGACGAGTATACATCTAATTATGCATATCTTTTATCTTTTGTTAGACCATTGGAAAGTTCTTCAGAGCTCAAGGATTACTTAAAATCAGTCTACGCAGACGCTGCCCAGTACAATGATCCATTCAGTCGTCCAGTAGAAGTGATATGCAATGCCATTAACGGAGCTTCTCCAAGAAATGACATTCTCAGGAAGATTTTCGCAGGCCTCTCGACTTACCGAAATTCGACTTGCTACATCAATCCACCTCCTACACCTCTATCTGACACTGAGTTGGGTTGGCATTGGCAGGTACACACTATAGTCGGACATCATGGACGGATTGTAGCTTACTACTACTAGTTGAAATTGACTCGAATTTTGTGTTGTACTAAGCAAACGGAGGTTGTTTGGGTTTGCAGACATGTAGCGAGCTTGCGACCCTTTGGAGCATCACCAACAATACTATGTTTCAACCAGCTCCCTCTGGCCTAGATAAATTTGTGAATCGCTGCAAGCGAGACTTTGGCATTGCACCTCGGCAACACTGGGCCCCTACGTATTACGGTGGTCAAGTATGGTCACAAAAATAAAATCACATAAATATGATACTCTTTTAATTCTCTCTCTCTCTCTCTCTCTCTCTCTCTCACACACACACACACACGCACACCAAACAACATATGACACCCTTTCGTTTCTTCAGCTGACTATGGAAAATTGCAGGACATCGAACTCATTTTGCACAGGTTCGCTAGCAATATTATTTTCTCCAATGGGCTTCAAGATCCTTTTAGCTATGCAGGGTATGTGAAGCATCAAAACCTATAGATTTCCATGAAAACATCACTAAATTGGATAAGATTTCAAAGCAATTCTTCTATACCATCAATTGTAGGATTTTGAAGAGTATTTCAAATTCGGTTGTCGCGGTCTACACAGCTAAAGGTACGTGTTGACTCAACTCACGTCGAACCAAAGTCGAATGATTGCGATACTCAAATTAATGCTGCGAAAAATAATTTCTTACCTACAGGTTCTCATTGTTTAGACATATTACCAGCTACAAAAGAAGATCCCATATGGTTGGTCAAGCAGCGGAACACCGAAGTTGAGATTATAAGAAAATGGATAGCCACATATCATGCGGATCTTCGTGCTTTTGGAAAATATTAATATATATCACTGGGGAATATCATTGCATTGAATAATGCTAATAGCATTAAGAATAAAGACCAAAGTTGTGTGCTTCGTCTGTTTTCTTGGGAGAAGGGTGAATTGAGATATCAAAATCATTAAAACATTAAGAAAAACTAAAAGGAATGGTACACTCCAAACTAATGTGAACTTTCCCGAAAGGAAGGAAAAAATTTCAGTCGCAATGCAAAAGACGGTACGACTGTAATGAATAGAGAGAGAGAGAGCTAGCCTGGTGGAGTGCCTTGATACTTGTACCACCGATGGAGTATAAGGCGCTCGCTCTGAAAATGATCACAAAGTAATGGCTCGCCATGATTATCGAATGGCAACACGCAATAGTGTTGACACCTATTTTTACAAAAAATCAAAAGAAAAATCACAAAAAAGTTAATTAAATCTTTTTTTAAATCGAGGGAATATGGTCGGGTCGGGCTGGACCCGGCTTTTGCCCGACCCGTCTTTCCTTTTCTTTTCCTCCCGCGCGCTGGGCCGGCCCAACCTCTTTTCTCCTTCGGCCCGGCCCACGTCCAGTCTTCTTCCTCCAATCGGTCTTCGTTGCAAGACCTGCAAAGCGAGAGCAGCAGCAGAGGATCGGTGTGGCAGGCGAGCGGCATGATCCGCGGGTCGGGAGCAGCCGGCCGGCAACTGGCTCGGCCGTGGTCTTCGCGCGAGGTCCTGCAGGAGAAAAAGAGAGCAAAAAAAAAAAAGGAAAGAAACGGGAAGAAAAATGAGGCAAGGTAGAAGATCGGGATGGCAGGCCTTCGGCGCGACCCGCGGGTCGGGGAGGCAGACCGATCGACCAGCTGGCACGGCAGGGGGTCTTCGCTCGGGATACCTGCAGAAAAAAGAAAACACAGAGGCATAAAATAGAGGGAAGAACCGAAACAGAGGAGAGAGACCAGAGACCCAGAACAGAGTGAGTTAGAGAGAGCTCGAGAGAGTAGAGGGCGAGCCAAAGGGAGAGAGTGAGACTGAAGGATAGCTTTGCCGTCGCCAGTCGTCCGCCCGAGGGCCGTCGTCCACCGCAACGCTCCCCTTCGAACTAGGTAGGTCATTCCCGAGGGCGTCGGGTTGGAGCTCGTGGTCGACCAGTTCGCACGAGCTTCAGTCTCGACCCTCGCCCGAAATTCCGTTGTGCTCGTGTTCATTCTTCACACAGCTTATGCGTGCTTATTGTAGTGCTTTATGCAAATATTTGTTTGTGTTTGGTGTTGTGGTCGAGACTTGTTACTTTTGTTTAAACTCAAGTTAAATGTTGATAAACTTGCCTATGAGCCGATCCAGAATAGTGCTTGTGTATCGCGTGATGATCTTGGTCTGAATCCGAGCCCCGATCGAGTCTACGCTTACCTCTCTAGTTAGTGCGTCTTATGTGTTCGATGAAATGCCTTAATAAAAAAACCGAAGAGCAGTGTATGTTTTAACGCAAGACCAACTCGTTTTTGCTCCCATGCCTGTTGTGTCCTGCTTGCTTTGTTCGTATTTGTGGTGTTTTCGTAATGTTCGTGAGAAATATTCACGCGTGTTCGAGTCGACGATGTTTTTTCTCCGCGCCGAAAAATGGGTTTGTCGTCACCGGAATGGGTGGCCAACAGTGCTCATCGTCGGTCGAAACGAGTGGCCGGCGCTAGATGGTAGCTTGGCGACCCTCCAAACACCGGTGAGGGTTCGCTGTGGTGTTGATTTTAGTTCAGTGAAGATGGCGCAAGTTGAGGAAGAAGCGTCGGGGAAGAAGAAGAACGCCAAAGGGGAAATAAAAAAGAACAAAGGAAAAAGAAAAACCAGAAAAGAAAAGAAAGCAAAAAAATGAATTCGGGAAGGAGGAGTCGTAGAAGGGGAAGTTGCAGGGAAGGGACGAACTAAAAAAAAGAAAAAAAAAAAGAGAGAATAAAAAGCAAAAAAAAGCAAAACAAAAAATAAATAAATAGAAAACTATAAAAAGGACTTCGGGAAGGAGGAGTCGCAGAAAGAGAAGCTGCCGTTCGAGGGATTTGGGCTGAATTTGGTTGTTGGGCTTAGACTAGTTTATTGAATTTAAGGTTATTTTCTTGCCTAAGAAGGAGTTTATGGATATGTCATGTAAGTGGGCTAATTTCAGAGTTGGGCTTGTGTAGGACGTGTTGGAGGTTGTTTTAAAGTGATCGAGTGTAAGTGGGCTTAAGTGTTTTCCTTTGATAAATTTGGGCTTTGATCTTGGCCCTTTTCTGGAATGGGTTTAAGACGTTGAACCCATTTCTTCAATTTGGCTTTTAGTGTTAATGGCCCAAACTCATGAATCCTTATCCACTAACATGTGAGTAATCATGCAGGTGCGCAATTGGTCAATTAGTGTAATCAGTCCCGACCCTGATTCTCTGTTCTTTAGGAAGTGAGTCGCACACACCCCATACCTCACTTGGTTTCTACCGACCGATAAGCCTGATGGCGACTTTCCTTATTACAAAATTCTTAAAAAATATCCCAATGTCACGCGGAGTATGGGCTTGGGAGAGCCCGCGTATAATCATGGGCTTTAGACCCGTGCGTTGGGTAATACCCCTAAACCTGTTCCCTCTCCTGAGGGTAGGTCGCGACAAATAGAGATTCACAAAATGCTTGCCGTGGTGGGGCTATGGGTGACTAAGAGCAACTATCGCTACTTAAATAGAGGATTTCTCATTGCTCTAGTAAGAGGTTTATTTGCTCGCAATTAAAGAGTTCTTTATAAACGCAGCTCGACGAGGAATCACAGAGCCCAATGCTTTCATTCAGTATGCATTTACGTTTCATGTTAGTCCAGAATTCAGCAACATTTTGGACTTACATCCTAATTAAGTAAGATAAACTCACACTCAAGTCGTGCTCGATCTTCTTTTATTGTATTTAAGGGCAAACAATGGTTGGCTGAGTTGATCTCAACAGTTTTTATGTCTCGTAAGAAAAAGAAACAGATAGAGAATTATGTATTTTTGCACATATACCAACTCTGTGCCCGTAACTAGAATCTTGATGAGTCTAGAAATAAGGTTTATTTAGAAGTGTGACAAAAGTAGCCAAGCATCACTTAAAAATACAAATGATAAATAGGTGCATTTCGTAACACGTGGGATTAACTGAATGGACGTTTACGTCAAGACAATTAGGACTGTCTGCGGAAAATGGAGCATAGCCATGTAATAAGTAACTTGTTTAGGGCATTCTATTGGAGAGGGCATTTATTTTTTATGAAGAACACGGCAAAGCCAATTTATGCTTGTCATCGTATGTATGCAGAAGCAAGAACAAGAATAAATAGCAATAAAACGCGTGACCTGACTTCATTTTCTTTATTAAATCTAAAGTTGGAGAAGAAAAAATGGGACGGGCATTGCTCGAAGATTGAATGTCAGTTTAAACTACTAACCTTGGATGCCATAGCAAAAGACAGGCGTGCATCTAGTGAGTTTAATTCCAAGTCATCAATTGTATTGTTGGCTGAGATCACAGAGATAAATTGCTCAAATCTCAGTTCCATTTGCTACCAATATGTCACGGTCACTAGTCGGTTGTCTGCAATTGTACCTGTTGAGTTGATTCGAAGCCCTTGTAGTTACGAATCACATTTTTTGCGGTCATGCGGACCATTTTGCGGGAGTGAGTTGGACGCTTTGCATTCATCTTTACATTCTATATCTGCCCGGCTATGAAGGTACACTCGATCGATAATGAAAGAGCAGACATCGAGGAAGAAGTCTCATTCAAGACAACCAGATCTCTCGACTGAAATCCTCCCTTGAGAAACTTTCCCTTGTCAACAGCGGCAACTCGAAGAAGGTCAAACTTGTCGAAGAAGCAATAAGAAGCAGGGAGAAGCAATAGCACGTGTTCTCTGCTAGAATCACTTGGAAGTGTCTCGACGACCCACATGACAATTCGAAATCTCAAAGGGAGAGATGCCTCTCATTTTGCTCTGTAAGGTATCTACATGGCCTATGCAGTACCAGCGCGGTTAAATGTAGATGAATCTATCATGAGATATGAACTTCATATTTTTAGCAAGTTCTAAGCGTGACCCATCTATCTTTTGAGCGATATGATTTTTCCTAATAGAACTAATCTAGACAATACTACCCCATGGAAAGCAATGACCAGTCTTTCTCCTTTACCCTGTTCCTTCCTGCATTCCCGTCTGAACTCGCACTTTCCATTCAAATTGATTGTCCTTGGGATTTTGCAAATAAAAAAAATCTCTCCGGGGCTTAAATGCTTGATCCATGCAGTCGACTAAATGCGGTTGAATAAGTCATATTTGCTTCCCACATGTGCCTACATAAAAGTGAAAGTAGGATTTTCAGGGGCAAAATCTAGCCACTAACAAGGTAGATAGATAAGATATTCATTACTCTGCCAAAAAAAGAAAGAAGGGTCGATATTCATGTCTGCATCCGCGTCGTCGGGAAGAAAACTAACTTATCTTCTTCCACTGGCACCCAACTATCACGCGAAATGAAGAGTGAGTTCGCCATTGTTAACGTTCACTTTTGCCTGAGAGGAAAAGAAATATAAGCAAAGAGGGGTGCCACATTTAGTACCTGAAGCGAGTAACGACGTCGTGAAGGAATACGGATGTCTCCACTCTAGCTAGCTCCTATGCAGGACAGAGTCGAGGCCCTCCTCCGAATGCCATAAAGATGTTTCCGGGGTCGGCAAGCGAGAATTGCTCTGCATATAATTCATAGTTATCGATCAGTCAATTGAAGATAGATCATTTTTTTCAAGGTCAAACCAAGATTCGCAGGAACAGAGAGAAGGACAGAGCAATACCTGCCATCTCCATAGGTTAAAAGTTCAAGCTTCCTAGAAGTGATCTTGATCTAGATGCACGGTGCGAAACGAAGTGAATACTTCCCATCCTTTGGGAATCGTTTAGCCCGCATGAACAGAGATAACCCAGCGAATTAGATCGATCGGCCCATACCCACATGGAATCGAATCAAGAAAATTCTCATTTACCTTTCTTGTTGACATCCGTCATCACCCGCCTGAATACCTTTCTAATGATGTTTGCAGCCCGCATGGTCTCATTGATAACCTGAAAACACATGCATAGCACAGCGTTAAAGTTCGGAAAGCTAATAAAAGCGTCATGCTTTTGCCAAACCCATGGCCACGAGAATGCCGTTGGAATTACGCATTGCGTAAAAGGCAGACACCAAATTGAAGACCAAAATGATCATCTTTGGAATTTTTCAGAAACAGCACCTAATACATCCTAGACCATACGACAAATGAGAAGCGGTTCCTCCATCGGATATCTGTTTGGCTTGGAAAACCCGAGCCAATTTCTGTTCGCGCTGCTTCTCCCTCCAAGGTCCTTCTATTATCATTTTCTCTTGCGGGTTTTTCAAATTAATCTATGCGTTTGTATGTTGAAGTCCTCTGTGGCATTGGTTTGCTGTTTTCTTTCGCTGAGCGGAGAAACTGTGATCCTTCCGACCTGCTACATCAATCCGCCTCCTACACCTCTATCTCAAATTGACTTGGGTTGGCATTGGCAGGTACATACTACTGGTTGAAATTGACTCGAATTTTGTATTGAACTAAGCAAATGGAGGTTGTTTGGGTTTGCAGACATGTAGCGAGATTGCATCCCTTTGGGCATCACCAACAATACTATGTTTCAACCAGCTCCCTCTGGCCTAGATAGATTTGTGAATCATTGCAAGAGAGACTTCGGCATCGCCTCTCGGCAACATTGGGTCTCTAATTATTACGGTGGTCAAGTATGGTCACAAAAATAAAATCACATATGTATGATACTCTTTTAATTTTCTTACACACACACCAAACAACATATGACACTCTTTTGTTTCTTTACTCACTATGGAAAATTGCCAGACTTGATAGGATATGATATGAAATCCAGAAAATTTTGATATATCCTATCAATTGTTTGGTAATTATAGTAATAAAGTCGAATATATTCACATTATACCATGTACATTATTTAGTATAAAAGACACATTAGTAAAAATGAACCAAAAATTTTACAAATGGAGATAGTAAAAATCTCTCGCGACACTGTTGCTTACTTTATTTTATTTGATTTTTGATTTTATTTTCCTCTCTTTTATTAATTAATTAATTTTTTATTTTTATTTTCCCCTCCCATCATTCTCTAATAAAAATTTTATTAAACAATAGACCGTACTAACATGACCAAAACACTAAAATACCTAAAATATATAATAAATGTATATTTATATTTATTTATTTATTTAAATTATTTTATAAAAAATAATTTAAATTTTAATATGTAAAAATAAAAATAAGATTAAATTAAAATAAATAAATTGTCATTTTTTATTATTTTGAATTTCTTATATTAGAATTCAAATATTATTTATATTGAGATATATTTTAATTTTGTTATTTTAAAAAATTTGTCCTTCGATAAAAATAATATCTCTTGCGTCACTCTTACTTACTTTATTTTCCTCTCTTTTATTAATTAATTTCTTTTTTATTTTTTTCCCTTCACACCATTCTCTAATAAAATTTTATTAAATTGTAAATTGTACTAATATACCTAAAATACTAAAATACATAAATTATATAATAAATATAAATATATATTTTTAATTGTTATATTGAAATTATTTTATAAAATATAATTAAATTCGAATATATAAATAAAAATTAAATTAAATTAAAATAGCTAATTTTTTTTTTTGTTATTTTGAATTTCTTATATTAGAATTCAAATATTATATAGATTGAGATATAATGCTAATTTTGTTAATTTAAAAAGTCTGTTATTCAAGAAAAATAACTTTTCTATTATGAATACTAGAAATCATATCCATTTTTATCCCACCTCTCTCATGGGATAATTCTATTCCGTCTATATCCCTCTTATATCCTCATTTATCATGTCTTGAGCAGGCACCAAACACAGAACAAGATAAATTTTATTCTATCTCGAATTTTATCTTGATTATCAAATGTAGCCTTTAAGATTTTTCATGAAAATAATGTGGAATATGCACGTAAGGTAAGGACATATTCTTTAATTCTACGAAAGAGAATTGTGGGTTAATTGGACCTTTGGCATTTCATTAAGTAGGTTGGCATGTCCTTTCCTTCTCTTTCCTGGGGCGCATTTCGGTTAGTTGTGGCTTTTAACTATAGTTACTATCTTTTGACTTCGTCTGTATTGGAATTAAGGATCTGGTTTCACACATAACGAGCTTGTTAGTTTAGCACTAAACATAGCCAAGAAATTTTCTTGCCAAAATTCAAATATTGTCCAAATATTAGAACGTTATTAAAAAGTTATACACAAATTGACATATCAATGGCCTTATGTTTTGAAAGTTTCAAATGTTTCAAGTTGAAAAAAGTCAAAGCTCGTGCACAGTAAGATTTAGATTAAGCAAAAGGCAAAATGTAAAAGTCAATCTAGACATGAAGACTTATCGAACTCTTTTAACTTTGTGCAAAGTTATAGACATTCACATTTGAAGTTAGTTTTTCCACTAAACGTCGTACCATAAAAGTCATCTAGCTTGTATGGCAGAAACCCTATTTGTAAGCCTCCCAAAACTCGTTTCCTTTGTGCTTGTGTGCACATTGGTGCGTGACTGCCTA
Organism: Eucalyptus curtisii; assembly: GCA_017140595.1. NCBI lineage: Eukaryota > Viridiplantae > Streptophyta > Magnoliopsida > Myrtales > Myrtaceae > Eucalyptus > Eucalyptus curtisii. The sequence goes on from CM029503.1 coordinate 762,439, forward strand.
ATGTTTCCCAAAAGAACTTTTTGAAGCTCCGCTCCATCCTTATTTTTCAGGATACTTCCCTGGTTGGCTTCATTTGGTTTACCAACCGAATGTCGTATATTACTTTTGGATTGTTGGAATTCAAGTCGGCGAAAGACGACTTACCCGATTCCGATGTGCAAATAGCAATTAGCCCCGGAACGAACATTGAATTGCGGACGAATCACGAGCGAAATTACTCCACGTTGGTCTGGATGCGATCATGAGGAAAACACCCAATTTCCACGGCGTAAATGCAAATTGTTTTCATAAAAATGAAAATGGAACGCCTTGATGGAAAGGAGAGAGAAAGGAGCGTACGTTCCCTCTAAACGTATTTTCTGCCAACAAACACCAACGGTTGTCTTCTAAGATGTTTTTATACCTCTCACTTCATACCCTTTCAATAATGTCTCGCACCCCATCATGGACGTACCTTTTTAATTACAACATCTCCCACTCGGACATGATGGACTTGATAGCTCTCTATCAAGAATATAAGGCGTTCAACATTCATCAACTTTACAAAACAATTCATACTGACAAATAAGCCGTGCGACCAGTGAGTACACCTGCACTTGGGAGCTCAAATTATGCACCCGTTAGGGATGACATAATGGCTACAACCCCAAAAAGAAATAAACAATCGATGTCTCATAGTGCCCCAGACATATTTTGTTACATCAATCCAAGTATACCTATCCCTTAAAGGCTATACTTGACTATTTTCAAAACACCATGTATTTACAATTATATCCGCAACCACAAATGGCGATATAATTGGTCGACCAGTAAATACATATAATAGATGTAAAACAACGATAGTCTTCCTTCGCACTCATGTCTCTCTCCATTTCAGAACAACTGTTTTCCTAGACACGTCCCATAATGCCATATCTATTCATGACCGCCGATAACATGCTAAAATAACAACATTGATCTTTCACTTCGAGAACATAGTTAGAAGTAACATAGAGCATAAAATGAGGTAAATTTTAAATTACCTCAAGGGCTCACACGATGAGTAAATAGGGATAATTTTACTCATCTTCCCTTATTGGTCGTACAATGCACATGTAGTATGAATTACATGCTATAGTGGATTACTCTTTCTATAAGAGCGTATGTCATTTACTAAATATATCCACTATACGGATCTTAGCCTAAACATAGTCACGTGCTCCTCACGTACTCATGTTTAGCTCGAGTGCTATATCAGCTCGCTTTCTATAGCGCCCAATTAAGTACTCGCATCCGGCATCTGTCAGGTATACATGATTGTGGGACTATCATATTCGATCTTATTATTAACAAATCACAGACCTCATCTTGACTCCAATCAAGGCGACATATTATTTTATGTACTAAACTTGCTCTTCAGCATTTATTTGTACATAATGTCTCATCTCAACGTGCTAACTATAGCACTTAAGCTGATTGCTCGTGTGAGTGAGCCAATCATTGCCTGCTGACATACTTTTCAATAATATATGTGTGTATGTGCTAGTCTTATAGTGGATTTGTACTTATTGATAAAACATCAAATCACTAATAAACAAACAAGTACAATACATATGTCCATTAATACATAAACCAATGATCCTCTACAATAACACATATCACATTCTATGCAATCCTAGTGACATTTTGTGGGTTAAGAATATGTCTCTAGGAATAGCCTTCGTAAATGGATCAACAACCATTCTATTGGTTGAAATGTATTGTAGGATCACTTCTTTCTGCGCTATAATATCTTCGATGAAATTGTTTTTTATGTCAATGTGCTTTGTCCTTCCATGATACTTGGGATCTTTCACATAGGCAATGGCTGCTTGACTATCGCAATAAACTATCACCGGTCTTGGAACCTTAGTGACAGTGGCTAAATTTTCTAAGAAACGTTTTAGCCATACTTCCTCTTGCACTGCGGCAGAACATGCAATAAATTCTGCCTCCATCGTAAATACGGCCGTGCATGTTTGTTTCTTGCTATTCCAAGAAATCGTACCTCCATTGAGTAAGAACGCGTATCCTGAAGTCGATTTACGCTCATTCAGGTCTCCACCCCAATCGGCATCTGAATAACCCAATAGGTGTAAATCATTCCCTTGGTAACAAAGTCGATAGTCCATGGTGCCCTTCAAGTATTTCAGGATCCTCTTCACTACTTTCCAGTGTGCTTGCCGGGATTTGATTGATATCGGCTCACCAATCCCACGGCATAACATATGTCGGGTCTAGTACACATCATAGCATACATCAAACTTCCGACCGCACTAGCGTAAGGAACAGTTTCCATCACTTTAATTTCTTTTGGAGTCTTAGGACACATCTCAATACTTAGGCCTTCACCTTGCATGACAGGGGTATCAATGGGATTACAATGCTGCATATTGAAACGCTCAAGAATCTTCATAATATAAGACTCTTGTGATAAAGTAAGGAGTTTCCTTGATCGATCTCTTTCGATTTTGACTCCTAATATATAAGCAGTTTCTCCCATGTCCTTCATCTCAAAATTAGAGGACAACCATTCTTTTATGGTGATAACCAAAACCTTGTCATTTCCAGCCAACAGAATATCGTCCACATAAAGTGATAAAATCACAAATTTATCTTCAGACCGCTTGACATATACACAGTGATCTTCTTCGATCATCGTGAAACCGAAAGTTGTTATGGCTCAATGAAAACGAAGATACCACTGTCTAGATGATTGCTTAAGGCCAAATATTGAGCGACGAAATTTACAAACTTTATCCTCTTAACCTTTAGCTATGAAATCTATTGGTTATTTCATATAGATTTTCTCATCTAGTCCTCCATTGAGAAATGCAGTCTTTACATCCATTTGATGTAATTCAAGGTCCAAATGTGCAACGATGGCTAGAATAAGGCGTATTGAGGCAAATCTTACAACTGGTGAAAAATTTCCTCATAGTCTATACCCTCTTGTTGAGTATAACCTTTCGCCACAAGGTGAGCCTTATACTTTTCAATGGATCCATCCGCCCTTCGTTTAATCTTAAAGACCCATTTGTTTCCAATGACCTTACGATTGGGTGGTAGATCAATTAAGTCCCAGACATGATTTGCCCTCATTGACTCCATCTCATCTTTCAAAGCATTTCTCCATTTTTCCTTATCAGAGGATGAGAGAGCCTCTTGAACAGTCTTAGGCTTAGCATCGTCTTTCTGAGCAATCATAAATGCTTCCCCTTCAATCTCAAAACGACGACGATGAATGCTTTTACGATTACTTTTACGCAACTGAATTTCTCTTGAATTCAATTAGTCAGGCGATGCTACACTCCCACTAGGTCTTGTGTGTTGAGGTAAATTTTCATTTCCCTCTACAACATTAGTGGGTGTGTTATCAGGATCTTCCACCTCATATAATTAGAAATCCTTATCAATCTCACCTCTACTAGGAAAATCGTTCTCCAAGAACGTGACATCTCATGACTCCATTTCAGTCACACTTCCATCAACTTGTTCACTTATGAATACGTTCCCTTTTGAGTGTTCAGAATATCTTATAAAGATACATTTCTTCCCTCTTGGGCCCAATTTGCCATATTTATGGGAAGAATTATGAACATAAGTTGCACATCCCCATGGACGTAGACTACTTAAGTCTGGTTTCCTACCAGTCCATAATTCATAAGGGGTGGAAGTGACCGATTTTGAGGGCACTCGGTTAAGTACATAGATAGCAGTTAATAATGCATCTCCCCAATAAGAGATAGGTAAATTTGCTTCCTCCATTATAGACCTAACCATTTCCATTAGGGTTCTATTCCTTCTCTCAGCTACCCCATTTTGTTGTGGAGTACCAGGAATAGTCAATTGTCGTACAATTCCCTTTTCATCACAAAGAGCCTCGAATTGCTCTGATAGATACTCACGTCCGCGATCGGTTCTCAATGCCTTTATTGTTTTGTTCAACTGATTCTCTACCATCGTTATATATCGTCTAAAGCAGTCCAATACTTCTGACTTATGGGAGATCAAAAAGACATAACCAAAACGCGTAAAGTCATCCATGAAAGTGATGAAATATGAGGCTCCATGCCTCGCCCTCACATTCAAAGGACCACAAATGTCAGAATGTATGAGTTGCAATGAAAATTCGGCTCTAGTCCCTTTACCGAATGGTTTTCTAGTTACTTTTCCCACTGGACAATGTTCACATACATGTAGAATAACATTAGTGAGTGACCCTAAAAGGCCTTCTCTAGCTAATCTTTGCATTCTTTGCAACCTAATGTGACCTAATCTAGCATGCCAAGTATTTGCATCAATCTCAACATTACTAGAAGATGCAATTAAAGAAAAACAACCATCGACATTAATATTGTATTGATCATAGTCAATGTCTAACACCATAAAACCATTCGATACATGACCTGAACCATAATAAACTGTTTCATACAAAATGTCAACACAATCACCATAAAAATTCAATACATAACCTAAGCTAAGAAAAACAACTACGGAGACCAAGTTTCGTCGAATATCCGGAGCATAGAGGACATCATGTAGGAATAGGCTTCGACCACCACGTAAAATTAATTTACATGTCCCCAATACCATTCACTTCAACTCTTGAGTTATTCCCAACATATATCCATCTTCTTTCAGGCGGTATCCGACGATACTCCACAAATGCTTCTCGGTCTCTAGCTACATGGTCTGTTGCTCCTGAGTCTACAGTCCACATAAGATGTGATTCAGCAAGCATTATAGTACTAGAAACAAAAGCATTACTTAAAGTAATGGAGTAATAGAGTACCTCTTTCGTCTCGGTGCATTCATGAGCAAAGTGACCCATCTTGCCACAATTGTAGCACTTCATCTTGGCCTTGTCCTTCTTCCCACCACACTTCTTGCGTTGGAAGGTCTTAGCCCTCTTAGGTGCCTGATTAGTCTTCTTCCCTTTGTTGTTGAATTGAGAATTCCTTTTACGCTTAAAGCCCGAAACTTTGCGCGAACTCTATTCAGCAACATAAGCATGGGTAGAGGATCTCGTAGCCTCTAGGCGCTCATCCTCTAGTTCCAAATTATGCACTATATCATCAAAAGTGACAATATTCTCATTATGCGTCATATTGATCTTCATATGCTCCCAATTGTCAGGAAGAGACCTTATAACAGCCTGAACTTGCTGTTCATCAGTAAGGGAGTGACCTGTCGACTTCAGCTCACGAATCATATTTGACATCTCCTGAAGATGCTGCCTCATCATTACATTTGGGCGCTTTCGGTATGTGTCAAACTTGATGGTGAGTCTCCTCAGCTTAGTGGCAGATGTACCCCCAAACTTATCTTTTAAGGCAACCAACATAGCTTGAGCTAAGTCATAACTTTCAAACTCACACATGAGATCATCTTACATACAGCTCAGTAACGTGATGCGAGCAATGCTATTTTTATTTTTCCAAGTTTGATAGGCTTCTAGATCTCTCCTGTGTTGAGCTGAAGTTCCATGCTCAGGTTCATCCATAATATGGTTGAGGGTTTCCAAAACCTCTTGCTCCTCAAGGATGTACTGAACCTTTCGGTGCCAAATATCATAATTGTCACCGTTAAGCTTCTCACCCTTATTTAGGTCAGCCACAATGATCTTGGATGCAGATGCCATAATCAATTGCTATAACACATTGACATAATAAACGCAGAATCAATACTAGCACATTTTTCCAGAGTAACACACATATTTAATTTGCAGCAAAGACAAACTAAATTAATGATAATTCAACAAAAGACACAGAAGCAAAAGTTCACTATGTTGCCAATCAACTTCTATGTACAATTGTTCTATTATCATTAGTTAGTTTAATTTGCACAAATTTTAAGTTCTAGGTGAGAACTCCTTCGAATTCTACCAACCTACGAACTCCCACTAGGAAAAATAACTATATGATCTCATGTAATTTCTGCATTTTTCCATTAACACAAAAACATAGCATGATATGAACCAACGTACAAACAACAATCATGCTTTAACTATTAATCAAAATCGCAATTCAACATGTAATGGATTTCCTACCATTGTTCGAATTTTCTAACAACTAGAAAATTGCAAGTATATTAGACTATATACATAATATCATCAAACCAAACTCTATACAACATATATGACATCATTTGCACACAAGCTAGCTACTGTATTTCCTAAACCACAAGAAAATACAAGCTACAAATGAATAAACTATGCATTAAACCCCAAAAAATACGTGTACATAGGGTTTCCTACGCATTTTCATACATTTATAAAATTCAAATATCAAAAATAAATATACCACAGTGTAGAGGACACTCATACGGACCAAACACCACCGACCACGCTCCAATTGGAGCTCGCACGCGTCCCCACGCACCGCCTGAGTGTGTGGCGTGTGTGGCGCACGCGCCAGCGAGCCAAACGGCTCATTGCCGGTCCGACCGGTCCGACCGGTCCAACCGGTTCGACCGGTGATCGGTTCGACCGGTTTGACCGCTGGACCGGTTGACCGGGGTCTGACCGTTGACTGGTTGATGGTCAGGTCGGGTCGGGTCAACCTCGATCGGATCTTGGGTCGGGTCACGGGTCGGGTTGTCGGCCGGTGACCGGCCGACCAACTTCCTCCGTCGATGACGTCATCAATGACGTCATCCAAGTGGTTACCGACTGTTGGATGACGTCATGGATGACGTCATCTGTGACGTCAGCATGCGTCACTTCGCCGACGCGCGCGTGACGCTCACGCGTCGGTTCGCCAACGTCAGCGCGTGACGTCATGCGCCTGTTCGCTGGCGTCCCCAGCGCGTCCGGCGTGTGGATCCCACGCGCAGCGACTTCTGGCTGCGGGTGTGGGCGTGTCCGACGTCGTCCGGCAGTGCTCTACCCATCGTTAGACTCGTCTCGACGAGCACTTTCACCCTGTATATTTAAAAATTGATTTTGGCCCAAAAATTATTTCGAAAAATGGCCAAAACCGCACGGATGCACGTGACCCCGAACCCGTTCTTTGCTTCAGTTCGATTTTGAGTATTCAGATTGCAATTCCGACCAATAAATATCAAAACAATGTAGATTTCATACTCTTGATCTCAATATCAAATGGTAAACGAAAAAATTAAATGAAAAAACAAGGCAGAAACCACGATCGGGCTCTGATACCAATGTTGGAATTTAAGTCGGCGGAAGACGACTTACCCGATTCCGATGCGCAAACAGCAATTAGCCTTGGAACGAACGTTGAATTGCGGACGAATCACGAACGAAATTACTCCACGTTGGTCTGGATGCGATCACGAGGAAAGCACCCGATTTCCACGACGTAAATGCAAACTGTTTTCGTAAAGATGAAAATGAAACGCCTTGATGGAAAGGAGAGAGAAAGAAATGTACGTTCTCTCTAAACGTATTTTCTGCCAACAACCACCAACAGTTGTCTTCTAAGAGGTTTTTATACCTCTCACTTCATACCCTTTCAATAATGTCTCGCACCCCATCATGGACGTACCTTTTTAATTAGAACATGGATCCCTCATATAGTTGAGGCACGGGAGAGGCTTTTATTCGCTAGCTCATTGGTAGGAAGATCAAGTCACTGATGATTACGTAAATCTTATCTTCTAGGTTTACTTTGAGCTTAAGCATCATGCCCCTCAGCTAAAGCGAATAATTGTGACCAGCATGCCCGTTTAGTTGAGGCACAGGAGAGGCTTTTGAAAGTTGAGAGAAACCAGGCAGTGTTGGATGAAAGGATAGATCATGCAATCCAGCGGCATGAGATTCTGGATGAACGTCTAAAATGTTTAAGGAAGCTACCTGTAGCTCACAAGAAACCACTCGCTAGAGCTGAGCGAGACTTCAAGTCCGAGCTTGGTTATCACTATCTGTACAGCTTCTTAAATCTTTAATCCCGAGTCATCAACTGTTTTATTTGCTGAGATCAAACAGATGAATTACTCACTTCTCAGTTTTATTTGACACCGGCATGTCATGGTTACTAGTTGGTTGCTTGCAATTATAACTGTTGAGTTGATTCGATCCCCTTGTTTTTATGAATCACATTTTTTGCGGTTATGCAGACCATTTTGCAGCAGTGAAGTTGGACGCTTTGCATTCATCTATAGATTCTATATCTGCCCGGCTACGTTGGTACACTCAATTAATAAAGAAAGAGCATACATCAAGGAAGAAGTCTCTTGTTCAAGACAACCAGACCTCTCAACTAAAGTCGTCCACGAGAAACTTTCCCTCGTCAACAGCGACAACTTGAAAAAGGTCAAACTCGTCCAAAAAGCTATAAGCAGCAAGGAGAAGCAGTTGTGCACGTTCTCTGATAGAATCACTATGTAGCATTCAAAGAAAATCCTTTGTACCCTGAAGACATCCGAAAATGTTGTTTTGCCATCCTGAGCGAGTCGAGCTCTGGCATAGAAACTTGTTGCATACACACAGAACAGCAAGAAGATGGACATGCCGAACCCAATTCCGCTGATCAGTCCTTGTTGAAATCTGTCCTCATGGGGCCTTCACATTTCTTCTTGTAAAGCTGCATCATCTTCTCTTCAGCACAGAAAGAAGCGATGGTCCTTATACTTCCAACCTCGTCAATAGCTACTTGGCTTGCTTCCTCGTATCATCTGCAAACATATAGATTAATACGGTCACGGATAATTGAGATTATTTGCAAGATAACAGAAACCGTGGCAGAACCTTTTTATGCCATTGAAGATTACATGGAATGTGAATCAGAAATTTCGAAGATGGCCTTTCTGTTTTCAATCTTTGAACCTAGGACTCAAAATTAGGAATTGGGAATATATAAAGACCTCTCAAGCTATTTCATTTAGTGAGCAGTAAAAAAAATATTAATGGAAATGCCTTATAGATGAATATATAACTAATTATGCATATCTTTTATCTTTTGTTAGAACATTGAAAAGTTCTTCAGAGCTCAAGGAGTACTTAAAATTAGTCTACTATGAGGCTGCCGCATTCAATGATCCATTCAGACGTCCAGTGGAAGTGATACGCAATGCCAATAAGAGAGCTTCTCCAAGAAATAACATTCTCAGGAAGATTTTCGCAGACCTCGCGGCTTACGACCGAAATTCGACCTGCCACATCAATCCACCTCCTACAACAGTTGAAATTGACTCGAATTTTGTACTGAACTAAGCAAATGGTGGTTGTTTGGGTTTGCAGACATGTAGCCAGATTGCAACCCTATGGAGCATCACCAACAATACTATGTTTCAACCAGCTCCCTTTGGCATAGATAAATTTGTGAATCGCTGCAAGAGAGAATTCGGCATCGCACCTCGGCAACACTGGGTCTCTAATTATTACGGTGGTCAAGTACGGTCACAAAAATAAAATCACATATATATGATACTCTTTTAATTTTCTTACGCACACACACAAAACAACATATGACACCCTTTCGTTTCTTCACTGACCATGGAAAGTTGTAGGACATAAAACTTGTTTTGCACAGGTTCGCTAGCAATATTATTTTCTCCAATGGTCTTCAAGATCCTTTTAACATCGCAGGGTACGTTTAGCATCAAAACCTATAGATTTTCATGAAAACATCACCGAATTGGATAAGATTTCAAAGTAATTTTTTTATATCATCAATTGTAGGATTTTGAAGAGTATTTCAAATTCTGTCATTGCGGTCTATGCAGCTAAAGGTATGTACCGACTCAACTCGTGTTGGACCAAAGTCGAATGGAATGGATTATCTTTACATCTTTAGAATTATAGAAGCTGATTGTGGTACTAAAATTAATGCTGTGAAAATAATTTCTTACATGTAGGTTCTCATGGTTTTGACTTATTGCCAGCTACAAAAAAAAAGATCCTATATGGTTGGTCAAGCAGCAGAAGACTGAGGTTGAGATTAAAAGAAAATGGATAGCCACGTATCATGTCGATCTTCGTGCTTTTGGAAAATATTAATATATATCACAGGGAATGTCATTGCATTGAATAATGTTAATAGCATTAAGAATAAAGACCAGAGTTGTGTGCTTCGTCTATTTTCTTGGGAGAAGGGTGAACTGAGATATCAAAATCATTAAACATTAAAAATAACTAAGAGCAATGGTACACTTTAAACTTTTCTGAAAATTCTTGCTCCAATTAGATCATTTGTATCTGTATGCATTAGGATCCAATTCATGAATAAAATGTTCATATTGTCAGGAAACGTGTTCAATGTGTTATTGTAAATTACCATGTGTAAACGCGTTTTACGTGTTTATTGTATATACTAGTTAATTATATGAGTAAACAAGTTAACATATGTCAACACCATACACAATAACATATTCGATAACCGCGCTAATCATGTCATATCGAGTCACGGAGGCTTGGAATCCAAATTGGGTAGGCATGACAAGTGATTTTCTTTTTGAGCTCGAATCCTTCCACATAAGCCCACCTGGACGCGCCTAGGCTCGATTATTCAATGAAAGAGGACTTTTGTGGCCGGTACACGACCCTTCAAAATTTTTGTTACTTTCCTTGCTTTGTCTATTTTCCTGATTCCTGTCACCGGTTTAGTAAATTAAATCTCAAATTGGGTCCGTCTTGTTCGTCTCGCCATTTGTCCGATTCCTCTTCTTCTTCCTCCTCCTCGAAGAACGAGTCCTCAGCTACACGGAGCAAGTTCCGATTCGTCATCTTTTTGACTGGGTTATGTTCGAACGAATCCCGAGGTCCTTGATCCAAGTAGAGGTAAGTTCGCTTGAATACAGTTCTAGGTCGTTCTGTTCGAGCAAGTCCTGGGGTCTATCTCTACTTGGATCGTGGACCTGAAGACTCATTTTAACAGAACCCAGGGGAAGAGATGACGAACTGGATCTTCCACCATGGAGCTAAGGACTCATTCGTCGATGAAGAACAGGACAAATCGGAGAAGAGATCATAGGCTTGAGGACTCATTCGAACTGGACCCAGCGAATAGATGACATCGAGATTCTATCTAGGTTTGGTAGCAACAGTATTTTCTCAAATGGACATCGAAATTCTTGTGGTGGCAGAGGGTATAAAAAGTCAAATGCTCATCACAGTACAATCCATCCAATGAGTAAAATTCTACATTACTTAATCATGCTAGAATAATTTAGACCGTATTGTCGCTGTCTATGCAAAGAAATATACATGAGCAGACAACTTCATTTGTTGCTTTGCGACTCTGTTATGCTGCAAAAGCAGCAGATAGAGGATTAAGGATTACCAATTTGATCATGCGTGCGGCAATGACTATAAAATCGTTTGATTTTCATTCTCATGCAAAGTTTTTAGCACTAGCTCTGTCACCTCTACAATCACGGTATACATTCAGTGATTTTCTTATAGCACCATAGAAAAGCTTGAAGTTCCCTATCTTCAAAGATGATACATGACAATATTCCTCTAACCATTTGTTTTAGTTTAGTTGTTAATCCCCGACTAAAATAATTCCTAATACTTCCTATGGAAGCATGAACAAAAATTTTAAAGCATTCTCCTTGTGCTCGTAGACTAAGTTTTCACTAGTGTCGTCATGAAGATCGTCTCTTAAACTTGGTGAAGTAACATCAATATATGTATCGTCTAGGGGTGTGCAACTGGACTGGGTATACCCGAGAACCGGACCGGCCCACTCGAAAAACAGGGCTGGGAACCGTATCTGTTGAAACCGGTTCCCAAAATTCGGAACCGGTTTAAACCGGTCCGGGAACAAGTTCCGAGTAATTACCCACTCGGAAACAGGTTCCCGGACCAGTTTTGGAACCGGTTCTCAGACCGTTTTGGAATTGGTTCTCAGACCGGTTTTGTTAGTAGAGGTCCAAAATCATTTTATTTCCCCCGATTTCTATTTTTACTCCCGCAATCACATGACGTTTTTTCTCTTGACTCTCTCAAACACGCACGGCACTCCTCCTTTGTCGTTCCTCTTCCTCACTTGCTTCCCTCCCTCACCAGCTCCCTCTCGCACCGTCCGATGGACGGACGGTGTTCGTTGCCGCCAAATTCTTGTGTATCACATGGATTGGCTTACCTAATTTCTCTTTTATAGGAGGAGTTATGCTTGCATAAACGAGTAGTTTCATGTAGTAATTGTGGGAATAAGACTAATATTAGACCCATGTTTGTCGCTAATTCTTTGCCTTATGATTTTATTTATTATAATTAGCCCTGTGGATCCTTAATTTTTCGTTTAATAAAAAAGATCATGTGTTTATTTATTACAAGTGCTTAATTCTAAAAGGCTCCCTGAAGGGCTTGAATGAGAGAGGTTCGCCCATTGTGGGAAGGCATATCTGCAGGAAACTGACTCCGTCTTCCCTGATTCTAAGTCTAGGTCCATTCAAATGGTATCAGAACCATGGTTTCGTTTGTAATGATATCCGTTCCATGCGCTTAGTAGGTGAATCCAGTGCTGAGAAGATCTCTTCACATCATGACAGATCCAGAAATACTAGAAGCACTCGTTTCTCTCACTGCATCTCCATCTTCTTCAACCCCTTCAGATTTTCGTGTTTCCCATGCTTCTAAGATAGACTATCTCTATGAAGTCACTCTTAGCGATAAAACTAAGATCTCTGAAACTCAACTTCCCTTGATGAACCCCTATTCTGCTTTTGCTAAACCCACCTCATCATTTTCTCCCATCCGCTCAATTCGCCAACTCATTCGCCAAACTCCAAAAGAAGTAAAGGAGTACGTTCAGTCCTCCAAGTTCGACCAACATCCCATTCCTGCCACTGAAAATGAGTACTTTGTTACTCTCCAGATTCCTTCAAAATTTCCTAGGCAGTGGGTTCAACAAGGATATTTTCATGTCCATTATGGAGCTGTTCGTCTTGCCCTTACTTTTCATGGTCGCAAGGGCATGCTAGTTGTGGCAAGAATAGCGTTGCTGGAGCTGTTCATCTTGCCCTTACTTTTCATGGTCGCAAGGGCATGTCCTTCTTAGTTTTGTCACAATGTTTACAGGTAGCCTCAAACATTGATGGCAGTCTGTGACAGAACAAGACCAGCTTCAAGAAGCTCTGGATAAAGAAATCCAGACGTGGCTCTAAGCACTTCCGAAGGAAGAAGAAATGACGATACTTACGCAAAAGGAAGGATCGCATAGGCCACAAGAAATTAAATCGATGCTTCATCTGCAATCAAAAATGACATTTTGCCAAAAATTGTCCCTAAGCAAGAAAATGTTAGAACTATCTGATACATCATATAGAGAATGAAACTGATATTTCTCTTGAAAATGATGATATCAAATCTTTATTCTCTGCGGATGAAGAACCATCTGAACAAACTCTTTGTGTCATCCTTTGTTACCAAATTTCTAGTGAAACCGATTCAAATTCAGATCTTGAAGATATTTTTCACATATCTCTCACTTCTTCAAAACAAAGCACTGACATATTTTCAAGCCAAATTCATTGTCCCCATTTTCCTATGAAAATCTTCACTTCAAAGTTTGCCAAGCCTATCACTTTGTCATTGCTCTCATAGACACTGGAGCTAGTTCTTCAATCTTAGATACTAAAGTTCTTCTCGAAGAATATTGGACTTCCTGTGTTCGATACTTCAATTCTGCCTCAGGAGATACTTTTTCTATGAATGTAAGAACTACCCAAGCAACCATCCAGTTTTTTCCACAATGTTCCATGACCACAAAAATCTTTGATTCTAGTCTTCCCAACAAAGATTTGATCATTGGTTGGGATATCATGACTCAAATTTCCATCATTCTTGGAAAAAGTCTTAAGTATAAGAACCAATTCTCTGAATTTGTCAATATCCAAAGACTTTTTTCTATCTAAATGAGTCTGTTAGATCCAATTATGCAAAAGTTGTTAGAATCATGTTCGGAATCTCATTATGAGTTCGCTTAAAAGTGCTCTCATCCTTTATGGGAAAATCCAGAGTTCTTTGTTCGCCTTCCTTTAAAAAAGAATGAAGATATTAATCCAACCAAGGCGAGTCACATGAGAATGAAGCCAGAACACCTGATTTTGGCACAGAAGGAATGCTCGGAATTACTACAACAAGGCCTTATTGAAATCTCCGATTCCCAATGAGCTTGTGAAGCCTTCTATGTCAATAAACGTACCCAGCAAAACAGAGGAAAGATAAAATTGGTAATTAATTATCAGCCTCTTAACCTTTTTCTCCAAGATGACAAATTTCCTTTACCCTCCAGAAATTCCCTTTTTACTGGATTATCCAAGGCCCACATCTACTTCGAATTTGATCTCAAAGCCTGATGCATAGAATTGGGCATCCATTTGGAAGACAGACCCAAGACAGGAATCCGTATTTCGAATCAACACTTCCAATGGAAAGTTCTTCCTTTTGGTCTAAAGGTAACACCATCCCTTTTTCAAAAGGTCATGTGTCGAATTTTCCAACCAATCCTGTCAAGTGCAGCAGTAGACATCGATGCTATCCTACTCTATAGTCCTGATGAGCAGTCACACTACCACCTTCTTGAACAATTCGCAGAAATTGTGAAAAAGCATGGGATCATGCTTTCTCAAAGAAAGATGAACATCGCCTAGACATAAATTGATATTTCTTGGTATGCATCTTAACAAAGGTACATACTATCTAGGGTCACATATCGCTCAGGAATTGTTGAAATTTCTTGAAGAAAACTTTACAACAAAGCAAGTTCAGCAATTTCTTGGGATAATTAATTATCTCAGAGATTTCGTTTCGAACATTGCAAAATTGCCGATTCCATTACAATCGATGCTGAAAAAGAATCCCCCACCCTGGGGAAAATCTCAGACTAAGTAGTTGCTGAACTTAAGGAGATTATGTAGACTCTTCCTCCGTTACAAATCCCATCAATATGGAAGAAAAATTTTTCAGACTGACGCTAGTGATGAATATTGGGCAGCCATCCTGTTTGAAGAAATTGATGGTAAGAGACACTTGTGTGCCTACAAAAGTGGAAAGTTTTCCCAAGCTGAAATGCATTATCATTCCACTTTCAAAGAAATCTTGGTGGTAAAGAATGGAATAAAAAAGTTCGAATTCCATCTCATTGGCCATCACTTCCTGGTAGAATTGGATATGGCATCTTTTCCTCAGATGACCAAGTTCAAACAGAAGTAGGTTCCAAATTCTCAACTGCTTCGATGGGCTGAATGGTTCTCAAAATATTCTTTTGAGACCAGATACATTGCCGAGAAAAAGAATGTGCTTGCTGACTTTTTGTCAAGGCCAAAAGCACCAGTAGAAATCAACATGTACATCATGAGGCATGCTTTTCATACTCTTCATCACAATGAAAAGTACAAGATTGAGAAGATAAAAGATTGGCCAAGCTGGCGATATCCCCAGGAGATCATTGAGCAAATCTAGAATGACAGCCTTACTGAAAATCTGGATAATCTCATGTGTCAATGTCATACAGATCAGTTCAGACTCAATGGAGGTTCGATTCTTTATCCTTTTGGATTAAATTCGGACTATCCATTCATACATCCTCTAATCTAGAAGGAAGATGATTCCCTGATCAAGTCAAATGGTTATTATGGTACTTAACCAACAAGTACTTAATAGCTATTGAAATTCCAACCATAAGATTTATTGCCAACCTCATCAGAATATTTGGTCTCGGTAGAGGAAACATTGAAAAGGAGAGCGACAGAAATCTCTTAGATTTCCTTTATTGGTTTTATCCCCCTACTCACTGGAAATACCTCTTGCAGAAAGAACTGAGAACCACACAACCAAACCCTGAGGTCCATACTATTTTGCTTTTTCGACGACCATGGGCTTTTGTCACAAATAATGATAGCATTACTAATGCCCCTCAAATTATAGGTACCACATCCTATAAATCTCAACCGCACAGTGCATAAGCTCAGATTCACAAATCTTATCTGTTGGTTGCTATGAGCACCAGTATCGAGACTCCAAAGGATTTTGTGCTAAGAAAATAAAACTATTCTTGAAGATGCATGGAATTATAATGTACCCACTGCATGAGATCATTATAACCTAGCACCAGAAGCCAATGAGGCACTCAAGGAATTCAAACAAGCTACATCATCACTGGAGCATGAAATGATAAACACATATGACATTGCACAGTCCTCTCAAGACCCCTATGCCAAATGAGGAGGTCCTCTTTCCTAAGACCCTTATGACCAAGGACCTTTGTCCTTATCTCAAAGCATAAACACATCCTACTATGCTCAGCCATCCAATTAGCCTCAGCCAAGCATTCCTGCCGACACTATAGGCTTCTCCCAGAATCAAGCGGAAGCATCCTCGTTAAACCAAATTCTCTCACCGGATGCACTTGAAGGACTTGAGCAAAAATATGAAGAAAATCTTTTGGCAATGCATAGCTCAGATGACTCAGACTATGACTACAATGTGTTGGAGAAAACTTCCTTATGTATTTTGAAGCTGACAAAACGTTTCCATCGGTCTGGTCTGAAGTCATGCAGACTCTGTCGTCAAAGTCTGAAGACCGCCATATCACCAGACTCAAGATTCAAAGTCTACCCTCATTGACGCTTTCTAGACCGTCGAAGAAGACTTATCCTTAGTTGAGTATTTCTTTAAAGATTCGATTCTATCGACTGAAGAAGATCTCTCGGCTGGCGTTAGCACTTCAAGATCTGTTATTCGTATTCGAGTAATCTAGATCCTCTTAATCCGCGAATTATACTTGGAAGGTTCTACTTATGGAAACCGAAATCCTGATTGTATGGGAGAGCAGGATTGATGGGCTATCGTCATTTTCCTTGAATAGCTCGAGATCTCTCTAATTGATTCTGTTCAACGGGTTGATTGGAAGAACTTCTTTGGAAGGTTCCAACGGTAGTGAAGGCATAAAGAAGTATATAAGGGAGACATTCAAGTTGTTCAAGAGTGCCCCGATAGAAAAATTTCAAAGTTTGAATCTCCTTGTTCTTTTGCGATCTTATTCGTCGAGCTATACTTGTAATCAAAAGAGAGACTTAATTTTTGTGAGACCTTGAGGAAGTGTAGTAGAGTCTCTACACTGTGGAATCAAGGACGTGAGACTCGTAAAATCTCTTTTTGATTCTTAGTGAAATCCAGCCAAATTGGGCTGTCGGTGCGGGAGAGTGGACGTAGGCTTGGTCTAAGCCGAACCACTATAAACTTGGAGTCTTGATTCTCTATCCCTAATCCTTTTACTTTACATCGCATCTTCATGCATCTATTATTGCTTTCAATATCTTAGTCTATCAATTGATAAAATTTAATCTATCTTGTTACGATTAGCAGAAATCTTTTTGATCACCTATTCACCCCCCCTCTAGGTGCTCGTACTAGTTCTATCACAATGCTCGAGACGAACGAGACTACTGACCATACAAGTCACTGTAGCAAGTTACTGTTCACTTTCACTGTAGCAGTAGGCTAGGGAAATCACTGTTCACTGTCACTGGTCATACCATGCGAATAATTCCCTACCGGAAGTTTCTGGCGCCTCTGTTTGTTTTAGGACTCGTGAGCATGGTCCTTGTTTGTGTGTGACCTCTTATTGCCTATAAAAGGCAAGGAGGATGTAATGTGTTGGGTAGAGTCCCTTGAAGTAAAGTGAGTGTTTTGTGAAAACTCTCCATGGCTTTCTAAACTTCTCTTTTTCTCCAGCCTGGTAGGATCCTCTAAGAAATGCAGCTCGAATAGTTAGAAATATTACCATCCCAGCATCTCTGAGTGTCTCTAGGCTATGAACTAAAGGACAGAGTGGTTTTCTACTAAGAGGCTGTCCCCAAAGGGCTTGAATGGGAGAGGTTTCGCCCACTGTGGAAAGGCATACCTGTAGGAAACTGACTTCGTCTTCCTTGGTTCTAAGTCTAGGTCCATCCAAGATTACGTTATTTTCTCGCGTATTAATATAAAATTCTAAGTCGTATAGGATATCGGGAGATTGCAAAACATGTTCAAGTGGAAACAGGTTTGACCCTGAAACCGGATTGGAAAAATAGGGTGGGTCGGGTACAGGGTCCAATACAAACAGGGTCGGGTATAGGGTCCAAAAAGGGGAACCGGTTATAACAGGGTTGGGTACAGGGTCATGATCTAGACCCTACCCACCTGGGACCCGATCACCCCTAGTATCGTCTATGCTAGAATGCTTCTCTTGATTCTGTTTCATGATTTCTTTGGAGAACTGGGAAAGTTATAGGCAAGCGGTTAAGTTAATGAGCACGCTTTTGTACAAAAGCTTCGTACGAACGGTAGCAATAACCGTAGTGTCATTGGCAAGACTTTGGAACAAAGTAAAAATTCGATCTTTATTTATTTGTATTGGTAGGAGTGAAGTACATCGTATGATTCTAAATGCATAACAGTGTCAAGGCGACATGCTTCAATATGTATTCCTCTTCCAGGCTTTATTTAGTTGCCCCTTTCTCTGTAATCTCTCCTCGAACAGCTAGATGATCTCCCTATGGATCCACGAGAAAATTATGAGGGTTATGCTTATGAATGTGTTAACCTCCAAAGGCCGAGAAGGAAATGTCAGACATGGAAGAAAGGAACAAAAGGAAAGATACGAGATTGTGCTGAATCACCATTATTAACACCTGATTTTTAGTCGATATATCAAAAATGTAAAAAAAAAAAAATCAAGATTTGGGTTTCTGATTATGATTGAGCCATTTTTTGACCAAAAGGTGTCATTTTTATTTTCTTTCTTTTGTAATATTGTTTTTAAGCAATTTACTATTCATTTTTTAAGAATAATCCGAAAAGTAAAACAGTTGACTTTCAGATTGACTTTTTGGTCAACCATTTGATCAGAAGTTAACCTCACATCAAAAATTGATTTTTCATCCAAAAGATGCCATTTTAGGTTTAATTTCATTTTTTTTTTCAAATCAATTTTTAAAATCCAAAGATTTTGCCTTTGCTCAAAAGTTAACTTTTTAGGAAAAGTCAACTAAAGAGTTGACTTTTAGTCAAACTTTTAACTAAAAAATTGAAGAAATTAAAAGTCCATGAAAGCACTTCTTTTTAGTGTTAATTTGGTTTGTGTGTTTAAAATTTCATAAAATTCGATTAAGAATATTGTTTTCCGAATTTTCAGTTTTATGTTTTAAATCGATCAAAAAACAAAATTACTTTTATTTTGGCTATAGTTGGGTATAATGCCTCTTACGGCATTTGGTTTAGGGACTATTCTAAATCCGCTTGTGCATCCAATTTCACAAATTACCCCATTAAAAGGAGAATTGCCATTTTAAATCCTGGTCAAAATCGATCATTCATGATTTATGAACGGATAATTGTTTTCTACTCATTTTCTTAAGATAAACCCAAAGTTGAGGTCGATTTTGTGAAATTCACATTAAGGTTTTTTGATTTGAAAGATTTTACTCTCTTGAAGATAAGAAAACTGAACCATCGAGCTTCAATCAAAGAAATTTAAGTTAACCCATTCAAGACTAGGGTTGAATTACATGAATCTAGGTCAATTTTAATATTAGCCATTGATTCATTTTTGGCCTAAGTTTCAGCACGTCAATTCAGGGTCAATTTATATTCATTAGGTGATCCTATCATGAGTAATTAGTTAAATAGGTTTATTGCAACATAAATTGAATTCAATTTCAATTAATTTACAATTTTGGCCATGAAATTGCAAAATTTCTTATTTTAGCCTGTAAGGCTGGATCTCAAGTACCCATGGTTTTGTCTGTTGATTTTCGTGATAATTGCTCAATTAAGTTAATAGAGGGTCCATAGATTATGTTTATGAAGTTTAATTAGCTTAATCGAATTGAAATTGGACAATTTCTCCTCAAATCGTATAAGTTTTCTCTTCAATTTGGAATTGTATACATTTTAAACCCACAAGCCACAAATGTGTGAACCAACCAAAACCAGTCAGAATCGGTCAAGAACCTGTCAAACCAGCGTGAATCGGTTTGACGGGTCCGACCGACCGCTGGTGGGCAGGCCGATTTGACCCTTTCCCAGCTAACTTTGGACCTCCAACGACCAGTTTCGGGACTCTGACCGTGTCAATTTCACTCATATGCCCTCAATTTTCCACGATTTTGCAATTAGCTCTCAGGTTTCATAATTTGCAATTTGACACCTAATTAGGTCCTTAAGCGCAATTCCCGTTTTAAACTTGGATTTTCACAAATCGAACTCATCCGATTGATTGCCCGACACTTCTGATGATGATTACACTTTTACAATAGAGATTTGGCCATTAGATTAAGATTTCGGCTGTCGGGTCAAGTCGACGGCGGAAATTGACCAATTTAGGAATAGTATCAATAGCAATTTTCCCTCCAAAATTGATGGAGGGCTCATTTCTGCAATCTCTCTCTCTCTACATTGATCGGAATGGTCCAATCACCTCAACTTCTCCACGCGCACCGAGCCAGTCCGATTTGGATCGGCATCTTCCACCACTTGATCTGACCTCCGACAGCAATTCAGATGCCACTGGATCTAGTATGATCTCATCCTCAAGGTGTTCTCGACTCTTCATGATCGGTGTTTGGTTGTTCGATCACCGGATCCTTCCTGGTGACCTCTTCTCTCCATCGGTCTTGAGGACTAGCTAGTCGCTGTCTGGAAGTAGGTTAGCTACTTCCAATCTATTCCGAGGCCCGTCCTTGACTAGATTGTTGTCAGAGCTTGGCCGATCGGCCACCGGAGGAGTGCCGGTGGTTCAATTTAGCATTAGCGGTCCCAAACCGGTCAAAGCTTGGACTGGTTCTTGCTATTGCTACAAACTAACGTCTAGCCGATCCTTGAGGCGACCCGTTGCTATCTCAATCTATCCCTTGGAAGCTCGATCGAACTTTGGCGATGATCAATTCGCCCAATTGCATTAAAAAAACCGAAGAAATCGCATAAAAGTTTAGTATTCTAAGCCTGAATCCGATAGAGCGAGGTTAGAATAGCTAACCAGGGCTAATATTCGCATTTAAGACATTATTAAATGCTTAGATCTGTTATTAACATGTTCAATCATTGATTTGTTGAGGTTGAATGTGGATTGATGACGATATGTGGTTGAATGGTTGATTTAGATATAAATCTGCAATTTTCGAATGTATGTGATAGGCTTGCTGTTTGACCTAAAACAAGGCCTTAGATAGCATTATTTCAACTCGAGACCTTCTAGACTAAGAATTTAGAATGTGCATTCTGAGACCTTCAATTTGATAGGTCATATGGCCCGAACGTCCAACATTTGACCCTAAAAAAAACACCTCATAATCTGCTCTATTCCGTAGAAATTTTTAGTGCATCTTAGGTTCTATTCTTTGTCCGCCTCAGGACTTTGCTGTTTTTGTGGTGACTTCTGTGATTGATTTTTGATAAGGTTGTCTCGTGAAACTTGTTCCAAATTGTCTTCAAAACATCTTTCTTTTTTTTTTTTTTTTTGGATTTTTTGGACAAGTTTTGTTAGGTCAAAACCATAATCTGAGTGTATATCAGTCTGCCCTGCACTAATCCGAGGCACATTTAGGCAAAATTGAGCATATAGATGAGCTTGTTTGACCTTAGGATCTTCATGTAGATTGAAATACATGTTGTGTGCTTTATATCGATGCATGATTTTGTCGCCATTCAATATGTCAATCGTTTGTGTAAACATATATAGGTGTTGCTGCAACTAGGTTGTTTAACAATGCATACCTATTTGCCAATTTCATCACGATTTGAGTTTTTGTAATTAAGCTTTGATGTCTTAACAGAAAAAACTTACCATTATGCATTATATGTGTCAAATTTTTCGTTAGATGTTTTGCATATTCATAAGTGACCTAAAATCGAACATCTTTTATCATGTTGCATTTAGCTTAACATCTTATCGTGTGCATGTTCTCTCATGCTCGTTTGGGTCACTCAGAGAGCAAATTTTATATCAGTACCATCTTGACTATTGAACTACGCATTACAGGCTTCATCTGCATATGCGGTTTATCACAATTGAATGCCATTTCATATATGGAAATCATGCCACAATTATGCTAGTTGCACTTAGAAATTTTAAAATATGACTATTAAGTCTTAATTCATATTGCATTAACATCAATTTCTATGACATTTTCGCATGACGACTTAGGATTAGATATTTACCCTAATCACTTGTTGCATCTAATTCTAGGCCGTGTGTGACTTTCATGCCATTTGTGCATTACATGAATGATTTATGACTTAATAATGCATATTTGTATTCTAGTTTTTTTTTTAATGGCTATCTTGCACACTTTGACGAACCTCAACCTTGGAGCATTGAGTTGACCTTGATTGGACTCAAGCCTTTCTACGAAGTCATAAAGCACACTAGACCTTTCCAATGCCGTTGATTTCATGCAAATTGCTCGTCAGTAGGTACATTTTCCATATTTCCTAAGTTAGATTAGAGTTCTGACCTAGGATTAAATTCGGAACCCCATTTTTATCCCTGTTTAAACAGACTTTTGCCAATTTTACACCAATTTTTCAGTATGAATTCTTGAGTTGGTCCCTTAATAAAGTTTGTTTGCTACCCTTTCATCTGTGTTGTGGTAAATTTTCATGATTTTTAGACTTCATTTGGTAGGGTAAATCTTGGTCGCAATGACTTAGTGTCCTGCTGATTTGGCAATTTCCTGATGCATTGTTGCTCATTATTTGATTTTAATAAAATCATGCTTAGCTCTTTTAGCAAAAATTTCTTTGCAAAAGTTGTTCCATATCATATTATGCATGTTAGGTAATTTTTTGATAGCTAGATTATCAATGGGTACCATCCAATTTTGTTAATTTGCTATGTTTGGTCTGAAAATTCCTTTTATAAGCCTTCGGTCATGATCGTTTAGCTGGACCTTTTAGACTAGTATGTGTTTGGTATTAGGACATTGACATCTTCATGAAATTGAATTTCAAATCCTTTAAACTTTGTTGTCAAATGGTTTTCAATGAATTAATTTTTTGAATCATATCTTGAAACCGCTTTGATACATGTGGTGTTTCCAAAAATCAAACCTTTAAAAATTCTTTTTAATACTTGATTTGATTTAGGAAAAATCATGGTTTGGACCGTATTTAAAATGTCTACAATGCCTGTGAGTGCATTTATGCGAGTTTCGGGTTAGCTTTGGCAATTAAATGCATTCCATAGCTTAGATATTCCTTATTCCAAAATGTCTTCAAATATTTTTAAACTTTGATTTAACATTGCAATAGTTATGGTTTGGACAATATTTAAAATGTTTGTGATGTCTGTGAATGCATTTATGTGAGCCCCAAGCTAGCCTTTGAAATTAAATGTGTCCCGTAGTAGAGTCATCACTTTGTCTTAAAAACCTTACTGATGATTTCAAACCCATTTTTGAAACATCACATATACCTCGTGCATGTAATCACGTCATTTATTAGAAGTGCTTGTGTTTGTGATTGGTTCATGTCTTAGTAATAAGTGACCCGCCGACGATTCACTCACTTGATTGATTGATTGAGAAATAAGATCTGAAAGGTTTGTTTGTGAATTTAATTCATGCTCGTGCATGTGAATTCTAGATGTATGTTAGGTGTGATGCATGACATCGAGGAAATATCATAAGAAATCACTTAGAATGCCCTTTTAGGGACTTACAAACGTTATTGGTCATGCGAGAATACAAGTGATCGATAATTGCTATAAGTTATAAAATGAAGGTGTTTAGAGGAACCTACACATGAACTACAAAGACCAACCCCAAGGCCCAAATTTGGTTAATTTTAAACCCTATTTCACTTGACTGATTGATCTTGACCTTATGCTGTGCTTTTGATTGTTTTGACATGCATGATTGTTTCTTTCCTATGTATCTAGCTATAGTTCTTAGATTAGGTTTAGATTAGCATCCTGAAGACGAAGAGGACACAATGACAGTGGAAGGTCGATACTCATTCCGACCATAATTTTGTACCGTTCATCTCCAACATATGTCTCGAGTCTTCTCATTTGTATAAATACTCAACGAGTTGCAAGTTTTTTCTTTTTCCTTATCTTTCGAGTTTTATCTTCCTTAGGATTGCATAATAAATTTACTACTTTCATTGATTGTTTACTTACCGTTTCGTACTTTAAATTCAATTGAGTACCTTGTTTTGTCTTTCTTAGAAATAGATGGCATGAAAATGACTATCCACACACGATCGCCTAATTTAGGAAAAATGATCCCGAAAAGATAAAAAGAAATGCATAGACACCCTAGATAACATGATACACTATTAGGTATCGAAATGGTGCTAATAAAAATATTAGTATAACCCAAATCTCTGAATCTAGATATCTAGTTGCATAGAAATCGAGGAATTACTCTCAACTCTCGATTGGGTTCTCTAGCCAACCCCAAAAAATGAGGCTAGTGGCGACTCTCGTCTTATATCTAGGTTGTCTTAAACAAATAGATCGCATAAAGAAACCTGTCGTGAGGGGTATGGTTGTGATTTAACATACTCAAGATGGTGAAACCGATAAAGATAAGGTGATGCCATCTTTGGTAGATGTACATGTTGAGAAGGTTATCATGATCGTAAAGGTACCCTTAAACTCACATTTACGTGCATTTTCCTTTCGACCTTAAAATTGTCGATCAAAATGTGCCGCAACGTCAAGGTAAAGTCACGACACCTTTTGCTATCACATGGGATATGAGCTTGGGAGAGCTCATGACTACGATCAAGTGAACTTACAAGAGGTTCGCTTAGGAGGCGAGGTGATGACACCTCTGTGGATGAGAACCATGAGAGAGCTTGCGTGGTCAAGTACCTCCAAATCAACCTTTCCTCCCTTCCTTTCTCGGAGGGCTGGGTGGCAGAGAGATCAAGTCGCGATAACAATACCGTCTAGTTTAGATTAGGGCTAGGTGGAGGCTCCGTGCCAATAACTAGAATTGGATCCAAGCTCAAATCCTACAACTTAGGCATCTCGCCAATAATAGGAATTGGAAAACTTCGAGGCCGAAATCCCTGAAGTGCCAAAATTTGACACGGAGGGACAGTTGAGTGCTAAAAGTTAGGAAAAATACACTTAAGTGCTAAAATTGAAGCAAAATGGATCAGTTAAGTGCCAACGGTGAGAAAATCCAGCTAAAATGCTAACACGACGCTTCTCTAATGAGACGATTGCAAGACGACTACATTTTTTTTTTTTTTTGGGTTAAGTGTAAGAATATATTGAGCTTTAACCAATATATACACAAGATCCGGCACCACAAAACTTGCACTCAACAAGACAACAAGTCAGAGTGAGTGGAAGGAAGCCGAATGCAAAAGAAGTCCACAAAGAGCGGAACAAAACAAGCAGAGAGCAGCCTAAACAACAGGCAAAAGGAGACCTAGTAAGAGGCAAGAGAAGGCCGCGCATGGCCGAGAAGACTCCAACACCTCAAACCGTAACCAGCAGCGACAAAATGAAGATCCTCCGAAGAGCAATCCGCAAGCAGGGTATTAGCGAATTAGCACCCTTGGACAAGCTCGAGCCCTATAGGATCAGAAGGGTCCCCAGCAGAGAACATAATCAGATCAATGCTCCAGCTATGCTACAGCCTCCCGTTTCTAAACGTATCGTCCACACTCCTGAAAGTGATGGCCTTGTCTTTGATGACTTTGAAGAGCTGATTCTTCACCGCTGGAATCTTCACCGTTGGAATGGCCAAGGTCTCACCTCTAAAGAGGATGCTGTTCCTATGCTTCCAAATAAAATAGCAAAGAGCACCAAAAGAGAATCGGGCAGTGCATTTATAGAAGTCTTTGCCGACAAGGAAGGAGACGGCCCAAATAAGATTCTCAGCCCACGATCTATTCTGCCACAGGAGGTTACATCTCGCGGCTCAAAAGAAGGCGATGCCAGCAGTGATGCAACATCCAAAAAAAAGTGGTCTATGGAATCGGGTACCTCTTTGCAAAAGGGACACAAGACACTATCTATCCTACCATAAGATAATAATAGAGCTTGGGTAGGAAGTCTACGTTTGGCGATAAGCCAAAGGTTTAGTTGGTACCTTGGAACGATTGAGTTGCTCCAGATGAATGCATGCCAGAAGACCCGACTCTTCTTCCTTCTAGTAATCTCCCAAGCCAAAGCCACTATGAAGAGGTGAGAAGAGCTCCCCTTGCAGCTAAAACGATCCGACTTCTGGGTGAGGATCGGTAGGGGATCCTCCTAAGAATCCAAGATCATCTTGATCATGTCGCCATGGACGGTGAACAGGTCCGCCACTGTTGCCTGCCTAGAAAGGCCAGAGGCATAAATGGCTACATCCGAAAAATAAAAGTTCAAGGGACCCTTGGGGTGCCAATTATCGAACCATAGAGACACTGATCGGCCATCCCCAATCCTCCAATAGAAGGAGCTTCGAAATTCAGTCTTGAGTTGGAGGATCTTCTTCCAAGCCCACGAACAGAAGGTCGGCTTTTTGGCCACCCAGAAATTCGACCTTTTTAAAAAGGTCGAGTGAACCCATTTGCACCATAATGATTCCTTGTTCGAGAACAAAAGCCAAATGATTCCTTACAAAACGACTACATTGATGTGGCTAGATAAGCCGAAAATGACGTCATTTTGCCTCAGATTTGAATTTTAATATAAATATTAATTAAATTAAATTAAAAAATATATTTTTTTAAAAAAATGAAGAAGACGAAGATTGCAAAAGTCGAAGGCTTTGCCCTTGCCGTTGATCCCCACCTTCGCCAAGACTGGCCAACGACGGTAGGGAAGAGTCAGGTGAGGTCGCCGAGCCTTGACCAAGGTTTGCGATCTTGGCCAATCGTCAACAAGGGGTTGCAAGCCCTCACTCAGATTTGGGGTGAGGGTCACAACCCTCCCCCAAATCTGGCGAGGGTCACCAGCATGGGTAGTTGGGCCAAGGGTCGCCGTTGGCTGGGCTAGGCCCTTGCCACCGATTGATCGGGGTCGCTAGCCCTTGGCTAGGGCCTAGTGATAATGAGGAGGCGATAGCGAGGGCTAAGCCCTCGTCTTCTGCAATCTTCATCCTTTTTTTTTTAACAAATAGATTTAATTTCATTAATATTTATACTAAAATTCAAAAAAGAGACAAAACGATGTCGTTCGGGCTCTTCTTTGATGACTTAGCACTTCGACGAGCCACATAGGTGAGTTATGTTAATAAAAAATTTCCACATAGGATTTTCAGTTCAGGTCGCTAGACTTGACACTTAAATGTCTCAATTTTCAAAAAAGTGGCACTCATGTGTACTTTTTAAAACTTTTAGCACTTAAGGGCGCGTTTGGTAATGATTATGTTCCCGGGAACAGATTCTGATAAGAAATTATTATTTTTTATTCTATTATCGGGAACAATTTCTAAGCATCTTAAGCCATTTGGTAACTGTCCAAAATTTCTGATTCTGGAATAGAATTGCGCTTGGTACCGTACTCATTGATTCTGTTCCAAATCAATTTCTTTTAATTTTTAAATAAATTTTTTTTTTACCTTTTTCCTTTTTTTCCTTTCTCTCCTATTCTTCTTCTTCTTCTTCATGTGGCCGGTTGCCGGACCGACGACCGGCCAGACGAGGGCTGGCAACCTCACCGGAGCATTGCCGGCCCTTGTCGGCCGAGCCTCATCGGTGGCCAGGCTAGCCTTGCCGAGGCTGGGCGAGGCCCACCCGGCCACCGACGAGACTTGCCTAGCCCCGCGAGCCTTGTCGGTGGCCGGCGAGCCTCGCCAAGGCCGGGCTTGCCTTCGGCGAGCTCGCCCGATCGATTGCTAGCGACCGGGCAGCGAACGACAACCGCGGGATGGCGGTCAATGAAGAAGAAGAATAATGAGATAAAAGGGAAAATGAAGAGTTGGTTTTGATTCTTAGATTTGTTCCCGAAACAAGAATCAACTTTTTTTTATTTTATTCTTGATTCTGTTCCAAATCTACTTCCAGGAACAAAAAAATAGAAATTTGTTCCCGGGAACAAAAAATTTACCAAACGCAATTCTGTTTAAAAACTACTCTCGGGAACATAAAATCAGAATCTGGTACTATTTGGATGGTTAACAAATAGTCCCTAAGGCACTGTTTGGTAACCATCCAAACAATGCCCGATTCTGATTTTTTGTTTCCAGAAACGGTTTAGGAACAGAATCACGTTTGGTAAAAATTTTGTTTCCAGGAACAAATGTGTTCCCGGGAACAGATTTGGAGTAGAATCAAGAATAAAAAAAAAATTGATTCTTGTTCCAGGAACAAAAAAAAGAATAAAAAAAAGTGGAACCCTTCCTTCCTTTGCTCGACGTTCTCTCCACTTCTCTGCTCAAACCCTTTCTTTTTCTGCTTACATGACATAAGCCATTCTCTCCTCAAGAACGGGTTCATTCTCTCCTCAAGAACGGTGACAGCGACTACTGCTTCTTCATCTTTGAAGCTGCTCGTTCAAGGTGAGTTCCCTTCACTCGCATGCTGGTTGTTTTTTGGCTGATCTGGGTGACGACTCGCTCACCATCGCCGTCGTTCGTCGTCTGCGATG
Organism: Eucalyptus curtisii; assembly: GCA_017140595.1. Taxonomy (NCBI): domain Eukaryota; kingdom Viridiplantae; phylum Streptophyta; class Magnoliopsida; order Myrtales; family Myrtaceae; genus Eucalyptus; species Eucalyptus curtisii. The sequence continues at coordinate 790,950 of CM029503.1, forward strand.
GCTGGCGGGAGCGCCACCGGGCTCGAGTCAGCGGGCGCCCGCGCCGATCTGGTAGAGGGGTCGCTCGCCGAGCGACCCCTCGGCCTCAATAACGAGTGGTTCCAGAACCCACGTGCTCTATACTTCTCCTGTTAGTGTCTTGGCCAGGTTTACCATGCTGAATTTGTTATTCTCTGCATCGGACGGTTCAGTGGGCTTCCTAACATTCCGGAGCTCCCGCCAAATTATTGCTCCTAAGTGTTTGATGGCAAGGTGATGCATTCTATGGAATATTCGGATATGGAGAAATCTGCAGCTGCTGAATTGATTAAAGGAAAGCGAATCACAATTGTTGGTTCGCAGAAATCGGCGGTGGATTTAGTAGTCGAATGTGCAGAAGCAAATGGTAAGAGTCATTTCAAGTAGACTTATCTGTTTACAGACTATTGTTGGGTGAATTGTCGCTGTGAGCTATAATCAAGCTCTATCAAAGCTTTGAAAGTCGTAATATCTTCCGAAAGTTCATCCGAAACTTCTGTAGTTTTGTCGAAATACATAAGAACTCATTCTGTAGAAGAGTAAATTAGTCATGGAATGGGGTTCAATCATGCTTAAAGTATCTACCCGTAAGTGAATTTGTATCTGCAACTCCTGACACTTCTTCTAGGAATTCAATGGTTGCGGTATCTACTGCACACCAACAAAGATCATATGCTAACACAAGACTTCATCGAGAGATGCCCCTTCCATGCTTTAAATGATCGAGCTTATCTGATATTATCGTTTTCCTTATCTCATTCTCATTTCCTGATCAGAATCAGGAGTCGAGTACCCTTGTGTGATGATCCAGAGAAATCCTCATTGGTTGCTGCCGAGCGACGGCTTCTTAATAACTTACCTTGGCTACTTGTACTTCAATCGATTTGCCGAGCTGCTTCTTCATAAGCCGGGAGAAAACTTCCTGTACTGGCTTCTCGCCACAGTGCTTTCACCATTAGTATGTGCATACTTCCATTTATTCGGTTTAGTTCCACAAAACTTGCTTGTATATAAGTCATAATCATAAATAGATGACTCTATTATCCCTTGAAATTCCTAGAGATGGGGCATCTCAAAATTCTCGGAGACCTATCTCCGGTGGAAACTCCCATTAAAGAAGTACGGAGCAGTACCGACACACAGCTTTCTTGAGGACATGTCTTCATGTCAAATTGACATGCTGCCTGACAAGTTCTACAATAAACTGGAGGAGGGAAGCATCATAGTCAAGAGGTCGCCGAGCTTTCAATTCTGCAGGGAAGGTCTGATAGTCAGCGGAGAAGACAAACCAATCTCGAGCGATCTCGTGATCCTTGCCACCGGATACAAAGGTGATCAGAAGCTCAAGAATATTTTCAGATCTTCAGTCTTCCAAGAGCACCTCATCCCTTCACCAACTTCAACCATTCCTCTTTACAGGTACGATTTCATACTTGCAGTTGCAACACCAAGTAGCATCAATTTCCACTCAAAAACCTTGATATTCAAAATGCATGTCTTATTATCTAAGTGAGGATTAACTGTCAAGGACCGACACAAGATATCATCTAACTCTGAGACTGCATTGCAGCATTTGGCTAACCGTAAGGCCTCTTGTGTATCATTACACATCTAGTGGTGGTACTAATTTCGGGGCATTGAATATGCAGTTTTCTTCCATAGGATTTTGAATTGATGCTGCACCCCATCCTGGTTTTGTTGTTGGTTTTGTTGTAACGGTCTTATATACCTACTTCAGGCAGGTGATTCATCCTCTGATTCCCCAGCTCGCAAGAATAGGATATGCGGAAGGCCTCGCAAACCTGCCGACCACGGAGATCAGATGCCAGTGGCTCGTGCACCTCCTTGAAGGGAACATCAAGCTGCCAAGCATCAGGGTGATGGAAGAGGACACAGCGAGGTGGGAAATTCACATGAAGCAATACGGTGGGAAGGGCTTCTGGAGATCATGCATTGGAACCACCAACATTTGGTACAACGACCAGCTGTGCAAGGACATGAACTGCAATCCAAGAAGAAAGAGGGGGTTTTTAGCCGAGTGGTTCCAATCTTATGGACCAACTGATTATGCAGGCCTCACTAATCAGAAACACTGAACAACGAACATGATCCTTCTTATAATCAGTGATGAATTTGACATTTTTCCTGTAATATTTTATATTACAGAAGAGGAAATTGGTTCATGATATGGTCATATGCTTGGATTGTTTAACAAAATTCTACAAGATTCAGGTCATATGAATTTAAAAAAATAGAGTCATTCTTTGGCATTTTGAAAGTAACTTCTTTGGACAACCCCAAAAACCATTCTCTATAGATTGAGGGTGAGAGAAAGAAATTTTCATATAGTGATCTGAAGTAAGCCCAATTTCAATTGCTTCTTGTGCTCTTGCTGGATTCCTTAATTCAACAAGAATAGTTGAACAATGGTCTAAGTTACTTCATTATTCATTTATGGATAAGTTGTAGTGATGAGTTTCTCGTTAAAGCTTTTTCTTTGTTTCAAAGAGTCATGTTGGTTTGAAGACTTATCTTCTTAAACGTTGGGTGTTCGGTTTTGGGGAAGGGAGAGAGAGTCATGTTGGTTTGAAAACTTATCTTCTTAAACGTTGGGTGTTCGGTGTTGGGGAAGGGGAAGGGAGAGAGAGAGAGAGAGAGAGAGAGAGAGAGAGAGAGAGAGAGAGAGAGAGAGAGAGAGAGAGGAATCTTGGCTAAATTAAAATTTCCCATATTAAATTCAAAATGAATTAGATATTTAATCATATAAAAGTAAATATTAATTGAAAATGAGAAATCACCATGATAAAAAAAAACTCTTATTTAAATATAAATAATATTGAAATTCTAATAAGAAAAAAATTAAAATAACAACAATTTTCGTTTTTATTTTTATCTATTTTTTATTTCTATATTTTATTTTAATTTATTCCTATTCTGAAATATATATTTGCTATATATAGAATACATATTTAATTTTGTATTATAATTTATTATTATAATTTATTACATATTTTAGGTATATTAGTATAGTTTATACTATGGTTTATTATTTACTATTTAATAAAAAATTGATTAGTTAATATTTTTATTACTTAGTATAAATATAATTAATCAATAGAATTTCTATGATTTGATAGAATTTTAAAATATAATAGAATTCTAAATTCGAATTATTTTGAAATTGAAAATATAATAAAATATAATATGATTTCTTCACTCATAAGAAGACAATTATATTAGTGAGTGGTTTATGAGAATTCAATATCAAATTTACACTCATCTAAAAAGGTAATTAAAAAAGAACTGGAATAGAAATTTTATGTAGTTACCAAATACATTTCTATTCTTTTTTTATTCCAGAATCAGAAATTTTACACAATTACCAAATGCGTTCTTTTGCTCATAATCTGTTCCCGGAACGAATAAAAAAGAATCATTTCTAATCAGAATTTGTTAACGGGAACAGAATCGTTACCAAACGCGCCCTAAATATTCCCTCATATCAAGTTTTGTCATTTGTGTTGTACTTACGGTGGAAAACTTTGTTGTAAAATTGCACTATCCCCTTCTTGAAAACTTCCTTGTAAAATTTGGTAGCGTCTAAGAAAACTTACACTTCTATTGATCTAGAAAGGGGATTTGCTTTTAGAGTTGCAATAAAATAGTATTCCCTATGGGCAACACAAACAATCCTATGTTCTAACCGATGCCTTTCATCTCTAGCAGATTCACTAATGAACGCAACTACCAATATGGCGGTGACGTCTCGCCTACATTATGTCACAACCTACTTTGGTGGCATGTATGATTTTTAGTGACTTGAAAAATATATATTTGGCTCTTATTGCTATTAGTAGATTAAACTAGTTTTTTTTTTTTTTGCATAGAATTCGATGTAAACCATACCATCGTCATTCTCTAACTTTTTTTTTTTTTGGTCGCAGATATAGAGCTAATTCATTGTAGGTTTGGCAAGCATTATTTTCTCAAATGGACACCGAGATCCTTATAGTAATGGAGGGTATAAAACCTTGAATGCTCCTCACCGTACAATCCATCCAAAGAGTAAAATTCCACATTACTTAATCATGCTTAACAATTTGATCTCTTTTTCAATCTTAGGGTCTTGAAGAATAATTTAGATAGTATTGCCACTGTCTATACAAAGGAAGATACATAACTAGGCCACTTTATTTGTTGCTTTGTGACTCGTCTCAAGTACTCCCAAATCACTCAAATGAAATCAAGGGAAGGAATCTACTCAAATTAGGAATCTAACTCCAAAGTAGAAAGTGATTTTGTAATTTCTTTATTGTTTGGGCATCAAACCAGAAGCCCTATTTAGATTTGAATTTTCTACTTTGATTAGGTTTCTTCACGGCTTCAAACTCAAAATATACTCTCATCACTAATTATGTGTTTTGCACTTTCTTGTTGCTTGCATTTATAACCAAAGCCACCAACAGATTCAAACCGGTCAGTCTTGTAGCGAAATATCGAAGTACGGATAATTGAATATATGCCAATCTTCTTGCTTTGAAACAATAATATGTTGAATTGCTATTACAAAAAATATCGATGATGAATTGATTCTAGAAGGCCATTTCAATTATAGATAAGAACAAAAGGCTAAATTCTCTGTATCTTACAAAAAAGTTATCTTTATTTTTCTTTGTTTCAAATTTAGCTCTTGTTGACTGGACTCACAGATGAAGAAAGATATCCACCGTCCAGCCGAGAAGTTAATTCTTTAGTGCGGCAACCTAGGATAGTTTTCTCCAACAGGAAAGAAATCGTCACGCGAATTACTATGGCCTGCAAGGAAAGAAAATATAATACAAATAAGGTAGTAATTCTTCGGTGCGGCAACCTAGGATAGTTTTCCCCAACAGGAAAGAAATCGTCACGCGAATTACTATGGCCTGCAAGGAAAGAAAATATATTACAAATATGGTAGTAATTCTTCGGCGGGGCAAACTAGGACACTTTCCCTTAACGGGAAAGAAATCGTGACGTGAATTAATGTGGCCTTCAAGAAAAGAAAATATAATCCAAGTAAGGTAGTGATCTATTCAGATTCCTTTTTTTCCCCAATATACTTGGTTTAACAAACATATTCACATCCTCCAATCGAATCTGGTCTTGTACACATGCTCAAATCCAAGATATAATGTAATAGTGTTAATGTGATTTTGCATAGAAAATTGTAGTACAAAATGGGATCATGGGCTTCGCTATATAAATGTGAACTGGTTGAAGCCGAAAAACATCTCGAGGATCCTCCTCTTTGCGTGCCTGCTTTAGCCTAAGCAATAACCACAGACCCTAACATGTCTTCGTCACTTTATAGCATTTTGATCATTCTAATGCTTTTCGCAGCTTGTGCTGCTACCAAGAAGAACTTAGATGGTTACTATATTCCGAAGCTGAGCGTATTCCACCGAACGTTTATTCAAGATCCTACATGGGCGGTTCGAACTTCCATCTCGTCAAAAGACTTCCAGACTTTCTTTTACAACCAAACCTCGATCATTTTAATTACAGGCCGGAAAGTTACACTACTTTCAAACAAAGATATATTATCAATTCCAAATACTGGGGTGGCGCAAATGCAAGTGCCCCGATCTTCGCTTTTCTCGGTGATGAAGCACCCATTGACAGCTCCACGACCAGTGTTGGATTCATGACGGATAACGCGGCTGAGTTTAAAGCGCTTTTGGTCTATATAGAGGTAATTTTTTTTTTTTGAACTATATAGAGGTAATTAAATGCCCTATAAAATTTGCCTAATAGTACCTTCTTTTTCCCTTATGTTTGCCGTGCATATGTACACATTCACGCAACTTACAAACATAAATTTGAAATCTTGCAGCATCGATTTTATGGTGAATCAATTCCATATGGGTGGACACTCGATAAAGCACTAAAAGACGCTAATACTCGCGGATATTTCAGCTCGGCGCAAGCTCTTGCCGATTACGCGGAAATCCTTTTATATTTGAAACAGAAATTGAATGCCAAACATTCTCCGATAATTGTCAGTGGAGGTTCATACGGGGGATGTAAGTGAATTTATTTTCACTTGTCAGCAATATGACTACTGCTTTACATTTTTTTTTTTTTTTGGTCGGTAACTACTGCTTTACATTGAATTGAAGATAGTAGCCCACTACGTATTCTAATGTACGATTCCCATTGATTATAGTAAGATGTAATAAACACACATAATCTGCCAAAAGTCCTTGTTCTTGAACATATCATGGATAGAACTTTTCCTAAAGAAAGTGCCTACCGTCAGGTTTACAAGGAATAGACCAACACCATATATTCTCATATTACTTATAAGTAGGTATTTCAATCTTCATACGTTTGATTTTCAGCGCTAGCTGCATGGCTTCGATTGAAGTACCCTCATGTGGCGCTCGGAGCATTGGCATCATCTGCTCCAATTCTCGCCTTTCCCGACATCACGCCTCGGGATTTTATCTATGCAGGAGTTGCAAAAGATTTTTTGGTAATCTTAATTGCTGGATTAATGTCTTTTTCCTTTAGTATGCATTTTCATTAATCAAATCGACAACTTGAATTATTGTTTGTTTAATTTTTCAGGAAGCTAGTTTTTCTTGCCACCAAACCATTAGAAGATCCTGGGAGGAAATTGATAGAGTTGCTTCTGAGCCTCATGGTCTCAGAAAATTGAGCAAAACTTTCAAAACTTGCAGGTGCATGGATGATGGAATTGGGATCATACATCATATTGTATTTTAGAGACTTCTCAGAATGTTCCGTAGGATAAGTAATTTTTTGAAGATAAGAAGTTGTTAGACATGTCTAATTGGAAAGTTATAGCATACATTGACAGTGAAGTGAAGTGAACCTTTGCACAATCGGTCTACCCATTCTTGATTTGAGAATTTCAGGTATCAATTCCCTCACTTACCATCAAATTTAGGGTGGATAAGTCCGCGTGTGAAAAGCCTTTTTCACATTAACAATTTATTGCATAATAGCACGAACTTTCACTAGACAAAGGAAATGATTCTAACATGATACAATGGTTTTAAGCTCTGATATTAATTTTAAAAACATATTGATGGATATGCTTTAGACGCGAATACACATCTAATTTTGCATATCTTTTATCTTTTGTTAGACCACTGGAAAGTTCTTCACAGCTCAAGGAGTACTTAAAATCAGTCTACTTTAGTGCTGCCGCGTACAATGATCCATTCAGACGTCCAGTGGAAGTGATATGCAATGCCATTAATGGAGCTTCTCCAAGAAATGACACTCTCAGGAAGATTTTCGCAGGCCTAGCGGCTTCCAAAAGAAATTCGACCTGTTACATCAACCCACCTCCTACACCTCTATCTCAAACTGACTTGGGTTGGCATTGGCAGGTACACACTATAACCGGATATCAATTTCAGCTATTAGCTTACTACTACCAGTTGAAATTGACTCGAATTATGTATTGAACAAAGCAAATGGAGGTTGTTTGAGTTTGCAGACATGTAGCGAGATTGCATCCCTTTGGAGCATCACCAACAATACTATGTTTCAACCAGCTCCCTCTGGCCTAGATAAATTTGTGACTCGCTGCAAGAGAGACTTCAGCATTGCACCTCGGCAACACTGGATCTCTACTTATTACGGTGGTCAAGTAAGGTCACAAAAATAAAATCACATACATATGATACTCTTTTAATTTTCTTACACACACCAAACAACATATGACACCCTTTCATTTCTTCACTGACTATGGAAAATTGCAGGACATAAAACTTGTTTTACACAGGTTCGCTAGTAATATTATTTTCTCCAATGGGCTTCAAGATCCTTTTAGCAATGGAGGGTACGTATAGCATCAAAACCTATTGATTTTCATGAAAACATTATGAATTGGATAAGATTTCAAAATACTTCTTCCATATCATCAATTGTAGGATTTTGAAAAGTATTTCAAATTCTGTCATCGCGGTCTACACAGCTAAAGGTATGTGTTGACTCCACTTGTGTTGAACCAAAGTCAAATGGAATGGATTATCTTTCCATCTTTAGATTTTTAGAAGCAGATTGTGATACTGAAATTAATGCCGTGAAAATAATTTCTTGCTTGCAGGTTCTCATTGTTTGGACATATTGCCAGCTACAAAAAAAGATCCTAAATGGTTGGTCAAGCAGCGGAAAACCGAGGTTGAGATTATAAAAAAATGGATAGCCACATATCATGCCGATCTTCGTGCTTTTGGAAAATACTAACATATGTCACAAGGGGATGTCATTGCCTTGAATAATGCTAGTAGCATTGAGAATAAAGACCAGAGTTGTGTGCTTCGTCTATTTTCTTGGGAGAAGGGTGAATTGATATATCAAAATCATTAAACCTTATAAAAAAAAACTAAAAGGAATAGTACCACTCTAAACAAACGGATCGTTCTCCATTTTGCTGCCCTATGCGATATAGTAGCATTCAGCTACTTAGAGGGCGCAGAGGCTCCAAACCGCTCTACATGCACAAGCACACAAACACATAAACGCGCACCGCTACAAGTTCAATGTAGATGCAAGTTTTTGGCTAAACCGCGCATGAAGAATCCAACCCCCAAATAAACACATCAACTCATTCAAGCATCTACGCCAGGCGATTCCACCGTATGCATGTGCCCAATCTTGTCATGCAAAAACCCAAACCGCACAACTCATTAACATCTTAGAAATGACTCAAATAAGCTTAGAAAGAGAACAACAAACGCAAGATTATCATTATTGAGCTTAGGAATCAACAGCAGATTCATACTAATTCGGGAACAAAAGAAGCCAAGGCACAGAAAGAGGTCACCATTTGCCAATGACGCAGAAAGCAAGCAAAAAACACTTCGAAACAAAATTGCAAGCAAAAACCCACTTCAATCGATGCTGGAAACCAGGCACCACGACACCAGACGGTCTATCTGGGAATTGGGTTAACCAGAATTGAAAATGGCCGAGTAAATTAAAGGAAAATCCTGCATTCATCCCTCTTTTGAACTGTGGCCACGAATTTTTGTGGTATATCTGGAAATCGAGGAACCGCATCGTCTTTCACAAGAGAAAAAACCAGATCCGAAGCTCCTCTTCACAAACGCCATGGCTCTACACGAGAACATGGTAAGTGGCTGCGAGACCCACTTTTCTGCTTGCTGGTCGCTGCTGGAAATGGAGAGAAAACAGCTCGGTTTAGCGCGGTGAGGCTCAGGAAAGATAGAATAGTCCAAACCGGGCCTTGGCGGGGCTTTACCAGTGAAGAAATGGTGAAAGGTAGCTTCGGTTGAGCTTCCACAGACCGGAAACAACGGCTAGGTCGTGTGAGGAGAGAGAGGGACGATGGGGTTGGGCGGTGGAGTGTGTGGGCATGGCGGTGCGGCTCCGGAGGAAGAACGGCGACGACGCGGGTGGTGTGAGGTGGTGTCCAGGCGTGCGACGGGCTGTAGCTTCCTCTTGCTGCTGGTTGAGAATGGAGAGGGGAGAGGAGGGCTTGGACGGTCAAGAGGAAGAGAGAGATGGGAGTGTGGTGCAAGTTTTGTCTTGGTGGGGTCTCTTGGCCAAATTTTCCACAAAATTGTCCCCCCTCCTCAAGCTTGTCCATCAAGCCAATATCTCATGGCTGTAATTGAGCCACACACACACTCTCACAACTCATGAAATGGTCCATTTGACTAGGGGGAAGGGGGAGCTACGAATTTGGCACCAATTGACTTCAATTGGATGCTTGGTCTACTTCAATTCCACCTCATTTGGCCTCCATAAAATCAATTAAAACCTCAATGCTTCACTTGGCATTTTTCCTCATTCAAGCATCCATCTTGCATCTCAATTTTTCCATCAAAAATAATTACCGGCATTTTTTTGCACAAAAATGACCCGATGACGACTTTTTCCCAAAAAGTGTTGGGTGTCAGAAAAATCTTCTGAGACTGAGTCGACACTCCTAGAATTTATTGTGACATGACATAAACTTCAATTTCTGAAATCGGACTCGAATTCGCGGTTAATTTCCACTTGACGCATTTTTAGCGTGACCTAGACCACCAGGTAACTTTCAGGGTGCAAATGACCCGTGGTCGATTTTCTTCGAACCACAATGAGCCCACTCGACTCATTGGTGACTCTCGATTTTCGTGAAAATCGAGAGAATTCAAATACGGACACAGGGTACCAAAACAATAGGAAAATCAGTCTAGTGCCGGTCAACGAGAATTTTCCAATTTAATGGCGTCACCCACGATTAGCCACACATCTTTATCGAACCGACCTATTTCTGATCTCTAATCAATTTACGTCTATGTTGTAATGATCTCGGCAGATGAACACGGTCGAGCAACTAATTTCTGGTCGAATTCTCAAGTTTATTTGCCTTAAAATCCTTAATGGTTTCTCCAGACAGTCTAGTTATCTCAAAAGTGATCAGCTCTGAGAACAGCCCTATAGGCGTGTCAATGAAATGCCCGATTTATTCAATAGAAAATAGGACTGAGAATCTGAGATGTCACACCCTCTCTTCTCCCATCATGGTAGTGACGGTACCACGATCGATACTCGTGGAGCCTCAGGGCATCTTTACCCGCGTCAACCCAAACGATCGACTTAATCAGTACGTACTCCAATCCCTCGGGATGGTTATGTATGTGGAAGTTGTATCCTATCTCTGAGATCTCCTCGAGGATACCAAAATGCATAGGAGGACGAGGAGGTGGAGGTGCTGCCATCTAGGGGCCTGAAATGTTATCCCACAACGGGGTGAGACGATGTCTCAGCGAGTTCTACCCCCTAAGACTCAATTAGGAAACCAATATATTATGGGCTGCCTAAGCGCACACAAGTCAGAGGACTTATTTTGGCCTCAGATTCCACCTGCAAATCATCACAGTTTGAATAGGCACCCAAATCAACCACTACAGATCGAAACATTGATCAATCGAACTAGTCAATTACATGTCAATCAGACCATTCCCTGGTCATTTTAATCAATACCATGCATTTTCCAAGATAGCATATCTAGTCACCGAGACACGTGCATTCTCTAGGGCGATGTACTTAATCACCGAGCCACGTGCATTCTTTAAAGCGATATACCAAATCACCGAGCCACATGCATTCTCTAAGGTGACGTACTAATCACTGAGCCACGTGCATTTTCAAAGGTGATGTACTAATCAACGAGTCACGTGCATTCTCCAAGGTGATATACCTAATCACCGAGCCACGTCATACAGCATTCTTTCTCATTTTTTACCATACCCGATAAAATATCACGTGTGGATACACGGTCGGCCTTAGCCAAAATATAATAATTTTCTTTCCACAAATCCCATGATTTTCCATAGTCCATTAAAATATTTTTGGCGTTGCCAATTGACGCCCAGTTATTTTTCAATTAATTACCAAAATTATTTAATTTAGAGTCACAAATAAATCGATTCTGCACGATTAACACTCAAATAAATAAATAGACTGCACCATGATAATCAGCATAAAATTCCGGTCATCGGCTATCCCGATCTAATTTTCGGAAAATAATTAATTAATTAAATAATTACAAAAATTAATTATTAAATAGCAATAAATCCAACTTAGGCCCGTAATGCCTAATTGGACCTCGAAACGGACCCGAAAAATTTCCAAGGTTCGTCCAATAATTACTCGAGCCTATCTACTTACTAAATACACTAACCATTTGCCTAACATGCATAGGTAAATCCCTAATTTAATTATTATAATATAATATATCCACCTAATTGCACTTAATTAAATCTAATCAATCTCTAAGCATCATTAGTCTCATAAGCGAGGATTAGTGAGTAAAACTCATTTGTTTAACGAGCGGGTCGGATCAAACTGACATAAACGCTGCAGGGGTCAATTCTTCTCAAAGCAAGCCTAGGTTTCGAGGCCCAAAACCACCTCAAATCGGGTCCGGAACAGTGCTGGAAACCCATTGTTTTCCCCCTCTGATTTGAGCTGCAAACAAGAGAAAACAAAGCCGGTTTGGCAAAGTAAGACTGGTGGAGGCAGGCGGGTGGTTCGGTGAGGCAAGCGGCGGTTGGACGAGGCCTACGGTGGCCGGAGCTGGTCGGAAAAGCTCCTGGGACGCACGGAACAAGGTTACCGGACGGTGTGGGGGAGGCGGAGTCAAGCGGTGAGGCGGCGAGGCGTTTCAGCGACGGTGGCTGCATGCGACTGCTCCAAGCGGTTCGGCGGCGTGCTGGCTGCTCCGGTGGTCTACTCCAGCTGCTGTGGGCGTCAAACAAGTTGAGAGGAGGGAGCTAGAGGAATGGATGGCAAGGGGGAAAGAGAGAGAAAGGAGTGAGGGGCAAGTTAGGCTTTGGCGGGGTCTCCTTGGCCAATTTTTCCACAATTTTGTCCCCCATTGACCATTCTTAGCCAAGTATTGTTCCTTGGCTGCCCATGAGCCACCAATGCTCTCTCCACAACTCATGAAATGGTACACGAATTTGACACAAATTTCTCCCAATTGGACACCCATTCATGCTTGTTTCGTCATGAATCGGCCTCAATAAATTCAATTGATCCTTCATCGATCAAATTAATATTTTTCCTCACCCATATATCCATCATGCTTCCCAAATTTGTGATCAAAACGATCTCGGCCTTTTTCTGAATAAAAACGGCCCTGCGACGACTTTTTCCTAAAATGTCTTGAGTTGCAGAAAAATCTTCTAAGACTGAGTCGATACTCCTATAATTTATTGTGACATGACAGAATCTTCAATTTTTGAAATTGGACTCAAATTCGCGGTTAATTTCCATTCAGCACGTTTTTAGCGTGACCTAGGCTACCAGATAATTTTCAGAAATTTTTAGTGCAAATGACCCGTGGTCAATTTTCGTCGAGCCACTATGAACCCACTCAACTCATTGGTGACTCTCGGTTGTCGTGAAAATCTCGAGGATTCAAATATGGACACAAGGTACCAAAACGATAGAAAAAACAGTCTAGTGCCGGCCGACGAGAATTTTCCAATTTAGTGGTATCACCCACAATTAGTCACACATCTCTATTGAATCAGCCTATCTCTGATCTCAAATCGATTTTTAACTATGCCGTAATGGCCTCTAAAGATGAGCACGGTCGAGAAGTCGATTCCTAGTTGAATTCTCAAGTCTATTTGCCTTAAAATCCTTAATGATTTTCCAGATAGTCTAGTTATCTCGAGAATGATTAGCTCTGAGAATAGCCCTATAGGCGCATCAATGAAATACCCGATTTATTCAATAGAAAACAAGATTGAAAATCTAGGATGTCACATAACATCTTATCGTGTGCATGTTCTCTCATGCTCGTTTGGGTCACTCAGAGAGCAAATTTTATAATAGTACCATCTTGACTATTGAACTATGCATTACAAGCTTCATGTCCATATGCGGTTTATCACAATTGAATGACATTTCATATATGAAAGTTATGCCACAATTATGTTAGTTGCACTTAGAAATTTTAAAATATGACACTATAAGTCTTAATTCAAATTGCATTAACATCGATTTGTATGACATTTTCGCATGATGATTAGGATTAGATATTTACCCTAATCACTTGTTGCATCTAATTCTAGGTCGTGTGTGACTTCTATGCCATTTGTGCATTACATGAATGATTTTATGACTTGATAATGCATATTTGTATTCTAGTTTTTTTTTTCAATGGCTATCTTGCACACGTTCACAAACCTCAACCTTAGAGCATTGAGTTGACCTTGATTGGACGCAAGCCTTTCTAGAAAGTTGTAAAGCACACTAGACCTTTCTAATGCCATTGATTTCATGCAAATTGCTCATCATTAGGTACATTTTCCATTTTTCCTAAGTTAGATTAGAGTTCTGACGTAGGATTAAATTCGGAACCCCAATTTTATCCCTGTTTAGATAGACTTTTTGCCAATTTTACACAAATTTTTCAATATGAATTCTTGAGTTGGTCCCTAAATAAAGTTTGTTTGTTACCATTTCATCTGTGTTGTGGTAAAGTTTCATGATTTTTAGACTTCATTTGGTAGGGTAAATCTTGGTCGCAATGACTTGGTGTCCTGCTGAATTGGCAATTTCCTGATGCATTGTTGCTCATTATTTGATTTTAATAAAATCATGCTTGAGAGGGCTAGTATAAACACCTAGAGGGGGGGGGGGTGAATAAGTGTAAATAAAAAAAATTTAGCAAGACTTAGTAGAAGTAAATTGCCTATAGAAGATAACAAACTATAAACATATTTCAGCTTTGAACAATTAAATAAATCTACGAATAAAAGTAAGGAGTTTAGGGAAAGAGAATAGAAACACAAAGTTTATGGTGGTTCGGCTTAGATCAAGCCTACGTCCACTCTCCTGCGCTGACAACCCACTGGCCGGATTCCACTATGAATCAAAAAAGATTTTACAACTTGTGATCTTGACTTTCTCAGTGAAGAGTTTCTACTGGTCTCTCACAAAGTCTCACTAAGAGTTTCTCTCTTTTGTTTACAACTTTGATCTTGGTGAATGAAAAAGTAAGTAAGTGGAAAGCTTCAGACTTTGAAATTCTTCTTTCACACACACCCTTGAACAACTGGAGAGTCATCCTTAAATACTCCTTCATATCTTCTCGACCGTTGGCACTTTCCAAAGAAATTCTTCTAATCTACCCGTTGGACAGAATCAATTAAGGTGATCTTGAGTCGTTAGATAATTTGTGAAGAGAGCTCAGCAATCCTGCTCGCCCATACAATCAGGATCTTGGTTTCCATAAGTAGAACCTTCCAAGTTTACTCGCCTCTTAAAAGATCTTCAAATCGGAATTGTTTCCAATAAAGAAAATCAAACAAGTAGGTGCTATATCCAGCCATAAGGTCATCCATAAACCATACAAATCGAATTCTTGAAGATATTCCATATTTGGATAAGTCTTCATTCTTCGGTCTGGAAACTGTCAGTGATGTCAGACTTTGAAACTAAGTCTGGCGGTCTTTAGACTTTGACGATAGAGTCTGGAAATCTTCAAACTTAGACTTGAAAATGTTTTGTCAACTTCAAAACAGTAAATGAGTTTTCTCCAACAATGCTTAGCTCTTTTAGAGAATCTTTCTTTGCAAAAGTTGTTTTATATCATATTATGCATGTTAGATAATTTTTTTTATAGCTAGATTATCAATGGGTACCATCCAATTTTGTTGATTTGCTATGTTTGGTCTGAAAATTCATTTTATAAGCCTTTGGTCGTGATCGTTTAGCTGGACCTTTTAGGCTAGTATGTGTATGATATTAGTACATGACATCTTCATGAAATTGATTTCAAATCCTTTAAACTTTGTTGTCCAATGGTTTTCAATGAATTGATTTTTTGAATCGCATCTTGAAACCGCTTTGATACATGTGGTGTTTCCAAAAATCAAACATTTAAAAATTCTTTTTAATACTTGATTTGATTTAGGAAAAATCATGGTTTGAACTGTATTTAAAATGTCTACAATGCCTGTGAGTACTTTTATGCGAGTTTCGGGCTAGCTTTGGCAATTAAATGCGTTCCATAGCCTAGATATTCCTTAGTCGAAAATGTCTTCAAATCTTTTTAAACTTTGATTTGACATTGCAATGGTTATGGTTTGGACAATATTTAAAATGTTTGTGATGTCTGTGAGTGCATTTATGTGAGCCCCAAGCTAGCCTTTGCAATTAAATGTGTCCCATAGTTGAGTCATCACTTTGTCTTAAAAACCTTACTGATGATTTCAAACCCATTTTTGAAACATCACATATACCTCGTGCATGTAATCACGTCATTTATTAGAAGTGCTTGTGTCTATGATTGGTTCATGTCTTAGTAATAAGTGATCTGCCAACGATTCACTCACTTGATTGATTGATTGAGAAATAAGGTCTGAAATGTTTGTTTGTGAATTTAATTCATGCTCGTGCATGTGAATTCTAGATGTATGTTAGGTGCGATGCATGACATCGAGGAAATATCATAAGAAATCACTTAGAACGCCCTTTTAGAGACTTACAATCGTCATTGGTCATGCGAGAACACAAGTGATCGATAATTACTATAAGTTATAAAATGAAAATGTTTAGAGGAACCTACACATGAACTGCAAAGACCGACCCCAAGGCCCAAATTTGGTTAATTTTAAATCCTATTTCACTTTACTGATTGATCTTGACCTTATGCCGTGCTTTTGATTGTTTTGACATGCATGATTGTTTCTTTACATTGTATGTACCTAGCTATAATTCTTAGATTAGGTTTAGATTAGCATCCCGAAGATGAAGATGACACAAAGACAATGGAAGGTCGATACTCATTCCGACCATAATTTTGTACCATTCATCTCCAACATATGTCTCAAGTCTTCTCATTTGTATAAATACTCAACGAGTGGCAAGTTTTTTTTTTTTTTTTCCTTATCTTTCGAGTTTTATCGTCCTTAAGATCGCATAATAAATTTATTACTTTCATTGGTTGTTTACTTACCGTTTCATACTTCAAATTCAATTGAGTACCTTGTTTTGTCTTTCTTAGAAATAGATGGCACGAAAATGACTATCCACGCATGATTGCCTAGTTTCGGAAAAACGATCCCAAAAAGGTAAAAAAAAATGCATGGACGCCCTAGATAACATGATACACTATCAGGTATCAAAATGGTGCTAATAAAAATATTAGTATAACCCAAATCTCTGAATTTAGATATCTAGTTGTGTAGAAATCGAGGAATTACTCTCGACTCTCGGTTGGGTTCTCTAGCCAACCCCAAAAAATGAGGTTAGTGGTGACTCTCGTCTTATATCTAGGTTGTCTTAACAAATAGATCGCATAAATAAACCCGTCATGAGGGGTATGGTTGTGATTTAACATACTCAAGATGGTGAAACCAATAAGGATGAGGTGATGCCATCTTTGGTAGATGTACATCTTGAGAAGGCTATCATGATTGTAAAGGTACCTTTGAACTCACATTTACATTTGTTTTCCTTTCGACCTTAAAATCATCGATCAAAATGTGCTGCAACGTCAAGGTAGGGTCATGACACTTTTCACTATCACATGGGATATGAGCTTGGGAGAGCTCACAACTGCAATCAAGTGAACTTACAAGAGGTTCGCTTAGGAGGCGAGGTGATGTCATCACCTCTGTGGATGAGAACCATGACAGAGCTTGCGTGGTCAAGTACCTCAAAATCCAACCTTTCCTCCCTTCCTTTCTAGGAGGTCTGGGTGGCAGAGAGATCAAGTCGCAATAACAATACCGTCTATTTTAGATTAGGGCTAGGTGGAGGCTCCGCGCCGATAATTGGAATTAGATCCAAGCTCAAATCTGGCAACTTAGGCATCTCGCCGATAATAGGAATTGGAAAACTTCGAGGCCCAAACCCTTGAAGTGCCAAAATTTGGCATGTAGGATAGTTGAGTGCCAAAAGTTAGGAAATGTACACTTAAGTGCTAAAATTGAAGCAAAATGGATCAGTTAAGTGCCAACGATGAGAAATCTGGCTAAAATGTTGACACAGCATTTCTCTAATGAGACAATTGTAAAACAACTACATTGACGTGGCTAGATAATCAGAAAATGATGTCATTTTGCCTCGAATTTGAATTTTAATATAAATATTAATTAAATTAAATTAAAAAACAATTTTTTTTTTTAAAAAAAAAAGGAAGAAGATGAAGATTGCAGAAGTCAAAGGCTTCGCCCTCGCCGTTGATGCCCACCTTCACCGAGACCGGCCAACGACCGTGGGGAAGAGTCAACCGAGGTCGCCAAACCCTAACCAAGGTCCACAATTCTCATGCCCCGATCCCCTGAGCGCGTGCCCACCCCTCTGCGGTCGATTAATTAATGACATCCTAGGATACATCGCCAACCCATTCATTTTAATGCACACGCATAAGCAGATAAATAATCCCCAGACAAAAATTCAATGGGATAGAAAAGTAGGCCATAATTTTGAAAACTGAAACCACACTTATATATACATCATAATAAGTCATACACAACCAAGCCGATATATATATGTCAGGTCTACAAAACAGGGGGGTTTTCTAGGGGTGTGCAACAGGAACCGCCCGAACCGAGAATCGGCAGAACCGGACTAAACTAGCCGATTTTGGGCGGTTCCCACGGTCGGCAGTCCGATTCCCGGTTCCTAATCTTGGAACCGGTGGCGGTTGGTCCGGTTCCGGTTCTAAGGTGGGAACCGGACCGAACCAAATTTTTTTATATATAATTTATATATATAAATAATAAAATATATAAACATGACAACTTATTGCAACCAAAGTTGCAATTTGAGGTAGCAACCTCTTATGTGGCCAAGAGACCATTAAAACCCTTTTTGTTACTCTTTTAATTATAAAAAAAATCTCATCGTTAGTTTCATCTTCTACTCGATGTGGGACTAAGGCTCCAAGAGACTCACGAGGCACTTCAAGCCTCCAAAAGTCCCACATCAACTAAACAAGCAGAAGAGAGATTGTCTATGAAATCTAAGCCAAGCACAACCTTTAGCCAAATTGTTCATGGCCTTCATGGTTAAATTTAAGTGTGAAACACGTGAAGTGTGAATCACACAAGTGAAGTTTGAATATTTTACACGTGGAAACATGTGTGATCAGTTTTGTTGAATCACTAGAGAACCGAATTTGATTGATCGGTCCGGAGCACGGTCACTCTTTAGCGCGGTCACACATCTTTGTTGGACCGGACCGGACCGGACTAGACCAGAATCGATGGTCTGGTCTGGTCCACGGTTCGCAATTTTGGGAACCGATGCTCCCAGTCCGGTTCCCAGTTTCGAGGTGGAACCGGACCGAACCAGGAGCCGATCACCCCTAGGGTTTTCACGACACTACTAGTCTTCGTCCTCCTCTTCATCCTAATCTTGATCCCAGTTGGAGCCTTCAGCGAAGTACACTAGGGACCCTGGATCTTACATGTCTGGTTCGACGTCCACTACCGAACCTTCTAGATGATCTGCTATGCCTTTCCCAAAAGCGACCTCCAGGACATAAAAAGGAATCTTGGACTCCGGTATGGGCCCTTCTCTCTAGTCATTTCGCTCGTGGCGATACCATGCTCTGTATTGATGGGGCACCTTTTTGGGTAGACTCGCAAGACTATGGACTTCATCAACTCATATACCCAACCCCTAGGGTCTCCGTGAAGCAGGATGAAGCACTTATGTTCTGTCACCTTCTTAGGTTGACCAAAATGTTCAGGAGGAGCTGCTATCTATGGGCCTGAAAATGTTATCCCACAATGGGGTGAGACGATATCTCAGCGAGTTCACCCCCTAAGATCCAACTAGGAAGAAAATATGCCCCTAGGGCTGCCTAAGCACAAGCACAAGTCAAAGGACTTACCTTTGCCTCGATTTCCTTCCTGCAAGTTAGTACAATTCATCAAATCACATCAATAAATAAACTCATCACACCCAATCGACTCATCGATCAGTCAACCCAGTCGACTGATGTCAACAAGACCATTACACGGTCATTTCAATTACTCAATCCAACTATTAATTACGGACACACTTGGGCACGGCCTACTAAATGTTCATCGGTGAATTACGACCCAACGGCATAGCCTGTTCCAAGTTCGGCAGTAAATTACGACCCAATGGGCAAGGCCATACTTTGGCAGTTAATTACGGCCCAATGAGCACGGCCATACTTCGGCGATTTTCTTGGTCTAACTCATAACATCACGCACAACATGTGTCATCGCAGCTTCAATAGTCATCTTCCTACGACTATAAACCATCACACGATTATTCACCCATGGCCAAGAACGTGGTATTCCACACTTAAATTCCTCAATTAACATAATACATTGGCCTATTTTTCTCGTGTTAAAGATACCCGATAAAAATAATCGTTTGTAGGTACACGGTCTGTCACGCCCCGATCCTCGAACGCGTGCCCATCCCTTACCTGGTCGATTAATAGTGACGTTCCAGGACGCATCACCGACCCTTTCATTTTAATGCGTATGCGGAAGCAGATATAAATAAAATCCCCAAACAATAAAACAATGTGATGAGGAAGTAGGACCCATTTTTTCTCGAAGTACCTTTTTAGTAACAAAAAGGTATTTATATACTGTCAGGTTGTTTACAAAAATATCGGCTTAACAAAAAGGAACTGTCCTATGACACTCTAGTCAGACATGTTCGCCGATTCTTCGATCTCCACCTTCCCCAAACTTCAGGGCTTCTAATCCTTCTCCAATAGCGGCTAAGGACCTGAAAATGGTTATACAATAACTAGTGAGACAATGTCTCAACGAGTTCCACTCCCTAAGACTCGATTAGAAGGCCAATATGCCATAAGGGCTGCCTATGCACATCACAGGTCAGAGGACTTACCTTGGCCTCAGATTCCACTTGCAAGTTAGCACAGTTCGAATAGGCACCCAATCAACCATTACAAATCGAAATATCGATCAATCGACCTAGTCGATTACATATCAAACAGACCATCTCTTGGTCATTTCAATCAATACTGTCCATTCTCCAAAATAACCTTTTAGGTTACCGAGCCAGTATATTATACGATTCATTCTCCAAAATGACATACTAAGTCACCAAGTATATTCATCATAACGTCCATTCTCCAAAATGACATATTAGTCACCGAGCCGTTATGGCATGTCGTCCATTCTCGAAAATGACCTATAAAGTCACCGAGCCGACATTGTATACCGTCCATTCTCCAAAATGACCTATAGGGTCACCAAGCTGGCATTGCATACCGTCCATTCTCCAAAATGACCTATAGGGTCATCAAGCCGATATTATATACCGTCCATTCTCCAAAATGACCTATAGGGTCACCGAGTCGGTATATAATATATTGTTCCGATCGTACAATCAATTTGTCATTTTTATCATTTCCGATAAAAATAGCCGTGTGTGGGTACATAGTCGGCCTTAACCAAAATACAATAATTTCACTTTTGATTCACCCACTCCTTTCAGCATTCCAAAAATAAATTTTTAGTGCTGTAGACTGACACCCGATAGTTTTCCAATGAATTACCAAAATTATTTAATTTAGGAAATGAATTCTAAAATCACCAATAATTCATTTCAGCACAAATTAAAGCTCGAATAAATAAACAGAGTGCACCATGATAATCAGTATAAAATTTCGGTCGTTGGCCATCCTAGCCTAATTTTCGGAAATTAATTAATTAATTTCGAAAATTATTAAATAAATACTAAAAATCCAACTTAGGCCTGTAATGCCTAATTGGAAGCCGAAACGAACCCGGAAAAATTTCGAGGTTCGTTCAATAATTACTCGAGCCTATCTACTCGCTAATTACTCTAACCATTTGCCTAACATGCATAGGTAAATCCATAATTTTAATTATTCTAATCTAATCTATCCACTAAATTGCACTAAATTAAATCTAATTAACCCCCAAGCATCATTAGTCTACTAAGCGAGATTTAGTGAGTTAAACTCACCCGTTTAACAATCCGTTCAGATCGAAACGTTGGAAACGCGACGGGGATCAACTTTCCCAAAGGCGGGCCTAGGTTTCGGGGCTTAGCACCACCTTAAAACGGGCCTCACAGCCTTTGCGATACCCACTTTTCTGCTCTCTGTTTGCTGCTAGTTGAGGACCGATTCAGGGTCGATTAAGGCAAGCAAGGGCCGGTGGAGTTGCAACAAGGTCGAGTGGGGTTGGGCGGTGGCTCACAGCAGTCCACGGTGATTAGACAGCGGCCTAGGCTGACCGAACAACCTCCTAGGCACACGGAACGGTGGCTGGAATGTCAAGAGAGAGGTGGAGGCGCACGGGTGGTGGCGCGCGCGTGGATGGCGGCGGCGGGCGGCGAGCGGCGTGCGGCGTGCGGTGGCACGGTAGCTTCCGATGGCTTGCAGGGACGTCGGCAGCTTATCTCCTGCTGGTTGAGGCGTCGAGCAAAGCAAGGGGGAGAGAGGGGAATGGGATGGACGGCAAGGAGGAGAGAGGGGAATGAGTGAGGAGCAAGTTTGGCTTGGCGGAGGTCTCTTTGGCCAATTTTTCCACACAAATATCTCCTTTGACTCATCCTAGGCCATGCACTCTTCCTTGGCTACCATTGAGCCAACCATACACTCCTCACAACCCTTGAGATAGTCCAATTTTGCTAGGGCATGGGGGAGCTGCGAATTTCCCACATTTTGGCTTCAATTGGACATCAATTCTCTCTGGACTTACCCTCAAATGGCTCTCATAAATTCAATCCACCTACCATCGGTCATCTCGATATTTTTCCTCACCCATATATCCACCATACATCCCAACTTGGCGATCAAAAACAATCCCCGGTATTTTCTGAATAAAAACGGCCATATGCCGACTTTTTCCCAAAAAGTCTCGGGTTTCAGAAAAATCTTCTGAGACTAAGTCGATACTCCTAGAATTTATTGTAACATGACAGAATCTTCAATTTCTGAAATCGGACTCGAATTCACGATTAATTTCCATTCGGCCTTTTTTAGCGTGACCTAGGCTACCAGGTAACTTTTAGAAATTTTTAGTGCAAATGACCCGTGGTTGATTTTTTTCAAGCCACTATGAACCCACTCGATAGATTGGCGACTCTCGGTTGTCGTAAAAATCTCGAGGATCCAAATACGAACACAAGGTACCAAAACAATAAGAAAATCAGTCTAGTGTCGGCCGACGAGAATTTTCCAATTTAGTGATGTCACCCACGATTAGTCACACATCTTGGTCAAACCAGCCTATCTCCGATTTCAAATTGATTTTATACTATGTCGTAATGGCCTCTAAAGATGGACACGGTCGAGAAGTCGATTCCTAGTCGAATTCTCAAGTCTATTGCCTTAAAATTCCTTAATGGTTTCCCCAGATAGTTTAGTTATCTCGAGAGTGATTAGCTCTGAGAACAACCCTATAGGCGTGTCAATAGAATGCCTAATTTATTCAATAGAAAACAGGGTTGAAAATCTAAGATGTCACACGGTCGGCCTCAGCCAAAAATATAATATCTTTACTTTCAAAATCCCCACCATTTATATAGTTAATAAAAACATTTTTGGTGTTGTAAACTGACGCCCAATGATTTTCAAATTAAATAATGAAAATTACAAATTTTGGGATAAATACCCAATTTTCGGATAAATACCCAATTTTTGGGATAAATACTCAATTTACACAAAATAACAGTCAATTAAATAAACAGATCACACCACTGTAATCAGCATAAAATTCTGGTCACCGACTATCCCGGTCTAATTTTCGGAAATTAATTAATTAATTAATTAATTATGGAAAATAATTAATAAATGCCAATAAATAAGACTTAGGCCCGTAAAGCCTAATTAAAAGCCAAGACGGGTCCGGAAGATTTCCGAACCACTCTAGATAAATACTAGAGCTTGTTTAGGTTCTAATTACAATATTCTAACCACCTAACATGTAATAACGGTTAAGTAAATTGCTAATCTACTCTAACTGTCCACCTAATACATACTTAGTCTAAACTAATCAACTCTTAAACATCATTAACTTACTAAGCAGTTATTAGTGAGTTAAACTCACTTGATTCATGATCCGCTCGGATCAAAATGACGGGGACGCAGAGAGGGTTGAGAAACTCCAAAGCGAGACCGCCAAACGGGGTTGGGAAAGCCACAAAAACGGGCCAAATAGTGCTGGTGATACCCACACTGTTCGGTGCTGATCTTGGGCCGAGAAGGACTGCTCCGGGGCCGATTGAGTTGGAAACGGGCTGAGACGGGCGACGGAGGAAGGCGCGGGTCTAGGTGGGGCCTTACTGTTAGGGAAATCCCTTATGATGTTTTGAAGATGACAAAATAAATCAAAGGCTACTAACGTGTTTAATGGTTGAGTAATAGACAATGCAGATGATAGAACATGTAAAGGATATTGTCAAAGTCTGAAGACGGCCAAAAGACTGAACGTAACACATGTCCAAAGTATATTTTGAAGATTTCCAGACTTCTGTGTCAAAGTCTGAAGACTACCAGACTTTAGTGTCAAAGTCTGTTCTACATCAAAAGTCTGCTCACTCTGACAAATTCCAGACTGAACGTGAATGAAGAACCAGAGGACAGACTCTATGCTAAAGCTGAACTGTGTACAAACCTTAAAGCTAAATATGTTCAGAAGCAGAATATGTTCAGACTCAGATTGCAAAATCTATCACACTCAGACTCAGATTCTAAAGTCTATTGTACTCAGACTTTACATCCAGATTCGTCAGAACGTAACTCAAGCCTCGAAGATATAACGGCTAGTGATCTGGTTTGGATTCTACATCAAGATTGATTTGATTGACTCAAACTAATTGATTGACAATTAGATCTAGAAGACAAGAACTTTCTATATGAAGAAGCTTTACTTATGGAAACTAAGATTCTGTTTGTATGGGCGATCGGAATCAATTTGGGATTCTACTTTTGTCACTCAACGGCTACCAAATCTTCTAGATACAGAGCTGTCCAATGGGTATATTGGAAGACGATCCTCAAGATGCTGTTCAACGGCTAGTTTGGAAGTGGAGGAGTATTTAAGGAGATGAATGACCGATGAGCAAGTAAGAGATGAAGCGTAGAATTTATAATTCCAAAGTCTGAGCGATCTTAAATCAAACACTTGTCTCTCGTGAGCTTAAACATTTGTGATCTTGAGAGAAATACCAAAAGAGTGACTTAGTGAGATAGTGTGATCTACTATTAAGTGCTTGCACTCAAAGTTGTAATCTCTTGTTGATTGCATAATGGAATCCGGCCAAGAAAGCTGTCAGTGTGGGAGAGTGGACGTAGGCTTGATCTAAGCCGAACCACTATAAACCTTGTGTTCTTATTCTCTTCCCTGAACTCCTTTATTTTATTCCGCATATATTTGCCAAGGTTTTGTTTAAACACCTATTCACCCCCCTCTAGGTGTTCATACTAGCACTATCACTTACGACGGCAGAACGGCGACTGGACGGGCTCCGACTGAGCCTGACGGGGCCTGAGGAGCGAGCTGGACGCAGGAGCAGTGCGGATGATGGCCAGGGACAATAGAGACGCGCGCGGGGTACGATGGCGAGCAATGGTGCGCGAAGGGTGGTTCGACGACGTTCAAGCAGTTGAATGGGCTGCTTGGCGGCTTAGGGGACTGCAACTTGGTTCTCTTGAAATTTTTGAAGTCTTCAAGGCTGGTATGGGGGGCTAGTTGACAGTGGGAAGGAGAAGGAAGGGGGCGGAAACCATTTGGCTTGGAGGGGGCCACCTTTGGTCTTCTCTCATCTCTTTGTCCCCTTTGACTTGGCCCCCACCACACTTGCTGTCTTCCACAATCAATTTCCAGCAGCCATCTCCCTTCTAGAAGCCTTGAAGTGGTCCAATTGTTGTGGGCGAGGGGGCATACGAATTTGCATTGGAAGTGGTTTAATTTCCATTCAATTCCTCCTCGAATTTACTCAATTCGGCTTCTAAAAATTCAACCATTGAGTCTTCAATCCAATTGGCATTTTTCCTTGCCAATAGATCCCACTTGCATTCCAAATTCATGACCAAAAATGGTCCTCTAATTTTCCCAGTCGAAAATGGCCTTGTCTCGACTTTTTGCCAAAAATCTCGGTTTGTAGAAAAATCTTCGGAGACTGAGTCGACGTTCCTAAAATGACTTGTGACAGACAGAACTTTCAATTTCTGAAATCGGATTCAAATTCGAGGTTAATTTCAATTCGGCGTGATTTTAGCGTAACCTAGGCTACCGGGTAGCTTTTAGAAATTTTTAGTGCAAATAACCCGTGGTCGATTTTCTTCGAGCCTCAATGAACCTCTTCGACACATTGGCAACTCTCAGTGGTCGTGAAAATCTCGAGATTTCAAATACGGATATAGGGTACCAAAACGATAGAAAAATCAACCTAGTGCCGGTCGACGAGAATTTTGTAATTAAATGGAATCACCCATGTTAGCCACACATCTTTGTCAAACCGACCTATCTCTAATCTCTAATCGACTTTTAACTGTGTCGTAATGATCTCTATAGATGAGCACGGCTGAGTAGCCGATTCCTGGTCAAATTCCCAAGTGTATTGCATTAAAATCCCTTAGTGACTTTCCTCAATAGTCTAGTTATCTCATGAGTGATTAGCTCTAAAAATAGCATTATAGGCGCGTCAATGAAAGGGCCGATTAATTTAATTGAAAGCAGAACTGAAAAATTTCAGGATGTCACAACGATCTTGGCCAATTGTCAACAAGAGCTTGCAAGCCCTCACTCAGATTTGGGCGAGGGTCACAACCCTCCCCTAAATCTAGCGAGGGTCACCAGCATGGGCAGCTAGGCCAAGGGCCGCCATTGGCTGGGCTAGGCCCTTGCCACTGGTCAACCGGGGTTGCCAACCCTTGGCCAGGGCCCAGTGATAATGAGGAGGCGATAGCGAGGGCTGAGCCCTCGCCTTCTATAATCTTCATCCTTTTTTTTAACAAATATATTTAATTTCATTAATATTTATACTAAATTCAAAAAAGAGACAAAACGATGTCGTTCGGGCTCTTCTTTGATGACTTAGCACTCCGACGAGCCACATAGGTGAGTTATGTTAATAAAAAATTGCCACATGGGATTTTCGGTTAGGGTCGCTAGACTTGACACTTAGATGTCTCAATTTTAAAAAAAGTGGCACTCATGTGTACTTTTCATAATTTTTAGCACTTTAAGTGTTCCCCCATATCAAGTTTTGCCGTTTGTGTTGTACTTATGTTGGAAAACTTTGTTGTAAAAATGCACTATCCCCTTCTTGAAAACTTCCTTGTAAAATTTGGTAGCGTCTAAGAAAACTTACCCTTCTATTGACCTAGAAGGGGGATTTGCTTGTAGAGATGCAATAAAATAGTATTCCCTATGGGCAACACAAACAATCCTATGTTCTAACCGATGCCTTTCATCTCTAGCAGATTCACAAATGAATGCGACTACCAATATGGCAGTGACGTCTTGCCTACATTAGGTCACAACCTACTTTGGTGGCATGTATGATTTTCAGTGACTTGAAAAATATATATTTGGCTCTTATTGCTATCAGTAGATTAAACTAGTTTTTTTTTTTTTCATAGAATTCGAAGCAAACCATACCATCGTCGTTCTTTAACTCTTTTTCTATTTTTTGGTTTTTGGTCGTAGGTATAGAGCTAATTCATTGTAGGTTTGGCAAGCATTATTTTCTCAAATGGACATCGAGATCCTTATAGTAATGGAGGGTATAAAACCTCAAATGCTCCTCACCGTACAATCCATCCAAAGAGTAAAATTCCACATTACTCAATCATGCTTAACAATTTGATCTCTTTTTCAATCTTAAGTTCCTGAAGAATAATTTAGATAGTATTGCCACTGTCTATACAAAGGAAGATACATAACTAGGCCATTTTATTTGTTTCTTTGAGACTCGTCTCACAAATCACTCAAATGAAATCAAGGGAAGGGAATCTACTCAAATCAGGAATCTAACTCCAAAGTAGAAAGTAATTTTGTAATTTCTTGATTGTTTGGGCATCAAACCAGAAGCCGTATTTAGATTTGAATTTTCTACTTTGATCAGGTTTCTTCACGGCTTCAAACTCAAAATATACTCTCGTCACTAATTATGTGTTTTGCACTTTCTTGTTGCTTGGATTTATAATCAAAGCCACCAACAGATTCAGACCGGTCGGTCTTGTGGTGAAATATCAAAGTACGGATAATTGAATATATGCCAATCTTCTTGCTTTGAAACAATAATATGTTGAATTGCTATTACAAAAAATATCGATGATGAATTGATTCAAGAAGGCCATTTCAATAATAGATAAGAACAAAAGGCTTAATTCTCAGTATCTTACAAAAAAGTCATCTTTATTTTTCTTTGTTTCAAATTTGACTCTTGTGACTGGACTCACAGATAAAGAAAGATATCCACCGTCCAGCCGAGAAGTTAATTCTTTGGTGCGGCAACCTAGGATAGTTTTGTCCAACAGGAAAGAAATCGTCACGCGAATTACTATGGCCTGCAAGAAAAAAAAATATATATATATATATATAATACAAATAAGGTAGTAATTCTTCGGTTCGGCAAACTAGGACAGTTTCCCCTAACGGGAAAGAAATCGTGACGTGAATTAGTGTGGCCTCCAAGAAAAGAAAATTTAATCCAAATAAGGTAGTGATCTATTCAGATTCCTTTGTTTCCCCGATATACTCGGTTTAACAAACCTATCCACATCCTCCAATCGAATCAGGTCTTGTACACATGCTCAAATCCAAGATATAATTTAATAGTTTTAATGTGATTTGGCATAGAAAATAGTAGTACAAAATGGGATCGTGGGCTTCTCAGTATAAATGTGATCGGGTTGAAGCCAAAAAACATCTCGAGGATCCTCCTCTTTGCGTGCCTGCTTTAGCCTAAGCAATAACCACACACCCTAACATGTCTTCGTCACTTTATAGAATTTTGATCATTCTAATGCTTTTCTCAGCTTGTGCTGCTACCAAGAAGAACTTTGATGGTTACTATATTCCGAAGCTGAGCGTATTCCCCCGAACGTTCATTCAAGATCCTTCATGGGCAGTTCGAACTTCCATCTCGTCAAAAGACTTCCAGACTTTCTTTTACTACCAAACCCTCGATCATTTTAATTACAGGCCGGAAAGTTACACTACTTTCAAACAAAGATATATTATCAATCCCAAATACTGGGGTGGCGCAAATGCAAGTGCCCCAATCTTCGCTTTTCTCGGTGATGAACTAGCCATTGACAGCGCCACGACCGGTGTTGGGTTCATGACGGATAACGCGGCTGAATTTAAAGCGCTTTGATGGTTACTATATTCCGAAGCTGAGCGTATTCCCCCGAACGTTCATTCAAGATCCTACATGGGCAGTTCGAACTTCCATCTCGTCAAAAGACTTCCAGACTTTCTTTTACTACCAAACCCTCGATCATTTTAATTACAGGCCGGAAAGTTACACTACTTTCAAACAAAGATATATTATCAATCCCAAATACTGGGGTGGCGCAAATGCAAGTGCCCCAATCTTCGCTTTTCTCGGTGATGAACTAGCCATTGACAGCGCCACGACCGGTGTTGGGTTCATGACGGATAACGCGGCTGAATTTAAAGCGCTTTGATGGTTACTATATTCCGAAGCTGAGCGTATTCCCCCGAACGTTCATTCAAGATCCTACATGGGCAGTTCGAACTTCCATCTCGTCAAAAGACTTCCAGACTTTCTTTTACTACCAAACCCTCGATCATTTTAATTACAGGCCGGAAAGTTACACTACTTTCAAACAAAGATATATTATCAATCCCAAATACTGGGGTGGCGCAAATGCAAGTGCCCCAATCTTCGCTTTTCTCGGTGATGAACTAGCCATTGACAGCGCCACGACCGGTGTTGGGTTCATGACGGATAACGCGGCTGAATTTAAAGCGCTTTGATGGTTACTATATTCCGAAGCTGAGCGTATTCCCCCGAACGTTCATTCAAGATCCTACATGGGCAGTTCGAACTTCCATCTCGTCAAAAGACTTCCAGACTTTCTTTTACTACCAAACCCTCGATCATTTTAATTACAGGCCGGAAAGTTACACTACTTTCAAACAAAGATATATTATCAATCCCAAATACCGGGGTGGCGCAAATGCAAGTGCCCCAATCTTCGCTTTTCTCGGTGATGAACTAGCCATTGACAGCGCCACGACCGGTGTTGGGTTCATGACGGATAACGCGGCTGAATTTAAAGCGCTTTGATGGTTACTATATTCCGAAGCTGAGCGTATTCCCCGAACGTTCATTCAAGATCCTTCATGGGCAGTTCGAACTTCCATCTCGTCAAAAGACTTCCAGACTTTCTTTTACTACCAAACCCTCGATCATTTTAATTACAGGCCGGAAAGTTACACTACTTTCAAACAAAGATATATTATCAATCCCAAATACTGGGGTGGCGCAAATGCAAGTGCCCCAATCTTCGCTTTTCTCGGTGATGAACTAGCCATTGACAGCGCCACGACCGGTGTTGGGTTCATGACGGATAACGCGGCTGAATTTAAAGCGCTTTGATGGTTACTATATTCCGAAGCTGAGCGTATTCCCCGAACGTTCATTCAAGATCCTACATGGGCAGTTCGAACTTCCATCTCGTCAAAAGACTTCCAGACTTTCTTTTACTACCAAACCCTCGATCATTTTAATTACAGGCCGGAAAGTTACACTACTTTCAAACAAAGATATATTATCAATCCCAAATACTGGGGTGGCGCAAATGCAAGTGCCCCAATCTTCGCTTTTCTCGGTGATGAACTAGCCATTGACAGCGCCACGACCGGTGTTGGGTTCATGACGGATAACGCGGCTGAATTTAAAGCGCTTTGATGGTTACTATATTCCGAAGCTGAGCGTATTCCCCCGAACGTTCATTCAAGATCCTACATGGGCAGTTCGAACTTCCATCTCGTCAAAAGACTTCCAGACTTTCTTTTACTACCAAACCCTCGATCATTTTAATTACAGGCCGGAAAGTTACACTACTTTCAAACAAAGATATATTATCAATCCCAAATACTGGGGTGGCGCAAATGCAAGTGCCCCAATCTTCGCTTTTCTCGGTGATGAACTAGTCATTGACAGCGCCACGACCGGTGTTGGGTTCATGACGGATAACGCGGCTGAATTTAAAGCGCTTTTGGTCTATATAGAGGTAATTAAAAACCCTCTAAAATTTGCCTAATAGTACCTTCTTTTTCCCTTATGTTTGCCGTGCATATGTACACATTCACGCAACTTACAAACATAAATTTGAAATCTTGCAGCATCGGTTTTATGGTGAATCAATTCCACATGGGTGGACACTCGATAAAGCACTAAAAGACGCTAATACTCGCGGATATTTCAGCTCGGCGCAAGCTCTTGCCGATTACGCGGAAATCCTTTTATATTTGAAACAGAAATTGAATGCCAAACATTCTCCGATAATTGTCAGTGGAGGATCATACGGGGGAAGTAAGTGAATACATTTTCACATGTCAGCAATATGACTACAGCTTTACATTGAATTGAAGAAAATAGCCCACTACGTATTCTAATGTACGATTCCCATTGATTATAGTAAGATGTAATAAACACACATAATCTGCCAAAAGTCCTCGTTCTTGAACATATCATGGATAGAACTTTTCCTAAAGAGTGCTAGTCATATTGACAACGACAATCCATATCAAGTTTTATATAGCTTGCCCTGAACGGCATTGAAGAAAGTGCCTACCGTCTGGTTTGCAAGAAATAGACCAACACCATATATTCTACAAATTGCTTATAAGTAGGTATTTCAATCTTCATACGTTTGATTTTCAGTGCTAGCTGCATGGCTTCGATTGAAGTACCCTCATGTGGCGCTCGGAGCATTGGCATCATCTGCTCCAATTCTCCCGACATCATGCCTCGGGATACATTCTATTCAGGAGTTGCAAATGATTTTTCGGTAATCTTAATTGCTGGAATTATACATTTTTCCTTTAGCATGCATTTTCGTTAATCAAATCGATAACTTGAATAATTGTTTGGTTAATTTTTCAGGAAGCTAGTTTTTCTTGCCACCAAACCATTAGAAGATCCTGGGAGGAAATTGATAGAGTTGCTTCTGAGCCTCATGGTCTCGCAAAATTGAGCAAAACTTTCAAAACTTGCAGGTGCATGGATGATGGAATTGGGATCATACATCATATTATATTTTAGAGACTTCTCAGAATGTTCCGTAGGATAAGTAATTTTTAGAAGATGAGAAGTTGTTAGACATGTCTAATTGGAAAGTTATAGCATACATTGACAGTGAAGTGAACCTTTGCACAATCGGTCTACCCATTCTTGATTTGAGAATTTCAGGTATCAACTCCCTCACTTACCATCAAATTTAGGGCGGATAAGTCCGCGTGTGAAAAGCCTTATTCACATTAACAATATATTCCATAATAGCACGAACTTTCACTAGACAAAGGGAATGATTCTAACATGATACAATGGTTTTAAGCTCTGATATTAATTTTAAAAACATATTGATGGATATGCTTTAGACGCGAATATACATCTAATTTTGCATATCTTTTATCTTTTGTTAGACCACTGGAAAGTTCTTCACAGCTCAAGGAGTACTTAAAATCAGTCTATGTAGTGGCTGCCCAGTACAATGATCCATTCAGACGTCCAGTGGAAGTGATATGCAATGCCATTAATGGAGCTTCTCCAAGAAATGACACTCTCAGGAAGATTTTCGCAGGCCTAGCGGCTTCCGACCGAAATTCGACCTGTTACATCAACCCACCTCCTACACCTCTATCTCAAACTGACTTGGGTTGGCATTGGCAGGTACACACTATAATCGGATATCAATTTCAACTGGTAGCTTACTACTACCAGTTGAAATTGACTCGAATTATGTATTGAACTAAGCAAATGGAGGTTGTTTGAGTTTGCAGACATGTACCGAGATTGCAGCCCTTTGGAGCATCACCAACAATACTATGTTTCAACCAGCTCCCTCTGGCCTAGATAAATTTGTGAATCGCTGCAAGAGAGACTTCAGCATCGCACCTCGGCAACACTGGATCTCTACTTATTACGGTGGTCAAGTACAATCACAAAAATAAAATCACATATATATGATACTCTTTTAATTTTCTTACACACACCAAACAACATATGACACCCTTTCATTTCTTCACTGACTATGGAAAATTGCAGGACATAAAACTTGTTTTGCACAGGTTCGCTAGTAATATTAGTTTCTCCAATGGGCTTCAAGATCCTTTTAGCAATGGAGGGTACGTATAGCATCAAAACCTATAGATTTTCATGAAAACATTACTGAATTGGACAAGATTTCAAAATAGTTCTTCCATATCATCAATTTTAGGATTTTGAGGAGTATTTCAAATTTTGTCGTCGCGGTCTACACAACTAAAGGTATGTGTTGACTCCACTCGTGTCGAACCAAAGTTAAATGGAATGGATTATCTTTCCATCTTTTGATTTATAGAAGCGGATTGTGATACTGAAATTAATGCCATGAAAATAATTTCTTGCTTGCAGGTTCTCATTGTTTGGACATATTGCCAGCTACAAAAAAAAAGATCCTAAATGGTTGGTCAAGCAGCGGAAAACCGAGGTTGAGATCATAAAAAAATGGATAGCCACATATCATGCCGATCTTCGTGCTTTTGGAAAATGCTAACATATGTCACAAGGGAATGTCATTGCCTTGAATAATGTTAATAGCATTGAGAATAAAGACCAGAGTTGTGTGCTTCGTCTATTTTCTTGGGAGAAGGGTGAATTGATATATCAAAAAAAAAAAAAAAACTTAAAAGAATAGTACCACTCTAAACAAACGGATCGTTCTCCATTTTGCTGCCCTATGCGATATAGTAGCATTCAGCTACTTAGAGGGCACAGAGGCTCCAAACCGCTCCACATGCACAAGCACACAAACACATAAACGCACACCGCTACAAGTTCAATGTAGATGCAAGTTTTTGGCAAAACCGCGCATGAAGAATCCAACCCCCAAATAAACACATCAACTCATTCAAGCATCTACGCCAGGCGATTCCACCCTATGCATGTGCCCAATCTTGTCATGCAAAAACCCAAACCGCACAACTCATTAATATCTTAGAAAATGACTCAAACAAGCTTAGAAAGAGAACAACAAACGCAGGATTATCATTATAGAGCTTAGGAATAAACAGCAGATTCATACTAATTCAAGAACAATTTGTGACATCCCGAAATTTCGGGAAAAATAAATTATCGGATGAAAAATCGGAGATTGGAAGAAAAAGAAATATGATAACGATATTAATATTATTCTTTTTCTTTTCTCTCTCTCCTCTTTCTCTTCTCCTTCACACTTCCTCCTCCTTCGGCCGAAAGTCTTCTTCCTCTCTTTTCTTCTCTCTTTTTCTCTCTCTCTCTCCCTCACGTTTCCCCTCTTTCTACGGAAACTTTCACCCCCCCCCCCCTTTTTCTCTTCTCTTTCCTCTCTCTTTCTTCTTTTTCTCCCTCTCTCTCCCACTTTTCCACCCCCTCACGTACGCCAACTTCTTCTGCTGCAATTTCCTTGCAACTTCCCCTCCATTACTTTATTCTTTCTCTCTCCTCTTCCCCCCTTTTCTCCTCTCGACGACATCACCTCCCCTCTTCTTTTCTTCTTCTCCCCCCTCACGCATTCTCCATTTCTACCGTAGCACCCCCATCCTTTTTTCACCTCCATTTATTTGCTTTCATTTTCTATAGCTCCATCATCCACTCGGCTCACCATCATCCTCACCGGTGCACGCCATCCACTCCAGCCGAGCGCCCTTGGCTTTGAGCTCAACTTCAACAAACCGTCACCGTTCGAGTTGCGAGCCTTGTGATTTCGTAGCCCTCACCACCGTCGTCGCGCTCATGTCGTCGGAATTGTCGTTGGGTGAGTTTAGCTCCTAATCCTTTGATTAGTGCCTAAACTTGCTTAGGAGGTTGATTAGGTTTAAGATTGGTTTAGGATGGCTTAAATAGAGACTAGTGACGATCTATAATAGTTAGATTAGTATTAGAATGGGTTAATATTAGTCAAATCAGGGAGATTTGCATCGTTGGGGACGATTTGGGTGAAAACAAAGGCTGTTCTTCAGAACTGGTTGTTGACACCTAAATTTTGGCGATCTGGCCATTTATTTATTGCATAGAAAATTAGGAGTTAATTTTATCCTGAAAAAAATATTAATTGCATAGCATATAGATTTAGGTGCATTTATTTTTAGTTTGCATGTTTCGTATTTATTTATTGGACCGGTGGTGGATGGGTTTGCATTAGTGGTTCTGAGCTTTAAATTGACAGGTCGGGCTAAGCCCACGAAGAGAGCAAATCGGCCCAAGCCCGTATTTTCGAAGAGATTTTACAGATTCATCTTTGCAAGATTTCAAATTTGAGAAAGATCCTTTCGCAATCTTGAATTGTATAAAAAAAAAAGAATATTATGTTTGGAAAAAAAGAAAATCTAATCGGTGGCTTATAAATAGGTTTGTCCGCTTAGGGTTCTGAGGGGGCCACACATTGAATACACGGCCACTTTTCTCGAGTGCTAGGTCAAAAATATTCAACACAAAAAAGAAGAAGAAAAGTTTCTCATGGCTTTTCCGTTTGCTCCATCGAAAGGAAGAAGAAGGAAGGCTTTTGGGTTTACTTCGTTTGTGCTTTCTGCAAAAGACAACAAAAGAAAAAGCTTTTTGGGGTAAAAGTCAGCAGAGAAGACTATTCTTCTTCTTCTCCAGCGGATCCGCCGCCTGCCTGCTCCGTTTCTGCTCTCCCTTGGCCGCGACCCAGCCGTTCTGCTGCCCCGCGGAGCTGCGTCGCCGCCACACCACAGTGACCAGCATGCCTGCCGGTTGTTGCTCACGCCAACCCACGAAGACCGCTCCTGTGACACCGCGAGCCCGCGACACTAGCAACCCGCGAAGGCCCTACCGACTCGCGCCCCAGTCCCCACTGCTGCGACGGCGCTCCGCCGGCCCGTGCCTCCTCCGCTGCAGATCCCGCGAGCAACTCCACCACCGTCGGCCCTGCCTTGCCGACGATCCGCGCCAGCTTTCCGCCGCTCCACCTCCGAACCTCTGCCTCGCCGACGCTAAAGCTCGCGGTCCCGACGAAGCCACGCCTTTGCTGCACCATGACGCCGCTTCGTTCGCCCTCATCCGAAGCCAACCGCGACCTCGTCCTGCTGCTTCGCTACTCCGCCGATCATCCGCAATCGCCCAGTGTAGATCCAGCGATCCGACTTCCCTGCTCGCCGGTCACTGCCGTCTCGCCGCGACGCGCAGCCCGCCGCGAACCACTGCTGCCCTGCTTTCGGCCTCTGCTTGACCCGATGCCCGACGTTGCCTGCTGCGTCGCCGTCGCCCACCGCCTCGCTCGAGCCAGCAGCCGGACCCGAGCCAGATCGTTGCCCCTTCCGGCCCGACACCTGCTGGACCGCCCAACGCCTGCTGGACCGCCCGACGACGTTGCTTCCTGAACCACTGTCGATGATCTTGCGTTGGCGAACGATGCCCATCGCTGCTCTCTGAGTATCTCTGTGGTGATCCGCGAACCTGTGGTGCTTCATGGCCATCCCTCCGATCACCGCTATGCTACTGAGACGTGTCAATCCCTAAAGGCATTGTTGCTGCTGAGTCCAACTGTGTGACATCTTTGCTATTTGCACGAACCCACCTTGCCCTTGTTGCCTTCACGAGCCAAGGAGCTGTTGCGGATCCCCTTCGCCAACCACGAAGAGATCGCTGCCTATTTGAGTTTGCTATCTTCCCGTGCTTCTATTTTGCAGGTGAACCGAAGTTTTCCCGTCGAGCATCGAGCCGAGCTTGTAGTACCATGGACCATCGTCTTTGGTGGAACCCGAGCAAAGTACCTCCATAATCGGCCGCCCTTTGCTTGCCCGAGCCTGCTTTCGCCAGATCTTGCCGGAGCTCCGATGGACAACCTCCCACTTCGAACGGCGATCCATTATTCCCTGGTGAAACACCATCATAGGCACCACAGCTACTGCCCTTGCACCGTCCTTAGCCATGCCGAGTCTCCATCGGAGTTCAATCTATTGATTGGATTTTTGGGAAAAATTCAAATTTAGGTAGAAATTTGTTTTATTTTATTTGATAGGTTTATTTTTAGGTAGATTTAATTTATTTAGGTAAATTTACTTTATCTTATTTTAGTTTTGATGTTTCATTTCTTTGTTTGAAATAGTTCCCAATGCATGATTGAAATTCCCGATCTATAGCTTTGATTCGCAATCAAGATTTAATTTTTATTCCATCTATAAGGCCTTAGATGGAATAATTATTCTCGCGGGAGTAAAATTGATATCTTGATCTTTAAGGCTTAAGATCAATTTATTGATTTTATTAGCAAGATAATCAAGTTTGAATTTCTAGTCGAATGGTGGATAACATTTTGATGACCATGGATGATTTGATGTTTATCTTTTATTTGTTCTGTTTATCCCGAAAATACAAAAAAAAAAATTGCATTTGCATTCCATGTAGATTAGAATTGATTTCATGATAGGTTAGTTTTTTTTTTTTTTTAAATGCAAGTTTAGAAGCTATTTAGAATAAATAGCATTTCACTTTAGTTAGATTTTTAGTGATTTTTAATTAGGAATTTTCACAAAAACAAAAAAAAATCATGCGCATGTCATGTAGGATTAGGTTCATGAAATACATGTCATTTAGTGATTACTAGATTTATGTAATTAGAACTTTTTTGTCATTAGAGTTAGGTCATTTGATTAATTAAGATTGCACATTTAATTATTGCATTTCTTTAGAAATTACCTTTACTTAGGTCATATTGTCATATCATTTCATGTTAGATTAGTAGCATGCATTGCATAAAACATTTTTTTATTTAAACAAGAGAAAATTCATAAGAAAAAGATTGAGTGATTGCGTATTAATTAGAAATCATATC
The DNA here is from genome assembly GCA_017140595.1 of Eucalyptus curtisii. Classification (NCBI taxonomy): domain Eukaryota; kingdom Viridiplantae; phylum Streptophyta; class Magnoliopsida; order Myrtales; family Myrtaceae; genus Eucalyptus; species Eucalyptus curtisii. Next base: position 828,538 of record CM029503.1, read on the forward strand.
TAGGACCGTCGAAGTGAATTCTGATCTAACATCGCAGATGCTTTCGTTGCTATAAGGTAAGTGCTGCATTTTATTTATCTGCTTTATCTGGGTGTTAAATTAGTGGTCGGCGCACGCATGATCACCTCACATGTTAGGGAAGTGAATTAAAATCAATTCAAGTTGTTTGCCAAACATTTTTTCCAAACAAAAGAGAAAGGTACCAAAAGAACGTTAGAAAAATCTAACGTAATCAAGTCCCCGAACTCATAAATCTCTGGTTTGTAGAAGTGAAATAATTCTCCAATTATCTTACTTAGGTGTCTAATCGACCTACCGAAAATATATTAGTGGCGACTCCTTATTGAAATCATTTGCATGTTAAGAACTTGAACTTAAGTCGCGAATTGGTATGGGCTTGGGAGAGCCCGAGCTAAGTTTAGGCTTAGCAATCCATTAGCCAAACCCTAGGTGGTGCACAAAAAATTGGTCGCGACACTAGTTCCTGGACGTCTGCTGTTTGCTAATTTTGTAGACTGAGATGTGTTGCGATTTTGAAGTGATTTCCTCCTGAAGAAATGTTTTAGACACCTTTAATAATAACATATATTTTTCTTAGGATTTTTGGGAATTAAAAAGAAGACGATTTTAGCTTCGTTATATTTAAACAGAAAGTCGGACTATACTGAAAATCCCGACCTGTTAGGATTCTAGGGGTATTTACTGACCCTTAGGGTTTGATTTTCCAAACAGTTTCTTCACAAAAGTTGTTTGTTACATCTTTTAGTTTAACATACTCGAATTTCATATCAAACGGACCTGTTTCGGACCCCAAACTAAGCTGATTTCGGAAAACCAACCATCTGGAAACGGACCAGATTTTGGTTCTGGATTGAGTGAGTTACTGGGCCGAATCCAGAAGGATCTGGGTCTCGGTGTCTCGTGAAAAATGTTTATTTATGTGTCCTTTGTCACATATTCAAATTTGGGAATTTTTCGAGCTCGATTGGTTAGGTTTCTGGATTTAAATTTGGAGACGCGCAAAGGCCCAGTTTCTGCCAATTACGACCGATTTTAGTTTAATGGTGGTTCTTGATGCTTTGCTTTCTTTAATTAGTGTCTTTAATGACTTGTGGATTTAATTTATTAGTTATTGAATTCTAGAATTTTACTGTTCATGACGCACTGTTCACGAGTTACTGTTCACGCGACACTGTTCACAAAACACTCTTCACGTGCACTGTTCACTCGAGAATGAAAAGTGATCTAATTTCATGTGTATTGATTCTATGAAGTGAATGGATGTGTAAATGCATAAGCATCCGTATGAATTGGGTGATGTTTTGTGCAATTGTATGGTGATTGGAAACTATTGGCATTTAATTAGAAAATACCAGGTATCAGGTTTTGGGCGCCGAAAGTGTTTTTAAATACTATATCAAACTGTGGGATTTTAAAAGAGATGACACAAATTTTCTGGTTCGATCTGACCGTGTCCTCACACACGATTATTTTACCATGCATTTCTAATATGAAGAAACTAGGCCGGGATCATCATTTTAATTGAGGTACTTGAGTGCAATGCACGGTGTCTTGGGTCGAAATTGAATGAATGCATGAATGATATGAGATGCCGTCACAAGCCTTTAGGGCCGGACGATGCTCCTTCGGGAATGCCCCAAGTTAACGGATGCCGGTCGCAGTGGAGGCTGGGTCGATGCTCCTATATGGAATGCCGTCTAGATGTAGACGTTGCCGTGCTCGATGGTGCGAGACAATGCTCGGTTATGCTGAAAGACTGTTATCTGTTGCATTGACTGGGATCCATGTGATTGATCAATGTGTGCTGTGTGGCGCACTAAAGTGCAAGAACACATGAGAATCATGGCATCTTTAGTTCTAGTCATGCATGAGTTGAGCACACTGTGTATGACATGCACGCATGAACCAATAACACATTTCACACATGCTTCCGTTGTACTGAGAACAAAGCTTTGAGGGGTGGCCTGACTGGGATGCCAGTTCGTCCGCACCAGTGCGAGGGCCAAAGAGAACAATACTAGGCTGGGATGAGGGATGGCGGTGTGTCCGCGCCTCTACCCCAGACAACGCGTTTGTGTGGCCATGGCCAAGTGAGATCGCTTGTAACACGATTTGTATGTGATTGATGAACTGCATCATCTAATGGCCATGTGCATTGCGTGTATTGTACTGAGTTATGATGTGCAGGGTATGGCATACCAGGTAAGGTTGCATGCGAACCAACTATTGATTGTTGATTGTTAATCTTTGGTTTGTTTGTGGGATGGTTCGGAAAAGATACCCCGAGTTGAGTTGGTGTACTAATCGGGGGACTAGGGGAAGAACTCGCTGAGATTTACATCTCACTGGTTATTGAATAACCATTTTCAGGTCCCTAGTGTGAAGAACCCAAAGCTTGAAGCGGAAGGGTCAGGAGCATAGGTGGCTCAGCAGTCCTTTATGAGGTAGACATTTTGTATAAGCTTAAGGTGTTTATGAAAGTGTATTTGAGTTGAAATTGGTTGTCCTACTTTTCTATCACATGTTTGTTGTTGTCAGGGGATTAGTTAATTCACTTCCGCATGTGCAATAAAATGAAAAGGGTCGGCGACGAGTCCTGGGAACGTCGCAAAATTCTATCGACTACCGAGGGATGTGCGCACGCTCGAGGTTCGGGGCGTGACACATTTGACTCCATTGTCATCTAGCTTCTTCCTCTTCTAGTTTATAACATGGGTGTAGGCAATACACCCAAAAATTCTAAAGTGATCTACTGCAAGTCTTTGGCCGCTCCAAGCTTCTTCTGGTGTCATATTTTGTACAGCTGGAGTGAGACTTTTATTCAAAATATAAATGCTCCAATTGACTACTTCAGGCTAGAAACTCTTTGGAATTCTACTTCTCCTCAAGAGACTCCATACCATACTCAGAATGGTACGATTCTTCCTCTCACATATGTCATTTTGTTGTGGTGTATAGGCCACTATAAGTTGTCTCTTAATGCCATGTTTTACAAAAAAATCTATGAACTCAAGTGAGTTGTACTCTCCACCATGATCCGTGCAGAGGAACTTTCTTTGATTTCCTTCATCTTTTTCAACAAGTGCTTTGAAGTTCTTGAAGGCTGCAAAAGCTTCAAATTTTTCTACAAAAAACACACCCAAATCTTCCGGCTAAAATCATTAATGAAGGTAATGATACACTGTTTACCTCTATTGGAAATTGGAGATATTGGTCCGCAGATATCCAAAAGGACCAACCTGGCAGATTCTTTGCTCTTTATGATTTTTCTTGTGGAAATTGAGTAGTGTTGCTTGCTAACAACACAATCTTCAATGATTTCCACAGGAGCAGAGATCTAATGAAGACCCTCCACCATCTTCTTCTTCTTTTTTTTTTGGTAGTGTTCACAACCCATCGAAATTGAGATGCCCATAGCAAAAATGCCAAAGCCAAGCTTCCTCCTTCAATCTTGCAGAGAAACATGAATTTGTAGTCTTGTGGAGATACCGTGGAAACATCCAATTGCCCGTCATTTTGACTTGGGCAATTAAACCCAATTTCTCATCTTGAATTCTGGAAATCCCACCTTTGATAGAGATTTTATATCCCTTCTCTTGCAATTGACCAGCACTTAGCATATTAGTCTTCAATTCAAAGACATACAGTACATTTGAGATGGTCTACACCGATGTCCCTTTTGGATGAATTGCCACTGTTCCTTTCCCCATCACAGACACAATAGAATTGTCTTCAAACTTCACGATATTGTGGTGCAATTCATCTAGATCGGAAAACATCTTATTGTCTGCACACTTGTGGTATGTGTGGTTGCTACAACCAATGTTGAGATACCACATGTTTGATTGAGTTTCTTCCTTCTCATATCACACCATCAAAAGAGACACTTCTTCTTTTTTCTGCAAAGTTAGTTCTTTCCACACTTTGTCTATTCAAATTAGTTTGACATTCGAATTTGTAATGCCCATACCTGTGGCATCTAAAACACTCCACTTTGGATTTATCTGCATGGCCTAAAACCAGTTGAATGTCCTCCTCCACAACCTCTTCCTATCCCTTGAGGATCATGATAGGAATGGCTTTCAGGCTTTTAATCGAAGCGAAACTGCTGCGATCGTTATTCTCTCTTCCTCTATTCGCCTTTGTTGCTAATAAAGAATTATCTCCAATTGAGGCCTTCAAAGCTTTCTCTCCTGTCTCTCGCTGTAGGAGTGTTTGTTCATAAACTAACAAGGATCCTTACAACTCATCAATGGAGAGTTCTTCAATATCCTTGACATCTTCCATGGAACAAACAACAAAGTTGAACTTTGGTGTTAAAGATCGAAGAATCTTTTCAACGACGGTGACATCCTCCATCTTGTCACCATGAATCCACATCTTATTGACAATTGCCATTATCCAGGAGAAGAAATTTGTGATTGTCTCTCCTAACTTCATTCATAACATTTCGAGCTCTGAACGAAGCATTTGAAGACGTTGCCTCTTTGCACTTGTTGAGCCTTGTTACTTCATCTTCAGGGATAAGTACACTAGAAGTGCTAAAAGTTGTGTACGGCGCTCACTTTGATGCCAAAAGTTTATAGTTAGCATCCAAACAACAAAACGACACCGTTTGACGTCTTTTCCCCAAGTAAGAACCCTAAATCCCCAAATTGAGAGAGAGAGAGAGAGAGAGAGAGAGAGAGAGAGAGAGAGAGAGAGAGAGAGAGAGAGAGAGGCATGGGCTTCCTCCTCGTGTTACTTTGACCCCCCTTCTTCCTCCTCCTTCTCCGCCCTCGCCTCCTATTCTTCCCGCCACTTCTTGCCTAAGCAACAACCTCAGCCTCCCTCGCTCACCTAGTCAAGCAACTAAGACGGTGGCCAAGTGACGGTGGCCGAGCGACGGCGGGCAAACGACGGTGGCCGAGCGATGGCAATCGGTGTTGGGCAAGGATTGGACAAAGAACCCTAATTTCAGTCCCCATATGAGCTATACGGCGTCATTTTTGTGAGGTTGTCTACGTATGACAGCAAAACGACGTCGTTTCTTAAGAAGGATGGAAAACGACGTCGTTTAAAAGCCACCACAACTTCTTCTTTTCAAATATAAAAGCTACGTAATTAATTTGGTCGGAATCTCTCGTCGATGGCAATAAAGTGATCGTTTTTTCTCCGATTTGGCACTTAAATGATCCGACTGAAACTTTTGGCACCAAAGTGAGCGCCGTACACAACTTTTGGCACTTCTAGTGTACTTTCCCTTCCTCTTCATGGAATCCCATATTTTCTTGGAGGTATCTTTGCAAAGAATTGTCTCCAAAATGGATTTATCAATTGCTTGGAAAAGGTAGTTTTTGTCCTTGAGATCCTTCAATTTTGATACATCCAAAGTTGTTCTTTGTGCTGTTGTTAACACAACTCCTTCTTCATGTTCAACAACTCATGAGGTAACAACATCCCAATACTCCTTCCATGTGAGAAAATTCTCCATTAGCATGCTCCAACGATCATAGTGACCATCAAAGTGTGGAATAGCCGATGTATGAATGTTTGTGAGGCCGTTACTGTTGCTGCAAAAATAGAATCGCTATTGAAGCAAGCTACTGCTGCTACAAATGAAAAATAGCCTGCTGCAAGACTCTTTTTTTACTACTGCAAACAAAAGTGCTTGCTGCAAAAAGCTCTTTTTGGGTTCTCACCTTTTTACAACACTCAAACACACACTTTTCCTCCTAACCTCGCTCTGAAACCATCGTTGAAATATAAAAATTAGAGACACACGGAAAGGAAGAAAAGCTGTCTGCTTAAATATTTATAAAACTAACACCATAGCCTTTATATAAGCTTTATACCAACAGGTAACTACTCACAACCCACTAACTTTAACATGTGCAACAACAGCCCCATAGAATAGGAGTACTGCTCAATAGACTACTAACACATGAAAAACAAATTAAAAAGGAAATTCCCTTATTCAACAGAAATCATCAAAAATAGTTCTCAAGGTTCGTCGAGAGAGAGAGAGAGATAGAGACAGAGACAGAGACAGAGATCCGCTGTCAAATAAGGATGGGCAGCCTCCCCCTGCCTAAGTCATTGTACCATGCAGTATTCATTTCCTCCACTCGACCGAACCTCTAAAACATGACTAGCCGTACTCCCACCTAAGAAGCACCGACACTCTCCGGAAGCTTTCGTATCGTGTCCGACACTCTGACACGCGTCCGACACGCTCTGACACGTTTCGACACATGGTCAACGAGTGTTGGGAAATCCAACACGTGGTCAACTCTTCCCAACACGCTCCGACACGCGAGTCCGAAATTCCGACACGCACGGGGTCAATTTTAAAAATTTTCAATACTTGAGGGATCAAAATATAAATATATGAAAAAATAATGAAAATAACAAAAATAAAGGAGAAGAAGAAAAGTCTCATTCTCAAGTTTCTCATTTATAAGTTGACATTCTCGTGAGTGACAATGGAACGCCCCTCTTCTCTCTTACATCGCTCCACCGCTCCCGCAGACTTAAAGTTGCGATTTTTTATTTTTTATTTTTGGCTTCTTTCCGCCTTTTGTAGGCGTCACCTGTGAGTTATCTCTTTTAGTTTATGTCATTATCTTGTGAGTTATCTCTTACATTTTCCATGGCGAATTTAGTTATTTCCTTTTCTTTTGGTCGTACTTCGAGAGTTCTTGTTCTAAATTTTCATTTTTCTCGAACCTTGTTTTGTAGAGGAGCTCTAAGCCAGTCTATATCATGAACTCCGAACTCTGTTTAGGACTATAAGAAATCTCATTAATTTCCGACAAGTGTAAGAAAACATGACACGTTCCTTCAAATTTACTCTTTTGTGTTTGCAATTTTTGAATTTCTTAATCAGTCTTTATTAAATTAAAATAATGAATGATAATAACAAATGTTGAATTAATATTTTTAGTATAATAACAAATGTTGAATTAATATTTTTAGTATAGATTAATTATATCCTCTTTTTATTGTTACTTTTTTGCATTTATATATAAAAAAATATTTAATATATAACGTGTCCGAACGTGTCAAAATTCTCTATTTTTTGAGAACTAACGTGTCGGCGTGTCATGTCGTGTCGTGTCGCGTGTCGCGTGTCCGTGTCGGTGCTACATAGACTCCCACAATCTTATTCCCTCCACCCACGTGCCAAACGTGTCCAATCACAAATGCTCTCCGACGTGGCCATCGCCAGCTCAGCAGCGAAACATCGATTCGCTCCTTCGCATGCATCCGATCGCATGCATCCGAGCCAATGTCCATGTTCCTCTGAACTTCTAAGCAAAACGTTGTCCATTCTATAACTTATTCACGGATTGTTGGAGTTACTTCCAGTCACTTGGGATGTCTTGCTTCCTGTTAGTGTCAATACAGAGAAGAAAGATATCAGACTAGAAAAGTCGAAGGAGATTGAAACTCCTGCTATGATCGGCAAATAACTTATTAATGGTCCTGAAGTGGTTATTGTTCCACAGACTCCATCGAATCTGCGATCTGTTGCTGCTGATTCTATTGAAGGCCAGTCGATCCTTCATCAGTACTTCAAGATTTTCCATGACAATTTTGTGGAACATGCACCTAAGGTAAGGACATGTTCTTTAATTCTAGGATAGAGAATTATGGATTAATTGACCTTTGGCGATTCATTAAGTAGGTTGGCATGCTCCTCTTCTTCTCTTTCCCAGGGGCCCGTTTTTGGTTATTGTGACTTTTAACTGTAGTTCTATTTTTTGACTTCATCTGTACTGTAATTAAGGATCTGATTTTATATATAACGAGCTTGTTAGCACTAAACATAAGCTAAAAATTTCCTGCCAAATTTCAAATATTGTCCAAATATCGAAATGTTATGAAAAAGTTATGCACGGATTGACATGTCAATGGTCTTATGTTTTGAAAGTTTCAAATGTTTCAAGTTGAAAAAAGTCAAAGGTCTAGATTAAGCACAAGTCAAAATGTGAAAGTCAATCTAGACTTGATGACTTATTGAACTCTTATAACTTAGTGCAAAGTTATAGACATTCGCATTTGAAGTCAGTTTTTCCACTAAATGTCGTACCATAAAAGTCATCTAGCTTGTCTGCCATAAACCCTATTTGATAGCCTCCCGAAACCCTATTCCTTTGTGTTCCTGTGCATATTGGTGCGTGACTGCCTAATGTTTCTCAAAAGAACTTTTTGAAGCTCCGCTCCAACCTTAATTTTTCAGGATTTCTCCCCTGGTTGATTTCATTTGGTTTACCAGCCAAATGTCATATGTTTATTTTTGGATCCCTCATAAAGTTGAGGCACAGGAGAGGCTTTTAGTCGCTAGCTCATTGGCAGGAAGATCAAGTCACTGATGATCATGTAAATCTTATCTTCCAGGTTTACTTTGAGCTTAAGCATCATGCCCCGCAGCTAAAGCAAATAATTGATGACCAGCATGCTCGTTTAGTTGAGGCACAGAAGAGGCTTTTGAAAGTTGAGAGAAAGCAGACAATGTTGGATGAAAGGATAGATCATGCAGTCCAGCAGCACGAGATTCTGGATGAACATTTAAAATGTTTAAGTAAGCTACATGTAGCTCACAAGAAACCACTCTCTAGAGCTGAGCGAGACTTCAAGTCCGAGCCTGGTAATCAATATCTTTACAGCTGCTTAAATAGTTAATCCCAAGTCATCAACTATTATATTTGCTGAGATCAAAGAGATAAATTGCTCACTTCTCAGTTTCATTTGATACCAGTATGTCATGGTTACTAGTTGATTGTCTGCAATTATACCTGTTGAGTTGATTCGAACCCCTTGTTTTTATGAATCGGCTTTTTTTGCGGTAATGCAGACCATTTTGCAGGAGTGGAGTTGGACGCTTTGCATTCATCTATAGATTCTATATCTGCGCGGCTACAAAGGTAAACTCAATCAACAAAGAAAGAGGAGACATCAAAAAAGAAGTCCCTTGTTCCAGACAACCAGATCTCTCAATTAAAATCCACCCTCGAGAAACTTTCCCTCCTCAACAGCGACAACTTGAAAGAGGTCAATCCCATCGAAAAAGCTATAAGCAGCAAGGAGAAACAGTAGTGCGCTTTCTCTGCTAGAATCACTCGGGAAGCGTCTCAGCGACGAACGTGACAATTCAAAATCTCAAAGGGAGAGATGCGTTGTCATTTTGCTCTGGAGGTGTCTTCATGATCTATACCAGTCTCTGCTGGCTTTCGATTTGGGTCTACATTCCGTGGAATGATCTTACAGGCTTCTTTTGTGTTGCATATAATCATTCTGTAGAACGCAAGCGATGTATCAAAGCCAGCTAGACTCAAAAGAACTGTACAAGCGCAGTTAACTGTTAATTAAATCTTTCACAAGATGTGAAATTCATATCTTAGTGAGTGACCCACTTATCTTTTGAGTAATTTGATTTTTTTCTGGTAGTACTAATCTTGACTATACTACCAATGGAGCGCAATGATCATGGTTATAAAATTGTGTGAAGTTTTAAAATTGTGCAATGACCATAGTTTTGGAATTAGTGGAATGGTGGGTTGGACAGTCGTTGCTCGTTCCGTGTACTCAACGAGCAAAGTTTTAAAATTGTGCTCGTGTATCTGTCTTCCCATCTCTCCCCGTCTGCTTCGGAAGTGCCCTGCAAGTTTCTTCTTGGTTGTTGCGCTGGTTCGTCCATTGACCGAGGAACCATCTCAACCTTAACGAGCAAGATGAGCAATGGAATTAACTGTCTCCTGCAAATTATAGGCTTCTAGATTGTGTACTGTTCAAAGCGGCCATGCGTGGAGTCATTTTCCATAACCTAGATAGGTAGGGTTCTGGCGTTTGTATCCTTCGCACTTTTCAAGACTTCATATTAAATAAAGTTCGTCTCTCTTCCGCTGCCGGAGCATGGTTTTGCCTAACCACGTAACTACGCTTGGATTTGGCAACATATATTTATTTTTAGGAGTCGAAAACCATAGATTAGAAACCGTTATGCGTGACGTCTTTGCATCCACCCGCTGTTGGAAAATTTTTGGAGTCAAATGGTGGTTCTTGTCGTGTGTAAACCTGACAAACCAGAGGTTCCAAAACTAATTTCCGCTTACACGAGAAAACATAGAAGGAGCTAACCAGTGTTAGCGGCATTGAGCGTAAGGCATTTCCGTGTCTTTTAGCATCGGCTTGTCGTAGCAGTACAATTACATACGACATCTAGTTGTATAAGAGTCTCAACAAACTTTAAGCCTAATGAGCTACGCGGGACTGCTACTGGTGTGTAGGGCAACTAAGGATGCATAGAGACCATCCTTGATGTTGATCAAAATCTCATGCTTTCCTTTATCGACGATGACTCCATTTTCAATTGCCACGACCACGTCCACATTCTTGATTGTGGACAACCTATGAGCCACCACAAGTATAGTTTGGTTCACCTGACGCAGTCCAACACTTGAGCCACCTTCTCAGATTCCATATTCGGCACACTCATAGCCTCGTCAAGCGGAAACATTTTAGTACTTTAAACTAAAGGGCCAGCAATAGCCACTCGTTGCTTTTGACCACTCGACAACAGACCCCTACCATAGTAGCATATCCCCGGACATTAATTTCATACAGAAAAAATAAGATAAGCCCATTTGAAAGCAAATATAAGTCAAGTACACAGAATAAGTAACGGCTGTCTTACCTGTTGCAGTCCACTAATGAACTTGTGGGTGTTTGCTAAATCTGATGTGGCGAGTGTCGGGAATTACTGATTCCCTAAAATGGATTCCACACACTAAATCGAACCCCTAAAACGAATGCGGAAGACGAGCCCAAGAATAACATATATCACCGATCAAAGACACACCACAGAATTGAGCGTACCTTATTATTCACGGAGTAAACACCAACGTTGAAGTTTGAGGAAGAATCCTGATCCCGTTCTACCGAGGAGCATGCTGTTGCTAGTAGGGGGAGAGAAACAGAACGTACTGTTCTTTTCTGTTTTCTTCTTGGAGGGAGAGAGAGAGAGTGAAACGTCTTAGGAAAAAGGGGGTCTTAACGTACGTACGTTGAAGGGGTACTTCCATTTTCCTTTTCTCTCTCTTACATCTTCTCCAACAGACGTAACTCTTCAACGTGTAATGTTCCCTCAAAAGACACAACCCCTCGTATCTAAACAACGCAACATTTCATATTGCAGCCGTTCCTCCATGGGCCCTTACCTAGCGGGCCGGGCTTTTAGGCCCATCATCTCAATTAAATAACCCATCATTTCCCACTCACACATGGTGGACTGAACAGGATCCTCTTTACCTCTCTGCAACATTCATACCAGTGAATAATCCGTGCGACCAGCATACCTTGAGAACTCGTTGCCATACATCTGTTAGGAATATACAGCAGCTCATAATGGGTATCACACTCTGAGTAGATTTAGTATGCAGTACCCTAGATCGATCGATCACATTTATATCTCTCTTGATCTCCTTTTAAACAATGATGTATTGTATTCACAATTACGATTATCCCAAAGACAGTCATAATTGGTCGACCAGTGAATAAAAAACTTAGAATGTGATTCTCCATATTCGATCTTCCTCTTTCCTTCAAACTCTCAATTTCAGTTCAGCTAGCTTTTCTAGAAATGTTCCATCAGATCGAATCAATTCATGATCATTGGCAACATCCTAAGATAGCAAACACTGAATAGAAATCTTGAGAATAAGCAAGAGTCATGAGGGCACAAAAATTGAGGAACACTTTTCCTCAAGAGTCTCATACGGCATAAAAGTTGAGATCAAACTTTTGCCACTCTTATTGGTCGTCTCATGCATACGTAGTATGAAATACGTATTACGGTATTAATTCATTTCCCATGGAGCGTATGTCTACACCATCAATACCCTACAGATGATAGTTCAGACATACCTAATGTCTAACTTGAGTTCACATATCTACTCATTCACATAATTCATCAGAACTCACATCTGGCATCATAGACAGATAAAGTAAAATGTGTGGGTTATTTTACTTTCGAACATAGTAAATATTATGTCCTCATCTTAACACTTAGTTAAGGCGACATATATGTTTTAAGCTTGAGCTCTCAATTATCACCTAGATAATAAGCTTAAAAACCGTCTCATCTGTCACGCCCCGACGCTCGGTCATGTGACCATCCTTCAGCTTTGGTCGATTTTAAAATGCGATATCCCAGGACTGTGTATCGCCGACCCTTTCATTTATATATGCACATGCGGAAGCAGTTATAAAAATCCCCAGACAATAAAGCAATGGGATATACAAGTAGGACTAGAAAGTTGAATCAAAACCAACACCCTTATGTACATCTACAACGACTCGACCATACATGTACATATACAAGCCATGCTAAAACAGTTGGTTTCTACTCAAATAGATTCTACAGCCAAAATCATCGATAGGATTGGCGACTCAATTCTCATCGTCCTACTCGGATCATCCTCGTAGTTCTCCTCCGCATACTCCTCTTCGAGTTCTTTCTCCTCGGGTTCTTCATCGTGGTCCCGAAATGTTATCCCACAACCGGATGAGACTATGTCTCGCAAGTTCTACCCCTAAGACCCGATTAGTAAACTAATACATCTTGGGGTTGCCTATGCACAACATGAGTCAGAGGACTTACCTTGGCCTCAGATTCCACCTGCATATTAGCACAGATCCAATAAACATCCAAGCAATCACATCACTGATCAAAGCATCGATCAATCGACCTAGTCGATTACACGCCAACAAGACCACTCACGGTCATTTCCATTCAATCAATCAATTCACAACATCCAATCAAAGCAAGGATCAATCGACCTAGTCGATTTCATGCCAATCCGACCATTCTCCGGTCGTCTCACTTAATCAGTCTCAAATCTTCTCACGGCTCAACGAGCATAGTCTATCAAACTTCTTGACTACAAATTACGGTCCGAAGGACGCGACCTATCTTTAGGTGGCAATTTACGGCCCAACGGGCGCGACCTCTATCAGGTGGCAATTTACGGCCCAACGGGCGCGACCGACTCCAAATTCGGTGGCAAAACTCGGCCCCACTGGCACAACCATACTTTGGCATTTTTCGAGGTTCAACTCACAACCTCTCACAGTCCAATTCTAATTGAACACCGACATTGATCAATTTTGGGATAAATCCTCACATACTCATCAACTCACTAAATTTCCACAAACCAAAGTGCTCAATTAAATAAACAAAAGCACCACCGAAATCAGCACGTAATTCTGGTCACCACCATCCTAGTTGAATTTCCGGAAAATAAATAATTAAATAATTAATTCCGAAAATTAAATAAATAAATACAATAAATTCAATTTAGCACAATATAAAGCTCAATTAAATAAATGGGCTGCACCACGATCATCAGCATAAAATTCCGATCACTGGCCATCCTAGTTGAATTTCCGGAAAATAAATAATTACATAATTAATTTCGAAAATTAATATTTAAATCCTAAAAATTCCACTTAAGCCCGAATTGCCTAATTAACACCCGATAAGAGTCGGGAAAATCCCAAGAAGCATCCAATAAATACTATAGGCAATTCTCTATCTAAGTACACTAACCACCTAACTAATATGCAATGCAATTAACTAATAATCACTAATCAATTCTAATCTAACCACCTAATTACACTTAACTAACACTAATCAACCTTTAGGTATAATTAGCAAACTAAGAAGGCATTAGTGAGCAAAACTCACACAAAACGACGAGATCGACGCGAGGATCGACTTTCCTCAAAGCGGGCCGAGCATCCGGGCTCGGGAAGACGGCCAAAACGGGCCAAAACGCTGCTATCATACCCATTTCTGCAACCTTCTGCTCACTGCTGGTTGGGGCGGATCCGGGGCTGGAACAGCAACCACTATCTCGGACTCCCTCTGCAACTTTGAAAAACTGGACTGCTGGAGGAGAGACAGAGCTGAACGGGCTTGGCCGGAGCTCCGGTGAGGGGTTGGCCGGCAACCGGCAGCACTCGGGGGTTGAGGGGGACCTTCTGGTGGTTGGTATGGGTGGAGGTAGGGTTGGAATGGAAGAAAAACGGAAGAAAACGCTGAAATGGCGAAACCGGGCAAACTGCCAGGAGGACCGACGGACCGGCGACCGGTAACTTCACGACGGCGTACCAGACGGACGGCGGATCCGTTCAGGGCGAGGTTGGGCTCGTTGGAACGTTCTGGATGTCCTCTTCGTAGCAATGGGTGGCTTGTTCACTGGTTCAATCGGGAAGTTAACTTTTTATATGGATCTTTGGCAAAAGGTCGGCTGGAGCAGAAACTGGAACGAGGGGAAAACAGAGGAGGAAAACGGCCGACGGTGGCCTTGCGGGCATGCGACGGTGGAGGGGCTGGTGTGCTCGGTTTTCTCTGGTTCTCTCAAGGTCTCTCCAAGCCACCACAATGGAGAAAGCCTCAATTCAAGGAGGAAGAAGAGCTGCTGAACAAGGGGACCCCAAAGGGTCCTTAGCTTTCAACACTTGTCTCTCTCTCCTTGGCTTGCCCCCACCATCCATGGCCCTCACCCTCTGCCCTTTGCAGCCACCAATCTTCCCCAACAAGCTTGGTTGAGTGTCCAAAATGTTGTGTGCCATGGGAGTTACGAATTTTGGACATTTGTACTTCAAATCCAATCAATTCTCTCTTAATTCCAATCAATTGAAGCTCAATTGAAGCTCAAATAAATCGGTCCATGTGTCCTCGACCTTCTTATGAATTTTTCCCGTCAAATGATCCAACTTGCATCCCAAAAATTCGATCAAAAACGGCCCTCTAACAATCTCGAACAAAAACGGCCTTACTTTGCTTTTCTGCCAAAAATCTCGGTTTGTAGAAAAATCTTCTGAGGATGAGCCAACGTTCCTAAAATGAATTGTGACATGACAGAACCTTCAATTTCTGAAATCGAGTTCAATTTCTCGGTTAATTTCAATCTGGCGCGACTTTAGCGCGTCCTAACCTACCGGGTAGCTTTTAGGAATTTTCAGTGCAATTGACATGTGGTTGATTATTTTCAAGCCACAATGTGCATCTTCGACACATTGGCGACTCTCGGTTGTCGTAGAAATCTCAAGGTTTCAAATACGGACACAGGGTACTCAAAACGACAGAAGAATCAAATTTAGTGCCGGTCGACGAGGATATTGCGATCGGTGGAATCACCCACACTCTGATCACATATCTCAGTCGAATCGACCTATTACTAATCTCTGTTCGATTCTGACAGTGTGGTAATGATCCTTGCAAATTAATATGGTCGAGCAGTCGGTTCCTAGTCGAATTCTCAAGTCTATTGCATTTAGATTCCTTAACGGCTTCACCTGATAGACTAGTTATCTCATGAGTGGCCAACTCAGAGAAGAGAGCTATAAGCGCACAGATGAAAGGCTCGACTTATTCAATTGAAACCATAATTGAAAAATCGGGATGTCACATCATCTCTATTTATCACATAGTAAATAGAGGCGATAACCCGTGTGAGTGGGCTAATCTTTTATCTGTCCGACATACTTTCTCAACTTTATATAATGCACTAAGCATTAAGATGCATAATCGTCAAATAAAGATTCATAGGCATTAATAATGAAAAAAACACAAATTCATTAAATGTGAACACTTCAGGGAAATTATAATATTTAATACATCAGCCTCTACGCAGTCCTAAAGATTTTACATGACCACAAAACACTTCTATAGGTATTGGTTTTGTCATAGGATCTGCTACCATTCTATGCGTAGATATGTACTGTAAGTTCACATCCTTTCATGCAACCATGTCCTTGACAAAATTGTACTTTGTATCTATATGTTTGGTTTTGCCATGATATTTTGGATCTTTGGTGTACGCTATAGCTGCTTGGCTATCACAGTTAACCAATAATGGATTTGCAGCATACTCAATAACACCTAAATGATCCAAAAATCTCTTAAGCCAAATACCTTCTTGTACTGCTGCTGATAATGCCACGAACTTAGCTTCCATCGTGGACAAGGCTATACACGTTTGCTTCTTACTGCTCCATGATATGGCGCCATTATTCAGTAAGAAAGCAAATCCAGAGGTAGATTTCCTTTCATCTAAATCTCCTCCCCAATCAAAGATCTCGAATAGCCTTCAAGTCGCAGATCCTTTCCTTGGTAATTCAGCTTGTAATCAGCAGCCTTCGATACCTCAGTATTCTTTTAACGGCTTTCCAATGTGTTTGACCTGGATTGGATTGGTATCTACTCACCATTCCAACTACAAAACAAATGTCAGGTCTTGTACACATCATAGCGTACATCAAGCTCCCAACAGCACTAGCATAAGGAACATGTTTCTTTTGTTCCTTCTCTTGTGGAGTCCTTGGACACAGTCTATGGCTCAATCCTTCACCCTTTGCAATAGGAGTATCTATGGGTTTACAATTTTGCATACGAAATTGTTCAAGAACCTTATTTATATATGTTTCTTGCGAAAGAGATAATGACCTCTTCGAACGATCTCTTGAAATCTTAACTCCAAGAATGTATGCAGCCTCACCCATATCTTTCATCTCAAAGTTGGAAGATAACCAACTCTTAACAATATTAACAAACTCCATATTGCTTCCGGCAATTAGTATATCATCAACGTATAATGATATGATCACAAATTGATCCTTAGATCTTTTGATATATACACAATGATCCTCATTAATCATTGTAAAATCATATGCCATTATGGTATTATGAAAACGTATATACCATTGTCTTGATGACTGCTTAAGGCTATATATCGATCTCAAAAGTCGATATACATTTTCTTCTTGGCCTTTCATAATGAAACCAGCAAGTTGTTTCATATATATTTCTTCATCTAATTCTTCATTGAGAAAAGCAGTCTTTACATCCATTTGATATAACTCAAGATCCATACTTGCCACTATTGCCAGAATAAAGCGAATCGAAGTAAATCTCACTACAGGAGAAAATGTTTCTTCATAATCAATTCCTTCATGTTGATTATACCCCTTCACCACAAGGCGAGCTTTATGTCTTTCTATCGAGCCATCAACTTTACGCTTAATTTTGAGAACCCACTTGTTCCCAATAGCTTTGCGTCCTTTTGGAAGATCAGTCAGTTCCCAAACATGGTTTGACTTCATTGACTCCATCTCCTCTTCCATTGCATGCATCCATTTTTCCTTACTAGGGCAATTTAGAACCTCATTAACCTTTCTTGGCTGATCCTCATCTTGTGGAGCAACCATAAAAGTTTCCCCTTCAATGTCAAAGCGTCGTCGGGGAATACTTTTGCGACTTATTCGCCGTATGAGAGATTGTACACTTTGTACATCATTCCCCATCATGCTCCCACTCGGATTAGATAATGACGATATCATCTCATCATGTGGTTGTAATTGAGAGTGAGTTGAATTAAATTCATCACTTCTCATGTTACTCCCACTTGGACGAACTCCACTAAGTTCATTATCTTGATCCAAGATTTCAAATAGGAAGTAATCCTCACATATTTCGCCCTTCTTAGGAAATTCATTCTCTAAGAATGTGACATCCCGTGATTCGAATTCAGTTATACTTCCACTTTCCTGCTCACCTATGAACACATACCCTTTCGAGTGTTCAGAGTATCTTATGAAGATACTCTTCTTTCCTTTGGGACCCAATTTTCCAAACTTGTGAGAGGGCTCATGAGTATAGGCAGCACAACCCCATGGCTTAAGAAAACTTAAGTTCGGTTTTCTACTTGTCCATAACTCATATGGAGTGGAAGTAACTGATTTGGAAGGCACCCGGTTAAGTATATAGGCAGCAGTCAATAACGCATCACTCCAAAAAGTGATAGGTAAGTTAGCATGCGCCATCATGGACCTAACCATTTCCAGTAGGGTTCTATTCCTTCTTTCCGCAACACCATTTTGTTGAGGAATATATGGAATAGACAACTGTCTTTCTATTCCCTTTTCATCACATAATTTTCTGAACTCATCAGACAAATATTCTTGACCTCGATCGGATCTTAATACTTTTATTTTCTTGTCTAATTGATTTTCTACCAAGTTCATAAACCTTTTGAAACAACTTAATGCTTCAGATTAATGAGAAATCAAATAGACATATCCGAATCGAGTATAATCATCTATAAATGTGATGAAATAAACAGCCTCATGCCTTCCTCTCACATTCATCGGACCACAGACGTCAAAATGAATTAATTGCAAAGGAAATTCAGCTCTTGTACCTTTTCCAAACGGTTTCCTTGTCGTTTTCCCTACTAGGTAATACTCACATATAGGCAAATCGATTTTTTCAATATTGCCCAACAAGCCCTCTTTGGATAGCCTATTCATACGTTGTTGGCCAATATGATCAAGTCTAGCATACCACACACTCACATCATTATCATATGGATTAGAAGATGTGAAAATGGAATAACAAACATTGGCATTACTATAGTTAACATTTAATACAACAAAACCATATAGAAATTAACCACAACCATAGTAATTTGTATCCAAATACAAATCTACACCACTATTATGGAAGTTCATATTAAAACCAAGCTTAACCAACACTAAGACAGACACTAAATTCCGACGAATCTCCGGAGAATACAACATATCATGTAGGAACAAAGTGCGTCCACCACGCATGTTCAATTGACAGATGCCAATTTCTTTTACTTCAGCTCTGGAGTTGTTTCCTACATAGATCCACTTAGTTCCAGTTGGTACTCGTCGGAATTCCACGAAGGATTCTCTATCCTTCGCTACATGGTCTGTCGCTTCCGAATCTACAGTCCACAAAGGATTAGATTCAGTTAAGAATACAGAACTTGACACATTAGCAAAGTTCTTAAGAGTACAAGGGATGACTACCTTCTTTGGCTCACGACAGTCGCGAGCATAGTGACCCTTCTGGTCACAGTTGTAACACTTCACCCTTGAAATACTCTTTACTCGAGGACGTTTTCCTCTCTTATGTTGGTTAACTTTTGGTTTCTTGCAAGAATGACTTGATCCCTTGCATTTCCACATATTGAACGAATCAATGCGCTTGCGCTTAGAGCCCAAAGCCCCTTCTGAGCTGAAAGCAATACAGCAAATATCTGTATCCCGCTCAAATGTCTTGAGGCGGTCCTCTACTAGCTCAAGGTGGCGCACAGCATCCTCAAGTTCTTCCATAACATGGTCAAGAGCTTTTAGTGCTTCATGTTTTTCAAGCACATATTGAATTTTCTTATTCAATATTTCACAATTCTCGCCGTTCAATTTGTCTTCTTTGTTCAAATCAGCAAATATGTTCTTAGTTGCTGAAGCCATTGATCTGAACACATCAGACACATATGCACGAATTATTAATGCCTATCATCTATGCATCCATTTTGCACAAACCTATCATATTAATGAATAATTTCAAGTAAGGTTTCAGAATCAAAATGTCACTATGTTTCCAATCATCATCCAAAAATCCTAACTTGGAATTATTATTAATATAATCTTCTATGCAAAATAAATTCTTTAAAGTTACGAAAACTTCTATGAACTACCCACAACAGTTAATTAATAACAGAAGCAAATAATATTTGACATCCAATAATGATAGAATAATAATGTTTTCACATAATACAACTAACATATCAGTTGCTACACCAACAACAACTAGGTAGAAAACATTTACATAAGATGTCCATAAAGCATACTAAATAAAAAACATCTCGAAACATCTAAAACCAAGTCATTATACTACGAACAGGGAAAGCTTCTACTTGGTTCAATTTCTTGTTCTTTTCTTTTGTAAAATTTTCAGGCATTCTTGACAACCACGGAAAAACTGACGGATATCCCTTAGGATTTCTCCTTCGCACGTTCAACCCCCGCCTAATCAAAGTCATTCCTTGGGTCGTAGTCTTTGTGGCTCCAACCCGATGATATTCATCTACAAAAGCCATCACCATACTCTTATACCTAGTGGCTTTGTTAACCTCCCATAAGCGATTTAACATTCCTTGCCATTCTGGTGGAAGAGTGTTCATGAAAAATCGCACCATCTGACAATCTGGCATGGGATAACCGTTCCATATGACTTCTTGTATCTTTTTGTTGACCTCAAGAATATGATCAATTATATTGTCACTCTCCCATCGATAAACATTCAAATCGGCTAGTGTCATTGAAAGCCTTTCCTCTTGTTCATCTGTAATTTTGCGAATAGATGCTCGCGCCTTACGAGGAGGCATTGTACTTGCAACAAATGCAGAATAAAAAAGGATTAACATGTAATCCATAACGAACAAAAAGAGAAAATACATAATTTTCCATGTTTTCTGCAACAAATGCAAAACAAAAATGGATTACATATAATCCACATTGACTTAATTGGGAAAAAAGAAAACACATTCCTTTTTCTTTTCTTTTTTCTTTTTTTTTGGGTCAACGGTCAAAGTTAACGGTCAACGGTCAGACGGGTCGAGGTCAACGGGTCGAAGTCAACGGGTCGGGTCGGGTCGAGTCGGTCGGACCGGTCGGGCTGAACGGACCGGGTCGGACGAACCGACCGGCACGTGCCACGCGCGTGCGTGGCTGACGTCACGATGACATCAGTCGACGCCTGCGTGGCACGCGCCCACACCCCGCGCGTGCGTGGCACGCGCCTTCGGCTGAAAAGGCGCGTGCGACGCATGTGGCATCCAAAAATTTCATAGTAATCCCTAGATACACTGTGAACCATGATTAAGTATCGGAAGTACCATTGAACTATATTATAGTCATTAGACCGACGGATTTCAATTAAACAAGGCCGAGCATTGAATGGACTGTTGTTTTGATTGGGAATATAGCATATGCTCATGAATGATCTAGGTTGTGCTAAAAGATGAATTGATGAGAAAATTTCTATTCATGGCCATGTACTCTATAAGTTGGATTACTATCAATTATTATTGCAGAATTTTATGGCCATGTGAATAATTGTAATTAAGTAAATATAAGTGGAGATTAAGGTGGATTATTAGGAGAAGGTGTGGGCTGATTTCTTAAGGCCCAAAACCAGCCCATAACCCCCCTCCCCACCGTTCGGTCGACCAAGGCCTGGCCCAAGCCCGGCCCATTAAGGCCACCTCTTTGCATGAAAATTGGCAAGAGAGATCAACCAAGTGTCCAATGCCATGCAAAACCTCATGATTACTAGCTAATCATGAGGGTGAAAGAAAGAAAATTAGAGAGAGAGGGGGCGGAATGGACGAGGTAGCAACCGAGAGAGAGAGAGAGAGAGAGAGAGTAAGACCGAGAGGAGAGTTCGAGCGTGAGCCGCAAATGGGAAGAGGAAGACCGTCGACGCCGCCTAGCTCCGCCGTCAATCAAGCTCGCCGAAAGCCTCGTGTTGCCGTTAGCTTGCTGTGGACTTAAGACAAGTGAAGTCCCTTGATCTACATGGTGCATGCTGTGGTTGTGTGTGAAGTAGATTTCGGATGAGCTAAGTGTTAGAATCTTCGAAATTTGGGAGTTATATCTTAGGCTAGTAAGCTGTTCTATGGAAAACAGCTTGACCTCTAGTGATTCCGCGAATTTTAGGTGAATATCTAGTCGAAATCTCACTTCGTGACCTTGATGAAAGTTGTATAAGACTTTTTGGAGAGTAACATATCAAAATTTGAGAGGAAAAGAACAAGTATTTGTTGGTGAAACCATTTTTCTTCAAAGATACTAGATCTGGAAACTGTTATGTTGACCTATTGTGACTCTGTGAATTTTGTGCTAATTTCCAGTCCGAATTTGATCTTGTGTTTGATAAGAGTTGTAGGAGACATCTTGAGGAGTAACATACTAAAATTTGAGAATAAACGGACAAGTATTGATTGAGGAAAACGATTTTCTTTGAAGAGGATGAATCTGGACAGTGAACCGAGAGTTGGGGAGAGTTATAAAAATTATAACTTTTAATCCAGAAGGAATTAGACTTCTATTTCTTCATGGAACTTTTATCTCTAGGTCTTAATTATAACATGTTAAAATATCAAAATTTTAAGAGTTCATTTAAGGGCTTAATCGAAATTATTTCCGAAACTGTGCAATGGTGATATTGAAATTTTAAGGCTGTGATGCATGAACCATAGCGACTCGTACGAAGCTCTTTTGACATGGTGTTCTTCATGAAATATTTTCCTCTAGATCTCGTTTATGACATGTTAAATTTTCAGAATTTATTAAGATCATTTACTAATTTTTCCATAATTTTAATTGAAGAAGTGCATTCTGTTTTATCCGAAAATTTGTTTTATTTTCAAGAATAAATGAATTGCTCTATGAGATGTGATATATTGGGTTGTTATTTATACAGAATATGTGGTGACATTTAGCATATCATGTGATATCAAAAAGTTGATTTAAACCTCTGACATTATTGCATCAAATGCTATGTTGAAAGTGAGATATATATGTGAATATACATTGAGATGTTGATGATACCGTCGGACCCTTGAGTCGACGATGCCCAGAGGTGTGTGCCGGGGATTCCTCGTGATGCCAGTTGGGGTGCGAGATGCTCGGAGGTTCCTCGCGATGTCAGATTGGGTGCGACCGATATGAGGGATGCAAACACTGGTCCATGGAAGAAAAATGAGATCCTTTTGCAAATAAATCAACATGGAAATTGAATCATGCGCATGTGTGTGCATATGGCCTGGTGTATAAATTATCTATGAACTGGAATTGGTATTGTTTGATTTTCGGAAGTGTGATCACCAAGGCATTGAATGGATCTCACGGTGATATATGCACGACTGCATGGTGATATATGCACGACTGCATGGATAATATGTGCTTTACTCGTGATACCTTGGTTGTCTTGCTTGTTGCACTGTGTAGTTTGATAGATCTTTACTGCTGAGTGGTTGTACTCACCCCTTTTGGGGACTAACATTTCAGATTGAGAGATGCCTCTGTCACCGGTCACGCGTGGTACTTTTTATGGCTTACCGTCCGATGTTGAGGTCGAGTGCTTGGAGCACCCCTGTGTTGGTGTCCGTGGACTGGTGTTTATCCAAGTTTGAGTTTTAGTTATGTATGATGTGGGTCTATCTGATGGCCCTGTAGTCCAGGAGTTCCTGTCCGTGCATGTTCGAGCGACGGGATGATGATAAGGATGCTGCCGCCGCCGCCAGCCGATGCACCGGGCTAGGTGTGATTGCGCATGTGACTGGGAGAGGATGACACTTTTTGGATAGCCGACACTAGATGATGGATTGATGTACATGTCTGATGTGGGGTCGGGTACTTTTGGGTTATAGCCGAACTTAGTTAAAGCCTTGGCCTTTTGTTGTACCGACTCTAGATGTCCATCATAGTTATGTAAATAAAAGTGGCTCAGCTCTATCTTTTATATGATGCGTAGTTGGTGTGCATTGCATTATTTTGTTGGAGTATGGGATAGGGAAATTTGATTATGCTTCCATTATATGAACTGCGCTGGGACCAATTCGAATGATTTAACCCCCAGGATTTGTGGACCCACTATAATTAAATGGTATCAGAGTGATATGTTAATAGGATAAGTGAAAGGTACGTGTGGTGACCCTAACGGATCGGGGGCCGTCAAGGGGTGCCATAACGCACACGCCTGTGGAAGACCGAATCGGCGCGTGCCCCGTTCCTTCCGGCCGCGCGTGGCGGTGCGTCCAGTGGACCCCGACGGCGATCCGCCACTCGTTTTTCTCGTATCAACAAGAGCTTCAATCCTACGCTTTCAGAAACGATTTTCGACTTACAGAAAATCAAAAAACGGGGTGAACAGTGTACGGGTGTTGGGATTATCTATCCCCAATCGGCCGACAGCGGTGTTTCTCGAATTTCGACCAAAAAAATAATTCAACAACATAAAAAGGGGATCGGGAAACATGAACTACGGCTCTGATACCAATGTTGGGAATTACTGATTCCCTAAAACGAATTCGATACTAAATCGAACCCCTGAAACGAATGCGGAAGACGAGCCCAAGAATAACATGTATCACCGATCAAAGACACACCACGGAATCGAGCGTACCTTATTATCCACGGATTAAACACCAACGTTGAAGTTTGAGGAAGAATCTGGATCCCGTTCTACCGAGGAGCGTGCTGTTGCTATTAGGGGGGAGAGAAACAGAACGTACTGTTCTTTTCTGTTTTCTTCTTGGAGGGAGAGAGAGAGAGAGAGTGAAACGTCTTAGGAAAAAGGGGGTCTTAACGTACGTACGTTGAAGGGGTACTTCCCTTTTCCTTTTCTCTCTCTTACGTCTTCTCCAACAGACGTAACTCTTCAACGTGTAACGTTCCCCCAAAAGACACAACCCCTCATATCTAAACAACGCAACCTTTCACATCGCAGCCGTTCCTCCATGGGCCCTTATCTAGCGGGCCGGGCTTTTAGGCCCAACATGGGCGGACAGGCCTACCTAGGCCCATCATCTCAATTAAATAACCCATATTCTTGCTCGGTCGCATCTCCATCCTTTCCATAAGCTGTGTTGGCACAAATTGTCTGGTTGAATAAAACTGGTTCTTGGCTGACTAGACCCATTTACTGCCTCAAGCACTTGAGTTGCAGCTACTGAATATCCACTCCGTCGAGTGTAATGTGATCGGAATCAGGATCACAAAAGCATTGCAGCAGCACTATCACTGTCGGTTTTCCACTCCCACTTTCTCTGACCAAAGCAACAGTCTGAGCGGAACACTCGCGTAATTGTCAAACTTCTGTTCCTCATGTTCAAGTGATCCAAACACTAGGTTGTTCTCGTCATTCAATGCTCAGTTGAGGAAGTCATATTTAAAGTTAGGCATCGGATAAGGTCTGAAGTTTTACCTTTCCAGAGTGAATGGCCAGGCTGAGATCACGGAATATTTGAACTTCTGGCCTAGAGGGTTATTTGAAAATGACATGGTGAAGCTCAATCACTCCCTTCACATTGTCTAATTGTCCCAGACTCATCACTTGTGTCTATCTTGGATTTGCGGTCTATTATTGCTAAAATGGAAGCGGTAACCCCTTTGGCTTTGGTGGAATCGGCAGTGAAGGAACTTGACTGTGAAATTGCACTGGCTGCCATGGTCAGAGCAAAAAAAAAAAAAAAAACTGCCAAGAAAAATCTCAGAGCCGTTAACAGAAACCAGTTTCAACAGCAATCCTCTAACCAAATAAGGAAAAGGCAATCATAATTCCAAGAAATTCCCAAGAAAACACTATGTGACATTTAAAGAAAATTCGTCATATTCTGAAGACATCTGAAAAATGTTGTTGTGTTGTCCTGAATGAGTAGAGCTCCGGCATAGAAACTTGTTGCATACACACAGAACAACAGGAAGATGGACATGCCGAACCCAATTCCACTGATCAGTCCTTGTCAAAATATGTCCTCATGGGGCCTTAACATTTCTTCTTGTAAAGCTGCATCATCTTCTCTTCGCCACAGAAAGAAGCAACGCTCCTTATACTTCCAACCGCATCAATAGCTACTTGGGTTGCTTCCTCGTATCATCTACAAACACATAGATTAATACGTCACGGATAATTGAGATTATTTGCAAGATAACAGAAACCATGGCGGAGCCTTTTTATGCCATTGAAGATTACATGGAATGTGAATCAAAAATTTCGAAGATGGCCTTTCTGTTTTCAATTCTTTGAACCTAGGACTCAAAATTATTAATTGGGAATATATAAGGACCTCTCAAGCTATTTTATTCAGTGAGCAGTAAAAGAAAAGAACACTGTAAAAATGCTTACCTTTGCATCTACACTGAATCTCTCATGAACTTCACTTGAGCATATCCATTGACACCAACTAGAGGGATTAAGACAAGGATGATTAGCGCTAGTTGCCAGCTTGTAGCAAAAGCAATGATCAAACCAGCAACTGCTGATGCAATGTTCTGAACAATCTGAACTAATGCATCTCCGATTGGGGCTCGTACTAATGCGGCACTTGCTGAGAGCCTTGGCCCAGTGGCACGCCGCTTGAGTGATCAGGTTCATCAAACTAGCCAACCTCCATGTGGACCAACTTTTCGAAACGTTAGTCTGATTCTCTCGAATAACTTTCAACCAGCCATGGAGAATAAGTATGTCAGAGCCGAATATGCCATGAATGATGCAATGCCAAGGACCAGAAACAGCAGTGTGCAAAACTTAGAATCCTTTCTAAGTTCATGCAATGGTTCATAGAATGTCTTGAAAACACTAGATGTAAGTATGCCTAAAATTGGAAATGTCACGCCATTAGCAACTGCAGCGACAGTTCCAAATAGCAAGACGGGAACATTTGGTTTGTTGAGACAAGCAAGACGGATCGGTGAGACCTTTGGCGCTTTTTCTAAGCTCCCTGGAGAAGCAGGGGATTTTGGTCCAGCCACGGTCCCAAAGGAGACTAAGAGCAAGTGGCTGCTGCTATTTCCCTGACTAATGGATCGTTTGGACAACATCCTTTGACTGGATTGTCGGTTATATTCATCGATCTCTGACTTGTTTGGGTCATATGCTATTTCCTATAGGTGATCCCCGACTAACGGATTGTTTGTGTGACATCCTCTGCCGGACTGTCTGTTATATTTAGTGATCTCTGAACTGTTTGCGGCATCTAGCGCTTGTTCAAATTCCTAGTTCACTCCTGCAAGCTTATTAGTTGAGAATGCACCACTTGGATCTTTGAGCAGTTCAAAGTGTGAACCTAGACCGTTTTAGAGAGGCATCAATAGTCACGATATATTTGTACATGCTAGGAATAATAGTTGCTTCACTAGATTCGCAGTTCCATTGTTTAATTCAAGTTAGATTGTGACCTACCTTTCTCCACCATTTTTCCACGATAAATAATGGCGACCATATCTGCATTAATAACAGTGCCCATACAGTAGGCAATGTTGGGAAAATATGCCTTCAAATTGGGTAGAACAATGAAGACGGATCTTTAGAGTACTTAAGTCGGACTTTGAGATGTGATATCACTTTCTTTAAGGATTTATTTGCTCCACAAAGTTGCTAATGGTTATTAGCAAATATCCTCCATGATACAACAAAGTCTCAAATGAGAATATTAGATAGCAATTCTAGTATTTCTCCAGGGTCTCTCTAGGAAACAATGGAAAAGATGGCTATAGTTTTTTTCAGAAAAAATGCTCGAAATTATAAAATGATCACATTCTCGTTCTTCTGAAAACTTACATGTAAATATATAAAACAGTCTTAAAAAACGTAGGCAACTCTTCGCGAAAGGTTGCAAACGAACAATTGCAACCCTTCGGGAAAAGTTGCAAACCGAACGAGTATCTTTTCCAAAGGTTGTCTTGAAAAGACACAAACAAAAATTTGGATTAATAATTTTTTTAAATAAATAAAATTTCGAATTTATATATTTATTTTTAATAATTTCCGAAAATTCTCAAAACCAAAAAACAACATTTGAATTGACTAAAATTAATAAGATAACCGTACGAAAGAAATAATAATAATAATAACAAAAGGGTTAGTGCTAATTAAACCGTGGGCGCGCAAAGTGCTAAATGCGCCAAATAATTGGGCGCTCGCACGCGGGTATGGTGAGGTCTAGCCCACACCCAATCATCTCTTTAGATACACTAAAGAAACCCCCACACTTATTAATTGGCTCACTTCCTCCCACTTTTCATATGTGGGACAAGGAAACATGCACTTAGTCTGTTTTCACAAACAAACTTCCAACAGGGAACAATGACAGTTGTGCGGTTGCCCATAATCCTGTCCAGGGCCTCTTGGACTATCCTCTTAGATTCCATGTCGAGTGTACTTGTGGCTTCATCCAAGAGCAAAATACGAGGATCTTTAAGAATCACTCTTGTTATGGCTACCCTTTGCCTCTTTCCACCAGATAACTAAGTCTCATGTGTAGAAAATTATTCACATAAACAACTAATTAATCAAGAAGAATCAGATCCATATATGACTGTAAAACATCGAGATCAATAAACACAACGGAATTAAAGCGTACATGTTTGAGCCATTGCTTCACTTGAAGAAAAATAGATCACTCTGATAATCAGAAATCTATTGGAATGCCAGATCTTCCTCTCTATGACATATTTCAGTATAACATCTTTTAATGGGATTCAAGCAATTAATAGGTTACCCTTTTATAGGCTAGAGAGGGGACCTAGCAAACCCTAATCAATAGCGTGTCAACTAGGCCCCTCCTATTACGGGTTTCAATTAAATACAATTGTCTACACTTTGCTACTCAACTAAGCCCGTTATTAATAGATGTCAATACCCAATCCAATAAGATCACTCTAGATTTAAATATTCATTAACCCGATTATTTAAAATAGCAAATTAATTAATTGATGTAAGCCCATATTATAGAAAATTTCCAACATTCTCCCACTTGGGCTACATTAATTAACTTATTTTTATTTTGAAAAAGATTTTATATTGAAAACGACACCATCGGGTTAATAACTGAAAATTTTGTTCTATGTAGCCACAACTTTAAAAATAATATTCCAATAACGGCATCTCAAAACCAATCAAATCCTATATAACCTTAGTATAAGACTATGGAGATGAATGTGTTAAGAAAATACCATAACACATGACATTCCATAATCACATATAATAAGTATTATATTTTCATGGATTATGGGCCTAGTAGTGTAGTAAGAAATAGTGCCAACATGTGATCAAAATATACACTATTTCTTATCGGTCCTCAATGCAATTTCTCAACAACATGAAAATGCATTAGTGCAATTTCTAAACAACATGAAATTGCATGATTATATCACAATCTAACATGAGATCTCATAATCAGTGACATCCAGTCGTCTTTAAACCAAAATTTGTTTAAAGATACTATTTTGTACTTCAATTTCTCAGTCAATAGGAGAAATGATAACAATAGAATCGACAATAACAATAATTGAAAATAAATGCTTTAATAAACATCATGAAAGCATTATTAGTTTGCATATAACTATAATATTTCGAAATACAAATTATATGTCTCCCACTAACAAAAGAAATCAAAAGAATATAAAACACCCATATTCTTTACATGTTCTTTGAACAAAATGGGTCGTAAGCCTTTTGATAAAAGATAAGCCAACATGGACTCAGTTTTGATATTCTCGATCACAATATCTCCCTTTTTGACCAAGTATTTAACAATCTAATATTTGATCCAATTAACATTTCAACCGTGGCATTGTTGTTGTTTTTTTTTTTTTTTTGTAAAGAATCGTGGCATTGTTGTTATTTACAGCAAAAGTAACTATTTGTCACACATAATGTAATAAGATCAATTATGGGCAATAAGCAATTTAATAAAAATAATTAGTACAATATAAACTCCCCTTTGGGCAGAGTGTACAATGCACTATTATTTTCCGCAACATGAAATTTACAAAACAACAATAAGGAGAATTACATATAATTGTCAAGAATCCATCCCTTTTGGGCAGACAAATCATTTAAATCATATATCTCCATAATATCAATATAGAGGAGAATTATATATAATTTTCAAAACATTTATCCCCTTTGGGCAGATAAATATTTTTCAATTATACATCTTCATCTTTTAAATTTGGGAATTAATCTTCATGCTATTTTCCAAATTAACATACACAATAACCCCATTTAGGTGAGTAATTGTATATACTAATTTTTATCAATAAGGAACTCCAAAAATTTATGCCCAAAATTCGTCAAACAATGTGCTATATGAAGCACTTTACAACATGTGCTTTCCAAGATCATATTGCCTTTATCAAACAACAATTTTTGCCACAATTTTTTTATTATTATTTTAATATTTTGGACCCACCCGCGGGCCTTGACCCGCGAGCAGCCCGGATCGGACCCCAGGCCCCAACCTTCACACGGCCCACGAATTGGGGTTTTTTTTTTTTTTTTATGGCCCACAATCCAATTTGTTCCCATTTTTGGTTTTGGGCTCACGCCCATGAACCAAGAAAAGAAAGGTCCTGGGCGTGAGCCCAGACCAATATTAAAAACAAGGTTCTGGGCATAGCCCAGAACCTTAAACATAAAAAAATAAAAAAATAAAAAAATAAAAATAAAAAAGGAAGGATGGGCTTACGCCAATCCATTGCCCCGGCCAGGCTGGAGGTCTTCTTCCGGGTCATGAATTTGCTGCAAACCGAGTCGTGCATATAACATCAATATAATTAACTAGATTGAATTGAACGAAGAACAAAATGAGTAAATCGTCCACATACAAGCTTCTAAGTTTTGGATTTAAACCTCCCATGGCTGAATTTCGAATTTCTTAAATTTAAGCCCTAAAAACTTACTTTAATACAACTAAAGGATGCTAAAACATATATATAACAATACCCATGCAACAATTTACAACGAACATCAATCAATTGCAAGTAATTTGAAAATTCTAGAACTTTTTTATGTATAAACCCTAGAATTTCAAATTTGAAATTCTCTCTCAATTCTTAACGAAATTGTACAAATTATATATGGTTTGAAAGATCTTGACATGTAGAACAAAAACCCTATGGTTTTAGGATCAATCGAGCAAAAAATCCACATGAAAAAATAATACCCATATTCAGCTCAAAGAGGAAAATTTCGAATTTTTCCATTACAAAAAAGGTTCTAATACCACATGTAGAAAATTATTCACATAAACAACTAATCATCAAGAAGAATCGGACCCATATGTGATTATAAAACACCGAGATTAATAAACACAGCGGAATTAAAGCGTATCTGTTTGAGCCATTCTTTCACTTGAAGAAAAATAGATCACTCTGATAATCAGAAATCTATTGGAATGCTAGATCTTCCTCTCTATGACCTATTTCAGTATAGCAGCTTTCAATGGGATTAAAGCAACTGATAGGTATAACCTACCATTTTATAGGCTAGAAATAGGATCTAACAAAACATAATCAATAGCGTGTCAACTGGGCCCCTCCCATTACGGACTTCAATTAAACATAATTACCTATACTTTGCTGCTCAACTAAGCACGTTATTAATATATGCTAATACTCAATTCAATAAGTTCAAGAGTTTAACAAGTATTAGAATATTCATTAACCTGATTATTTAAAATAGAAAATTAATTAATTAATGTAAGCCTATATTATAAAAAATTTCTAACATCATGTTCACCAAATATAACGTGCAACCCCTAAATGTCAAAAGTCCAAAAATCATAAAATGGTAAGATCAAGAACGCGAAAGAAGATGATTATGCTCAAGAAAATATTGGGTGGGTTTTACACTCCACGTAGGCGAAATGTATCACCATAGAAAAAACGACACGTGGAGCCACGTGTAAATGGGGTCAGCGATTCAAAATGCACTCTTCCCCCTCCTTTGCTCTCTCTCCCGTAGCCCCGGCCCACCTCTCGCACACACGCTCTAACGCTCTCTCCTCTGCTCTCCTCTGCGGACCATCTCTCTCTCTCTCTCTCTCTCTCTCTCTCTCTCTCTCTCTCTCTTCTCCGTTCCGTTGCGATGAAAACAAAAATCGCAGATTGCTTCCATATGCTCTTCCCCCTCCTCTGCTCTCCCTCCTCCGCCGGTTGCTTCCATCTCCCCCACCCCGACGCCGACGCTGCCAACACTCCTCTGCACAACGCCAACGCCCCTCCACCTCCGCCTCCACCTCCACAGGTTGCTTCCGTCGCCCCCGTCTGCTCTCCCTCCTCCGCTGGTTGCTTCCATCTCCCCCCACCCTGATGAAAGTGCTAGTACAAACACCTCGAGAGGAGTGAATAGGTGTAAAAACAGATTCTGCAAAATACAGTGAAAACCTTTACTTTTAACCTGAGTCTGAATAACAATAGACTTTTGAAACTGAGTCAAGAGCAGCAGACTTTGAGCAAGATCGACTTTAGCAAGTTAAATAGAACTACGAACAAAATAAAGGAGTTCAGGGAAAGAGAATAAGAACACAAGGTTTATAGTGGTTCGGCTTAGATCAAGCCTACGTCCACTCTCCCACACTAACAGCCTTCTTGGCTGGATTCCACTATGCAATCAACAAGAGATTACAACTTTGAGTGCAAACACTTAGTAGTAGATCACACAATCTCACTAAGTCACTCTTTTGGTATTTCTCTCAAGATCACAAACGTTTAAGCTCACAAAAGACAAGTGTATAATTAAATTCGCTCAGACTTTGGAATTATAAATTCTACGCTCCGTCTCTTACTTGATCATCGGTCTTTCATCTCCTTAAATACTCCTTGTTGACACCTATTTTTACAAAAAATCAAAATAAAAATCACAAAAAAAAAAAAATTAAAAATTAATATTATTTTTATTTTCCTTTTTTTTAAATCGAAAATATATATGGTCGAGTCGGGTCGGACCCAGCTTTGGCCCGACCCGTCTCTCCTTTTCTTTTCCTCCCGCGCGCTGGGCCGGCCCAACCTCTTTTCTCCTTCGGCCCAGCCCGCGTCCGGTCTTCCCCCTCCTTCAGTCTTCGCACGACTCCGGGACAGACTCCGGCAAAAGCATACAACTGGAAATGGAAAGAAAGCGGGGGCAACAAACACAAGCGGCGAGAACGACAAATAGGGGATCGGTGTGGTAGGCGCGCGGCATGATCCGCGGGTTGGGAGCAACCGGCCGGCAACTGGCTCGGCCGTAGTTTTCGCGCAAGTTCCTGCAGAAAAAAAAAAAAAAAAGAAAAAAAAAATAAAAAGAGAAGGGAGAGAGAGAGCAAAAGGGAAAGAAACGGGAAGATGAAGAGGAGGCGAGGCAGAGGATCGGCATGGCAGGGCTTTCGGCACGATCCGCGGGTTGGGAAAGCAGACCGATCGACAATCTGGCACGACCGGGGTGTCTTCGCTCGGGATACCTGCAGGAAAAGAAAAGACAGAAGTATAAGACCAAAGGAGGAGGAAACAGGACACGGGGGGAGGGAGAAAGACAGAGAGCGACATAGGGGACACGGTGAGAGAATGAGAGAGAACGCACAAAGAGAGAAGAAGTTCGAACGAGGAAGCTACTAAGGGAGAGCAAGGGAGCTTCGCTTGTCGCTTCCGCGCGCGAGCCCCGCCGGATGACCTCTCGGCCAACGTCCTCAAGTCGAATCCGGTAGGTCCTTCTCGCGCCCTGTTTTCACCCTGTTCTGTGCATCCCGGGCCGGAGTTTGTGATCGACTGGTTTGCGTGAACTCCGGCCCAATCCACTCCCTCTCTAGTTGTTGTATGTCCTATTGTTTGTTGGTGAGAGTCTCGGTTTGGGTTTGGGTCCTAGTTGAGCTAGAAACCGTGCGATTCGGCAGCGCACTCCACCTGTTCGGTAAAATGTCTGAATGAGATCTAGTCTTGTTTCATCGTTTTTTAACCAGAGTCGAGTTGTTTAGGCACTGTCCCACCCAGCCGAGGTTTTCATGTGATTTTTTAGCGTCTCAGACATAGCCACACCACTCGACCCGCGGCCGCTCTTGTTGCGACTCACAAAGGCCGCGGATCTCTTTTGTTCCAAGGCACAAGTGACGGCTCTCGTGGACATCGAGTCGCCTCCGGTCGACAAGAGCTGAACATTAGGCTCGGCTTGGTCAAGGCGGTGCCTTCACGCCTCGCTTGGACTTAGAAACGCAGCATCTTGTTACAAAGACTACCTCCGTCGCGACCGGTCCATTGCAAAGCAAACGGTCACGAGATGGGTCAGCGGCCAAACCCGATGTTGTCACTGGACTTTTGTCGTCGATGCCCTGTGTAGAATATCAGTCGGCGGCCGTTGGTGTTAAATGCTTTAGTTTTCTAGAAATGAATTGCAGACGGAGGGAGACGTTCGGTGAAGAAGACGTAGAGGAGTAGAACGCACGTAGGGGAAGAAGACCAGGGAAGAAGACGACTAAAAAGAAAAGCTTAAAAAAATAATAATAATAAAATAATAAAAAGTGTAGTGAAAAGAAATAAAAAAACAAAAAAAACAAAAAAAAATAGAAAGGTGGAAAAGACGTGGGGGCAGACGTTCAGTGAAGGTGGCATGTATGAGAAGATGGTGCAGGGAAAAAGACAAAACATTAAAAAAAAAAAAAAAAAAAAAAACTAAAAAAATTATTATTTAAAAATCTTATTTTTCTTTTTCAATCCGTTAGGGTCAAATTTCAATTTGGGTCGGGTCAATGGCCGGAGCGGTTTTACCCAGCCCAAACCCATTTTCTCGAATATAATAATATTAAATATTAAAAATATATTAAATTTCAAAAAAATCGAAAAATAATAAAAATTCAAAAAGATTTCCGAAAATTCAAAAACTCAGAAAGCATTAAAAAATTCGACCTTTTTTTAAAAAAATTAATTGAAAAAAAAATTAATTAATTTTAATTTTATTAAAAATTGAATTTAAAAAAAATTAAAAATTTTCAAAAAAAACTAAAAATTGTAGGGTTTGGTTGGCAATTGTCATGCCTTGCTTTCTTTGTGTAATTAGATGTTTATTTGCTTGTGCATTGATTATATCGCGTGTTTAATTTGCATATTTGATTATGTTTAATTGCACGTGCTCGATTTTACTGCAATTAGGATTTCGGTAGCTGTGATCGTTACTTTAATGATTGCGTACCCACATGATCACCTCACATGTTAGTGGATAGATGTAAAATTAATCCAAACTGCCTGACAAAAATTATTTATTTTAAAATTAACAAGATTAGGTACCGAAATGGCACTAATTGGTCAATTAGTGTAACCAAGTCCCCGACCCTACATTCTCTGGTTGCATAGGAAGTGAGGTACACTCCCATGCCTTACTTGGTTTCTAGCCGACCCCAATAGGCTAGTGGCGACTCCTTTTTGAGAAATTCCTAAAAATATCCCAATGTCACGCGGGGTATGGGCTTGGGAGAGTCCGCGCCTAATCGTGGGCCTTAGGCACGTCTTTTAGGCAATATCCCTAAACGATGTTCCTTTCCCTTGAGGGGTAGGTCGCGACAGCTTGGCGACTTCCAAACTAGCCGTTGGACAGCATCTCGAGGATCGTCTTCCAATCTACCCATTGGACAGATCTGTATCTAGAAGATTTGGTAGCCGTTGAGTGACAAAAGTAGAATCCCAAATTGATTCCAATCGCTTATACAAACAGAATCTTGGTTTCCATAAGTAAAGCTTCTTCGTATAGAAAGTCCTTGTCTTCAAGATCTAATTGTCAATCAATTAGTTTGAGTCAATCAAATCAATCTTGATATGGAATCCAAACCAGATCACTAGCCATTATATCTTCGGGGCTTGAGTTACGTTCTGTCGAATCTGGATGTAAAGTCTGAGAGCAATAGACTTTACAATATGAATTTGAGTGCGATAGACTTTGCAATTTGAGTCTGAACATATTCTACTTCTGAACAGATTTAGCTTTAAGGTCTGTACACAGTTCAGCTTCAGCATAGAGTCTGTCTTCTAGTTCTTCCAAGTATAGACTTTGACAATATCATTTACATGTTCTATAATCTGCATTGTCTATTACTCAACCATCAAACACGTTAATAGCATTTGATTTATTTTGTCATCTTCAAAACATCATAAGGGATTTCCCTAATACCTTACGCCGACGCTATCGATGCACCTCTGCACAATGCCAACGCCCCTCCACCTCCGCCTCCGCCTCCACAGGTTGCTTCCGTCGCCCCCAACTCTGACACCGCCAACGCCTCCACCTCCGCCTCCACCTCTACCTACACACCCGAACCCGACGGCGACGCCAACACCCCTGCCTCCCTCTCACGACCTCTAATCCGCTCTCTCTCTCTCTTTCCTCCTCGAAGTCGCGCCTCTCTTCCAATGAACCGCGACGTCGATGCACCTCCACCGGTTGCCTCTGTCGCCCTCGACTCTGACGCCTCCGCCTTCGCCCCTGATGCCGACGCTAATGCCCTTTCGCCTCCCTCTCACGACCTCTACTCCATGGTTCTTGTGAAATAATAGGAAGCTATTTCATCTGCTGTGAATGTTGCCGCTGCTTGAGTACTCCCGCTCTTGCTTTTGGGGGAAGAAGCTGTCATTCCTAGCTATTGAATACCCAGTGTGGGTAATAACCCTTGTCGCTCTTACTGTTCCCACTGCATCGAGAATAACCGTTGTTTACCTACCCGTTGTGAATGTTAATGGCATTTCCGTTGCAGATCTTATCGTAGAAGCTCTTGGTCAACTGTCTCTTTCTTCTGCGGAGCGCCCCTGCTGGCCAACCCCAACGCCGACGACCCCCTACTTGCGTTTTGGCCTCCCTCTCCGCGAGCGAAGGTCGCTCTGCTTGCTCTCTCTCTTTCCTCCGCAAAACGTCCCTGCTCCCGAACGCTGATGCCATCGACGCCATCGCCTCCCCAAGCCCCACCAATAGGTAACGGCAATCTTTTAGACGACCCAGTTTTTTCAAAGCATGTTCTATGCAATCAACATTCATGTCCATTCTTCTCGCATCAACCGGCCGAAAAATTTTCAATTCAAAATAGGCCATGGTAGATACCCATGCTGAACCAAGGAGCAGACCTTGTCCAATGGCAATAACTGTATAAAAAAATGTTCATGCTGTTGTAGATGCAATCTATTTTGTGATTAGAATATGCATGAGACTAGGTAGTTGGTGATGATTTTCTAGATACAGCAACTCAATTTTCATCGAATGATGTGTCATGCTGCATTTTTATATACGATCAGTTGCTCAAAAATTGGAAGCTAATATAAGCTGGATGGGTTTAATCTGTATGTTTACAATGGTGCTAGAGGTATACGAAGACTCGTTGCTAAAAGTTACGCGGAGAAAATCGATGTTTCACCTACATACTTCATCATATAATTCGTCGATGATTGCTCACCCTCGTGCATTAGTGACATTTCCTACGATGATATTTGTACGAAAACCATAGGTAATTACAGAGATAACCTATGCATCAATCGTTCCATGTTTCTGAATTCAAGCGTGAGCTTGGGTTGTTGAGATCTCAACTGCATTTCACCAAAATGGCACGAGACCTCTATACGGATTTTTTCTTAGATTTTCCAATCAACCCAACTGTGATAGTCGGGTAGGTGAAGGCACTGGCGAAATTCTTTGCAGATTTTATGTCCATTAGCAGATCCAGAAAGAAAATTCGCGATTGGCTTCTTTTCTTCCGAACTTTTCTAAAACCTTTTTTTCTTCTTTGGATTGGGGAGGTAAGCTCATGCCTCCTCCCTCACTTGTTTTGGTGAGGTTTTCAATCATTAGCCAAGCCTGTTATCTTCACCATGCAATTTTTTTCTGTCTTGCCAACGATGGATTTTAACTTAAAATTTAAGTATAGAAATATATATTAGGAGAGGCAAATAGAGGGTTTTAAAAGATTTGAATAAATTCCTTTTCAAAATCATATGAGATCACTATTAATTATTCTAAAAATTTAACATGTTCGGCGATGATGTAATTTAATATTAAAATATTCTAACTTTTTCTTTTCTTACGGCGGATTTCATGTTTATTAGCAGATGTAGATAGAAAATATGATTTGACAACTTGTTTCCCTTGACATTTTTTTAATCTCTTTTGGGTGGGCGGCGAAGCTCGTGCTTCTTTGATTACTTGTTTTGGTAAGGTTCTCAATCATTCGCGAAGTATGCTGGACTCATCATGTGTGTTTCTTCTTGTTGACGTTAGGAAAATTTATTGACTGGACATCATTGCAGATCTCATGCTCATTTAGCAGATTGGTCCTTTTTTCTTCCCTAACTTATAAGCTCATGCTTTCTCCATTATTGTTCAGGTGACGTTATATCAATCATTCGCGAAGTATGTTGTTCTTCATCACGCATGTTATCTTCTTGCCAACGTTAGGTTAATTCAATTCTTAACCCCCACCCGGTTCACATTCCTCTGACCCAAAGGCGCAAAAGAGGCAAAAAAAAAAAGAAAAAAGAGAGAGATTGATGTGTTGTTTTCTCTTGAGAATTGTAAGGGACAGATGACACTGTCATGTACTATTGAACTGTTCATGCAAATGCAGATCCTACGGATCGATAAAATATTGGCTACGTCTGGTGTTCCAGCGCGGCAAACAAGAAGGTGGTGGGAGCGCGACACGTGTCCTCGTGGGAGTCACAATTTCAGGCGCCCATCATGAAAATTTTCCTGTACTGTAGCTTCTGGAGAGAGGGTTTTTGTCGCGGGTTCTTTCTTTGCGCCTCTCTCTCTCCCCGACGAACTCCCTCTCTCTCTACCCTCGCTTTTTCCGGCCGGCGAACCACCGCGAGCAACCGACCGGCGCGCGACCTCCCTCTCTCTCTCTCTGCCCTCCCTCTTTCCGACCGACCGGCGTGCGACCTCCCTCTCTCCGACCGGCGAACCACCGCGCCGCCCCTCTGGCCCCTCTGGCTCCGGTTCCGGCCCCGACTCGTCCGTCCCTTACTCTTTCTCTCTCCTCGCGTCTCTGTCTGCCCTCCCTCTCTTCGACAGCGAACCACCGCGCCCCCCCCTCCGGCTCCAGATCCGGCACCGGCTTGTCCAGGTAATTTCTCGCTTTCTCTTTTCTCTCTTTCTCTCTGTCTGACGGGGTGACGGAAGGGATTTTATAGGAGTTCAGGGATGCCTGAAAAGTCATTAGTAGTATGCTTTTCGCCTGTAGTTTTTCTTTAATCTTGGGTCTGGCTATTCATTATGCCAGTAGGACATACTCCGAAAAGGCTCTAAAATGAGTGCTATTGTTGCAAATTATGGATAGTCCTTGAAAAGCCAGATCTGTTATTCTTGCATATTGATGTTTATATGTATATTCCTCAATAACTTTGCTGAGATGCACTGCAAATGCATCCAATCTCAATTGATTATTGTCATGCAGTGTAGATTTTTCTTGCTTCTGAGATCATTTGGTCATATTTGTTTCCGTGTGTTTGCGATGCTTGTACTCTCTCAGTGTTCATTCTGATATCGTGTTGTTCCCATATATAACTAGATGATGTGGGTAACTTTAGTTGGTGCGTTCTGCTATGTTTTACTTATTTTGCTAAATGAAAGAGGAGATTTAGTGCAATGCATTTGGTTTCGTACTTCATCTCACTGTTTGGTATAGACTTATGCGATCTCCTGATGATGATTTTTTTTTTTTTTTTTTGTATTTTAACTTTCTCTGCAATTGCAGGATGGGGCAGTGAAGGTATTCTCGATGCAAGAATATTCAGAAGAATTGATAAATTCCTTTAGACAAGAGGTTTGTTTTCTTTTTTGTTTTACTATGTCTCATGAGTTCTCTTTGTTTTTAATATTATTCAGCCAGGACATGCTGAGGGTCGCTTAGACTTTTTAATTTGAATAAGGCATCTCTCAATAGGACACGATATGCAGGCTATGTCTTGCTCTAAGCCTGCTGGCCTGTCCTTGATTTGTTAATTGAAATCATGAAAACATTGTTATGATAGTGTTTAGTGATTGCTGGATGTGATCTGGCTGGTTTAATTTTGATAAGGGCCTTCCTTGACAGTTTGTAATTGTAGTTGATAATCTAGATTCAGACTGAGGCAGTGAGGGATAATGGGTTGGCCTTTTAGTTGATAATGAGCCCAAAAAGTGATCTATATTATCCCAGGATGTGACGAGTCAACATCGAGGTGCCAAATGACTCCATCTATGGTGTCACTTGCCCCTACATCTTCTGATTGTTCTTTTTTTTTCTTTTTCCTTTTCCTGATAAGAACTACATAGTCAGATGGTTTAGGAAGAACATTCTGAAAACCAGTGTGATAAAGAGATGAAGTAAGATTGACCAATATGTTCGAACTGCATGCATTTATCTCTATCTCTCTGCACTTGTATGACTAGCCTGTATTTTATTATTTTATAAAATTCTGAAGCCTTTTAATGAATAGAATTTTTGG
Source organism: Eucalyptus curtisii (assembly GCA_017140595.1). NCBI lineage: Eukaryota > Viridiplantae > Streptophyta > Magnoliopsida > Myrtales > Myrtaceae > Eucalyptus > Eucalyptus curtisii. Next base: position 868,414 of record CM029503.1, read on the forward strand.
TGCTTATTCTGTAGCAACTGGGATTTTTTCCCCAAAGCACGGAATAGTTTATTGGTGTCAGCTCTATTAGTGATGGCATTGGCAATTTTGATTCAAGTGTTGTTCCACTAATACAGCAACGCAACATTTCCAGTACATGTGGTGGTGATGGCAGGTTTTGATCTTTTTTTTTTTTTTTTTTTTTAGCCAAAGGATTATGGATATTTTTCCTTATATTTTCCATGCCTTGATCCATTGCATTATGATTAATTGTGTTGTGTTGGATAGATGTAATAGCATGTGGGTCTACGAAAGGATTATACCTTCTCGTTTTACTCAAAATGAGGAACTTTCTCATAGGACTTTGCGATTGTTATATGTCCATGCTCTCCCCCTCAGCATGCGTAGTACCATGCAGATTCTGAGAACCTCTTTTGATGTTGCCACAATTTTTCTCACTTCTCATAAAGTACCATTAATATGACAGTTTTTTTCGTCCTTGCAGGTGTCTCTTATGAAAAGACTTCGACACCCCAATGTTTTGCTTTTCATGGGAGCAGTAACTTCACCTCAGCGCCTCTGCATAGTCACAGAGTTTCTTCCACGGTACTTTCTCAATGCTTTTGAAAAGCAGGCTTTATGATTATATGGTGCATCATGTTAAAGTTTGTTGTAATGTCTGGTTTATTGGATTTCAGTGATTGTAATTTCTGTCGATATCCCGTCTCTATGGAACTAACAGTTGTTACGTGTGTTGATGCAGTGGAAGTTTGTTTCGCTTACTGCAGAGGAACACAACCAAGTTGGATTGGAGACGCCGTGTTCATATGGCTTTGGATGTGGTAAGTATGTGCTTCTTATTCGTGTAACTTAATCCATTGTTTTCTAAGTGCAGTATTTTACATTTTGGTCACCTGAATGTTTTTTTTTTTTTTCATCTGTTTCTCAGTGAGCATTTGTTTTGCTCCTTTTTATACTGCCCTCATTTTGTTCTTGTTGATATCTTTTACATGTACATTCAGCATGTAACCAAATTCATCCTCTTGTAGGTGCAGTGTTTTACATTTTGGTCACCTGAATGTTTTTTAATTTTTTCATCTGTTTCCCTGTCAACGTTTGTTTTGCTCCTTTTTATATTGCCCTCTTTTTGTTCTTGTTGATATCTTTTAAATGTACATTTTACTTCCATGCTGATAAAAATTTGAGATGAGTGTCTTGAACCTTAGCATTCCTAACTTCCTGAGACTGCTTGGCCCGTGAACTTTTGGCCTCCAGAGTTTGTCAGTTATTTGAATTATACTATCTCTTGTATGTTATCTTGCTGCTTTTAACATGTAATTATTGAATTGGGTACTTTTCAGGCTAGGGGCATGAATTATCTGCATCATCACAATCCACCTATCATTCATCGTGATTTGAAGTCCTCGAATCTCTTAGTTGACAAGAATTGGAATGTGAAGGTGTGGCTACAATTACAGAGTTCCGTCCTTCTGTTTCAAGATATATCCCTTTTTTTAGATGCAATATATGGGTTTTTGCTTATGAGCTCATTTATGATTTGCTAAAATTGTAATTTAGGTGAGTGATTTTGGTCTGTCACGTCTGAAATCTAAAGCATATCTCACAACAAAAAATGGGAAGGGAACAGTATGAAAATTTTACTTACTATTTCTTCAATCTCTTATTAGTCATCATTTGTAACTTTCCTCTTTAACCATCTGAAATTATAATTCTTGGCTGACTCGACCTGCGATCTCTCTCTCTCTCTTTCTCTAGCCTCAATGGATGGCACCAGAAGTTCTCCGTAATGAAGCCTCAGACAAGAAGTATGTTTTTGTCTGTTGTGTTTTATTTTGAACACTACTACCTTTATCTATCTAAAGATAGATTTGGTATACTCATTTACTTCTAATATTTCTCTGCATCTCCAGATCTGATGTGTACAGTTATGGAGTGGTCTTATGGGAAATTGCCACCCAGAAGATCATGTGGGATAATCTCAATGCAGTGCAGGTATTTTTTTTCTTTTCTGTCACCACATTCCATTTTGTCTGAAAAATGCACCTTTTGGATCAGTAAACAAGATCCATTGAAAAAGGCATCGTGGCATCTTGGATCTCTTTTTCACTTCTCTGTGGAGATGGACTTGGCAGGCTTTGTATTCAGCTACATTTTATGTGAACATGAAGGGGGGATGAATGACTATGCCCGATCTGCTGTCTTTTTCTCTCCCTTTTGTTTCTGTTAAGAATTACATGAAATCTATTATTCGGAATGCTTTGAACAATGCTTTACTCAGGATACTTGCAGGTAATTGGTGCTGTGGGGTTTATGAATCAGCGGCTAGATATCCCTCATGATGTTGATCCACAGTGGGCATCTATAATTGAGAGCTGTTGGCACAGGTGCTTCTTCTCCTTTAGTGTTTATCAAGCCCTAAGTACACTAAACAGAAGCATGGAGTCTGCAAAGGATAATTCATTCATCTTGGGTAGAAAATGGAGAAGCATTTTTCTGGTCACTGATGCAATAGAATTGGACACAGAAAATGATGCTCCATCTCCGATGAGCATTCGACATGTACCACTTGTAGTTAGGCAGTTTCATGACCTTTTTTTCTTCTGGCATAAGCTGATGTCATTCAGGAACTTTTTTTTTTTTTTTTCCTTTTTGTGAGGACAAAAATTGTCAATTTGTTACAATTCAATACTGATGTGGGAACTGCATTTTCTCCTAACCAGTGATCCAAAGTGCTGACCGACGTTCCAGGAAATACTGGAAAGATTCAAAGATTTGCAGAGACAGAACGCACTTCAATTCCAGGCTTCCCGCTCTGCTGCTGGAGACAGCACTCCAAGGGAAACGTGAACCATCCGGTGCATCAAGAGGATTTGTCTATTCATTGCATTGGTGAACAGTCCAAGCAAACCTGGCTATTCGCCAGGAAGTTGATGTTGCCAACCAATCTCAACTCGCTTTGCCGCTTCTGGACCATGAAATTTGGCGACCAGATTTTTCGGACCATTTTGAGAGGATAGAATGTTTGTCCTTCATTTGAGCAATTCAATTGCGGGTTGATCTAGGACGATTGTATGTCGCTTTTGTGCATTTACCGGAAAAGTCACAAAGGATCTTGTAGATATGTTGCAAAGTGTTGTGGAGATCGGAGGCTGAGCACATTAGGCATTGCCATCCATTTGTTTGTGATACATTTATAGGGGAACATTAGATTCTCATCATAAAGCTGTACAAATCAAATTGACTTGGACGGCTCTTAGTGGTGAAACAGAGAGATTTGCAATGGTAACAGGGGTTGCGCACTACTAAAGCTCAAGGCAGATTCTGCTTCTAAATCGCCGTTAGCCCAAGTCGGTGTGGTGGATATCCTTCCTAAATGCTTGTCGAGTACATATTTATTTTGGGACCCTGACTTTGCCTTTTTATCTTTGGGAAAATATTCGGCTTTGCAAGAAATATCTTGGGTGAAGGAGAATCAAGTTCACTGCCCCCGTCTTCAGTATTATTACCTTGGCTATTACACTCATTCATGCAGCAAGACGAGATATAAAGCAGCGTATTGGCCATCTGAGCTTCTATGTCCCCTTCGATACCAGTATGTCCCTCTTGCACTCTCCTTCTTTGGATGAAACTTTATTTCTTGAGGGTCTTCCAAATTGCGAGGAAGTGAACTTTTAAATTCATCATCCCTCCTAGTTCAACTACTTCACACATAATAGTCATTATGTGAGCTCTGTTATTCTTTTACATGTGCAATAAGTACCTGTGCATATTGTCAAAGTTAATGTGCAAGCTAGTTAATGCAAATCTCAGGTGGGTTCCCTTCAACATTGCAAAGCCTCTGCTAGATAGAAGTATGTTGTCCTGTCAGATTATAAAGACGAAGATGAAAAGCCATTGCTGCCTCGGTTTCTGATCATGTCAGTGAACATCAGCATGAGGAAAGTGAGCACAAGGACTCGAATGATCGTTTAGTTGGAGATGAAGAAATGTTTGACCTTGATGAGGAAGATTCTGATGTTGAATCAGAAAGTGAAAGCTCTAACTTAGAACTCTCTGAAACGGAGGATAGGGAAATTGGTAATACTCTGATAGGATTACGGGGGTCTCACCTGAGATACAAGGTATGAAAAGTTCATTGGCAACTCTAAATCTCCTTTCTTATTGGTTGGGAAGCTCCTTTTGCGTCTGTTACTTGACGTTTCACTGTGGAATGTCATTTTGAGTTCCCTCTGGCTTTTTGGTTAATGTAGAGAGGAGAAGCCAATGGATTATTGTCTGGACAGTCCTTCAGCTAGTGCCTTGCTTTTCTCTAATTCATGCCACCAATTATTTAGTTGATTTTACCCCTTGCAGAATAAGACTTAGTGTTTTTTTCTTTTAATTAACTGATGGAACTTACATAATTACATAATCTACTTGGTGTCTTGAACAGAGATCCGTCTTGTGAGTTGCCTGTTTACACACTTGATACACCAAATGACTCACTGGTCTATATCTTCTATGAAGGATCTGCGAGGGCCCCTTGGTCTTGTTCGGTGGAGACGCCTGGAAGCCCAAGTGCAGAGGTACTTGAGAGTGGTCGGTCGAGAGTTGTCTGAGCGAATGGTCTATTCACCTGAGGAGGAGGAGGAGGATGACAACGATGACACCGGCGGCTTCACCTTCCGGGGTTGGCTTTTTCTTGGAGCAGGCGCCCGGCCGCCCCTCCGGTGTATGCCACGGCCAGGGAGTTCTCGACAGAGGAGGCAGACAGTCCGGTTTTGCCGCCCCTGATGGAGATACAGCCTGAGGAAGGATTTTCTCTGACATAGTGGAGGAGCTGAGTCTCGCGATGTTGCAGAATTTCGAGTCTGAGTTTTTGTTCTACGGATCATTCTGTCTGGGAAGAGATATCTTGTGGTCACATCAGTGTGGTGGTTTGAAGAGCTTCGTGCTCTGATGAGAAGTGTAGTGTAATGATTAGGTTAAAGGGCAATACTGATTATTCTCGCGCGATGAAAGTGATGCTCTAATCGCTGAGTCAAGTCGGGGAAAATAGACTTCTAGAAAGAGAAAGCCGCACTATTGAGTGAATTGAGTGAGTAGAGGGAATTTTTTTGGCTTTTAGTGCATCTTAGTACTGTTATCATGTAGGATCACTTCAGATGACCCCGTCGTGGTGCTAATTCTGTGCGAAAAATTATCTTTGCAATGCTTCAGGGATTGAATTCGCAAGTTAGGGATTGGAAGGGATCTGGAACAATTGGGACGAGAGAAACCCTCAACACTGATACCCACCTAATGACTAACAGCAGCCTAAGAATTCTCTCACTTCTTGAAAATCCTGTTAACTTTGTCTGACTGTTAACCTTAATCAAAGCAAAATTCCTGCTTTTGTTGGGCACTATGTACTTTTTTTTTCCCTTGACGTCATATATTATAAGACTTGTCATTAAAAATTCGTTGCAATGCAAGGATACAATGCAGTTCGATTGGAAGAGAAAGAGAAGGTGGAGAAAGAGCTATTGAACCAAATAATTGATGAAGCAGATGAGTATAAAATTGAGTTCTACAGGAAAAAGGACGATAACATGTGAGAACAACAAGACGACCAACAGGGGAAAGGTGAAGGCGAGGCCTTCAAATCTACAATTGCAAACTTAATTCATGATATTTATCTTTTGTTCATACTTGAATTTTTTTTTTTGGTTTTTTGGTGATTGTTTCTGTAACAATTTTCCCGCGGGGGGGGGTCTATATGATTCCGTTTTATCACACGAGTGCATTAAATTGTACTCATTTAATTTATGGAAGTTGTGCCGACGACTGTTAGTGGAATATTTGATTTTTAAATTTGCAACAGTTAATCAAATCGATTTAAAATTGATCTTTTTTAATCATTGTGAAGAACTGCATAATGCTTATTCGAGTTGAAAATTAAGTTCCAATGCATCAGCTTTTTGTTAACGTCTAAGGTATGACATGCGTTAGTAGCTCCCATGCTTGCAAATTGGAGTCAATCAACCACAACATAAATTAATTCTAGAGTCGAACATACTTTTTTATTAAATATGACAATCACACTCGCGATTAAGTTACACGAAACAAAATGTCTCGCGCATCAAATACTAAGAAAAAAGAGTAAAAACCTCATACATGCAAACTTAGAACACACTTCATACATGCAAACTTAAAACACACTTCATACATGCAAACTTAGAACACACTTCAACAGCTGATTTCTCAACAGAATCTTATTGGACGTGACTCCCACAAGTAGCTACTAACATCCACATAAAGAACTCAAAAGACCAACACTCAGAACTCCCAATCTAGCAAGCCAGGCTACTCAGGGGGCGTAACGGAGTGAATTGGGAACTGCAGGCTCCTCTGCGATACGGGGAGTCTTGACTTCATCAGCTTTGGCTGGGTTGGGCGGCACGCAAAGTGGAGACCGACAATGACAATTCGGAGGGAACGGACAGTAACTTGACGCAGCGTCTGATAGGAAGGAACGCAATGTAAGAGACGACACGAACAAAAATAAGTCGAGAAAGAGAGCCAGCAAATCACTCTACCTGTATCAGTGATGGAACGGAGTGAATTGGGAACTGCAGGCTCCTCTGCGATACGGGGAGTCTTGACTTCATCAGCTTTGGCTGGGTTGGGCGGCACGCAAAGTGGAGACTGACAATGACAATTCGGAGGGAACGGACAGTAATTTGACGCAGCGTCTGATAGGAAGGAACGCAATGTAAGAGACGACACGAACAAAAATAAGTCGAGAAAGAGAGCCAGCAAAACGGAGACTTGATACCTGTATCATGGATGGAGCAGAAGGCGCTCACAATGAAGATGACTGCGATGTAATGGCTCGCCATCGTCATGGAATAGCAACACGTAATAGAGATTCTTGCTGTGGGTAATTGAGAGCAACCATTTCACTGCTTAAATAGAGGATTTCTCGATGCTCTGTTTTTTGGCTTGTACTCTTCAACAAGGAGTCATAGAGACCCGACACTTTCATAAAGTATGCATTTACATTTCATGTCTATCCAGAATTCGATAACGTTTTGGACTCACAAACTTGATCTTCTTTTCTTGCATTGAAGGGCAGTGGTTGGATGAGTTGATCTCCATCGTGTCCATGTCTCGTAAGAAAAAGAAACAGATGAGGAATAAAGTATTTTTGCACATAAACCAACCTGTACATCAATATTAAGAATTCTTGATAAGGCTTAGAGATAACATGCATTTAGGAGTGTGACAGAAGTAGCCAAGCATCACTTAATGTTACAGATGATGTTAGGTACATTTTGTAACATGCAGAATTAATCAAATAGAAGTTTACGTCAAGACAATTAGAACTCTCTGCAGAAAATGGAGCCTAGCCATGTCATAAGTAATTTGTTTTGGGCAATTCTATTCAAGAGGACATTTGTTTTTTTATGAAGAAGAAGGCAAAGCCAATTGACGCTTTCCATCATATGTATGGAGAAGGAAGAACAAGAACAAATAGCAACAAAACATGTGACTTGTTTCCTTGTTTTTGTCATAAGACGTAAGCATTCGATGCCATATTCATTATGTCACTTCCTTTTCTTTAATAACTCTAAAGTTGGAGAAGGAAACACGGGACGGGCATTGCTCGAAGACTGAAAGTCAGCTCAAACTCGAAAAGCTCAAATGCGTCGAAAAGGCAATTAGCAGCAAGGAGAAGCAATAGCGCTTGTTTACTACTAGAATCTCTCAAAAGCGTCTCGGCGACCCACAAGACAATTCAAAATCTCAAAGGGAGAGAGATGCCTCTCATTTTGCTGTGGAGCTGTCTTCATGGCCTATGCCCCAGGCCGCTAGCACTCGTCCTGGCTTTTGTGCTTATACCTCAGTCTTTGCAAAACTGCTGTCATGTCTATATTTCGTGTGTTGATCTTGCAGGCTTCCGTTAGGGGTTTCTCTTGTGTTACATATAACTTTTCTATTCTGTAGAATAGAAGCAATGTACCAAAGCCAGCGTGACTCAAAAGAACTGTATAAGCGCGGTTAAACTGTCAATCGAATCTTTCGCGAGATATGAAATCCATCTTTTAGTGAGGTCAAAGTGTGACCCATCTATTTTTTGAGCGACTTGATTTATCCTAATAGAATTAATCTAGACGATACTACCCAATGGAACGCAATGACCATAGTCTTCTCCTTTACCCTGTTCCCTGCATTCTTCTCTGAACTCGCACTCTATTCAAATTGATTGTCCTTGGGATTTTGCAGATAAAGAAATCTTCTCGCACTTAAATGCTTAATCAATGCAGTCGATCAAGTGCGGTTGAGTATGTCATAATTGCTTCCCACATGTGCCAACATAAAAGTTAAAGTGGGATTTTTTAGGGGCTCGAGGGGATGCTAAATCCAGGCACCAACGAAGGTAGATGGATAAGATATTCATTACTCTGCCGAAAAAACGAAAGAAGGGTCGATATTCATATTTGCTTGTGCTTCAAGAATCATCAGCACGGCTCCCTTCTCTGTCTGTCTCTCTTTCGTGCATGTGCATTGTAGATAGTTGCTATTGCTCTCAGCCGCGAACCAATTCCGCCCAGATCAATGAACGAAAAAAATCTCAAGAGCTGCTTGCTATATTATATTATAAGTGACTTGATTTGTTATTGGATCCAACACATCGAATGCCCCCTTGCATCTTCTATTCTACAACCACTAGCCTCATCCATTTCGCATCTCGGATGGTTCACTCCCCTACTATGTACATTGCCCGGTCACGTCATGTCGACGAACATAGATGGGATACCGCTTCTGCGTCCGCGTCGTCGGGAAGAAAACCAACTTATCTTCTTCCGCCGGCACCCAGCTGTCACGCAAAATGAAGAGTGAGTTCTCCATTGTTAACGTTCACTTTCGCCTGAGGGGAAAAGAAATATAAGCAAAGTGGGGGGGCCGTATTTAGTACCTGAAGCGAGTAATTAGGTGGTGAAGGAATACGGATATCTCTACTCTAGCTAGCTCGTATCCGGGACAGAGTCGAGGCCCTCCTCCGAAAGGTGTAAAGATGTTTCCCGGGGTCGGTGAGCCAGAATTGCTCTGCATATTATCCGTAGTCATCAATCGTCAATTGACCATTGATTGATCTTTCGAGACTCAGAATCGCGCAGAGAGAGAGAGAGAGAGAGAGAGAGAGAGAGAGAGAAATACCTGCCATCTCCAAGGGTTAAAAGTCCGAGCTTCCTTGAAGTGATCTTGATCTAGATGCACGGCGCGAAACGAAGCGAACACTTTCCACCCTTTAGGAATCGTATAGCCTGCGCGAATAGAGATACGGTAAGAACCAATCACTTTTCCCCTCCCCACTGATAAACTATAATTGGCTCATATGGAATGAAATGGAGAAGTCCTCCTTTACCTTTCACGTTGACATCCGTCATCGCTCGCCGGAATACCCCGCTGATGATGTTCGCAACTCGCAGCGTCTCATTGATAACCTGAAGACACATGCGTTGCACCGCGTTTAAAGTTCGGAAAACTAGTCGAAAACGTCGTGCTTTTACCGAACCCTTTTAGCCTTTCGACTTACGCATTGGGTGAAAGGCATGGACTTGTAGTCATTCCAGTCCAGACCCTCGCAAGGATACTTCCCCGCTCTGATCTTGTCGTGCTCTTCCTGTCATCATCCATGGGGTGAAAAAATAAATTATATAAACTCTAATCCGATGATTTCATGAAGAAACAGAAAAGAACATATAAAGGAGGAGAAATTCAACGGTGGCGGGGAATCATGAGGATGCACGTGGGAACAACATCACGTGAAAACACGAAGGCCAAAACGATCCTTTTAGGAATTTTTCAGGAATTCACCCTACCCCTTGGAGTCAGCAAACCCTCCCCTCCCCCAACACGCTTCCCGAAACGTGGGGCCCACCCGAGGGACGCCTACGTTGTATCCGAAGCGAGAAATGTCCGAATGGCCCTCCAAATCTGACACCATTACTCGGGCGGTTTTGGTCATTCGACCCGACCCAACCGGCCTCCCCCGGTCCGGTCAAAAGGAGGCGAACGAGACGAAGATCTGACGGTGGTCAGATAAGGAAAAAGGAATCATAATCGTCATGATGCCTCGGTTGGACGAATTGTCCGCCCCCCCCCTAACTCAGTCCTCCTCCACTCTCACCCCACTTTCGGTTTGACTTCACCCTTTGTACCTTTGACTGCCTGATTTACTTTCTGCTCCCTCCTTTGACCCCGCTTCATTACTAAAATGAATTGAAAAAAAAAAAAAGAAAAGAAAAAAGACATTCTGATCACACTTCCCCATGCTGCCCACCACTCTTTAAAAAAAAAAGAAGAAAAAAAGACGCGAGCCTCGAGGGAGCCTAACTCAAAGTGATTTATCCTATAATCATCCTTAACAAGTACCTTGAGGATATCCGGACCCCCGGACCCGACACCATCACATGGCCAGCGGCGTAGTAGTACTTCAAAAATGACAAATATCACATATGGTTCGGGAAGGATATGAGTAATGGAGTGAAAACTCAAGAGTAGAAGCCAAGGCAAAAGAAGCGAAGGAGGACGACGAGGGGATATACTCCATTATTGCCAATCGGCAGGGGGATCGTACTGGATCTCATTCATGGAATAATTGAACTCTCCCTCGTGGGGTAGTGACACGTAATCGGTCTGACGGGACACGACGAAATACACCAAATAGCCTCATTTTATGTCTCTCCCTCTCCCTCCCTCCCTCCCTCTCTCTCTCTCTCTCTCTCTCTCTCTCTCTCTGTGGCAACAATGCCAACGCCCGTAGAGCGTGAACGGCTGAGGATTAGATAACGAGATTGAGGCTTCGAAAGTGGCCAACGCAATGATAATGGCGATTAGGGTCCACGCCCTAGGGGGCCAAGAAATCCCGAAAGACAAAGACGTCGTTTTCGACCTCGAAGAAAATCATGGTTATTCGTTTCCCCAGAAAAATATAAATCAAAGAACGAACGGCTGTTGTCGTCGAAACAGTTGAGGGGTGTTTTTCCATATGAAAAGGATTTCCGTGCATATCTAATCTAATGGGTGGTCGATCTCATCAAATCATTAGACAACAGCCAATGTTCATTAAGAAACGTTAGAGCGTGCGGGGGGATTTTAATTTTGTACCTTAAGCTGGGCCAAGGCGCGGGGCGTCTCGGTAAGGAACTTGACGGCGAGGGTCATGATTGTGGAGGTGGTTTCATAGCCGGCGACAAGCAGCGCCACCAGGAAGTCGACGATCTGCTCGTCGGAGAAGCCACTGCCACCGCCCCCGTCCAGGAGAGCCCCCAGCATGTCGTTCTTCTTCGCACCCGCCTCGCACTGCTTCCTCCTCTGCCTCACCACTAAGCTCAAAGCTTCCGCCACCTTTGTCCTGGCCTTAAAAACGATTAACCCACAATTAGTTCAATGCACGGAAATCTAATGATGAAATTTTACAAGAATGGACCTTAGGCAATTCAAAATGATTACATTACTGTCGTATTACATAAGGGTCGATGCTTTATGTGACAAGAAATTTTAAGATCATATAACAAAATCAAGGGCTAAAACAACAACGATACGAAACATATAAACGACAAAGCTCCCATTATGGGGGCATTAATTAAATCATTAGTCGCGGCCGATGGATACAGATACCTGATTAAAGGAGGGACGAAGATGGAATTAACAAACTTGCTAGATGACAATCAATCGGAAGTGCTATTTAACTTTAGAAAATTCCAATTCCAATTTCGAGACAAAATGTCCTATCATTGCAGAAAACGTCACTATCACACGTGCAGTCGGGTCATAAAGATGCCCCTTACCCCCCCCCCCCCTCTCTTCCTTCCTTCCTTTCTACGTCCAATTTTGTCGCTCCTCTTGTTTTATATTGCGAAGAAAAAGTTCACCTAGATTTCCTCTTTTCTTTAAAGCTAGGCCCCTTCTCTCTCTTTATCTTCCTTTTCCTTGGTCTGGATTTTAACCATTTAACTTATGCTTTCGACATTAAATGTGTAGTTTTCAATAGATTCTTTAATATATCTTGGACAGTAATATTCTCGGAAAGCTTAAGCGAGAAATATGAATTCATCAATATTAAAGCTTGAGAGAGAGAGAGAGAGAGAGAGGGAGGGAGTACTTTAATGGCTCTGCGGTAGGTGGTAGAGAAGATGGGCAAAGGAACACTGAAGAACCCTTCAATCACAAGGACGTACTCCTTCCTCAAGCTCTCCGTCCAGTCACACGGATCGAAACTCATCAGCTGCTTCAACGTCAGCTCGAACGTTATCTGCAACAAAATTTCCCTCTCTAAAATCTCGACCAGGTTTAACATATGCATAGCAGGCACCAAAAAGGGAAAGAGAGAGAGAGAGAGAGAGAGAGAAACTATAGATCCAAAATGGGCTTCGACACACGTGAACTAACATGGTTACCACCATTAACCATGGAATCTGAGTCATCAGCTATCCTTTATGATAATCAAGAGGTAAAAGAAGAAAAGCTACGTTTCGTAAGTTGAAAGATTGTATTTTCATTGAACCGTGACGCGTCTGTAACTCAAAAGGAAGAAAAGGTAATCTGCCGCTTTCGCATCGGCTTTTTCGATACAAACTGGTGAGGCGTTCCTTACGAAATCTAGTTCACAGAAACCGGCTGAAACTAAAGAGAAAGCCTGAACCACCCTTGCGCATGGGGTTTGCTGATGAATATTATTAAGTAAAAGGAAAAAATTTACTGACATGAACCAGACAACAAGATACTATGCCCCGTATAAAGCTCCACAAAGTACCACGAGATTAAGTACATGAAGAAGCAGACAAATTAAATAAATAAATAAACAAATAATGGTATAGCTTCAGCTAAAATTAAACTATCATAAGAGTAAATCTCATATGGGAACGCTACAAATTACCAGGACGGGTTGAAACCAAGTTCCTCGACTCAAAGAAGATTCCATCTTTTTGAAAAGAAAAGAAGAAACCCTTTATATTCCCCTTCTCTTTTAAGACATGCAAAAGCTGGAAAACCACACACAGACGAGGCTCACCTTCTTGGCCTCCTCCATTAGAAGGACCCGGTCGGACCAGGACTCCAGGTTGAGCCGGATCAACCGGTCGATGTCCACCAGCAAGTGGTCCCTGATAATGGAAGAATTCCCAAAGCTCATGGTCAGCGAATGCATCCTCTTGTGGAGGCCCCCCTTCATCAGAAGCAACGAATGCTTCCCGAGAAGATTGCAGAGCGACCTCGGATAGCTGCACTCGAAGAGCTTCCCTTCGTTCTGCAATATGAAACGGTTCGTCTCCGGGTCGGCCGAGAAGACCGTCGGCTCCCCGAACACGTGGGTCGCGAACACCGTCCCGAACCGACGCACCCGGTCGTCGATGAACGGCTCGGGGTTCTCCGTCTTGTAGGCCGCGATGAGCTGCAGCGTCTCGCCGATTACCGGCAGTCCCAGGTTCCCCGGCGGCAGCCTGCGCCCCCGTCGGCCGGAGGCGCGGAGGAGGAGGAGGAGGAGGAAGGTGACGAAGAAGGCGGTGGGTATGAGCAGACATGTGAGACCAGAAGCCTGGAACAACTCCATGCAAATACCGAGCGAAGGATAAAGACTATTTTTACAAAACCAGACGATGTAGTTCTATATATATAGATGCAGAGAGAGAGAGTGAGAGAGAGAGTAAAGGGTGTCTGATGAAAATCTAAAATGGAAGAGAAGAAGGTAATTAAAAGAGGGGAGAATTCTTTTTTGAATCGGACAACTCACTCTGCTTTTGTAGCTGAGAGTGCGCGTGGGGATAAGACTCTGTGAAAGTAATGGAAACGAAGGTTTTAAATAGGGAAATGGAAAAGAAGAGAGCATAAATCATTTGGATTTGGGAGTTTTTACTTTCTCGCCTTGGTAATTAGCATATCAGATATTCAGCATTTATGTACTTACTACTCTTTTTTAGATAGGAAGTTCTTTTGTTACAGGCCTAACCCATACACTGAGCCATTTTTTTTATTTTTTTATTTGCAACATGATTGCACAATATTTAATGAAGATAAATAAATTCAGAATGACCTGTGAGCTCTGAGACCCGATATATTTTTTGGTTATGCATGGGCAAGCAGTAATTGAAGTTGAATTTTTGCATGAAATTTAGCTTCACATTTTATTTTGGTCAAAAGGAAACTATTCGTAATATAAAAAGGTCGTTCAAACATATCAAACAGTATAAGGAATTCATTTAGCATCTTACATATTTCAACCACAAGTGCCCCAATGACCCTTTTGATAAAAACTGTTAAAAACATCAAATATGTCATATATGAAAGTATAAAGAGGCTGTTGCGGTACATCTAACGGCAGTGAGCCTGATGGTGGTGCCTGTTTTCGGAATAAGTAGTGAATGAGTCTCGATCAGCAATTGAACCTACGAATTTGACAAAGAAACGAGAGAATGTGCACAAAATATGTGGAAGAGCGAAATAATAAATTTAATATATATATATATGTATGTATGTATTAAACAATAAAAAATACATGAACATATTTATAGGTTTTACTAAATGATTATTTTAGATAACGTATCAATTAAGAATATGCACAGTCAAAAAAAAGATACACGCACAATCCTAAGAAAAATGAAGCATTATGAGAAATATTATGACCATCTATAATAGAGAAAAATATTCTAGAGAAATATCTCTAACTATGATGGTACCTATTTTTGTGGTTCGTGACGGACTAGTAGCACGTGCAATGCCTTCAACATGCTAGGTTGTGCTTACACATACATACTAAGTAGTACCGACACGCAACACGCGACACAACACGACACGCCGACACATCGTTTATCAAAAAATAGAGAATTCTGACACGTTGGAATACGTTGGATATTAAATATATATTTTTATATATACATAATTTAATTTTTATGTTTAGTTCAATCAAATTAATTTGATTCAAATTCATAATTAAGTAAATAAGCCTAGAATGTTTTACACTAAAAACATTATCCACAATTTATTAATATCATTTATTGTTTCAATTTGACGAATTCAACTCTATCCCAATAATTTATAAAACTTGAAGAAAAAACAAACAATCTACATTCTGAACTCGCATGTTATGTATGTCGAAAGAGGAGAAAAAAAAAACTTACGGGATGAATTGTGTATTACAGGAAGTAAGAGTCAAAAGAGAAAAGAAAAATAGAAGAAAAGACTACGTTTTTCTTATTTCTTTCACATATATACATTTTGATCTCTCATTTATTGAAATTTTTTAAAATGGACCTTGATATCGGAATTACGCGTTGAAAATTTGTATGTCGGAATTCCAATTCGAGTATTAGAGAGTGTTGAAAAAGTTGACCAGGTGTCGGATTTTCTGATATGTGTTGACCAAGTGTCGGAGAGTGTCGAACACGTGTCGAAGTATCCGACACGACAAGAAGGCTTTTGAAGAGTGCCAGTGTTTCATAGCATACATATACTATGCACACACACATCTAGATCTTATATGTTTTGTGGGGTCTTTCTTTAACACAAACGAACAAAATAATTGAGGCCATAGATAGGGAAAAAAATGTTTAGTGGGAAGAGATACAAGGGGGTTTGGACAGTGACATGCATGCACGCACCAAATCAAATTGAATCGTAAAAATACGCATTTTTATTCGGGATTCAGCATCTTTTAAAGAAAATGGAAAAGGAAAATTGATAAAAACATACATATGGCAATTGATTCGGGAAATATGCAGTTAAGTTAAGTTATATGTTGAAAAATTCGTGCCAAAATGTTCTTTAGATCAGCGTTACGCTCACCATCATTAGTAATAAGTCGAAATTTTGTTTATCCGCATAAAATATCACATAATACCCTTTAGCAAATTTCATGTTCCTCCATAGACTTTAATCATTGAGCAAATGCAATTTCGAGCGAAATGTTTTATGAGTTCCAAGTGCAATTCTTCTTGTCTCGGATCAAATTCTAGCGCTGGGATGATGACAACATCACGACGGGGTCCCCGTACAATAACTCGAGCTGTACAAAGCCGTTCTTGGAAGAGGAATCAAGAATCATGGCAAGAAAACATGCTCCATATGAAAAAATTGTCGCATAAGCAACGAAAAAAAAAATCTTATTTTTCCAATTGATTATAAAATTTATACATCCTTTTTGGAGAAACTTCTGTTTGAATCCAAATGGCATTAGCCCAATGTTTATTAACCTATTCTACAAACTTTTCTTTAATCTGCCGGATAAATTCATGACTTGATGCGACACAAATGCACACGTATCATGTAGTGGGGAACTTTATGCTGGACGAATGATTCTTTGGGGAAATTAAATAATAAATCAATATGTAAGTTTATTCGACTGCAAGTGATGGCCCACGATGCTGCACAAGGACATGGGAGAAAGACATATTTTCTCAAGAATGTACACAATTACAAGAAAACTAGCAGTGCAAACAACCATATCACTGTCTCTTAATCTTTAATCAATGAGTTTATTTTGTACCCTTTTACGCATTAAAAATGGGAAAAAAAATTCGATTGTAATTGCTCCCCGAGTTTCGAGCGAATCGATGTGCGCCACACTTTCTACTTGCCTTTTTTAGGGTTTCCACATCTTTATATTAATTCCATATGAAGCATGTGCAGTGTTGGCCACGAAGTGAGGCCTTGATTGTACAAGTTAAAAGAGGGAACGCCCACTTTTTGTTTGTTTATTGAGTCGCGACTTGGGCTACAGAGAGGTGCCATCATGTATGCAGGTGATGGAATCAAGTGTTCTCTACCAGGAAGTTTATGTTTAAAGCCCCGGATTAAATAACTGAGGGGGTGGGGAAAATATTAATTTGCACAATCCCCACTTTCAGAAAGAATAAAAACCAAACACTATTTTTTTGTCACGAAAAATCCAGCACTTGAAATTGCTACTTTAACTCTAATCAACATGAAGATAGATAGTGAGCAAACAAAGATAAAGCACCCAAAATAACATTGATTAACTGATTATGAACGCCACTAAAAAGATTAATGCTCGATTGTATTGTTTAACTTGGAGTGTAAATAATCACAGATCATATAATTTTCAAAAGAGCACGAAATCATAAGATCAGTAAGATTTTTTGATAATCAAAGATTCGGAATTTACTCATCGAAAGTGGAATTTCCTTGTCGTGAAAAGAAATTGAAAAAATGTTTTACTATTCAAGGTGTGGTAAAGTTAATCTACAATTTTATCCTCACTCCCCACTAGATCTATCGTGCTCTTTAGTGGGCAAATCCTCAAAAGTACTATCTATCTTTGCTTTCCATTGTCATTATTATCCCCAGCATAGAGAACCAAGTTAAATCGACGTCCAATCTCCCCCAGCACCAATGGTGTGAGTTGCCAAGATAATGAAGCTTCTAAAGAACAAATGATGAGAAAAAGGAAAAGCTCAAAGCACTCGGAAAAATCATGAGGATCGTACTATGCAATAATTATAATGTGCTCGATATTATAAACAGTTCTGCATGTTGATGCTACCATGTTGATCCACATGGTCCCCAATAAGGGACACTCAAGCTGGCTACCCACTAGACAAGACCATAAATCAATAATGGTCCCTAAGAAAGCACATAAGCAATCCCCCCCACCCATAAAACTTTTCCAAGAAAATAAAGAAAGAAAAGAGAAAAGAGAAGAGAATCGATCACACATCAATCATGGGTTCTTGTACTCGATCCACACTTCCATCTCTTGGTGGTCAGCACTACAAACATTCTTAAACCCATTTTCTTGATCTCGATGTTGTTAAACAAAAGAATGTCTCTCAAAAGCAAATCTGGGCCTTTTGTTTTAATGGCGATAGGGCTTTTTTTATTTGTCATCATCAAGGTCTGCAAAAGGAATGTCAAGTTCGGGAAGGTTATGTGTACTAGGTGCTGATAATTAGGTCAGTTGATTTTGAGACAGAGACTGCATGGAGTTCATGATTTTGGTGGTTCTTAGACAATTATTTAGTTGCTGCAAGATGGGTCAATTCATGATGTATTCAAAAGTTTTAAATCATCAACATTTTTTGTCTTGTAAAATCATAATGTTTGGCTAAGGGTTTTCCATTACTAGTTTTGGCCATGCATTGCGTCTGGGACACTTTTCTCCCCTCCATTTTCAAGCATACAAATTATGGAAACTTAAATATAATAACCGGAGGATATCAATCGATATCCATAGGTGATCCAAAAAGTCCACTTAAAATTAAAAAAGATTGTGACGCGTTATCAACGAATCATATAAAAAAAATCGAGCCGTATTACTGAGTTTTGAGATAGAGAAATTACTAAAAAAAATCATAGTTATTGCATTTGTATTAGTTTAATCCTAAATCTTTCAATTTAGCCAATTAAGTCCTAAATCTCTTACCGATTTGCCACTTTAGTCTTTCCGGTCAATTTTGGTTGGAAATCATTGACATAAATACTGCACATCCTACATGGCATAGCCAATGCTGTCGTGAATAATTTTCTTAGTTTTATTAATTTTTATTCTTTTCTTTCATTTTTCTTTTTTTTTTCCTTCTTCCTCCACCAGCCGCCGAACCTTGATGTTGGCCAATGAAGATCACCCTCACCCAACTTGGCAAAGGCAAGCCTAGTGAGGTTAAACCCAATAAGGTTGAGCTTGACCTAAGGCCGGCTGAGGCTGGCAAGGTCACCTTTTTAAGATTTGACAATGTCGACCATCACTAGCCCTTGCCTTTGATGGTCGTTGAGCATTATCAAGGCATGACAATTGGTAGAGGAAAAAGGAAAAATGAAAAAAGAAAGAGAAAATGAGAAAGAAAATATATAATTTAAAAAATTGAATAAAAAAATATCTATTTTAGTGTCGCATGTCTTGCACAAATTTATCGACATCAACGCGCCTATTTCCAAATAAAATTAATCAAAAATATTTTCAAAAAATTTAGAACTAAATTAGTTAAATTGAAAATATTTATGACTGAATCAATATAAGTACAATAAATTCATGACTTTTTTGATAAATTTTCCTATTTGGAAACTATTCTTCTTTTGCAATTTCATTTTTTCAAGTTATGGTACCCGATTGGCATATATCATTCTGCTTTCATAATATTATTAAATTGCCTAAATATAGGGCACATGTGCAGGTAACCCAAAACGTTACAAGCCAGTAACATCCCGTGATTCTATTTGGATTCTTCTTTCTTTTCTTTTCTTTTCTTTTTTTTTTTCCGTTCTAATTGCATTCATTTAGTATCATTGAGCTTGACGTGCCAATGGACCGACACCTCCCCGATCCCACAAGACAAAAAGATAACGCAAAGTGTCGGCCTATGCAAGAAATTTACCTACCTTAAAACTTGCTCATCGGATTTTCCTTTTTAGATGCACTTGTCCTGTTCATTTGCTATAACGCGATGGACAAGAGGAAAATGTCACGAAAAGGAAAAAGGCAGAGAGAGGAGTTGGAAACATCACGAGCATAACTTGGCCCCCAATCGTGGCCACTGAACTTTCGTCCAAGCGGGCGTTCGTATCTTCAATTATCTCATGGATGTTCATGGCGACAGAATCTCGCTCGTGCATTGCATGAACTTTGGCAATTTGAGTGCCAGTGACCTACCGAAGGTTACGATCCATGTGCGAGGTCAACATCGCACGGACGCATGTTCCATGTCCCAACAAGTACTCTTGGGGTCCATACCATATGACATTCATTGACAAACACTTCACTGTTTTGGTCCATCCCCCACGTATTTCGTACGACCCACCGATGCATTGCCCCTCGAGCTGACTCCACTACATTAACATCGTCTTTTTGTGGCCAAAATTCAAACCGCGTAATTGCACCCCAACATTAGTGTACTATACCCACCATTTTAAAAGTCACGTACACACTAGCAAGTCTTTAAATCTCCATGGAACGGATGGAAAAAACGTTTGATTCGGATTACTCGTACGTGCATGGTCACGGCCAACTACTTGCGAAGAATGTTCGTTGGGGGCGAGCTCCTGAATAGTTTTTCTCGAGCATTCTAATGCATAATTAGTTGAATGCATGATCCGTCCCAACGGAAGAATCAAAGCATTTTCTCCTCGAGCATTACGCTCTTTTGAAGGTAATGGATTTGAGTTAGATAAATACTAAACATTTTTAGATAGGGCTTTTCTACGATGTTTAAGGAGACTGAACCAAGAGGGTTTATCGTACCAACATCCTTCTGTTTGTTCACTGCGTGTTTAGGCGATTGGGAATGTGCAAAAGAATACACAAAGTAGTTGAAGGGCGATTTTATCGCGATTGATGACATGATCATCCATCTTGATGGTATTGGGTTGGTATATATTTAGGGGATAGAGACAATTTGAGGGTTTGCAAATCCGTTCGTGGCTTCTTCACAAAACATTGCAAAATGGCAGAAAAATGACACAAATTATCATGTGGTTCATAAGCTTTTAATTTGTTCGATATGATCCCTAAGCTTTACCTCAAAATGTAATGTAGTCTCTAAACTTTTAGTTTATTCAATGTAGACATTTGATACATTTTTAATTTAATCTCTGACATATATAAAAGTGTTCAATGTTGTCCTTCTAGTAGTTTAAATTTATGGACAATATTGAATATTTTCATAGTATATATATCAAATGTTCAAGGATCACATTGAATTACACATTAGGCTAGAGTTTAAAAATCACATTGAATAAATTAAACATTTATGGATCACAACACACATTTGACTAAAATTTCAAAAATCACTTATGTTATTATTTCAAAGAAAAAAGACAAATATTTTATATATAATAACGACCTAACAAGTAACAACCGAAGTATTGGTAATAATTACTCTCGACTATGATGAAGCGGTGGATAACTTGCCGACACAATTTATTTTTATTTTTTTTTTTGGAAGAAAGTTGTAACATGCGAGGAAGGCTCCTCCTTTTCTTTTCTTTTCTTTTTTCGCTTTTTACCATTATTGCCGACACGTGATAAAGGAGAAAGTGATAAAGACATCGACTCCGCTTAAAACTCATGCGCCCGCGTGAAGTGACTCCATGCAAAAGGGCTCTTGTAGATGTAGTTTCAAGTACTTGGATCGTAACTCTAACATTCCAACAGAGCCAGATTTGAATTCTTCATTCGTCGATTGCACTTACCATTTTTAATCCGGTTTGCACGTCGGATGAAGCATTGAAAGGTGTTACTTGCATCTTGCTCACGAGCTGTGACTTGGTCCTATACACATCCAATTTCCCCACCTAATGACTTAAAATTTTTGGATTAGAGCTCTAGAAATGTGTTGAGTTAGCTCATCAGACACTAATTTTTACAGCTCAGACTTTATCTTCTCCTTTGTAATTTTCGAGCATGAGGCCTCAGAGCTCCATTAATCTACACAAGGGAGGATATAGACTTTATAGTGTGTACCATCATTAGTTGGTTATCAATGTAGATGCATGCAATAAGACCAAAGCATGCGCGTACATAGAACACATCCCAAAGCATTAGTTGGTTATCAATGTAGATACAAGCACTTTACACAATTTGACTTACACAATTTGACTTCTTTAAAATTCGAAACACTTTCATTTATAATGCGGGAGCACAAAAGTAGAGATCTGACTCCTTAGACACTCATGAAATATCTTTAAAGTTCCATGAACCAATTAATCCAAGCATTTTTGGTTTGTACAGATGCCCTTGACTCAGAGCATTTTGCATATTATTAGTGGGATTTGAATATGCGACCTTCAATTCTTAAAATAAAAATTCTCAAATGACCCAACCGAAGGTGCAAATCCTAAGGTGTTAAATGGATGTACTTTAAACTATTACAACATACATATATTAACACATAGATTCACTTATTTGTAAAATATTTTAAACTTTGGTGGGTTCTTATGTATCTTTAAATAAAGAGGAAGGTTTGTATTTATGCCTATCCCTACCAACTAATAAAGCTGACCTTTTCTGCGATTTTTTTAACCCAATTAACAGCACAAAATTCGTCATCTCATATATATATATATATATATATATATATATATATATATATATATATATATCTTTTGGTCCACGAAGAATTGCAATGCAATAGGCATTAATTATTTTGTCTTTCTCGTTAAAGCTAAACCCTAGAACTAGGTCCTGGGGCATGGGGGATGAGAGATACTGACACATTCATTTTTCTCTATCGTAGCTGTCAACAAAGCAGAAAATGGACCACGAAGATCTCATCAAATCTTACACATAATTAATACCTACCACAATCGGGACCAAAAAATTAAATAAGTAGAAGTTTCTACTAACCGATCGGTCCTTCCCTTGTCTTCCCCTTGGCTATGATTGAATCATGCAAGTTAAGCTCCCTCCCTTCTCCCCCCTCCTCCTCCGCCTCCTCCACCAAGGATATCAACCTCTGGTGAGATAATTCGGACTCTACTTTCACTAACATCGTAATGGAAGGAGGGCGATGAGATCCGCTCAAGATGAACGGGAGATACGATTCAAATCGAATGTTCCATCGCAGATGTGAAACTCCTATGATAACGCTCAAGGGGGTCGCAAGCATCTATAGAAAAAAAAATTAGAGTGAATTAACACGAGTGATTTTGATCTTAGGGTTTTTACCATTGACTATTATTTCGTTGATTGTCCATTCGAATGTGAAAAGGGTCAGTAGCGAATTTTTTGCTTTACACGGAAAGCGTGCTATAATTAGTTACAGGTACGGCCAATTTTATTTTTATATTCTATGTTCTGTTACTCGTAAAAGCAGTTTTCACATGATCTTCTTTTTTTTTTTATGGAATAGCCAGGTTGCTGAAAGATCTATATTACTCCTTGGCAAAAAAAAAAAAGGAAAGAGGAGAACATGGTACTCGAGTAAAGAATTTTGGAAATTTGATCTAGAGGTGAAGATAAAGAAATTTTTTTAACGATAAATAAGGTAAAAATATAATTTATCAAATCACATAATGATGTTAAGCCAAATATATGAATAATCTTATCGTAAAGGACAACGGCATTAAAACTAGCTGATTAATCCTAGCACCTGAATGTATAGATTCATGAATATTTAGGCACATAAGTACAAGAGTGTCAATTTAAAAAAAAAAAAAAAAAGGTAAAAGAGCGAGCGAGTACTATGGCAATTGAGTTTTCTCATTATTGGTAGGGAAAATTTCAAATAAGAACCCGAAGTTGACCAATTTTCTCAAATAAGGACCCAAAATGAACTTAGTGTCAAATAAAGACCTAAACTGGACCATTGTCTCAAATAAGAACCCGAAGTTGACCAATTTTCTCAAATAAGGACCCGAAATAAACTTTATGTCAGATAAAGACCTAAAGTGGACTCATTGTCTCAAATAAGGACCTCAATTCCAAATAAGAACCTGAGCTTACTGGTTAGCCAAATATTCACCTGCTATCAAGCATGTGACATTTCCAACGACCGGAGTTTGGGTAATTTTGTCCAAAAAAATATAGGGAAAATTAACAAATCCTAAAAAAAAAAAAAAAAAAAAAAACCCTAGATTTTCTACGGTCTCCCTGTTCCTTGTACCCATCCTCCGCAAAGTCGAAGACCTAAATTCTCTGCTGGTTGAGGCACAAATTCAAAAATAAGAAGAAAACCAGACGCTTCTTGCTTTTTTTTTTTTTTTTTTTTTTTTTTTTTTTTTTTGCGGAAACCCAAATTCTCTGTCGGTGGAGCAAGGTGAGGAGCAATGAAGGAGAAGAAAGAAGAAATAACATCTAAATAGATAACATAAACTTAATTAATATAGAATTTTCCATTTTTTTTTCAATAACAAATTTCTAACAAAATTGCCCCTATTTTAATTGTCGGAAAATGTTTACTGGCGAGCTAAGGTCCTCAATAGAGATTAACTTGATCACTTTGGGTCCTTATTTGACACAAAATTCACTTCGGGTTCTTATTTGAAACAATGGGTCCACTTCGGGTTCTTATATGACACAAAGTTCACTTTAAGTCCTTATTTGAAAAAATAGATTCACTTCGAGCCCTTATTTGAAATTTTTCCTTATTGGTAGCCTAAGCTATTTGGTACACGTTTTTGCTTTTTTAGCTAGCATCAACATTACAAATGACAGAATCTGAAATCTAGAAAAAGAACAGATTCGATGAAAATCACACACACGTCTTACTTCTCATCCTTCTTTCTAAAATGACATTTCCCAATCTGAACAAAGATGGTCACTCCCATGCAAAAATTTCGCATCTTCAATTACATCATGCACCATCATGCATTATCATGATCTCGGGGCAAGATGGGATGCAAACCATACACGTGCGTCCAATTTGATCACATCACCAAAATTAGCTATGATAGGGGGTCAAGTAAGCTACTAGTAGATTAATCCAAATTTCAAACCTAGGTATACACTTTAGTCCCTGGCGTCTCTTTCATGTGTCATGATACTTGGAAAAATCATCGTGCGTCCGCTTAGTGGCCTGTCATAATTTGTTTTCATCCATCACAACGAACACAAATCGGCCTAATCTAATCTCGTCATCAACCAATCGGGTCAAATCAATGAACCATGTTATGCCATCTTCTGCATCGTCTTCTCTCAAGTATCTCTACTATGGGACGGATTGGATGACAAAGCTCTTATGGACTCGTGCGAAATCGAATCTGTTTGTCTCATTGAGTTAGTCAAAGCAGGGACCCTAAAAACCAAATCAGGGAGAAGATTCGCCCGCCGGTATTTGTCGGGTCAAAATCAAATTTGGGTGGTCATGGGTGGTAAAGTAACAAAATACAAAGAAAATGACATAAATGGTTAATAAATTTTAGCCTAACATATATATAATTTTTAAAATTTTAATTTATTTAATGTGATCTTTAAATTATTGGTAGATATTCAATTTAGTTCCCGAAATATTGAATATACTCATATAGTTCATGGGCTAAATGGAATATTTAAGGATTATATTGAATAATTTAGGGTTAATACCCTAAAAAACCCCAAACTGGTACACATGTGACAAATTTACCCTAAACTATTTTTTTGACTATGAAAAACCCTAAACTAGTATACTTGTGACAAATTTACCCGACTAACCATAAAAAACCCTAAACCTGGTACATTTATGACAAATTTACCCCAAACTAATTTATTTGACAGCAAAAAACCTCAAATTAGTAAATTTGTGACAAATATACCATCCGCTAACTTAATAATTTGACTATAAAATTTAACAAAAACTAAGGGAGGGTAAATTTGTCACAAGTATACAATTTTGGGGTAAATTTATCAAAGGTATACCAGTTTGAGATTTTTGGAGGTCAAAAAAATAGTTTGGGGTAAATTTGTTACAAATGTACCAGTTTATGATTTTTTAAGGTATTAACCCAATAATTTAAAAGTATAAAAATCACATATAATAAATTAAAAGTTCATATATTATATTGCATGTTAAAATGAAATTTATGAATTATTTATATCGTTTTTTTTTACTATTTTTATGAATTTATTATACTGGCCAGCAGCTATGACACGAAGAATGACCAAGACCCGCAAATCACTGTACTTCTGAAGACACATGACTGCTGGGAGAACCATGCGGTTGCAAATGGAAATCAACTGCAACGGAGAGCCACGTTCGTTTCTCCATCTTCATTTTGCACATTCGAAAATCACCATCGGACTTCATACTAAAAAAAAACGAAAAATTTATATTAGCACGAACCAATCCCAAAAATCTTTCGAGCATCGGGGTTCTTCTTCTCCCCTTTTTCTACTTTTTTGCCCTTTTCAGCGCGAATCCGCTCTTAAGTTCAGAGGATTAAAAGGGGAGGAGGCATTAATGGCGGGGGGCGTCAAACGGCGGTCAACCACGAGACACGAGGTCTGCACCACACGTGTGCGGCGAAAGGCGCAGGGACGACACCAAGCGTACGAAACGAAGGAAAAGAAGTAGGGTTTGATTTCGCTTCCCAACGCCTGCTTCGCACGAATGGGTTTCCAGGCCCCCTCCAACCCCCGCCAGTCTTTGCACGTGCGGTACGGCCTGGCTCTGGAAAAGTCGGTCCGACAGCGACCTCTCTTATCGCCGAGCGGGGGTTCACATGGACTTTAACTCACTGCGACACATCTCGTATTGTCGTGTCGACAAATCATTGAAGACGTCGATCTCAATCATCGAACGGCATCTTACGAAACATCGCTCTCTCGATCGATGCCATCCGACCGAGCTCTCCGGCGAAGTCCCGAAACGGCGTCGCCTTTATTTGAGGGTCGTTCGAATTCCGATCGAGAACGCTTGGACGGACGATTGACACATCGCTGTTTCCTGCACGGCGCTGTATCCTTTGACCCTTCGGTTGCTTGCATGCGTTGTGTCCGGTGGCGAAATGAGAGTTCTATTTGCAATTTGGCGTTGAACGGCGACTCCCCTCGTGCTCTGTGACCATGACAAGGACGAGGGAGTCGAAGGTACTACGTGTGTGGACAGTAGGTCGTGTTGTTGCTGTATAGCAGCGAGGTGCATCGTTCTGGAAAGGCTCCATGGCGCTTACCCAAAAGGAGAAAGTCAGAAAAATTGGGAGGCGTTCATGTTTCGAGAACCCCAAAAAAGAGGGTTTCGTCCCAACAGTTCAGTCCTGATTTAACGTGGGAGTACGGCTGGTTGAGAATCTCCAGTTGAGACTCGACCAATCTCTCTCTATTCTCTCTCTCTCTTATCATGGTTGCGGCAAGGATGTTACTAATTCCTCGACTGCGCCTTGCATCACTTTGACATGTCTAAATTCAATCCGAAAGCTTAAATTAGGTTGAGAGATGCTACATATGGAGAAAGACAGCTTGGAAAACATTTTTATGAAATAAGATTATTTGTATCGCTCGAAATAATTAGTCCATAAGTTTCATTATTGATATTAATTTATATCTAGTGAATGATAAAAATATGATTTGTTCGTTTATTTTTGTAAGTCCTGATTTAACGTAGAAGTACGGTTGGTTGAGAATCTCCAGTTGAGCTTCGACCAATCTCTCTCTATTCTCTCTCTTATCATGGTTGCCAGGCAAGGATGTTACTAATTCCTCCACTGCGCCTTGCATCACTTTGACGTGTCTAAATTCAATCCGAAAGCTTAAATTAGGTTGAGAGATGCTACATATGGAGAAAGCTCGGAAAACATTTTTATGAAATAAGATTATTTGTATCATTCGAAATAATTAGTCCATAAGTTTCATTATTGACATTAATTTATATCTAAATATATTTATGAATGATAAAAATATGATTTGTTCGTTTATTTTTGTAAGCGATATAAGCGATCATTTTTAAAAAATAAAATTTCAAACTATTCATTTTCCTTGAAATAAACGGAGTCTTGAGATTTAGCCAAAAACCCTCTTTTTTTCTCAAATTCTTGGAAAGCTAGGACTTTGTCGCGTGGAGAATTGTGGGTAGAACCAATTTTGAACTTAAGAAAAAGAACAGTTTTTATGGGTGTTAGAGCTATGGGCTCCAATATTGACGCCCACCGACATGAACCACTTGACAAAGAAGAGTTCGTGTATTTTAGATGGTTTGTTTTGTGAAAATTAAAAACGTAAGATTGCTTATATCGATTATAAAAAATGAATGAATAAATATTCATCACTGACAAATTTTTTGAGAATAAATTATTATTGATAATGAAAATATTTATTATTTATTTAATTTCTCCAAGCAATATGGACAATCATTTTCAAGTAAACATTTTTCAAATTATTCATTTTCTGCAAAATAACAGAACTGTAGCTTTTATATTATGCAACAAAATTTGCATTTTCTTATAAAAAAAGAAAAAGAAAACTCGGCAAGCTTCTATAATTCAACCAATTCAGTAGGATGCAACTGGAGATCCTCAGTTCGTCATCGATTCTCGATTGGTAATCGACCTGGCTCGAAAATTGATTTAGTTTGTGGCGAGTCGGGATGTAGAACTCAAAGATTAAGGGAAAAACAGAGCGATAGAGAAGAGGCGGTTTTAGGAAGAAAGTTTGAAACGACATCGTTTTGACCGTCCTAGCTAAAGTGCTTTTATAGCTAGTGCAAAAGCCACATCCCACTCGCCCAGATGGGCCTTCAAGATTCGCTCGGATCACAAATCCCGCCAAGCACCAAACAAATTTCATTATTCATTTAGGCCCAATTTGTAGAAGACACCACTCAAATTCAACACCCCTGAAAAAACCTCCCCTTAGCTCAAATTTCTCTGAGGACACCATTTGATCGGACGAACGATGATCATCTCATTGCCGGCAGAGTCGCGGTTATAACTTGCGACGAAGTTCTTTATGGCTTTCTTTCGCATGAAGAAAATCCATCGGTCGGAAGCCCGATTGCAGTGGATGGATGACACGAGGAGAAGCATTGGATCCTTCGGAAACAAACGAATATCTGAAGATGGGCTTGAACTGGTTTGCGCGTGCAATTGGATTATGGAGGCCCATAATGATACTGTGGTTCGAGATTGGCCTTTTATTTTTGGGTTTGTTTTAATGACCCAAAAATTCTTTGGTCCGGCAAAAAACGAAAAGAAGTATAATTGATCGAGCAGGAGCGAGAGCAAACAAATTTCTTTTAAAAGACGACACGCAATCTCGTGCGTATATGCCACGTAGTATGTTTGCGGTAAATTACTGTAGAAGCATTGCTTAGCCTTCTTTCACGTGCGTAATTGCCACATAGTATGTATGCAATAAATTGCTGTAGAAACTAGAAACATTACTTGGCCTTCTTTTTTATTTCTTTCACGTGCGTAAATATTGTTACTGTAGAGCTGCCATGCAGTCGAGAAGGGGGCAAAGATAGGAAAGACGAACCGCTTCACCCGGAGGAGGAGGAGAAGATGAAGCGGAAGCGAGACGACGGAGCAGGGACGATTGTCGGTCCCGAGAGTCGCCGATTGAAATCCGCCATGATCGAGCACAGCGACCGGAGCGAGTGCTGGGCTGGCGGTGGGGAGCGACTCCGACGTCGTCGATTCGGGTGGGACTGTACCCACGGTCCATTGGGTTGGAATTGGACTGTGACATGCATTCGGCTAAAATCAAATTGATGGGGTTGATTGCCTGAGAGTGATGTGTATGAAACTCTTGCCGACATGGATGCTCGTGTAAAAGAAAAAAAAAATGAAAGAAATCACGTCCTTCACTCAGGATCTCTCTATTTTTCATTATGAATTTGGGTTTTGACCCCGAAAACTACTGTCCATGTAACGCTTTGGTGTTGTTTGATGGTAGTTTCTAGGTTCCAAGTGATGGAACTTGGAACCTATAATTTAGAACTTAGAATAAATTTTTGTGTTTTTCTTTATCTCTGTCTTTGCGCAATCCTACGTATCCATGGCGCTTGATGATGAGCATATAATCTCGAACCACTAGTCTGAGTTAGTTTCCATTTTATGACTAAGATTTTTACTTTGTTAATACTACCTATGTTTTCGTGTGTTTTAATATAAGTTATGGTCAATAAATTGTAACAAAAAATAATGATATAAAGGTGATACTTCACTACGATTGTTCAATTAATGATGCTGGTGGAATTTGGGTAGACTCTAGAATCGATGACATTGTAGGTTTTAGGGTATGAATGATAGATTTCAAGTTAAAAAAAAAAAAATTGAGAAACCTGTTCCAATGGGTAGAGGTAGTTTAGTTTGGTTTGGGTTTTCAAGGAATCGAAACCAATAGGGTGTGAATCCGACCCAAACAGAATATGAATAGATACCGGTTCGGTTCAGTTAGCTTTTTCGATTTTCTTATCTTTGCCTTGCTTATTGGAATTGAAATGAATAAATGGTGAAAAAAAAAATAAGAGAGAGATTTTAAGTTGGACGTTTAATTTTTGTTAAGAATTTTTGTTCGGCTCCATTAACCAAACCAAACCCGAAAAAAGAACAATTATTTTTCAATTATCTAACGAACCGAAAATGCATGAAATTTCAATTCAATTCGGTCTAGCATTGATTTTTCGGTTTGGTTCTGAAACCCTGCTAATAGGTAGGTTTCAGATTAAGTAGCACCAACATGGACACGCAACAAGTGACATGACAAATACGACAAGTTGACACGTAATTTCTTAAAAAATAGAGAATTCCGACAAGTTAAAATATATTAAATAATTATTATTTTTATGAATCAAATTAATTTAATTCAAATTCATAAATAAATAAATAAATAATAAAAGTGCTTAGAATGAATCTACACTAATAACATTAGTAAATTTATTCATAAGAAATTGGAAAGACATTTTTTGATTTTAACAAAAGTTATTGATGAAATAAATGACTAACGAGAAATTATAGTCAACTTATTTAAATAAATTTATAATCTTCTAAGGTCATCAAAATTTATTATTATTCAACCTTCATTGTTTTTATTTCTAACTTTTCATCCCACTCATTTATTTATTTTTTAGCCCCACTCATTTATCAATTAATCTATTCGACATTTAGTGCTTTTTTTGGGGTGAAGGTAAATGGGCCCCACTCACTTGTTTCAGTCTCTCGTTTCTTCTCCTGCCCCACTCCATCTCTCGCTTCTTCTCCTGCCCCACTTCCACGGTTCCACCTGTCACTATCTTGAAAATTGAAATCACACTCCACCTTGCCTCCCCTTCCTCCAAAAAAAAAAAAAAAAACGAAAAAAACGAAAAAAATCACCCATTTATTTTACCCTCCCGTTTTTTCCCCAATTGCCCCATTTTTAATTTTTGTTTTGCTCTTCTTCCTAAAACTAAAAGAGGAACCTGAGTAGAGTAGCATGGAAACCCAAAAACCCTAACCATCACCACCTCTTCCTCTTCCTCCTTACACAATCATCTTCCTCTCGATATCTGCTCTCTCTCGATCGCCTCCTGCCATCCCTCCTTCGCAATTGTAGCCTTGTCTCTTACCCTCCATCGCGGTATCATAGTCCTCCATTGTGGCATCGTAGTCGCGACCCTCTCAACTGCTTTAGTCTTTGCTCTTCTTTTGACACTCTCTTGTAATCACAGCCTCTTTGTCGCCCACGGCCTCGCCTCTGCTCTCTCGCCCTTGCCTCCACCCTCCATCGCTTTCTTCAACAATTCTCTCTCCCTTTAAACTTGCACACCACCCTAGAAACACATTATGCCTTTTGCAATTCTGGACACGTGTGTCAAGAAGAGTTGAATGTGTGTCGGATTTTTCGACACATGTTGTTGCATGATGAAGCGTATTGGACATTTCGACACAACACGGAGACTCTTGAGAAGTGTCCGTACTTCATAAGTTTTAGGTTTCAAGTGGTTTTTGCATGAAACTTGGAATCGCTCACTCCTACTTTCTATCACTCGATTTCACACCCTCACTTAAATTTGGGTGAATTGTTCTATATTAAGTGGGTCGGATTGGGTCGGGTCGAATATAGATCACTAGATTTGTATTGAATTAAATTGGGCCAAAACAGATTAAATTGATTAATTTGAGCCAGGTCATTTCGATCCGACCCACCCATTCAACGAGCTCAATAACAACACATCGAATATCTAGGCATAAAAAAAAAAAGTTCGCAGCCTTGCACGCCTTCTACAGCAAAAAACACTTTCTTATTGAGTTTTTTTCTTTACTCAGTTTATTTTTTATCTTATTCTACTATAATACTTTATATAATTAATTTAATTTAATCTGCCTATAGATGTGGGTTGCTTGCTATGCTCTCTCTCCGTCTCCGTCTCGATCCACATTTCTCTCATTTACGCAACGTCAACGTTGCGCACAAAAAAACAGAGAGGGGAAAGTAAAAAGAGGTTCCTCCATTCGAGACTTCGTTGATTTGTTCTGGCCTAATTCCCCATCAAACGCCGGAACTATTATACCTTCCTTCTCCTTCTCCTTCCTTCCTTCTCCTTCCTTCCTTCTTCAATTTCAAATTCTTTACGTCAATCCAACCCTTCGTCTTCATTGCCCCTGCTCCGCCGATTGCCTCGGCACCCATTTCCATCTGCATCGCCGCCGGCTTCGTTTCTGGTGTTCTGTTTCTTCTTCTCTTGCCTTCCCCTCCCCCATCTTTGACTTGGGTTGTTTGGGCATCCGTGGGTGGTGGATCCTATGGGAAGGGTGTTTGCGGTGACCCTCGAAGGGAAGATCTACACCTGCCGCCACTGCAAGACCCACCTCGCGATCGGCGAACACATCGTTTCTAAGGTGGGATCTTCGGTCCCTTTTTCCTTTGGTCTTCCCCCCCCCGCTTGCTGATCTGATGATGATCCCCCACGTGTGGCTCCTGTCGTTGTCGTCGCCGTCGTTTTCCGTAGCTTTTAGACGATGACGACGGCGACAACGACGACGATGACGTCACTAGATGAGGTCACTACGATGATCGCGGTGGTCGGGGTTGGGATTACGTCCTCGATTGGAGTTCTGGTGATGGGCATTCTTCGTCGTACAGGAGAAAATGAGATAAGCTAAACTGGCTAGGAGCAAAGACTGTGGTTCTCTAAGTCGATGATTGTCACAATGCTGAATTAAAGATCTGGTCTTAGTTTGAAGTAATTAATGGGGCACCTTGAGCAGCTTGTGCCTTGAGTCGGTGTATATGGATTATGCAGCTGAGCTTTTTTAGGGTTGACTTGGTTCCCAGGATTGTTCGACGGGACGATCGTTGGCTACTTTCTAGGTAACATATGAAAATGCGAAATTGGACCCAAGTATGTCTTAAAACCGTTTTGTCTGAAATCTGGGACATAAAACATGGGGGTATTCTCTCCTAGGTGGGGAAGAAAAAGTTACACTCAGGAATTAAGGGGCCCTTCAGGTGGGGAGGGTAGACTCCACCGCACCTCGTAAGGGATGTTTGAGAAACTGGTAGGCCGGTATAGTAGCCATCCGCGCCGGTGAAGGTGGAGGGGCGGGCTACTTTCTAGTTAACATATGAAAATGCGAAATGGTGATGGCTATATCCTTATTTTGGAAAAAAGAAAGGATTGTTGTTTGGTTCTCAAAAAAGGCAATCGCTTGGGGAGGTGGGAGGACCATGGATGTCATATACTTCTGCATCGGTTGCTCATTGATGCTTTCAGAATTCATTCACTTTTGCTAAACATGAAAATATTCTCCAGTGTGCTAGGTTCCTCTTTCCACTCTTATGCGTTTTGAGAAAAGATTGGCCACTCACTCTTGCAGTTGTTTCCTGTGTCATCTTTAAGATTTGATATTTATTGGATTTTGAAGGAAGAACTGGAGTTTCCTTCTCATAAGTGAATGAGATTGGTGTTTCTTTGCTATAAGAGGAAGTCAATCTTAGAGCGGGTAGTTATTCCAAAACAAAATTATAAATAGAACTCAGGATGTCTCAGATATTAATGAGAAACCTTAACTGCCAGTTGTCCTTTTCCACTTATGGAGTTTGAATGAGGTTGTAATGCTGAATGCTGCATCAGTTCCCTACTTATGATCCTCGATAAGTTGAGAGTACTGTCATCTACCCTTTCGACTTCTGATTTAGTACTTTTCAAAAATTGGTTTCTCTAGGAGCAAATTGAGAATACCAAGTGCTAATAAATAGACCAGTCTCTAGTTTTACTGCAACTTACGTTACGCAATAGGATACTTGTCAGCTCACTCGCAAATTCTGACATCTTGTTTGCTTGTGTTCTTGCACTCAGTCTTTCCACTGCAGGCATGGGAGAGCTTACCTCTTCAGCAAGGTGTAAGTTTTTCTTGACTTTGGCGCCCTTTTGTATCGGTCCAATGTGCCGATTGGAAGGAGAAACTAAATGGATGCACATGAGAGTTAATTCTCTTGCTTTTTTAAGTGAAAACATTTTAGCTTGCATCTGTTATGTCAGCATAGAAAATCATGCCTTCATTGGGGGGAAGGGGCTTTTCAGTCTGCTTGATATGTCCGAAGCATGTCACTGGATTAGGGCTCTATTTACTCGACAGCTTCAGCTTCCTTTGATGATGTTAGAATGTTCCTGAGCTGTATAAGATTGGGACCAATTGGCTTGAAGAGGCAGCCCTTTTGGCCATAACCTGCATCTGAAATTTTATGTTTGTGCTTATTACATTTGTGAATGGAGAAATTAGGATATCTGTCTGCAGGTATTCATGAAAATGTCAATAAGCTAGAGTGGTGAAATTGAATGACGCTTTCCACCAGCATACTCAAATGATGGGTGATGAACAGTAATTAAGTTCTCTCTATCGCATGTTTGTTCATTTTTTCAATTATTTGGCAGAGCGAATGTGTCTATTGGTGAGAGAGAAGAGAGAATGATGATGACTGGGATGCACACTGTCGCTGACATTTTCTGTGTTGGTTGTGGAGCAATTGTTGGGTGGAAATATGTAAGATCAGGATGCTGTGACTTTAAAATGATGGCTTAAACACACTAGTTTTGTTGCTCCAAGTGATTCGGGTGGTTTTTACAGGAGACTGCTCATGAAAAGAGTCAGAAGTACAAGGAAGGAAAATCTGTTCTCGAGCGGTCAGTAGACATTGTAAAATTACAGATGGTCATTTCAGTTGTGCATTGGAAAACTTAAGGGGATTAAGGTTGTACGAATTGAAAATGTTCTGTTGTTGAGCAGGAATAAGTTGGTTGGTCCTGATGGAAGCAATTACTGGGCCTCTCATGAAGCACATATCATCGGGGGTAGCGATGCTGATGACGTTTGATTGCCCATTTGAACTCCCTAAATGTACATTCAATAACCTCCAACATTCTTCTTCAGCTAATGTGAATTTACTTGCGACTGAAGATTCCTTGTTTGGCAGCTGCTGCTACTTGCTGTCAAATAAGATGATTGGAAAAAAAACATTTGATTGTTTCATTCTGATCCAAATTGAGTATTCAATCTTCTCCTGTACGTGGGTTTTTTTTTTTTTTTTTTTTTTTTTTTTTTACAAGACTGGTACATGTTCTCGCTGCTGGTTATTTGTATGGTTGAACAAGTGAAAATTGATCAGAGACATCACACAATAGCATCTTAGAGCCATACGGGGTCCTGGTCACGAGCTGGACACGAACCGAGGACAGGAGAATCACCTCAATCCCCGCAAATTCCCTTCATTCTGCCCGTGACTTCTCAAAGGATAATTGAAGTTACAACGTCAAGGTGTATTTGGTAATAATTTTGTTTTTGAGAATAATTTTCCTTCAGAAATGGTTTTTTTTTATTCTATTTTTGAGAACAAATTTTGAATATTTAAAAGCGTTTGGTAACTACAAAAATTTTTTATCCTCATAATAGAAATGCGTTTGGTAGGACTCTTATTTATCTTCTTTTAATTTTTTAATACTTTTATTATATATATATATATTTTTTTTTTTTTTTTTTCCTTTTTCCTTTTCTCTTCTTCTTCCTCCTCGTAGCCAGTCGGTCGGCGGCGGCTACGCGAGGTCCGACAAGCTCGCTGGAGCCTCGCTAGGCCAAGGTTAGGTTTGGCAAGCTTGCCGGAGGCTCGTCTAGCCACTGTGAGCAAAGCCGACCTAGTGTCGCTTGTGTCTCACCAGTGGCCTGGCAAGGCTCACTAGGTTGGGCGAGGCTTGCTTGGCCATTGGCAATGCTCAATCTCTTACAGATCTGTAAGGCCATCATGGCGAGCTCGTTGAATCTCGTCTAGCCGATCGCCGGCCATTGTTGTCAACAACGGCAACGGCGGACGGGCATTGGCCGAAGACCGGTTGGGGGATGAAGAAGAAAGAAGGAGAAAAGAAGGAGAAAAAAGAAAAATAAGCTTGAATTTGATTTTGAAATTATTTTTAGAATAAAGAAATAATTTTTTCTAGATTTCGTTTCAAATTTATTTTTAGAAACAAAAGATAGATTTTTTTTTCCATAGAATAAAAAATTTATCAAACATATTTCTATTTCAAATTTATTCTCGGAAACAAAAGATTATATTTAGTTACAATTCAGCCAGTTACCAAGTGCACCCCCAAGCGAAGAACTTTTTTCTCCCTATTCAGAAGAAATCATTTGCCTACTGCTCACGGGATAAAAGCGGACTTCCTTTCCATTGATACTACTCATTGCATCGACCAAATCTTGAACTGCATATCTTCCCATATCAAGAACGCAACCTTTCCTCAAGTCTCTAGGGAGTGATACATCCACTTCGCGTAAGTTCGGCGCCCGTCGTTTGTTTTGGTTTCACTCATCCCCACAGCTCAAATGTCTTCCTTTTTGAAGTTCTTTCGTAAGGTCTCGTATACCACACGAAACTAGTAACTTACGCATTAACTCCGACTTCACAATCCAAAAAGCGTCTCATTTTCGTCCCTTCTGGTGGAGTTAGTGATTCCGGCTGGTGGCCATTTGCCACCAGCCTCAATTATGTTATCGCTTTCGTCAAACCCAACTGGCTCTAGAGATGATATAAAGTATTGAAAATAATATAAGTCTCAATGATTGATTGGTTTGCTTTGTCAAACCCAACTGGTCTTCATGCCCGGGATGATAGGAGGACAAATTCTCTCCTCCTCCCTTCTTTTGCAGAAAACGACAAGATTTAATTCGACAACATCGGTGATAATTGGCGAGTGAAATGCGGATCTCCAATAATTCTTTATCGTTTTGCAGAAAGCGACACGATCCCATCCACCCAACCGGTCATGCCCAACTGAAGGTCCTGCTCAGTGCTCTACAGTTTTGCTTTGAAGCCACGGTGGCAAACCAAACTAGATAGACATTGATTGAATCCTTTCGATGAATGAGCGTATTATATCCCTCAAATCCTCAAAGTATGGATGACCCTGAGCGAGCGGGACCGCATTTCTATGGATAGACGGCCGCCTACACGAGCGGGCGGCCGTGTCGATAGATCATACACTGATGATCCAAGCTGGGACTCCGTTTATTGAGGACACCTCCTAGAGGGGTTGGACTTTGTACCAAACAAGACAATGGTTCAATCCTGAAACTCAAATTTTGGAGAATGGGTCATTCAAAGTTAAGGCACCTTTCACGGCAGACCGGGATTACATACATAACCATACGCATCACATATGATGTTATATAAAGTAAAGAGAACGTCCTACTTTTTTAAGATAGTTTTATCATTAGTTAGCTATCTTATACATATTCTATCTATCGATAAATGCCTAAATTTGTGATTCTAATCTGTTTTTCAATATGTTTCAATTCTAAACTTCAAATCATGTCTATCTTAAACTTATCAAAAGAAGCAATAATCTTGACATATTTTTCTTTCTGTATGTTTGTGCCCATTTTCTTTGTGTTGCCTCAAAAATTTATTTCCATTAATTGACGAATCAAATATCTCGTAATAAAGTAATTTCACAAAATCTTTTAAATGTAAATTTTTTATGTATATGCAAGTCATTTGCTTTTTTGTTAATTCTTACAATTTCAACCTTCTTCGCATGAAAATCATTTTATGAGAAAAAATTTGAAAACGTTCTCCACTTTTCATTCTCGTGTCAATTTGCATCATGAGTTTTGAAAACTCGCAATACGCATCTCCATATAGAACCATCGAATTCAAAAAGACCAATCCACCCTAAATCTCATCCAAACTCTAAACCGTTCCCCCTCGTTCCCTCGTTCCCTCTCACCCTTACTCTTTCCCTCAGCCCAAGCAGCGTGAGCTCCCAGCCTCCCACCACCCACACCTATATGCTGCATCGCCACCAACCCCAACTGAGCTCTTTTGTGCACCTCTCTCTCTCTTGGCTGTGGCAGAGTGCGACCTCAGATTTGGGTCGAACTCAATCTGTGTCTAGCTTGAAGGAGGCAGAACTCAGACAAGTCTATCGAATCGAGCTCAACTCAGATCTAGGTTGATCTTGACAAATGTGAGTCGAGCTCGACACCAGCAGAACTCGATAGCTGCGAGTCAAGCTCAATGCCAGTAGAGGTTGATGAGGTACAGCTCAACTGGCGCCGCAGGCGGCGGCAATGCGTAATGGGCGTTTACAGCACCAAGAGGAGAGGGGCTGGTGGATTAAGATTTTGAGCTAGAGAATTTTCGTCGTGCGTGGATTTGAAATGGTGAGGGGCGAAATTGGAATGAAAATAACAATTTGTAAATAGGACCAAATGTTAGACGAAACTTGAGATGCTAATTGTAAATTTTGAAAGCTCAAGATGCAAATGCCCATGAGGTTAAAACGTTAGGATGCCTTTTGATATTTTATCTTATACTATGAAGAAACAATGTGAGAACACCATGCACGAGAGAGGTGAGTGAGAGAGAGAGAGAGAGAGAGAGAGAGAGAGAGAGAGAGAGCCATTGTAATGATGGAAAAATCTAAGAAAAATGCGCAAGCAATGCCTTTTTACAGGTCTATCTATGATGCAACATTCACAACACTTGAAAATAATGCCGCGCAGGGGCAAGGTTCATCTGAAATTTCGTCGACTGACTCAACAAGTTCAATGGAAGAACATCGTAAGGCATACCAGCATGCACTCACATTTTACATCGATCAAGACTAAGGGAAGCATTGACATTTGATCATGCGAAGGAACAGTCGGAGCTTCCTAATAGTCCTGAAAAGATGACATTAGCCGCAAATGAGCAGCCGCTTAACAGCACCTGTCCAATCTGGTAACACTTGACGAGTTCTTTCTCGAAAAAATAGATGGTAACACTTGCCGAGTTCTTTCTCGAAAAAATAGATCACCCAAGTGAATAGACCATTCGCTCAGACAACTCTCGACCGACCACTCTCACGTACCTCTGCACTCGGGCTTCCAGGTATCTCTCAGCAGGACCAAGGGCCCCTTGCAGATCCTTCATAGAACAAATAGACAGTGAGTCATTTGGTATCAAGTGCATAAACAGGCAACTCACAAGACGGATCCCTGTTGAAGAGACCAGGTAGATTATGTAATTATGTGAGTTCCATCAGTTGAAAAAAACACACTAAGTCTTATTCTGTGAGGGGTAAAATCAACTAAATAATTGGTGGCATGAATTAGAGAAAAGCAGGGCACTAGCTGAAGGACTGTCCAGACAATAACCCATTGGCTTCTCCTCTCTACATTAACCAAAAAGCCAGTGGAAACTCAAAATGACATTCAACAGTGAAACATCAAGTAACAGATGCAAAAGGAGCTTCCCAACCTATAAGAAAGAAGATTTAGAGTTGCAAATGAACTTTTCATACCTTGTATCTCAGGCGAGACCCCTGTAATCCTATTAGAGCATTTCCAATATCCCTATCCTCCATTTCATAGAGTTCTACATTAGAGCTTTCACTTTCTGATTCAACATCTTCCTCATCAACGTCAAACATTTCTTCATCTCCAACTAAATGATCATTCAAGTCCTTATGCTCACTTTCCTCATGCTGATGTTCACTGATATGATCAGAAACTGGAGGCAGCACTGGCTTTTCATCTTGGTCTTTATAATCTGACAGGACAACATACTTACTTCCATCCAGCAGAGGCTTTGCAACGTTGAAGGGAACCCACCTGAGATATGCATTAACTAGGTTGCACATTAACTTTGACAATATGCAGAGGTACTTATTGCACATGTAGAAGAATAACAGATCTCACATAATGACTATTAAGTGTGAAGTAGTTGAACTAGGAAGGAGGATGAATTTAAAAGTTCACTTCCTCGCAATTTGGAAGACCCTCAAGAAATAAAGTTTCATCCAAAGAAGAAGGAGAGTGCAAGAGGGACGTACTGGTAACGGCGGGGACATAGAAGCTCAGATGGCCAATACGCTGCTTTGTATCTCATCTTGCTGCATGAATGAATGTAATAGCCAAGGTAATAATACTGAAGACTGGGGCAGTGAACTTGATTTTCCTTCACCCAAGATATTTCTTGCAATGCCGAATATTTTCCCAGTGATAAAAAGGCAAAGTCAGGGTCCCAAAATAAATATTTACTCGACAAGCATTTAGGAAGGATATCCACCACACCAACTGCAACTAATCGCCCATCAAAAACATATGACTGATGGAAAGACCCAAAACCGCAGGGAGGAACTGAACCATCACCAGTTGAGGGAACAAAAACCAATGGTGTGTCAACCAAAAATCTCCTGTACGCAGTCTCTGTGACATGGGCTGGATTGTCCTTGTGCACCTTCAACTGATATCGCCTGTACAACTCAAATTCTTCGGGCTCAAAAGTGGATCTTTTCAGAAGAATCTCAAGCTTCCGCCTTTTTCCTGAACAACAGTTACAGCACCTCACCATACATCTTCTCTTGTTTCCATTTCTTGTTGAAGATTCTTTAGAGAGAGATTTTTCTTGGCCAGTCTTATCCGCTGAAGTGTGCTCTGCAATAGAATAAAAATTCAGATGTCCATTACATGCTTGGACCAAGAAGCCAGATGTTTCATCCGTTTGAGACAATGACTGTGCCAACTTTTTTCCAATACTTGGAGGTGTCAACTCAGAAGGCAGTGGCTCTTCTGCCGAGTTTCCAGAGAATTTTGACTGTTTTTCATCCTTTTTTTCTGACTGTGCACGCCTTAAAGTGGCAGCCAATTGGAAAGCAATGTTACTGGTATACGAGAGATTTTCCAATCCTTTGACTAGCTTCTTCTTCTTGGTTGGGGAGACTCCTTTGACAGAAGCTTTAGGTAATTGAAGATTGGCAGGAAACGTCTCACTTTCAATGCATTGCACAGCCTTATCAATTGCATCAGACAAGTAATGCATAAATTGTTCTGGCTCATTCTTATCCTCCTCCACGTCCACAGAAGTTTCAACCGTTGCCAAGTTTGACCTTCCATGACATTCACATTCACATGCCACTTTAGAAGTATTTAAATCCTCCAGGAGCTCAGGCTTGGCTTTGGTGTCCAGTGTACCATCCAAAAACCTATAAACTAATCACCACGGTGAGAATTTCTTGCACATTATATCCAGAGTGTGCAGCTTTGCTAAATCCTCACCTCAAAGGTATAATTTGGTTGAAATGCACAAGTAGCCTAACAATTTTCGCAACCATTGCACATGTTAAGTTTAGCTTCGTGGAGTAAAAAGTCGGAGAAATTTCTCAAGGAGCAAAAAAGCAAAGCTCTTTCACTTTGAGAAATCTCCTAGGTTGGAAATCTTAGTGACATCAAACTAAAATTCCACTCATTGAGTTGTCCATTGAAATACCATTCCAATGCCTACTAGCCTCAGAGTGGGCAAATAGTATTTTTGATGACCACTGCTCTAATCAATTGACAAAGAATGGACTCCAAACTCGAATGCTGTCTTGAAAACAGGGTGGTGGTCGATTTTGCAAATTGCAACGACGACGGAATGATGAAAAAAATCACATGCGAAGATGCAACGATCCAATGAATAGAATCCATAATGAAGAGAGGTTATTAAAATAATACCTTTCCATGCGTTTTCGTACTCGATTTTGCTCCTTGGAAGGAGAAAAGTTCGCTGCTTTTAAGCGGATAGTATAAGAAGGGCAACACGTAGTACTCATATCTGGCTTGTAAAGGAAAGAGCCAGATCTTCTCCATCCTCGATCAAGGAGATCTACAGGATGAGTACCGAAGTATGAATTGCCACTCAAATGAAAAATGCACAATCATCGAATATACTATAACATCTATCCGACCCATTATTGCCACAGTAAGAAACCTAGCAGAGAAACCCATCAGGTACATTTGAAAGAAGAAAAAAAGGAAAAGGTAAGACACAGGGATAGAAACGACTCGAGCCGGAACTTGAGCATCCACCGCAGCTCCGACATGGTTTCTCTGAGCTCTTGCAGTTAAATACGCACATAAGGAAGCATACGCGCATGTCTTAACAGTTGATAGAGTGAGTACGCATAAGTTTCCCTCATACGGATCAAACATTTCAAATTTCTCTAGTTCTTTCGATCAGACATGTGCACATATTGAAACTACATCAGCCGAGAGTCGATTAGCAACAGCGAATCGACAGTACAGAGTTGCCCAGACTCTCAAAATCGGAAATTGCACACCAACCTTGATAGTCATCCACGGTCAGGCTCTGCGCAATCAAGCCTGCGATCCAAGTCGAAAAGACGTTAAAAAACAAAAAACCCGAAACGGGAAAAAAATCGTCAGCGCAAGCCGACG
Organism: Eucalyptus curtisii; assembly: GCA_017140595.1. Classification (NCBI taxonomy): domain Eukaryota; kingdom Viridiplantae; phylum Streptophyta; class Magnoliopsida; order Myrtales; family Myrtaceae; genus Eucalyptus; species Eucalyptus curtisii. The sequence goes on from CM029503.1 coordinate 910,471, forward strand.
CACGCAACGAAGCATCAGATTGGAACTAGAGACTAAACGCGAATCAGTAATCCCAGCGACCGCGAACGTCACGACAGACGGCAAAAGCCGGAAAAAAGCAAACCCCGAAGCACGGCATCTCCAGTCCCGAGCCACGGGAGCCCGGGCAAAAACGAGAAACGAAGGAGAAACCGTACGGACCGTGAGAAACGCTGGAGGACCCATTTGGCGATCTGCAGTACCCGCAGGAGCTCCTCCGCCGGCCGCAGTCCAAGACCACCGACTCCCCCCTTCCGCCGCCGCCGCCGCCGCCGCCGCCGCCACTGCTGCTCGCCTCGCTGCGATGATTAGCCGCCATCTCCGATCGAAGCTCCTTCCCTTTCAACAATTCATCACCGAAGCAGAGGCAGAAAAAGGGAGAGGAAATCGCCGGCGTGTACGATGTCTGGTGGAGCGAAGAAGACGAGGGGGCGACCGGGACCGGGTGCTGTCCGTTTCCGGAATTTGGATTATAATCCGTGGGCTGTTCCTTCAAGCTCTTCTTGACTGCGCGAGGCGGTTTTAACCCCCTTCTCCGGTTTTCCTCCCCCCAGGATCTTTCCTCGGAAAAGAGACAAAAGAAAAGTATCATTCCCCATTTTTTTTAATTTTTTTTTTAATTTTGCTTTTCTGGTGGCGTACTCTGAGAATATTTCCCGAATGAGGCCACAATTTTCACCCTTTTTTACCGGAAGGACCCATCGAAAGGGGGCCGCGATTTGCGTTTTTTCACCCCGGGGGTCTCTCCCCTAATATTTTCGATCGAGATCATACGATAAAAATCTTAAATTGATATATTTATAGCGAATTAATTTTTTTAAATGTCAAAAATTTCAAACTAGTAAATTCGTAATAAATTTACTCTTTATTAATTTACATTAAATTTTACTATTAAATTACCGAGTCAGATATCACATAATAATTAATGGTCATACTAGTTTGAGGACTTACTTTTTTATTTTTCATACATGTATTATTTTATGATTTTTCATGATATTAATCTAATTTGATAGAAACTAACGCAAAGTAAAACTATCATAAATATACTATTTTGAGATTTTTGGTGATAAAAAGTTAGTTTGAGTTAAATTTATCATATATATATCAATTTATGATTTTTCATAATATTAATCTGCTATTGAAATAGCTCATTCAATTATGACATAAAGCCCAGTTTCCATTGAGAAAGTATCAGTTGGTGTTGGGTCTTGATAATCCATAGTTCATACAAGGGAAAAGAAAATAATATTTAACGAATCATACAACGTAGGAAATTGAAAAGTAAGGTGGGGACCAAAATCGAAAGATGTATTTGCTCGTATTTTCTATCATATCCACACTCTCCGCCAATTAAGGCGCGCAGGTGACGTATTTCGTTCATGCCCCTTGCTCTGATTGCCACGTTCGTAGTCTTTTCTCTATCCCCAAAATATAGTTAAAAGTCCTATACCCCCAAACCAACAAAAAGTTTGAGAAAGATGTCGTGGCAGCCTGGCAGGGACTTCAATTGCCGCCTTTGCTACATGATGGAAAGGTGCTCCACGCAACACCAGCCCAAAAAAAAAAATAAAAAAGAATAACTCGTAGTTAAGTAGTCAATCCTGGCCTTATTCATACCGACTTGGAAAATGATGCACAGGGCCTAGAAGCCCGGGAAAGAACAGCGGGTCGTCAACTTGAGAAAATATTGGAAGCCTCTCGTGAAGTTTGCACAACAAAATAGAAGAGATCTGAAATGGCGACTCGTATTTAAAGTGGGCCCAAACATCAGACTTTCTTGCATGCTCTCTCCTCTTTATCCCGCCGAGCCCTCATCCGACCGACGAATTTTGCGTCGGCGGAGGCAAAGCCACACGGTTATAGGGTTCGATTGTGACTCGGAGGGAGAAAGAGAGAACAACCGATAGGGGGCAGCGAGCCTCCGTCGAATCGGCGCTGTGGCTCGTCAGTTGGACAAAGGCACAGTGGCTCGTTCGACGAACCACCGCGTGGCTCCACCTCGAGATTGCCTCTGCCATTGCGAAGTCCGTCAGTTGAGCGCGGTGGCTCGTCCTACGAACCGCCGCACGCGTCCGCCTCCGCCTAGAAAAGTTGCCTCCACCGCCAACGCGAAGTTCGTCGGTCAAATGAGTGCTTGGTGGGATGGAGAGGGGGGCAACGAAGAGAGTGAGAGTCGGGCAAGAGAGCTTGCGGGAGAGCATGGGAGTCTGGCATTTAGGCCTCAGAGAGGAGAGAAGAGAGCGTGCAACATTCGGGCGAGACAGAGGAGAGAAAAGAGAGCGTGCAAAGGAGTGATGTTTGGATCCACTTTGAACACACGTCATTTCAGAACCCTTTTTTTTTTTTTTTCTTTTGTGCTGTCTGTACAAAAGGCACCCAATATTTTCTTCCTTCAACTTAGTGAATTTAGATACGAAGAGATGACAAAACCATCACCTCGAACATTACATAAAGAATAGCATAGTTTCAGCATCTATGAAGACCCTATCGAAATAACAAGTTGCACCTCGATATTTTAGCTCGCTATTCCTATGCCATTGGATACACCTGACCCAATGTGTGCTCCAAAAAGAGGAACTCCACGAGTCTCGACATTCCAGAGGATGTATTTTCGCTATTAAGCTATCAAACAACAACGAGAATAACGAAATTAATAGTCTTACTCCTATTCAAGCAGCGACAAAAGCTTCAGGGGCCACCAACGAAGCAGCTGCCGCCTTTTCGGGAGCATTTGCCACCGCGGCACCATTTGACTTTTTGGTGGATGAAGCTTCAGGTGGGACGGGGCGCTGTGCTTCAACTTCAAGAAAATCTGTCGCATCCTTGAAAGTTCGGTTGGTTTTCCTGGCTTAGGGCCTCGGACAACAACAATGGAGGGCTTCTTCTCTTGATCCTTCTTTCCTCTCTTATTTTCTATGGTGGGAACTTCATTAGGGATGAGCTCTGCAATCGCCTTCCAATAGTTCTTGTTAGCCTCAGTGCGGAACTTCTCAATGCTGGCCAAAAACAACTGAACCACAAAGCACATCATCAGAAAAGGCCAATAACATTACCATGACAACATCCCCTACCAGACTGCCAAAGGTGACCGCATAAAAGCAATGGTCCTATGCAACCATTAGTGCTATGATTTTTCGTGTTATTTCACCCTGTACTGGACTAAACAATAGATAAGATGTCCATGATATATCATAGCGAGTTAAGTTCAACCACATTCAGCTTTTTCCCCATCCTATGCAACTTGTGTTATCTCACCCAGTCACGATAGATCAAGTCCTAGATGTATTGTAACGAGCATAACATTGACGCTAGTCAGATTTCCGACTAATTGAGGTCAAAGACATTATGATTTTCCCCATCCTGCATGATAGCAAGTGTCCCAGGAAATAACTGAGATCCTAATCACTTTCATATGATATGAACACACGCTAGTAATCTACTTTAATTTGGTCCTAGAATCTATTCTCATAATCACTAGTGTATTTATAGCACTAATAACCATTTCCCGAACACATCGTGTCCTTCACCCTTCTCCACCAACCACAATGCATTTTACCTCATCATATTGAATAATGTCTGGATGGTGTGCACTACCGTAAAAAGTATGAGACTAAAGTGCAGCTCAAATACATGATATACCGTTGGCGTGCTCCTCCTTTGCAAAAATATTATTTGATCGTAGTGGGCATTCGATACTTAAAATTGTTTCTAAAGGGTACTTTAACTTGATTGACTCCAATTTGCAAGCATGGGAGCTACTAACGCGTGTCATACCTTAGACATTAACAGAAAGCTGATGCATTGGAACTTAATTTTCAACTTGAGTTAGCATTATGTAGTTCTTCACAATGATTAAATCGATTTGATTAACTGTTGCAAATTTAAAAATCAAATATTCTACTAACTGTCGTCGGCACAACTTCCATGAATTAAATGAGTACAATTTAATGCACTTGTGTGATAAAACGGAATCATATAGACACCCCCTCGCAAAATTCTTACAGAGACAATCACCAAAAAGAAAAAAAAAATTCAAGTATTAACAAAAGATAAATATCATGAATTAAGTTTGCAATTGTAGATTGGAAGGGCTCGCCTTCACCTTTCCCCTGTTGGTTGTCTTGTTGTTCTCACATGTTATCGTCCTTTTCCTGTAGAACTCAATTTTATACTCATCTACTGTTGGAAGTTTGTAAAAACAATCTAAGTGCATTTTTCTTTGTTCCACATAGGAAAAGTGGGAGGAAGTGAGTCAATTAATAAGTGTGTGATTTCTTTTGTGTACCTAAAGGAATGATTGGGTGTAGGCTAGACCTCACCGCAGGTGCACGAATAATTGCGCACTTAGCACGCACTTAGCACTTAGCGCGCCCGTGGTTTAATTAGCATTAATCCCTTTGTTATTTTATTTTTATTTTTTTTGTACGGTTATCTTATTAACTTTAATCAATTCAAATGTTGTTTTTTGGTTTTGGAGAATTTTCGGAAATTATTAAAAAAAATAAACAAAATTTTTATTTAAAAAAAGAAATTATTATTATTCAGAATTTTTGTTTGTGTCTTTTCAAGACAACCTTAGGAAAAGATACTCGCTTCGGTTTGCAATATTTCCCGAAGGGTTGCATTTGTTCATTTTTTAACTTCTTACGAATGTACGCCTTTGTTCATTTGGGCAATTTTCGAAAACATATATTTGTTCGCTTTGCAACCTTTCACGAAGAGTTGTCTACATTTTAACAATGTTTTATATACATCAGAGGAACGGGTGTGAAATCATTTTATCTTTTCGAGCATTTTTTCTGAAAAAACTACAGTCATCTTTTCAATTGTTTTCTAGAGAGATTCTGGATAAATACTAGAATTACTATCTAGTATTCTCATTTGAGACTTTGTTATATCTTGGAGGAAATTTGCCGATGACCATTAGCAACTTTGTGAGGCAAATAAATCCTTAAAAAAAGTGATATCACGTCTCAAAATCCGACTTGAGTACGCTAAAGATCCGTCTTCATTATTTTACCCAATTCGAAGCCATATTTTCCCAACATCTGCTTCATCAATTATTTGGTTCAATAGCTCTCTCTCCATCTTCTCTCTCTTCCAATCGAACTGCATTGTGTCTTTGCGTTGCAACAAATTTTTAATGACAACAGTCTTATAATATATGACGTCAAGGGGAAAAAAAAAAGTACACAGTGCCCAACAAAAGCAGAAATTTTGCTTTGATCAAGGTTAACAGTCACCAGCACTGAAGGGATTTACAAGTAAAGCGAGACCTTATATCATTTCTTTAGTAAAGTCTATGTACAAAATTGAACCATAGGTAGTTAAGTTCGTACCTAATCACTGGGTAATATTATATTGGAAGTCCTGGATTTCTGATATCCACTATCATCCTTTAAAAACTTTGAAGCTATGCAATAATCATACTTTCAAAGCTATTAAAGCAATCCACTCGTTATTTCATGGTGGTTTGGTCCTTCGATCAATAAGCAGTCATTGGCTTTGATTTCAATGTTCCCCCTCCCCTCAATCCCCATCCCTCTCCTCTTGGAGGCCTCTACAATCGCCTAAGTTGGTTAACATTAGATCAAGCAAGAATTAATTCCGTTCACTACGGCATTTTTATGTTATTGTGTGATAAGGCTTTTTCTATAGGAGCTACGATGAAATACATGTGATCTCACGAGAAAATATATACATAGTTTTACATTGGGGTAAGCAAAATCACTCTTCACAATCTAGATAAGATCGCATGGACTCAATTGTGAAGGTCATGAAAATTCATAAGCAGATGGTAATTTAAGATTCTGTAAGCCCCGGGACAATCACACAAAGTTCACAGAATTTTCGAGAAGTGAGAATTCTGAGGCTGCCGTTAGCCATTAGGTGGGTATGAGGGTTGAGAGTTTCTCTCGTCCCAATTGTTCCAGGTCCCTTCCAATCCTTAACTTGCGACTTCAATCTTTGAAGCATTGCAAAGATCATAATTTTTCCCACAGAATTAGCAACCACTACGAGGTCATCTGAAGTGATCCTACATGATAACAGTACTAAGATGCTCTAACAGCCAAAAAAATTCCCTCTATTCACTCAAAAGTGCGGCTTTCTCTTTCTAGAAATCTATTTTCCGTGACTTGACTCAGCGATAATAGCATCGCTTTCATAGCACGAGAATCATCGGTATTGCCCTCGAACCTAATCATCGCAATACCCTTATGATCAGAGCACGAAGCTCTTCAAATCACCACACTGATATGACCACAAGATATCTATCCCCAGACAGAATGATCCATAGAACAAAAACTCAGACTCAAAATTCTGCAACATCACGAGACTCGCCTCCTCCACTCTCTCAAAGCAAATCATTCCTCAGGCTGTATCTTCATCGGGGGCAGCAAAACCGGGCCGTCCACCTCGTCCGTCGATAACTCCCTGGCCGGCGTAGACCAGAAGATCGGCCGGTGCATGCTCCGAGAGAAAACCATCCCAGGAAGCGAAGCCACCGGCGGCGTCGTCGTCCTCCTCCTCCTTGGCCACCAAGTGAATAGACCATTCGCTCAGACAACTCTCGACCAACCACTCTCACGTACCTCTGCACTCTGGCTTCCAGGTATTTCTGCTCAACAAGACCAACGGCCCCTCGCAGATCCTTCATAGAAGAAATAGACCAGTGAGCCATTTGGTGTATCAAGTGTACATACAGGCAACTCACAAGACAGATCTTTGTTCAAGACACCAAGTAGATTATGCAATTATGCGAGTTCCATTAGTTGAAAAAGAACACACTAATTATTATTCTGTGGGGTAAAATCGACTAAATAATTGGCCGCATGAATTAGAGAAAAGCAGGGCACTAGCTGAAGAACCGTCCAGACAATAACCCATTGGCTTCACTTCTCTATATTAACCAAAAAGCCAGTGGAAACTCAAAATGACATTCAACAGTGAAACATCAAATAACAGACGGAAAAGGAGCTTCCCAACCAATAAGAAAGGAGATTTAGAGTTGCCAATGAACTTTTCATACCTTGTATCTCAGGCGAGACCCCGGTAATCCTATTAGAGCATTTCCAATATTCCTATCCGCCGTTTCATAGAGTTCTACATTAGAGCTTTCACTTTCTGATTCAACATCTTCCTCATCAACGTCAAACATTTCTTCATCTCCAACTAAACGATCATTCAAGTCCTTATGCTCACTTTCCTCATGCTGATGTTCACTGACATGATCAGAAACTGGAGGCAGCACTGGCTTTTCATCTTGGTCTTTATAATCTGACAGGACAACATACTTACTTCTATCCAGCAGAGGCTTTGCAACGTTGAAGGGAACCCACCTGAGATATGCATTAACTAGCTTGCACATTAACTTTGACAATATGCAGAGGAACTTATTGCAAGTGTAAAAGAATAACAGAACTCGCATAATGACTATTAAGTGTGAAGTAGTTGAACTAGGAGGGATGATGAGTTTAAAAGTTCACTTCCTCACAATTTGGAATACCCTCGAGAAATAAAGTCTCATCCAAAGAAGGAGAGTGCAAGGGGGACGTACTGGTAACGGAGGGGACATAGAAGCTCAGATGGTGAATACGCTGCTTTATATCTCATCTTGCTGCACGAATGAATGTAATAGCCAAGGTAATAATACTGAAGACTGGGGCAGTGAACTTGATTCTCCTTCACCCAAGATATTTCTTGCAAAGCCGAATATTTTCCCAAAGATAAAAAGGCAAAGTCAGGGTCCCAAAATAAATATTTACTCGACAAGCATTTAGGAAGGATATCCACCACACCAACTGCAACTAATTGGCCATCAATAACATATGACTGATGGAAAGACCCAAAACCGCAGGGAGGAACTGAACCATCACCGGTCGAGGGAACAAAAACCAATGGTGTGTCAACCAAAAAACTCCTGTACGCACTCTCTGTGATATGGTCTGGATTGTCCTTGTGCACTTTCCCCTGATATCGCCTATACAACTCAAATTCTTCAGGCTCAAAAGTGGATCTTTTCAGAAGAATCTCAAGCTTCGGCCTTTTTCCTGAACAATGGTTACAGCACCTCACCATACATCTTCTCTTGTTTCCACTTCTCCTTGGAGATTCTTTAGAGAGAGATTTTTCTTGGCCAGTCTTATCCACTGAAGTGTGCTCTGAGATAGAATAAAAGTTCAGATGTCCGTCGCATGCTTGGATCAAGAAGCCAGATGTTTCACCCACCTGAGACAATGACTGCGCCAACTTTTCTCCAATACTTTGAGGTGTCAACTCAGAAGGCAGTTGGTCTTCTGCTGAGTTTCCAGAGAATTTTGACTGTTTTTCATCCTGTTTTTCTGACCGTGCACGCCTTAAAGTGGCAGCCAATTGGAAAGCAATGTTACTGGTATACAAGAGATTTTCCAATCCTTTAACTAGCTGCTTCTTCTTGGTGGGGGAGACTCCTTTGACAGAAGCTTTAGGTAATTGAAGATTGGCAGGAAACATCTCACTTTCAATGCATGCATGCACAGCCTTATCAATCGCATCAGACAAGTAATGCATAAATTGTTCCGGCTCATTCTTATCCTCCTCCACGTCCACAGAAGGTTCAACTGTTGCCAAGCTTGACCTTCCATGACATTCACATTCACATGCCACTTTAGAAGTATTTAAATCCTCCAGGAGCTCATGCTTGGCTTTGGTGTCCACTGTACCATCCAAAAACCTAGAAACTAATCACCATGGTGAGAATTTCTTGTACATTATATCCAGAGTATGCAGCTTTGCTAAATCCTCACCTCAAAGGTATAATTCGGTTGAAATGCGCAAGTAGCCTAACAATTTTCGCAACCATTGCACTTGTTAAGTTTAGCTTCATGGAGTAAAAAGTCCAAGAAATTTCTCAAGGAGCCAAAAAGCAAAGCTCTTTCACTTTGAGAAATCTCCAAAGTTGGAAATCTTGGTGACGTCAAACTAAAATTCCACTCATGGAGTTGTCCATTGAAATACCATTCCAATGCCTACTAGCCTCAGAGTGGGCAGATAGTATTTTTGATGACCGCTGCTCTAATCAATTGACAAAGAATGGACTCCAAACTCGAATGCTGTCTTGAAAACAGGGTGGTGGTTGATTTTGCAAAATGCAACGATGACAGAATGATAAAAAAAATCATGCGAAGATGCAACGATCCAATGAATAGAATCCATAATGCAGAGAGGTTATTAAAATAATACCTTTCCATCCGTTTGCGTACTCGATTTTGCTCCTTGGAAGGAGAAAAGTCCGCTGCTTTTAAGCGGATAGTGTAAGAGGGGCAACACGTAGTCCTCATATCTGGCTTGTAAAGGAAAGAGCCAGATCTTCTCCATCCTCGATCAAGGAGATCTACAGGATGAGTACCAAAGTATGAATTGCCACTCAAAAGAAAAATGCACAATCATCGAATGTACTATAACATCTATCCGACCCATCATTGCCACAGTAATAAAACTATCCATGAGGTACATTTGAAAGAAGAATGAAAGGAAAAGCGAAGACGCAGGGATAGAAGCGACTCAAGTCGGAACGTCAGCATCGACCGTAGCTCCGACGTGGTTTCTCTGAGCTCGTGCAGTTAAATGCGCACATACGGAAGCATACGCGCATGTCTTAACAGTTGATAGAATGAGTACGCATAAGTTTCCCTCATACGGATCAAACATTTCAAATTTCTCTAGTTCTTTCGATCAGACATGTGCACATATTGAAACTACATCAGCCAAGAGTCGATTAGCAACAGCGAATCGGCAGTACAGAGCTGCCCAGACTCTCAAAATAGGAAATTGCACACCAACCTTGATAGTCATCCACGGTCAGGCTCTGCGCATCAAGCCTGCGATCCAAGTCGAAGAGACGTTAAAAAACAAACAATCCGAAACGGGAAGAAAACGTCACCGCAAGCCAACGCACGCAACGAAGGAGCGGATTGGAACTAAAGACTAAACGCGAATCAGCAATTCCAGCGACCGTGAACGTCACAACCGACGACAAAAGCCGGAAAAGGCAAACCCCGAAGCACGGCATCTCCAGTCCCGGCCAACCCGAAATCCCGAGCCACCGAAGCCCGGGCAGAAACCGCACTCAACGACGGGGGAGGGGAGGGAAACCACGAGAAACGAAGGAGAAACCGTGCGGACCGTGAGAAATGCTGGACCGATTGGGCGAGCTGCAGTACCCGCAGGAGCTCCTCCGCCGGCCGCAGTCCACGACCACCGACTCCCCCCTTCCGCCGCCGCCGCCGCCGCTCGCCTCGCTGCGACGGTTGGCCGCCATCTCCGACCGAAGCTCCTTTCCTCCGGCGTGTCCGATTTATTTATACGAGCTTCGAACCGGTCGAGTGGAGATGACGACGTGCGACCGGGACCGGCCGACCGCAGTCCGTTTCCGGAATTTGGATTTAATCCGTGGGCTACTTCTTCGAGCTCTTCTTGACTCCGCCAGTTGGTTTAACCCCCCCAATCCGGAATATTTTCTTGGGAAAGAGCTAAAAGAAAAGTATAATCTCCATTTTTTTTTTTAATTTTAATTTTTTTTTTTGCTTTTTGGTGACGTATTCTGAAGATAATTCCCGGCGGAGGCCACAATTTTCACCTTTTTTACCGGGAGGGCTCACCGAAAGGGGGCGGCAGTTTGCGTTTGTTCAACCCCCGGGACTCTCTTCCCCATGTATGATTCTATCAGCTAAGTAAGTTGAGTTAATATCATAAAAAATCTCAAATTAATATATTTATAATAATTTTTTAATTATCGAAAACTCTAAATCGATAAACATGTAATAAATTTATCATTCGTTAGTTTTTATTAAATTTTATTATCAAATCGCTGAATTGAATTACATATGATAGTTAATGAAGGTATCAATTTAGGGTTTTATCTTATGTTTATCACAAATATATTAATTTATGATTTTTCGTTGTATCAATCCAATTTAATGAAAACTAATAGATAATAAATTATTACAAATATACTATCTTGAGATTTTATGTGGAAAAAAAATTGAAATTAGATAAATTTACTATAAATGTATCAATATGAGTTTTTTTATGATATTAATCTTTTTATTAAAATAGCTCAAACTTGGATTACGACATAAAGTCTATTTTCCATTAAGAAAGTATCGATTGGTCTCGAGTCTTGATAATCCACGGTTCGTACAAGGGAAAGGGAAAGATTATTAACGTAGGATACATAATTGATGCACAATGTAGGAAATTGAAAAGTAAGTGGACCAAAAGCGAAAGATGTATTTGGACGTATTTTCTATCATATCCACACTCTCCACCAATCCAGGCGCGCACGCGGCGTATTTCGGTCATATCTCCCTTGCTCCGATTGCCACATTCGAAGTCTTATCTCTATCCCACTGACCAACAAAAAGTTTTAAGAAAGATGTCGTGGCAGCCTGGCAGGGACTTCAATTGCCGCCTTTGCTGAATGATGATGATGATGATGATGGAAAAGGTAAGTCCACTCAACACCAGGAGAAAAAAAAAAAAAGAAAGAACAACCAGTAGTTAAATAGTCAATCCTGGCCCTATTCATATCGACTTGGAAAATGATGCACAGGGGCTAGAAGCCCGGGACAGAGCAGCCGGCATTCAACTTGAGAAAACATTGAGCACCTCTTATGAAACTATTACAACAAAAAGAAAAGATTTGAAATGATAACACATGTTTAAAGTGAGCCCAAATTGCAAACTTCCGTGCACGCTCTCTCGCCCAAATGCCAAACTCCCCTGCACGCGCGCTCTCTCTCTCTCTCTCTCTCTCCCTTGCACGCTTTCTCTCTCGCCTTACTCTCTCTCTTTGCCGCCCCCTCTCTATCCCACTGAGCCCTTGTCCGACCGACAGAATTTGCACAGGCAGACAAAACCACATGGTTGGGCTCAATTGTGACTCGGAGAGTGGCTCCGCCTCCGCCTAGAAAGGTTGCCTCTGCTAGTGCGAAGTTCGTTGATTGGATGAGGGCTTGATGAGATAGAAAGGGGGCGGCAAAGAGAGAGAGTCGACGGACCACCGCGCAGCTCCGCCTCTGCCTAGAAAGATTGTCTCTGCCAGCATGAAGTTTGTTGGTCGGTTCAGGGCTCGATGGGATAGAGAGGGGGGCGGAGAGAGAGAGAGAGAGAGAGAGAGGTGAGTCGACAGAGAAAGAAGGTTAACCTAGCATTTGGGAGAGAAAGAGGAGAGCATGCAGCATTTAGACAAGATAGAGAAGAGAGGAGAGAAGAGAGCGCGCGGGGGACTGATGTTTGGAACCACCTTGGACACGTGTCACCACTTTAGATTCCTGCGGCTACACGAGAGGCATCCCCGATATTTTCTTCCTTCAACTTAATGTGAAGAAATGACAAGACCATCACCTGGAACGTTGATACGATGATTACATAAAGGATAGCATAGTATCAGCATCTAGGAAGACCCTATCACAATAACAAGTTGTTCCTCGATGTTTGACCTCGCTAGTTCTGTGCCATCGGATACACTTGACCACGTGTGTTCCAAAAAGAGGAACTCCACGAGTCATGACATTCCAGAGGATGTATTTTCGCTATTAAGCTATGAAACAAGAACGACAATAACGAAATTATAGTCCCATTCAAGCAGCGACAACAGCTTCAGGGGCCGCCGCCGCCGCCGCCGCCTTCTTGGGAGCATCAGCCACCACGGCACCACTGACTTTAGGGTCATCTGTGTTAGGTGCTGATGGTGGACAAAGCTTCAGGTGGGACGGAGCGCTGTGCTTCAACTTCAAGAGAATCTGCCGCATCCTTGAAAGTTCGGTTGGTTTACCTGGCTTAGGGCCTCGGACAACGACAACAGAGGGCTTCTTCTCTTGATCCTTCTTTCCTCTCTTATTTTCTATGGTGGGAACTTCATTAGGGTTGAGCTCTGCAATCGCCTTCCAATAGTTCTTGTCAGCCTCAGCGTGGAACTTCTCTAGGCTGGCCAAAAACAACTGAAACACCCAAGACATAGAATCAGAAAAGGCCAATTACATTTTGGTTTTACTTTGTAATTAAAAGAACAATGACAACATCCCCTACCAGACTGCCAAACGTGACCGCGTGTAAGCAATGGTCCTATGCAACTACTGGTGCTATGATTTTTTGTGTTATATCACCCTGTACTAAATTAAACAATAGATGTCCTTGATATATCATAACGAGTGTAACCTATGACATTAACCAGTTTTAACTTAAGTTCAACCACATTCAGTTTTTCCCCCATTCTATGCAACTAATAATGCTATCAATGATTGAATTATTTCACCCAGTCACAATAGATCAAGTCCTAGATGTATTGTCACGAGTATAACATTGACATTGGTCAGACTTCCAACTAGTTCGAGGTCAAAGACGTTCTGATTTTTCCCATGCTGCATGATAGCCAAGGGTCCAAGGGAATAACTGAGATCCTAATCACTTTTATATCATATGAAATCTTACTATAATTTGGTCCTAAAATATACTCCACATAATCGCCAGAATTTATAGCACTAGAAATGATTTCCCAAATACACCGTGCCCTTCACCCTTCTCCACCAACTACAACGTATTCATTTAACTCGTCATATCAAATAATGTCCAGATGGTGTGCACTACCATAATCATGAAGAATGAGGCTTAACTGCAGTTCAAACACAATATATACCATTGGCGCGCTCCTCCTTTGCATAACTATTATTTGATTGTAGTGGACATTTGGTACTTAGAACTGATTCTAAGGGCACTTTACCTTGATTCACTCTAATTTGCAAGCATGGGAGCCACTAATGCATCTCATACCTCAGACATTAACAGAAAGCTGATGCATTGGAACTTAATTTTCAACTCTGAGTTGGCATTATGCAATTCTTCTCAATGATTACGAAAGATCAATTTTAAATCGATTTGATTAGCTGTTGCAAATTTAAAAATCAAATACCATGGGTTGAATAATCCACTAACAGTCTTCAGCATGATTTCCATGATATTAAAAGATTGTAATTTGATGCACTGATGTGATAAAAAGGAATCATATAGACCCCTCTGGCAAAATTGTTACAGAAACAATCACAAAGGAATAAAATAAAATTCAAGTATTAACAAAAGATAAATATCATGGATTAAGTTTGCAATTGCAGTTTGGTAGGGCTCACCTTCTCCTTTTCCCTGTTGGTTGTCTTGTTGTTCTCACAGGTTATCGTCCTTTTCCTGTAGAACTCAATTTTATACTCATCTGCTTCATCAATTATTTGGTTCAATAGTTCTTTCTCCATCTTCTCTTTCTCTTCCAATCGAACTGCATTTTGTCTTTGTATTGCAAAAAATTTTAAATGACAACAGTCTTATAATATATGACGTCAAGAAAAAGAAAGTAAATAGTGCTCAACAAAAGCAGGTATTTTGCTTTGACCAAAATAAAGGTTAACAGTCGCCAGCACTTAAGGGATTTATAAGTAAAGCAAGACCTTATATCCTTGGGGTCCTTCAATACTTTGAAGCTACACAATAATCATACTTTCAGAGCTATTAAAGCAATCCACTCATTATTTCACGGTGGTTTGGTCCTTCAATCAATAAGCAGTCATCGGCTTTGATTTCAATGTTCCCCCTCCCCTCAATTCCCCTCCCTATCCTCTTGAGGGCTTCTACAATCGCCCAAGTTGGTTAACATTAGATCAAACAAGAATAATTGAAGCTTTTTCTATAAGAGTTACAACAAAATGCATGTGACCTCACAAAAAAAAAAAAAAAAAGTGGGGTAAGCAAAATCATTCTTAAAAAATCTAGATAAGATCACATGGACTCAGTTGTGAAGGTAATGAAAATTCATAAGCGAATGGGAATTTGAGATTCTGTAAGCCCCAGGACAATCAGACAAAGTTAACAAGATTTTCGAGAAGCAAGAGAATTCTGAGGCTGCTGTTAGTCATTAGGTGGATAAGGTGGATATAAGTGTTGAGGGTTTCTCTCTTCCTAAATTGTTCCAGGTCCCTTCCAATCCCCGACTTACAAATTCAATTTCTGAAGCATCACAGAAGATCATAACTTTTCCCACACAAAATTAGCGCCACTACGAGGTCATCTGAAGTGATCCCACATGATCACAGTATTAAGATGCTCTAAGAGCCAAAAGAATCCCCTCTATTCACTTAAAAGTGCCGCTTTTTCTCGTAGAAGTCCATTTTCTCTGATTCGACTCGGGCGATTAGAGCATCGCTAAAGCGCGAGAATCATCGCAATTGCCTTTTAACCTAATCATCGCACTGCACTTCTGATCAGAGCACGAAGCTCTTCAAACCACCTCACCGATCACTACAAAATATCAAATGAAAAAAAAACCTCAAATCCAGAATTCCGCAACATCGGGAGAACTCACCTCCTCCATTCTCTCAGAGCAAATCCTTCCTCAGGCAGCATCTCCATCGGGGGCGGCAAAACCGGGCCGTTCGCCTCCTCCTCCTCCGCCGAGAACTCCCCGGCCGCGGCGTAGACCGGAGAGGCCGCCGGCGCCTGCTCCGAGAAAAACCCGTCCCCGGAATCGAAGCCGCCGGCGCCGTCCTCGTCCTCGTCCTCGTCCTCGTCCTCCTCGGCGACCGAGTCGGACTCGGCGAAGTCGGGAGCCGCGTAGGGCTCGAACCCCGGGGAGAGGGCCGAGTCGCCGTCGAGTTGGGAGAAGGAGGACATCGTGATCAGTGAAATGAGGGAGTGAGTCGCGGACTCGTCGCTGTCTTCTTCTTCTTCTTCTTCTTCTTCTGTCGCTTCAGAGTTTTCAGTTGCAAGAGGCTCTGGATTTTCTCAGCGAGCGAAAATGTTTTTATCTTGTGGGACGCAAATGGGCCTCTTTTATGGGCCTGATGCCTTCTTGTTGGGCCAAATTAAGATTTTCAAAGACGGGACTCCTTGAATTTGAAGTGAGGTAAACGTTAATCAAAACTCATCTCTCCTAGATCAGAAGAATCTACAATCCTATTTAAAGTGATGGACAAAATCTATCGCAATTTCAAGAACTTCCTAGGATCTAAATTTTGTGAAATTAGGTGGAATGACAGTTAGCAAAGCAGCGCTCCGTTGATGGTCACGTACTGCATTGTCGAGTAGTGTTACAAAGCGACGAGTGCACTCCACATCTTATCATTTCTCCTATCCAGAGTTTTTATGGCACTAATAAAAAATTACAAAGAAGGTGAATGTCCTGTAAATGTGATCAAACCTGTCCCTTTTTGGCTTAATCTGTGCTTATGTTGAATATATCTCGCATCGCTTGGTAGTGAGGCTTCTATTTAGAGCTTCTGCTGAGGTGGCTTTAGTTTGAATTTGGTTTGCTTTGACCAGACACTAGTTCCAGGCATCAAGGTTATGGATGTCCGGCCACATTCTCAACACTTATCAACATGGTAAAAATGCACGTGGGCTTTATTATTATTATTATTATTTATTATTTTGGAATGTTCCAATATTTTTATGAATAGTAAAATTGTTCATTTCTTTTTTTTTTTTATTTTGTGTAAAATTATTAAGTTGCTAAGGGCCTATTTGATAACATTCTTGAGAATAACTGATTCCGTTCTTTTATTCTTAGAAACAAAAAAAAAAAGAATAGAAATTTGTTTGGTAAATTTTTTGTTCTTGGAAATAAAAATCCATTTTTTTGTTTTCAGAATAAAATTTGGAACGGAATCAAGAAATAGAAAAAAAAATTATTTCTTATTCTCGAAAACAATTCCTATAATCAAATCTAATTTTTTTCTTTCATCTTCTCTTTTTTCTTTTCTTTTTCTTCTTCTTACTTTTGGCCATCATCGCGAACCTCCCAAACCTCATCGCTTGCCGGCCCTTGGCAATGTCAAGCCACAATGAGGCTTGTCGACTTGAGCCTCGTTGTGGCTCAATGAGGTCGACCTTGCCCAAATCGGGTGAGGCCAAGCCTCGCCAAGCCACCACAAGGCTTGACCTCGCTAGATTTGGGCAAGGCAAGCCTCATCAATGGCTAGATGAGCCTCGTGATGACTAGGCAAAGCTCCGAGCGAGCTCACCGAACCTCGCTCAACCGGTAGCCGCAACTAGCCACAAAGGAGGAAGAAGAAGAGAAAAAAAAAAAAAAAAGCAAAAATAAAAATAAAAAATATATATAATAAAAGTATTAAAAAACAAAAAAAAAAAAAATTAAGAATTATACAAAACACATTTTTATTTGAATAATAGAAATTTTGGATAATTACCGATACTTTCAAAAACTTAGAAATTGAAAAAATCATTTCTGAATAAAAATTATTCTCAGGAATAGAATGATTATCAAACTCGTCCTAAGTCATATTATGAGTGAAAAATTGCAAGGTATCGGCAGCTCGGGGCTTCTTGACGAATCTACTTTGATGAACCCTTTCTTTGTTCTAATTTACATCTTCATAGCTGTCACCCATAGCACAGCAAGCATCTTGCTCGCACTTTTTAGTGATGTTATGTGATGTTTTAGACTTGCTACCAATTATATATCCATACATTCATCCAAGAGATTTACGTCTGTATTGTTGGACAGGGAGCGGCTCGTCGGACGTTAACATTTGTATCGTTAGCTTCTTAAGTGTTTTAACTTTATTAAAGAAGTTAACGGGAAAGGATTTGCTAATGACTCCTGATGTAATTTGCAGGTAAGCATCTACCACGTGAATAAAATCTGATCATACATGTTAAGCGCATTTTATCAAGAGGCCAAAGTTGATGGTATCAAAGTTTAATATCAAGCGAGCTTACTCCTGCTGTAGCATGTTTGATAAGAATATGTAGTCTATACAGAAGTTTAACATACGGCCAATCCAAGACAAGTTCTTCTTTCGAGCAACAGACAAGTCCAGCAAACTATGAAGTTACTTCATCAAAAATGCCGCATTGGCAATTGCTCATTATTGACTTTCACTACAGATATTCAGGAAATTTACTCCCCGCATCTAAGTCGCCCCTACTATCCCGGACATAGCTTGAAGTACATGAATGGATCCAGAGACCATTTCCTTTTCAAAAGTGAAATTATGAAAAATAGACTGAACGACTGGGCATTTCCCTTATTTTGCTACCTCCTACTGACTATATTCTCAAATTCTACATAAGACCAACGTATACAAAGCATTTATAACTAGAAACTGCTCATGACTTCATCAGTAAAAGGAAATGGGTAGGGCAAACATATCAGCAAACCTATGAACAACACTAAGATTCCAAGTGTAACGTTCTTCTGGTCAGGATCAGTCACTTCCTCTGAGAGAGGTGCAATTGGGCCCCGTTGCAGGAAGAATATCAAAGCTACCCAGTAAAACGCAACATCGTTGAACAGAGAGGATAGTCCAAGAAGCCCAATTGAGGCAGCTGTAAATCGAGAAGAAGCCTGCACAATTGAAGAAACTTTTTAATGTGCAGATTAGTTTCCCAGTTGCTCTTCTTTTACACAAACTCTTCATCTTTTTATAAGGAAAAAAATGAAGCAGATATCTCCAAAGTTCTGGATCATACATTAGGCAAGTGAAAGAATTTCCCACTAAAACATGCCCCTTCTGGTTTAATTTGAGAACTACCAACACACCCATACATGCACCAAACATCCATCACTAAATCTTTATGGCATACCTTTCTTCCCCAGATGGCGAATGATATTCGCCCTCCATCAAGCTCCCCTGCCGGGATACTGTTGATTGCATTGATAAGAAGTCCAGCCCATGCCCATATAACAAGAGGATTGACAGATATGGGAGTGCCTTCTTTTAAAACATCGCCAAGAAGAAGCTTTGCTGTAAAGAAAGCATTATCTTTATCTCATTAATAATAAAGTTGGAAGCTTTTTGGAAGATCTTCAGCAAGTGATGGGGTGATACGAATAAGAACGCACCCGATATATTAAAACAGATATGATCCAACCATTTAAATTCTCTTCTGCATAAACACAGCAATTACCAGAGTTTTCCTATAGCTGCATACTTATATTAAAAAAAAAAAAAAATATTAGCTTCAATTTTCATTTTTTGAGAGAGCTTCACCTATTCCTCCAGCAAGAAGTGACTCATGGAAAACAGAAGCATCAACCACAACACCAAGCCCATCCGTAGGTGGTATAAAGAATCCTAAAAGCAAAAGCACAAGACCAACGGAAAATCCAGCCAAAGGTCCTGCCACTGCAACCTTCAGAAGATCTTCACGCTTGGGCACAATATTGACGATTCTTGTTATAGCGCCAAAAGAGCCTATCTGCCACCAACAGAACAAATTAGACAATGCAAACGACTTACATAGACACTCGAGCACAATGTCACCTTTGTGTGCGCAAACAAGGACCTATGCAGCACAAGGAGGTGCCTGCGGTTGCATCACTGAGACTGCACTAGGTAAAATAAAAACAGAAGTGCCAGCCAAGAGAGATAGTAAAAGTGCTTGGAGGTAATACCAATAAAAGGTGTAGAAAAAAACAAGCCTTCAACTGGAATCTGAACTGTTTATAAAGGCATCATCTATCATGCAGCCTAGCTCTTTTATCTTTTAAAGGAAAAAATAACATTACTAGCACTTCAGCAACACTATAATTCTTTTTACTCCTGGTGGCAGCATTGCAGGCTGATGCTTTGAAGCAAAATCCCTAGTATTTTTAGTGAATAAAGTGAACTGTTTTAATCTGAATGTGCAGCATCATCAGTTTATGATTTGCAAGTGTCCTGAATGTACAGTTCATACAGTTAAAGTGGCAAGATCATGTGATTTGTCTGCACAAATCTCAAAGGCCTCAAATCTCTAAGATGTCTCAACAATGCCAAAGGCCATAAAAATCTTCCAGAAAGTTGCAGCTGGAGAAACCCAGAAAGGACTTCCAAAAGAAATTGTATCTTCTGGTGGCTAGAGTTCAAATTGGGACCAGAACTCGTTCCCATGAAACATTTAGAATATCCACGAAATGTTTCATGGGAACGAGTTCATTTTCAGCACTCTGGCATACTTTCTACATTTCAGAACTAGCTCTATTTATGGATGTTTACTGAAGTTGTTAGTTTCTACCTCAAGCAAGCAGTATTCGATGATTAGGATCTTTTATCAAGAAAAAGCACAAACTGAATTACCATGCTAATGCCACCATATTTTGTTTTGGACAAGTGTAAAGTAGAATGGCCTTATAGCGCACTTTGGAGGATTGTCTATTCTTCTCTTGTAAAAGTTTGTGTGAGATGGAAAAACCATAGATCTCACCTGCCAACTAGGAACCAAGTATGGCACTCCAAGCTGAACTCCACAGCTCTTTGCTACTAAAATATGGCTGAGTTCATGGACCCCAAGAATCAGTAAAGTTACAAGGGCTCCAGGTAGACCGTCCTTTAACAAGTTAAGGTTGTCGAATGTCGACCTGAAGTAGTAGCAAAAATGCCATTATGAGCTAGACAATGTCAAAGTTTCAAGAAGGAAAGAGAGATAACTCTCCTTCTCTGGCTAAATCATGTCCCACATGTCCCCCCCAAAAAAAAAAAACTCTGCGTAATTAATGAATAACCAAAGAGTCAATTGCATACAATAAGTTGGACTGTAGCACAGGCACATTCCGCAGAAGTAAAGTGAACACCGTGACCAATCCAAAAGCCCCTGCAGCAAACCACTCAGGGACAGCTGCAAAAGGGGGGAAAAACAAGATGTTGACATCATCATCAATTGGTAAGTAGTTCAATGACCACAAACTTTCACACACTATTGATGAATAATCTGAGAGATATCATGAATGAAAATTGCAGGGAGGGTTCCATAATTACCAGTTGTCTCTGGTTGCAGAGTCGTCCTCGGAACAACAACTGCCACAGGTTTATCATCTTCTGGATTGACCAAAAGGAAAAGCTTATATTGATCCCCGAATTTATTCTGTATATGGGAGTGCATGGAATTTGAGGTGACAAGTAAGAAACTTAAAGAAGTCATGAAAAAATGTGAAAGGAGGAGGTTGATACCTGCATCCTGATTGATATCTTTTCATAACTTTTGGCTGGCTGCCCCCTGAGGTTCCCCTTAAACAACACTCCACCCTGTCAAAGGCAAAAGAGAAGACTCAAACACTTGGCAAATACCTTAATAAAACACAAGCTAAAAATAGACAGCATGAAAAAGAAAAAGGCATAAATTAATCTGTTTGCAGAAATCTTGATGCTAGATAATTATGTTACATCAGAAATTTGTCATACTCAATCAAATCTCCTAACCTAAAGCTGAATTCTTGCTGCAGTATACTCATTCACTTCTTTCAGAAGAAAATTCTCTAAGTAAATCGCAATGAATACAGAGAGAAACTTCCTATGTGTGCATACCTCATATGGCTCCTGACTGGTCACAAAAAACGTGTCAAAGCCAAATACTTGGTCCTTAAGAACTTCAATTGTCTCCTTCGAGATCCTCATTGACTCATCTAGTTGTTGTGGCTAGATCAACAAGTTTTTGGAACAAAGTCAGATATAAGACATCAACATGTTCATGCGGCAAGAGGGAGGCCAGGAGAGAACGAGAGAGATCCAAAGTCTATAGTGGATGGATATTGCAATATAGTAATCATGACTACCTTCACACCTGGAAGAGGCGAGCCACTAGCAACTTGTATATCATCAACACCCTGCTCAAGTACCAACCAACCAATTAGGATGAAGCAAACCAATTTCCAGTGCCTGCTCAGTGTTAGAAGACAGCCTAAAAAACTACTTGTAAGCTAATCTTTTATAAGATATTGTAATTATCAGAATGTATAAAAAAATAAAATAATTTAAAAATGCATTCGTGTACAACAAAAGTACCGCTTTAGATATTGACTCATGGTAACCTACATGATAGCAAAAACAGAAAATTTGAGCTCCACTTATATTGGCCGATCAAAATAAATAGGCACCTGGATACCATCTTGTAACTTATTTTCTGATTCGCTATTGATGCTTTCATCTGTGCCTAAAGATTGAGGACCAGGCTGCCCTTCTGTAAAGGAATTCGCAGAGGATGCTTTTTCTCCATCCTCATGCATTTCTTTCTCCTACAAGAGCAAGGTGCAATTAAAGTAGATCGATTAGCATGCTCATTATTTACACAGAGAGAGAGAGAGAGAGAGAGAGATGGCATGATTTACTTAATGCTCAGATTTATCGTGCAAACATCACATAGAGAAAATGGAAGGGAACTAGCTCGAGACAAAGCCATTCTCATCTCAATGGTTTTAGCTTTTTCCAAAGCAGGAATTCGTTTTAAGGTATCTACTCGAAAGCAAGAACATTTCTCCTACTCTAAAATGAGAATTAGTTCTTTTGTCTAGCTGGATGAGACAGCCTCTCATCCTCAAAGCTGAGTTTTTCATGAACCGTCTCTCCATCTCCCCGACAATGTTCATCGAAAATTAAACTACCGCAGGCCGTAATAAGCACGATTTCACGGATTTGAGCACATCAGACAAAAGCAAAGTTCAAATTTCTTGGAAAACCGACAAGAAACCAAAAGTCTAAGCTGAACCTCACTAGAGCCTTCCATTCACATTTTCCAAACACAGGAAACCAAAACGGGGGCATGTCTAAACAATCAAGCATCCTAACTTTTAAACTTCGAAATCGCAACATCCGCCCCCCGTGTGCGTGATGCCAAATAAGCTAAAAAGACAAAGTACCTCATCGTCATTGCTCTCGGGTTCGGTCTCCGTGTTCGTCACTCTACACAAAAACCTCCTCTTGCTACGCAACCTCAACTGCGAACTGCAACGCCAGTTCCGACCCATTCAGCCACCGCATCCAAAAAACCAAAAACAATGCGCAAAAAACCAACGGACCCACAAGCCCGACACGACCAAAAAAGTTAAAAAAACTCGCTACCTCGAGACGAAGAGCTTCAAGCTGCTCCGGCAGGCCGCGCGCCGGCGCCGCGAGATCACGGAGGAATCGAAACAAGGCTGGAGACGGAGATCGCAGCACGAGCCGCACCGCCACACCGACACCAGACTCCCGCGAAAAGCAGCGGAAACGCTCATCCTCGACAGCGACGGTGATGACGACGACGATGGTGGTGGTGATCTCTAGAGAATTGAGAAAATGGCGAGCTTTACTTCAACGGGAAAGATGCCACTTTTGGTGAAGTGGGCGGGCTCGACCACCATGAAGATTCTTCGAAGAGTTCGAAAGAGAAGATCTTATCTTTTCGAGGCGAGCGGAATTATCCGTTTTTTCCGGTTCGTTGCTTCGACACCCGCCCACGGATTATTCCTTTCTCTGGCTATCGACGTGGCCGCGCGAACCCAGGCGCACGAATCGGGACTTGACAAGTGGCCGACATACTTGCCTCTAGATTGATTTTCTTTTTTCTTAGAAAAAATAAAGGTTAATATCGAGGAAAATCAGAAATTTGGAATTTTCACGTGTACTTACTATGTCAACTGAGTTATCTTAATAATTTTACGATAAAATTAGATAAAAGCTAACAAAAGGTAAATATATTATGAATGTATCAATTTGAAGTTTTTAGTGACTAGAAATTAATTTTAGATAAATTTATTATAAATATGAAACGAATTTTCTTATGATATTAACCCAAACAAAAGGATAAACTTCTTATTGAAATTAAATTCTTGGCATACAAAACAATTTCTTTTATGCAAGTCATCCCCAAATTTAAGATATAATTACTGTGGCAATCAAATATCTCAGATCAATGATGATGGGTTCCGCTTCCCAAGAAGAAAAAGAAATATGTGGTTTGTATAAAAGTCATCACCATTACTATTATATAATGATAAAAATAATTACATCATTATTATTCTATTCTGGCCCAATTGGGCAAGAATGGGCATAAAAGAATAACGTTTCTTTTGACCGGGCCCAAAAAGAAACTAAGAAGCAAAGCTTAGGCCCGCCCGAGAGAAGAGCACATCGGCCCATCGGGTTAAGTAAGAAGCCCTTTAAGGTGCGACACGGTTCAATTAAACAAATGCTTATAAAAACCACAGCACATCCTTCGTTTTCCTTTTTCAAAAGAAACATACCTTTCATATATCAAAATAATACTCGAAACGTACATAGAAGACTTTCAAACCTAGCAAATCCTAGATAACTGTTGAACAAATCAAAAGTCAGAAAGCAGATAACAAAGCACAGTTTACAACTAGAAACACACTCTCATCTCCTCAATAACAGATCCGACATCCTATTTTGGTTACCTTAACATTTAGTGTTTTTTTTTTAGTGAAATTTTAGTATGTGTAGCATGGCTATAGAGCTACCGTCTTCACGGGTTAGCAAAATCGCTAGGCATGCCATGTGCCGCTTCTCACTCGACTTTGATTCAAGAAACTTATATGTAATCACGGTCATTATTCCGCCAGGCTAATGATCATAGGAGGAAAAGTAATGGACCTAAGATCCTAAGGCTTAGGGTCTAAGATGGTTCTGTTACTCGAAATTTTGAAGTCAATGGCATAAGAATTATTGACTACGAGGAACGCCGGTATCACCTTGAAATAAGATAAGGATGCTCTATAAGTATCTGTTAATATATCATCATTATTAGATGGAGCCGAGATTTAATATCAAAATGAACCGCGAATTCGCCTTCATCTCTATCCGATCCGGATAACTTTGCCACCCCTGCTCTTTCCATTCTTACCCGGCGCTCAACGAAAGAAGCGGACCTAAATCTTCGCAAGCTTTCAAGTTTAAATAAACCCTAAAGTAGAATATATTTGACCCTAGTCCCCACATATTGGAAGGGTCAACGAAACTGGGGTTTATCTGGAATAAATAAAACCGACACCAGTTGAAAATCGTTTTAAGAAAAGGAGACAAGTATGAACACAAATGAATTTCTGCGTAAACGCTAAGCATCGTTATCTTTTCGCAAATGGCCGCACGGCCTTCCTTATCATCTCTCGGACTCAGTCCGACGCTTATCTGAAAAGGTTTAGAAAGAGTCTTATTAAACGCTTTTTGTCTAAGAATCGTGTTAAAATGACATGACCAAATCAAAATAACATATGATAGCTCCCGACAATATGAAAAACTTTATTCATGATTAGAATGAATATGGACGGTACATGTTCCGGGGAACGCGTGTCGCATTTTCGATGATCATGAAAAGGTCTACACGTATAGATTTTACTACATAAAGATATCGTGCAAAATTGTAAAATTCAATCTATGTTTATTTGCTTTTATATTCATCATATGTTATCCAATTAATTATAGCATGACCCGTGACGACTTTTATTCCTTTTCTAATTCTTTTCTTCCATTAACACCTTAAAGGTGCTTAGTAAGTTGGATAATTTTATTAGACAACGTTTTTAGTTCAATCTAGCACAATTAGAAGGGTCTGATTTATTTATGTTATATATAGGATACATGTCCAAAGAGTCTTAAACCTATTATACAAGTAGCCAATCTAGTCTCAAACCTTGAAGTTATGCCGATTTAGTTCTAAACATTTTGACGATTTCTTAATTTAATTCTAAACCTTTCAACTATCTCAATTTTTTCATTAACTTATTATTTGGATAATTAGCCTCAAGGACTACATTGACAAATTGTCAAAGGGTTTAGGACTAAATTGGCAAATCATGAAAAGCTTTAGGACTAAATTAGTATAATTAAAAAGTTCAAGATTGAATTGATCGTCGTATGTAAGATTCACAATTTTTTGGACAATTTTCCCTATATCCTCGTTGGTTAATTCTGTCTAATTATTGGACTTCATTGACAATGTCAAGTCACGAGAGTAGGTCACCAACCTTCTCCCGTGCATTACTCTTAATCAAACTTTAGACAGCAGAAATTGGCGCTACGCTTCTGGAAGCACTCCCCTACTTATTTTTCTCCTCAATAGTCAATGCAGATGCTACCTCGCTGACCACAAGCTGAACGTTATTTCAACTTCAGATTAGTTTCAAACTTTTAGAATTCCTTTATACTGACACAACTAATGCATAGGGTTCCTAAGGCAAACCCTAATCCAAAATAACACGTGGGAACATCTGTGGGACGATGGGCAATCAATGCGACATTGTATATGTGTCGGTCGATTGCCGCCGCTCGCCAGAACTATGCCCTATCCGCGATATTTTATGTGTGGGAATTGAAGGATTTTCATTTCATACGGGGACACGATTAGCAGCGGTCGAGCAGCAACATTGACGCCGTCGTCTGGACACGTGATGGGTTTCTTTTTCACGATCGACTTGCAGATTTCTCCCGAAGGAAACCTTTCTTAATGAAAAATAAGCAAACCTACAATGAGCATGAGCTAGCACCTCCATTGGGAGCCGTATCAACACGGGACTACATCGATCAAACCAGTTGATCCTACGTAGTTTTCAAGACACTGGTTACAAGAAGTTGGGCTAAATTGACACAAAAAAATTTTTAAGAGTAAATTGTGAAACAATCAAAAGATTTAGAACTAAATTGATTCCCGTATAATAGATTTAGGATTACTTGGATAATTATCCCTGAATGGATAGGATGAGCTACTGTTTGGAGATGTGATAGGTTTCCTTTCATGATCGCCTTGAAGATTTCTCACAAGGAAACCTTTCTTAACAAAAAAAAAAAAGGAAAACCCTCTCAATGGGTGTGAGCTAGCACATAGTGGAAGTCGTTTCGACGTGGTACTAAACCTATCGAACCCATTGGTCCTTTGTAGTTTTCAAGACACTAATTGCAAGAGGATGAAAGTTCGACGAAGGTTAGAAATAAGAAACCGTGAAGCAAAGCGAAGGGCGCTTGTGTCACGAAATGGGGGACCTTTCACGTCGTCGGCATATGTTGCCAAAAGCATATTGGATCAGCAATTACGTTCGTACGTCACAAGTTTTCAACTCCTAGAATCAAATGCTGGACGCATCTATCAAGCTTTTTCGTCCTTTGCTACCGGGAAAAAAGGTGAAAGGAACTTCATATGTCGATATAATTGCCTCTTTTCTTCTTAAATCTTTTCTAGACTACGTCGTCTTCGTCCGATGCGATCCTGGTTTGATTTTATTTGTAATTAATATCCGAATTATTGTTGCGTATGTGGACATCGGAGCAAATTTCTGACATGTTAGATCACCTTTTTAAGTTGGTAGGTGCAAATATCGACAATTATGCAGTCACTTTTTTAGATTTTTGTTAAGGAAAAGTAAGAAGAGGTGACTCCAAGAAAGGAGAGAGATGAAGAAGTGCGAATCGTTCACTCCTTTGAAAATGGGATCGGCCACGCAATGTGATTCGTTTTTCAAATTCAACTGATTTAGACTGTGACTTATTTGAAGGGAAACCACCAAAATAATATGTGGAAAGGTCTATACAAAAATCCTAAATCACCACAACAAACATGTCCATTTCTGAGACCCCTTAAAAAAAAAAAAAAAAGACACAACCCCCACAGGGCAAAATAAACAAAAATCTATGAATCAAGGTATATTACCATAACATGGTATATCACCCTTGAAGAATAGATATGCAACTGCATTGAAGCAAAAGAGGCCCTTGCAATCACAGGCGAGGTGGCCTTGCCAACCAAGCATGAAGGCGACCTCGTCCACAACCACAATGGCCTTTTGAGTGACGGTCACGAGTGAGGCAACCTCGCCCTAATTTGGGTAAACCTAGCCTTGCCAGCTACAAGCAAACGGGCAGCCATCCCTACAGCACTGGCCTCGCCCAAATTTGGGTGAGGGCCGCGACTGTCACCAAAAGGCCATGTTGAAACGCAAATAAAAACACATTAAAGAAGCTTGGATCTAACACTTGTCAAAACAAGCATTTTAGCAAGTACGAAATGTTAGAGTTTTTAACAAAAACATGTTGAAATGCAAATAAATTCGACATTGGAGCCATTGTGAATATACTAAGGGCGAAATACTTATTTATTAAGATCGAGAGAGAAAAATTCTCAAATTTAAATCAAGGGAGTAGAGCATCTAGATTTAAATCATGAAAATGTCACAAATGATCACTATACTTTTACTTAATTTGCAATTTCGTCCATGAACTTTCGATTTGCTCAATTTGGTCCATGAACTATTGATAAATGTCCGATTTAGTCATTTCATTACTGTTTTTCCTTTTTTTTTCTTCTTCTTCTTTGAGACGGCGGAGGGAAGTCGGCGTTCGGCTAGGGTCGCCCTTGCCTGGGTTGGCTAGGGCGGCCCTCGCCGGACGCAAGTGAGGGCCGCCCTCGCCGGACGTAGGCGAGGACGGCCCAAGCCCGACGCCGGCGAGGGCAACCCTCGCCGGACGCCGGCTTCCCTCCGCCATGGCCGGCGGAGGGAAGAGAGAAGAAGAAGAAAAAAAAAGGACCAAAATGCCAAATTCAGTTAACTTTAACTAATGAAAGGACGAAATTGGTCAATTTTTAAATAGTTAGGGACTAGATCGGACATTTATCGATAGTTCAGGGACCGAATTGAACAAATCAAAAGTTTAGGGACGAGATTGCACATTAAATAAAAGTATAGGGACCATTTGTGACATTTTTCCATTTAAATCTATATTGAGACAGTGGAGTAAGAGACGAAATATTTAAAAAAAAAAAGGTAACCAAAGAGGGAAAGAATGGAGAGATCTCCGTCAAATTCCTCCCCTCTGAAAATTAAAGAAGCGAAAGAAGACCGAAACTCAGAGAGAAGAAGGAAAAGAGGGAGGGGCAAACTTTGACTTCCTTCATAAAGTCAAAATCCTTATCCACAATAGAGCTAGCCCGTTAATATTGACTCTCTATTCTTTCGAGTCTACTAATTTAAATTGCTTGTGAAAGATCATAGTTTCACAAGAACATCCCTCGTTGATGGTATCGGTGTACTTAACTTCTTTTATAAAAAAAATAAAAAATAAAAAATAGATGAATATAATTCTTTCTAAAAAATTCTAAGCATTAAAAGCTTAATTTTTTGGGTAAAAATCCTCACCGTGACGTTGGAATACCGAGTCTTCCACCCTTCGTACCCCAATTGATCAATCATCCCGTGTGTGGGCTCTCTATCTAATTTCCCACTTCTATCATTCTGCACGTTAGGCAATTTATCTCTCAAACCATGTCAAGTTCGACTTGATTGCCACGCGCAAGTCAATTCTTAGATTTTGCTCCAAGAATGTTGAAATCCACATCGCTCGTGTATCGATTTTTTACAACCTAGCTTACAAGACACATGTCATCACTGAATAGGTCAGACCGATGCTTGTAATTTGTCTTATTCTGAAAGACGTTGTTCGAGTTGAGATACACGATATAATTTTGCAAATCTATCATTTTTCACGGCACCTCGATATATTGTTAAAAATATGAAAAAAATGTTCCAAAGAAGCAATAGAGATTCATCAATTACACATGATCAATTCATGCACACTCGTGCGATCATACCATGGAAGTGACAACCGCACTAATAATTTCGGGACAGCATCGGCCGGGTGAGGAGTGGGGGGGCATATGCACTAAAAGCGCATGTGGGGGAGGATCAGATCACGAGCGCGGCACGTGCTCAGCCGCGTGACCAGCTGGGAGTTGGACTCGCCAGGTGGGAAAACAAGGAGGACAGCCGCCGCCGCCGCCGCCGATTTGGATGCCAACCGAGCCGAGTCTCGGCCGCGGACACGTGTCCCACTCGAGGGCGGTGCGCGGGGTTGGCTCGGCGCAACATCGGAACCCGGTAAACGCGGGGATCGAGTCCACCTCGGAGAAGCTTCTTTTCTTCTGCGGCCGAGTCCATCGAAGTACTCGAGGAACGTTGATTCGCGAAACTGGGATCGGATTATAAATTATTAAATTATTTGGTCTGCCAAGTTTATAATTTATATAATTCGTAATGCATACCTTGAACTTGGATAAGATTTCTTCTTAAAAATCGCCGTGGACTTATCAAGTCGTAGGGTTTCTTTGTCTTTTCATTTGTAGCACTAAAGTATTTGTCTAGGGTGTTACAAAAACTTCTCAAGTTGGTGTCAAAAACTCTTTTGGATTGTATCGAGAAACTCTTGTATCGAGCTGTGATAATATGCTATTAGGGTATTGATGATGACCCACTTGATTACTCTTCTAATAAAATATGATCCAATCTAATATGTTAATTATAAATGAGGCGAACCTATTGATTCTATCTAATGCACGATTATCACCCACATCGTTGGGTTGGATAATCAATTTGCTAGCCAATCCATGCATGCATTTTCTTCCTTAAAATTGTGGAGTATCTTGACCCATTGAAAATACTCGAGCCTACATTCAATTTAAGAAATGAATATGTCACTTAAATGAAGTAAAGCAGGGACCCATTTCTTTAAGTGGTTGCTTACGGTCTACCATGAATCACTCGATGCATCCACTGTGAAAATCAATCTCCATGAGTCCCCACGACGAGCGCCCTCTGAAAGCCAAGGTTGAAACATTATCGGAACCACCAAGAAAACAGGAAGAAGAATATTCAACTCGCAGACCTAGAAAGTAGATGGGGTTTGGTCTGCGGAACAAGGTAAAGGTAGGCCATTTGACATGTTCAAGGCGAACGACATCCATTAGCACGAGGTGCGGACTCTCCCGACTTTGTTTTGAAATTTCCCACGTCTCTATTCTTTGGGAGGATAAAACCCACCCAAGATAGGGTCGGACCCACCGGCTTGATCCTGAGTTGATTTTATGGATTAGACAGGAGGAGATGGAAAAATTAAGCTCTAGTCTAGCCATCTTTAAAGAATGGGCCACTTTATCTTCCTGTATGGTAAGAGGAATACAGGATTTTGCTAGGCTAACGATGGTAGTGGTGCAAGTCCAATTTGATAGGGCCTAGCACGCTCGCTCAGCGCATCCACTGTGTTTGATAAGAAAGACACCATGTTGCTATAGTCTAATCCTATCTAGTGAAATGTCCACAAAGCAACCCCAATTTTTTTTTTTTTAAAAAAAACGAAGCATTAGAACTTTTTTTAATTATTAAACTATTCCATCAACTACCCGCGTAAGCTTCTATAACAATTAACAATGTTCTCATAAAATTTCACAAGTTCATTTTGAACCTATTTATTCATTTAATTTTGCCTCTCTTATTATGTACTTTCACGTTTAGTGAGACACTAAAATATATCTTACATGTGAATGGGAATATTAGAATGTTTTAAATATTGAACTGTGCTTTCATTTAAGGTTTTTGAATAGATGTTTGTTAATGGGGACAAATTTGATTCTTCGGCAGCACCGGTGCAGCGCAGCCGAAGAAAAGTTTTGAGCAAGAGAGGAGATAATAAACGAACGACCACTGGTGCTTTTGTAGTTGATTGTGGGCGTAATGACCTTTACTTTCCAATAAAGCCAAATATAAGACAGCTCTCAAAACCTCGTCGGGATCCCCCTTTTTCCTCTCGCCTTTTTTCTCTCTCTCTCGTGTGCCATGGCGCAACTCCGCAGCGAAGGTTTAACTTCGCCGGAAAGGAAAAGGCGAGCGGATTCCAGGGTTTATCCACAAAATCCTCCAGTCATCATGGCGCGATTCCGAACTCCAGATCTCATGTCCCACGAAGACGGCCGGGAAATCACATTCAAATTTTCCAAGGTGGGCTGTCGGGAAGCAGGGACAAAATCCCGAGTCCCCTGATTGGTGCAGTCCGACAGCGGCGAGAGCAGCAATCGTGGACCTCAAAAAGGAAGACCCAAAAAGAAAGAAACAAAAAAGAAAAAGCAGACAATAAAATCCTTAAATCATCACGTTGCTCATCGCACCCGGCGTGCCTCGCATTTGTACACCCACGAAGCAGCCTAGAAGGATTAAATTTGTGAAACTTCGGAGCATCCGATTCTCATCGGATTCATCAGAACAAATGCGTATGATATCTACCGCTAGATAGTCTCTTTTTGGCAATTATTCTTTCAGAAAATGGAAAAATGCTTGTAAAAAAAGTAAATGACCTCAATTGAAGGATAGACGAAAAGATCGTCATTGTGTTTTTTGCGATCTTACTTAATAGATAGACGATCGATAACATTTAACAGATTAGACCTGTCCTTATCGAGTATTTCACGTAAAATATTTACTTAATTTTTATATCACAAGATTGGTAATAAATGATCTAACTCCCCATCAATGACAATCCACCCGTCGAATTACTATAACTAAATAAGAATCGTTCACAAAATAGGCACATGGAAGGCAGCAAAGTAGGTAAATCGGCAAACGGGCACCTCACAAACAAACTCGATTTCTCTGGAAACGATCCGAATTTGCAGGTAAAGATCCCATCTTCTCGTTTGTCGTAATTATACTTTTCCTTGGTACTTTACCTAAGTCCCCACCACACAAGTCGGCATCTACCGCTAGGATATTCACTGGTCGTCAAATGGGGGGCCCCAACCCCCGAACAGTCAATCCACGTGGCGCAGTGTCACTGGGCTGTCACGCAGGAAGACGCTACGACGACACTGTCGCTCTTTACTCGAGCGAAGACCAAAAAAGAAAGGGGAGGTCCAACTTCAACGATTCCACGTTCCAACCCCTTGAAATTTCCCAGCTCCATCCACCCGCCGTTCGACATACCGACAATCTCGTCTTCGTTAGGCTTTGTGGATAACTCTCTATCTCTCTATCTCCGCACCGTTTCGATTTCGACTGACCTTCTGATAAAATTCCCCCTTCCCCATGCCACCCATATTTTCCATTCCACACGCCTTTTCTTTCTATATATGCCCTCCTCTCTCTCCTCTTCTCCTCCTCAATTTCGAATTACCAAAGCCAACCCAAACCTAAACCGACGAGTGGAGGAAGAAATCCTTCGTTTCCTTTTTAAGTCGTTTGATGCTGCGAAGATGGTCGATCTAGACTGGAAAGCAAAGAGAGCCACGACACCTGCCGCCGCCCCCGACATGTCCAGGAAGTCCCCCCGGCTCTCCAACAAGCTCCACCTGCTGATCCCCACGCCGTTCCGCGGCGGCACCGACGTGCCCGCGGCCTCGGGCTCGGCCTCCTCGGCCTACGAGGCGTACCTGCGCCTCCCCGAGCTGCGGCGGCTCTGGGGCTGCAGGGAGTTCCCCGGCTGGAAGTCCGAGCCCCTCCTCCGCCCGGCCCTCCAGGCGCTCGAGATCACCTTCCGGCTCGTCTCGACCGTGCTGTCGGACCCCAGGCCGTACGCGCACCGGCGCGAGTGGAAGCGGCGGCTCGAGGCGCTGGCCGCGACCAGATCGGGCTCATAGCGGCCATAATCGAGAGCGAGGAGGACGAGGCGGAGACGCGCGGCGGCGCGCCGATCGCGGACGTGAGTTCGGGCGTCGGCGTGCTGGCTCGCAACGGCAGCTCGGCGGAGGTCTGGCGGCTCCCCGGGGGCGAGGCCGCGGCCACGGTGGTGAGCCGCACGAGCGAAGCCAGCCTGCTGCCCAGGCTGGGGACGTGGCAGACGTCGGAGGACGTGGCGCAGAAGATCCTGTACACCATCGAGTGCGAGATGAGGCGGTGCCCCTACACGCTGGGCCTGGGAGAGCCGAACCTGACGGGGAAGCCGAGCCTGGAGTACGACGCCGTCTGCAAGCCCGGCGAGCTTCGCTCCCTCGCGAAGAATCCGTACGATCACCAGATCCAGAATCACGAGAACCAGAACCTGTACACGACGCACCAGATCCTGGAGTCGTGGGTTCAGGCGTCGAACGAGCTCTTGAATCGCGTCGCGGAGCAAATCGAGAGCAAGAGCTTCGAGACGGCAGGGACGTACTGTTACTTGCTCGAGCGGACATGGAAGCTAATGACGGAGATCGAAGACCTTCACCTGTTGATGGATCCGGAGGATTTCCTCCGGCTGAAGAACCAGCTCGACCTCCGGAGCGAGGCGGCGGCGTTCTGCTTCCGCTCGAGAGGGCTCGTCGCGACGACGAGGAAGTGCAGGGACCTGAAGCACAAGGTGCCGTACATCCTCGGCGTGGAGGTGGACCCGAAGGGAGGGCCGAGGGTGCAGGAGGCGGCGATGAGGCTGTTCGGCGGCGGGGAGAAGAGGGAGCAGTACGCCAAGATCCACCTCCTGCAAGCGCTGCAGGCGATCGAGGCGGCGATGAAGAGGTTCTTCTTCGCGTTCCGGCAGGTGCTCGGGGTGGCGGCGGGGAGCCTGGAGGCGACGGCGAGCCGAGCGGCGGTGAGCCTCGAGCGGGACGACTCGCTGAGCCAGATGTTCCTGGAGCCGACCTACTTCCCCAGCTTGGACGCCGCGAAGACGTTCCTGAGCGACTCGCTGAGTCGAGAGCGCGGTCAGGCGTCTTGATTGGCCGGCCATGACCGAGCGAGGGGAAGAAAGGTGGAGACTTGGGGCGGGTTTGACTTTGACGGAAGGGTCAACTCGTTCAAATACGTTATTGCTTCGTCAAAGTTTGACTGAATTTTTGTTCCCACAAAAAAAAAAAAAGTGATGGAATTCTCTCTCTCTCTCTCTTCTCTTTTCTTTTGTTTTTGCATTTGAATAGGGACAGAGATCGATTATTTATTCTTTGTATAATATTTTTTATAGTGGATTGATTATAGTGCAACTTCTGTTTCAGACAATTGATGGGGTGGCATGTAAAAGAGCTTAAGCATTCTCAGTCTATCTTGAGATGGTATGCGATTTTGGTTTGTAAATGAGTTGAAAATATAGCCCAGATATTTTTCAGTAATCATTTTCGAGATACCATATGCCTGTTAAATCAATTATATACTCTTTATCGTTATATCTTTAGCACAGCTTAATTCGAAAAGAGCGATCCATCTTTTAGCTTAAGCTTTTGATTTTTGAGTGAAAATATACACAGAAAAGATGAAATATAACCCTAAAACAACATGTCGTAAAATTACCTATGCAATTTCTCTCCCCAATCCCTCCGTTCCAACCCTTGAAAACCTACGTATTGGCTTTGGAAGCCCTCCAATCTCTAGTTGAGATGGTTTTGGTTTATCAGTACATAGGCGATCTAAATTCCTCTGACCAAGTCTTTCTAGCCTAAAGGAAGTAAGCCGAGAGCCACTCATCTGAGCCAGTGGATTCGAATTTCGTCATGTCTGGTCAAAATATGAGTAGGACGAGAGCCTTTATCTTGAAAGAGAGCAATTTCTCACGTGCTTAATGCTAATAGATAATGTCCCTCTCTCTTTCTTTATATGAGAAATAGTTATGCAAGGCACAACTTTTTCAAGGACATTGATTCTGCATAAGGCTCTGGCTAATTTTCGACTTGTCAAGTTGAAGTGAGCGATCATCATATGACAAAATTATACATTTAATAGCTTAAACTTATTTCCAACCTAAGCAAGTAGTTTAAAAGGCTTCCTCTTGGACCTCTTTTGGATTTCGGAATCCCTAGGATATAAAGTAATTAGAGGGTAGAGTCAGGGTTAGGGCTCAATGAATATATCGACCCAAATGGAAGTGTGAGGAAGAAAAACATAAAGCAACATGTGAGGAGTTGATCTTGCATGAATAACAAGAAAAGAGTAATAATTTGCTTTTCACTTTCACACGGGTTATTAGGATGTACCATGTTGGAGCTACTTCCCCTATCTAATCTGTCCTGGTATGGCTCCTAGCAGTAGAGATAATGGGCAACAGATTAGGGCCGACCTAGGATGGATCAAGTAGGGCCCTCAACCATTCGGATTTCTGTAGAACCAAACCAAACGGAACCGAAATAATACCCAATCCTTTCAACTATTACCCAATCAGAACGAGGCACGAACCAAGAAGAACTGATTCTTTTGTTGGTTCGGGCCAGGTTCTTTAATGGCCCTAACTCTCGGCCCCGTCCATCATCAATCACCTCCACTTTGACGGCCTTTTTCCGAGCAAGCTTGCCTCTGCAAGTTCGTATTCTCCAGAAGCAGTCACATTCTTCTGTTCACTCGCAACCAAATGCTTATGGAACAATCGTTGGCTCTTGCTTTGCATGTGGCCTTCTTTTGATACCTTCGATTCGATTTGCAATTTTGAGTCTCCAGCCCAGGCCCGCTCATCAGCTCCCCATAGACAAACTTAACTATCATATTATGCTTAGAGCAATGGGGGCATGTTACGGGCTCGAAAAATTATAAAAAAAAATCATAATCTTTTTATTTGATCAATTTAATTCTTAACCCTTTGACAATTTATTTGTGTAGTCATTCCAACTAATTTTAGCTGAAAATTGTTGACGTCGATGCTCTCTATCTTATGTGGTATGGCCGGTATTGATGTGAATAATTTTAAAAAATCTTATTTATTTTCTAATTTTTTTATTTGTTTATTTTCTTTTGTCTCTCAAACTGTGGTTGATAAGAGTCATCAAGTTCTCACTACTAGCCACAATGACAGAAAATATAAAAAAAAATTTCAAATTTTTAAAAAAATTGTAAAAGGTATCTACATCTACGATTTCTAGCAAAAAATGACAAATTGTCAAAATATTTAGAACTATATTGGTTAAATTGAAATGTTTATGACTAAATTATTGCAAAAAATATAGTTTCGAATCAATAAAACAATAAAGTTAGATTTTGAGACGTGATATTACTTAATTTGAGTATTTATTTGCCCCACAACAGAGTTTCAAATAAAAATACTAGATAAAAATTTTAGTATTTCTCTAGAGTCTCTTATGGGAAACAATTGGAAATGATGGCTGTATATTCTTTCGAAAGAAAACGAAAATGGAAGAAAAAGATTATAAAAAGACTCGAAAATTCTGCAAACAATTGAATACAAATGTTGAATAAATATATTTGAACGGATACAACCCTTCAAAGATAAAGAAGTTATTTTTGAACAAACACAACTTTCCAATGGTTGTAAGAGCGCCTACTAATCATTATGCAAAATTAATAAATTCGAAGTTAAATAATTAAAAATAACCGTTACTCTATTATGAAAAATTATATTGTTTCAATAGGATGCACTAGTTATTTTATAACAAGTAGTTCGAATTTTAATAGATAGAAAATAATGATCGTTGATTAGTGCCAAATCTCGTCTACATATGTACTTATATCCTTTCGGTGTGGGACAATGCACCTCCTAATTTGTTACTACCAACATAAATTGACAGCCGTAAAAATTATGACTTATGATTTGTAAAGATCATGGATTTCTCTATTATTTTTCAGTGAAAATACTGAATACTCCCCTCATTGTTTGTTATTCAACCATTTAAAACCTTCAATTGGTTATCATAATTTTCGTCATTAAATCAAACTAAAATTCACTTTTCTCTCGAATCCTTGCGTACCTGAAACACTCATCTTGAGCTTTGTCTATTGGACCGGGGGAAATTAGGTCCTCTCAATGTTGAGATTGCGAATTAGTACGTGCACATCAAGAGGCTCTTCTTCATGTTCATTCATTTTTTTTACTACTAATACAATTCAGATGAATCCTTTCGGATGGCACCTTAAAATAAACAATCAATCAAAAGTATCTTTTTTTTTTTTTTTTTGTCAAAAAGAAACATTCCACGTATAAACAATATAGAAACACAGTTCAACTACAAATCAAGACAAATTTGAGATAAATCCAAAACAAAACAAACTCCTTATTAGAAGATGAATCATCATAATAAGATTATGGACCACACACTCAAAGAGCATATTTGTGACTTTCTCATAACAAAATTGGTGACTGATTATTGAATCCGTCTTTAGTAATAAACACACATCAAGATCTCTAATTATTACTACTATTTTGCTTTTTATTGGTGCACGTCTCGATTTGGCGTCTCCAACATCATCGCCATTCAGAGTAATAAGGTGAGTGAAGCCTTCAAAAAGTCCTCTAATCTAATTCGAAACTGAACTTGTACACCAACGAAATCCGAATGAAGAGAAACAAGGAAATCTTATGCTAAAAAAATCTCAAATTTAGACTAGATCAAAATAGAAACCTTCTCGAAATGGGAGAGAAACTTCTAGATCTAAAACAGATTGGAAGAGAAAAGCTCTTCAAAACGGCAGGAAAGTAAACACATCAGTCAAAGAAAAAGGAAAAAGGGAGGAATGGATAGGTCTAATTCAAACCCTCCCCTCCGTAGAAATTGCAGGAGAAAAGTATGTGAAGATGAGAGGGAGATGGCAGAATCCTAACATGCGTACAATCAAAAGTAACTTTACCTGACTAGTCAATTGGTGGACAACAATGTAGCAAGAAATTACTTGGCAGGTCATTGGTCAATACGACAAAGTGAGGATAGTGACATTTGCCTACTCACCGGAGTGTTTCAATATTGACATTTACTTAACATTGAATAATCGAAATCTTTCAAGACGCATAAATATTTAACTTTTTCTCCACTTCTAAACCTTAAATGGCATTTTTCTGGAAAAACAAAATGAATACTCATCACGAGCTCTCTCAAACAACTTTTCATGCCCGCAAGGACTTGTAGGGTTTAACCACTATTTACGCAAGCAGATTTAAATTATCACAGTTTCTCTTTATTAAAAAATATGCTGCGGTTCACATCTCTAACCTACTTCCACTATAGTCTACAGCAAAAGACACGCAACAATTTCCTTTTCAACCTCTAGCTTCCGTCCCCATTCTTATTCCCTCACCCAGCATGTGATCCACACTAACTTGGAGAGCTCTCTCTCTCTCTCTCTCTCTCTCTCTCTCTCTCTCTCCATTTGAATTTGGGTTTCATCTGCATTTAATTCTTTCCAATTTGTAGCACGAATGTTCAATCACGGTCACAATTTGTGGGCTACGGCCATGTGGCATGCATTTTGGTGTCAAATGTGGACCTGTTGTATACTCATGAATTATGGGGTTCGTTAATTTGCAGCAAATATTAAGGAAACATGGCAAATTAAAGCCCGGAAATTCGCTAACACGGGTTACGGACTAATTTCAATCTCTTCATTGCCGCTAATATAGCTAGTCTAATCAAATTAGGTGAGCTAAAGTAGTACTATAAGCCAAAAAAGTCTCACAGCCAAGGTGGTCCTTATCTAGAGGAACTGCTACGTGTCGTTTTGCTTCCATCAAACCTGTGGATAGCATTGGTCGCGGCTATCGACAATCATAGAGCATATTAAATAATATGCAAAAGGCGACCATGGAAAGGGAAAAATAAATAATGGGGCGAGATAAGGTTATAGTTGTCAGCAGTGGCCGTCTACGATTAATAATTCGATCAAAGCACAAATGCGGTGTCTACTTACCTATTAATTATTTCCGACCAATTTGTTTGACAATTGATCGTTTTGTGATTTTCTAATCTACATGACAACGATGGGATTCCTTTCCAATTCCAATCCTTTGTCTTTTAACCTCGAATTGTTATGTACAGTCCATCGGTAATTTCTCGATAGATGCATCGTTTATGACATGACAATTCTATTTAGCGGGATAAGATTTGACTCATCATCGTTATGGTTGTGGCCATACCGGTCGGCATTTTGCTACTTATGCTATATAACAAGTTAGGTCGCAATTGGAAATAAACGAGATTTAATTGATATTTCGAGTCATCTTAAAAATAACATATTTGAGTTCGCCTCTTCAACCTAACACGCGAGACTATACCGAGCAATAATTGCATATGAGATCTTCACGATTTCTCAATTACAATGTCCCAATCGTTTTACCTGATGCCACCAATTCCTCGGAGGTTTTGTCTTTTCCCTTCTCCAAGGCATGACTTCAATGCTTCTTTTTCTATGTGCTTGATGCAGAATGGTCGGTGACCGGACATGCGTCATGGAGATTGATTTCTTAACACCCTTGTGGACACATTTTTGCCAACTAAGTTCGAGTCGTTCGACATGTCGCATTCACGATCGTATTATAAAGTCGTAGCTTGAATTTAAAACCCATCCGAGACTAAAAAGCATAGAGAAAAAAACGAATGAATTGCCATCCTAAACTGATTGGTCGGTCGTCTTGTATTATGATGGAATTATCATAATTTCACTTCTCTAATCTCCCACTCGGGTCCCACCACCTTCTCTCCAGCCAAACACTCCCCACTACCCACTCTTTATAACCTAACCGCACCCACTCTCCGTCCCTCATCGGAGCTCGACCAAACCGCCAGTTAGATCCAGTCGCGAACAATCGAACCGTAGAGACCAGCAAGAGGGAGGCATGGAGGGGAAGGAAGAGGACGTTAGGGAGGGAGCCAACAAGTTCCCAGAGAGGCAGCCGATTGGGACGGCGGCCCAGAGCCAGGACGGGCGGGACTATGCCGAACCCCCGCCGGCGCCGCTCTTTGAGCCCTCGGAGCTGACGTCGTGGTCCTTCTACCGGGCGGGGATCGCCGAGTTCATGGCCACGTTCCTGTTCCTGTACATCACCATCTTGACCGTGATGGGCGTAGTGAAATCCCCTACCAAGTGCACGACGGTCGGAATTCAAGGCATCGCTTGGGCCTTCGGAGGCATGATCTTCGCTCTCGTCTATTGCACAGCCGGTATCTCGGGTAATTACTTAGGATCCTTCTTTCTGTCTTTTATTTTACTAAGATATTCACCTCTATCATCAAACAAGTACCCTGTGCTAGGTTTTCAAGAGCTAGTTAAATCCACTATAGTCTGCTATTTTCTCCGTGGTTTATAAGTTTTCAGTGATGATATTTGGTTAATTGTGGACGTCTAGGCGGTCACATAAACCCGGCGGTGACGTTCGGGCTGTTCCTGGCGAGGAAGCTGTCCTTGACGAGGGCCGTCTACTACATGGTGATGCAGTGCCTGGGCGCCATATGCGGGGCCGGCGTGGTGAAAGGGTTCGAAAAGGCTAGCACGTACGAGAGGCTGAACGGGGGCGCCAACTTCGTCGCCCCTGGCTACACCAAAGGCGACGGCCTCGGCGCCGAGATCGTCGGTACCTTCGTGCTCGTTTACACCGTCTTCTCCGCTACCGACGCTAAGCGCAGCGCCAGAGACTCTCACGTCCCTGTAAGCTTCCTCTAACTGCTAAGAATTAAGCGGGCGGAGCATATCATTCCCTTTTAGTATCATCACCAAGCAACGGATATATGACATCGAATTATTGCTTTGGCCGTGCGCTTATGTAGATTCTGGCCCCGCTGCCAATCGGGTTCGCGGTGTTCCTGGTGCACTTGGCCACGATCCCCATCACCGGGACCGGCATCAACCCGGCCAGGAGCCTCGGCGCGGCCATCATCTTCAACAGAGACCGTGGCTGGGACGACCACGTGAGTGTCCCTCTTAACTTCCCTCGCAGTTTCCTGGAGCTGCAAGTACCAGCTCCCTCTCCTCTCTTCTTTCCTCGATTATTAACAGTGGCATCTTGTTTCGGTGCAGTGGATTTTCTGGGTGGGGCCATTCATCGGTGCAGCGCTCGCCGCCCTCTACCATCAAGTGGTGATCCGGGCCATCCCTTTCAAGACCCGGTGATGCCCCCTGAATCGTCCCCGTCGCTTCCGGCGTCAAGTAAAAAACCCTAAGATGATTGAAAAAAAAAGCTGGCGGGCCCGACTTCTTTTGGTTTCTGCCTATGTGTGTCTGGCATGTGTTTAAAGATTTGTGTAATTTTCAATAGTGCTTTGCAAAGGCTCTTTTCGCTTTCTACTTTCCGAAGGAGGGTCCCCCCCGCATGACCTGTGGAATGTAAAGGGGGGTCCAATCTGTAAGCAGTGTCTTGTATTATATGTGTTTTATCGTGAAGGTGGTGATCCGTCACATCAAAATAAGTTAAGGAAAAACGAGAAAAAAAAAAAGGAAAAAAGGAAGAAGGTATTCTCTTTATCTCCACTGAGTCATCCTCAAGCACCATGGAGTGATTCCGTCTTGTTGAGTTTTGTTGTCTTCTGCGATGTGAAATATAATATTGTGCAGATCAGAACGCTCGACATGTTTATCTGCTTCCCCCCTCCACTTTGCTTTTTTTTTTTTTTTCACATGGCATCTTCGCTCGGATATTCGCCGTCTCCGCCGGAGGCTGTCTTCATG
Organism: Eucalyptus curtisii; assembly: GCA_017140595.1. Taxonomy (NCBI): domain Eukaryota; kingdom Viridiplantae; phylum Streptophyta; class Magnoliopsida; order Myrtales; family Myrtaceae; genus Eucalyptus; species Eucalyptus curtisii. Next base: position 952,370 of record CM029503.1, read on the forward strand.
CAATGAAGCAATCGTAGGTGCTCGTTGCTTTCTTGAGTGTGACAAAAAGCAGTAAACGTACGATGTACTGGTCGGTTCAGGCCGAAGAACAAAGAACATGTCCGAGTCCATTTATTAGCAACTTGGGATCCCTCCTGCCCGTCGCTTGTCATGCCTACGATGGACTGACCAAACGCCTTGGAACGTCGGCGGCCACATCCCTGATCGAACCCCTGAGCCCTCCTGTGCTTGTATACGTGTTAACAATGGTTAGTAAGAAAATGAAATGGTTCTCTCCGTGTTCCTCCTTGTTCTTATATCATCAGCTTAAAAGATTCTTTATTACTTATTAAATCATAAGCACCTTAATGAACTCAGCCTAATGCAATATAAAATCACCGCACCCTAACAAAAAGGAATCCTTCCAGATAACACTTGGAAACAAAAAGGAATCCTTTCAGATGACACTTGGAATTACTAATTCAAGGGACATGCTTTTTGAGCACAACAATTATGCTGACTCCCATCCTCCTTCCCTTAGCCAAATCATCACCTTGGATAATGGGAAGCTTTTCGCCATAGAGCTTGTCCATGACCTCCTCGCCGAGATGGTGTGAGATTACGGAACCCGTGTAGGATCTGGCATGTTTAGCCATCTTCCTTCCCCTGCTACGAGGATCCTCATCTGGTGCGGTTCCTCCGGCGTCGACCTCGAACATCTCCATATGTTCGATCTGGAAGGACCCTTCTTCATCGACTATGCCTCGAACTTCCTCTGAAGATGCCATGTAGTATGGCACATTTAAGGTATCTAGTTTCTCCTCCTCGACGAGCCCCTTAAAAGGTTCAAAGATTGAAACGTGAAAGTGAAGATCATTTTTCCATGACACATACCTTGGTCCAGCGTAAGTCTAATATATATAGAATGAGAATTTTTTTTAAATTGAAGTCCCATCAGTATTATCACATATGGAAATGGCGGATTTTGGAATCTGATGTTGACTGTATTGACACGTTAGCTCGAAATAAGATGAAAACTGATTTATAATAATGAATGAATTCCCTTTGCAAGGCATGTTAATGGGTCAGGGCAACACTTTATTCTTGCAATGGACATGATGGAAGTTTGGTACTCAAAACATCAATTCTATTTTGTCGAGTGTTGGTATGTACTGATCACATACTAAAACCCCGGTATCTATCTAATTTGCGCACAGAATGCATCTATACTTTCATATCCATGTCTTGTAACGTGTAGAATTTATGAAAGCTGAAAAGCTAATAAAAAATAACTTTACCTCTGAAACCAAATCAGCAATTGCCTCTCCAAGTTTTTCCCACATGTCGAGGCTGTCCAGGCTCGCGAAGTCCTCTTCTTTCCTCCCGTGAAGTACCAACACCAGGCGACCATTATCGACCATCTCTTCGCAGCGGGACTTTAGAAATGCCGATAAATCTGCTCGGAACTGATCTAAGTAGGCCTTCTTCACCAGGTCGGGGCTGGCCTTCGAAATGGAGATCCTTCCCTTGTTCAACGGGAAGCCTTCTTCGCTCATGAGACTTGGCGCCTTTCATTTGCTTAACTTCAAAGTTAATGCAGGATAAACATGACCATCTATCGCAATTATGATGTGTTTGCATTACAGCTCTATTTCGAGTATGTATGCATGAGTCAAATGGGATATTGGTGAGAGTCGAATCCAAGTCCATCTACTTAAAAATAGCTGAAACTTATATATCGATAATTAATATGATCAGCCGAATAATTTGACACCTATTTCTCTCTTATGATATTGTTATTCACATGTTATATCGGATGCATCGATAAAATTTTGAGTGAGATAGTTGAGAAATTTGAGCCTAAGTCATCTTGCACTCTAAAAAATAAAACATTATCAGATGACCTAATCTGTGATCTATAAGGTATGTTGACCTTACATGTAACTCTTGCAATCATATTCACCACAACAATCATTGGAAGCACACACATATATATGCATTCAAATTTACCTGAGATAACCAATGCACTATAGGAAGAATGCGCAAGGTGCACACAGTTGCTATAGGAAGAATGCGCAAGGTGCACACAGTTGCTAGGGAAGAGCCTTCCATGGAAAGAACCCGGAACTCCCATTAGAAAGCACGACAAGCTTTCATAGCTTTGTGAGAAGCTCGACAGGCTCTTGAACAATGTGTTGAAATCATTTCCGGGAAGATCATTAAGATAAAATTGGAACTCAGGCGGGGAGCAAATTCAAGTGCGCATACTTCTTCTGCACACTCTCTATAACGGTCGACATGAAAGTTACCGTGCTAGGACCCGAAGCGCAGCCTAAATCGGCCACATTTAGAAGCTCGCATGGAAAGAAATCTTCCTCAAGTAGAGAGCCAACTGTACCCGCTATCGTGGGCTTCGTCACAGACGCAACCTTTTGCTGGAACGCAAGAAACGAACCATTCTCATAAACCAACCCTATCCCGTAGTTTAGAGAAAACATTGAACCACGACTTTCAATACTATCAAAAGAGGAAATTATATTCCATGGATCACGATTGGCGATTGATCATGCCTATTTATATCTGAAAGGGGGGTATTAAATTGAATGAAACGAACCGTGTAGGTGGAGGTCTGAGCGTAGCTTTGTTCTCCGTCTCCTTTGCTCATGAAGAGAACTCGTTTCACATCCATGGCAAAGAGTGACCGCTGAGGTCTTGAGATCAATTGATACGGCAGGTGTATATTCCCACCGTCTTCTGCTGATTCTACACTGTTGTCACTGCTTGGAAAACATGCACCGCCGCTTCCATGTCAGGAGGGAGAAGAAGAGGAGGCCATCTTTTGATGATCAGGAAAGCTTGGTCTACCTTCGCCCACTCACCTCCCGAACTCTTTCTTTTGTTTCGATTCCTGTCCTTATCGTTCCAGTAGTTGTTGTCTTTCCTGACTGGGGTACTGGTGCTTTAGACTTGGTCTGCTTCAATTAACTTTCCTATTTTATTAAATGTTGAAATATGATCCATTTTACTAGAGTTAGTCTAGCATAATCTTTATAAATATTTTGAAGCGGTTAGAAATAGAGGTGGAAAGGACCTGAACAAGTCCTTAAAAGGTTCTTGCCAGCCTGAGGGCAGACCCAAGGGGAGAACCCGCTTGGGTAGTGGGAAAGGCTGACTCCTAGTAAAGACTGGGTAAAGCCGGTAATAGGGCTTGAAAAATATTCTGTTACCACTGGTGCGCCGCGCACACATCCCTAGTGGATGTCCGCGCCCTCCTGGATAGCCGTGAAGCTGGCCCTCGGTCCATGCTTAGCATTCCGAGGAAGGTTCAGCTAGATGAAGGGGCCGGGGGTGGGGAACTACCCAAGGAGCCCACGTCAGTGTTTAGAAGAATCCAAGAGGCAATCCTTGATCAAGTCACTTGGCTAATAGTCAAAGAGAGCGTGCATTAAATGGAGAACACAGCCCGTGCATCTGCCGCTCTCGCGAGAGTACGTCGGTGGAGAAAGCCTATAATTTAGGCACATCCCCTCCCCATTTGTAGCAGCGCCTTGGGGAGAAGAACAGATTGGGACGTGGTTTGGTTCAAAGGTGATGCATACTCAAACAATTTGGCTCGGATTTACTGAAAATCTGAACCAAACTGAGCCGTTCCGTTTGACACCCCTACTAAGTAGGCCTCCATTTGTGAGAAGTGTGAGAGGGATGTAAGGAGTGGCGTGATAAGAGAGAATAACAAGAGTGCAGGGGGTCATGATGTGCTGTGTAGTGTGTGGACCAAGTGATGGTGAGAGCAAGAAGCGTGAGAGTGGTGTGTCTGAATGTGAGAGTACATTATATGTTTGTGTGAGTGGCGTAATAAAGTGTTTTTGTGATATTGAGAGAATGTTTATTATAGTCACTTCTGAAACTCTACCTTCAACACCTCTTTCTCTGAGCTTTGTACCCTTGAAATTTCGATATCCTCGTGCATATATGCCAAGTAAAAGTTTGGGCTAGTTACTTAAGTTGAAAATATTTACCCATTGTCCATAATTGACAAATTCGATATTTTTTCAGTCCATTGAAAATTTAAGACTTTGAAAAAATCATAATTAAGTCTTGAACTCTCCGTCGGTAGAATTTCAATTATCAAAAACGGCTCATGACAAATGACCAAAGATTGCTTGTCGGATTTCTGGCGCTTGAATTCAACCGGGGGGAGAGAGAAGGTGAGGTTGGTGAAACATAGATATCCTCAATTCTTTGATTGGCTCTCATGTGCTTTTTGCCTGGACTTTTCCATGAGGGAGAGAGAGAGAGAGATATGAAGGCCACAAGTTACTATGATTCGTCTCTTTGGGAAGATATTGGCTTGACCCCAAACCAAATTGAGGAGGGGTCACATTTTTCCAAGGAAAGTGCGCAATTCCATTTGTATTACTAATGATGGCAGAGGACAAGATTCTAAAGGTTCATTAGTATCCCTATAGACTAACGCTTCAACTCATCACCATTCATAATTCATACCGAACCCAATAAAGTACCATGCCTCACTGAGCGACCAATTGTAGGAAACTCCCTAGCCATTTTCTTAATCACTAGGTCTCATTGTAAAAAATCAATGGTCGCCAGAGCAAAAGTGCTACAGAGCCGACAATCATCATACGTCGCAGACCGATAATTAGCTATATTGTGGACTACCTAATTAATTAATTTACTACTAAACTAAGTTTCGGATTTTGGTGTTCAGATAGGGAATTTAGGATCGGTTTTTGCTTAAACATAACAAGAATCTTGCCAAAAAATGTCTCTTTTCCGGTAGAGAGACACAATCTATTTCTAACAAAGGAGCTGGACATTTGCTTACGAAATGGAAGCTTATTAGTCAACCGGGGGGTCGAAGCATACATTTTTCAGCGTGATAAAGATGCCAACTAACTCGATCCTTCGTGCCCTATCCATGTCGCAGCCTTTTTAGCTACCTTTGTTCATCTGCCTGCTGTGAGGACCCTCAACCTCATCATCGGGTGAAATCCCTTCGAGATCGATTTCGACCATCTCCACATGTTCGATTTCGAAGGATACCTCCACACAAACCATTTCCTCGACTTCCTTGGCCGACACCATGTAAGCCGGCATAAGGCCCCATGGACTAAATATAAGTAAATTTGGAGAAATTTATCATTAAAGCACGAAATAAAGATGAATAAGGTAGCCCTATTAGATCCCTAGTCGAGCTTAAGTATTATATTAAAATTAGACTTAATCTATGAACGGAAAGGGTCATACGGATTTCGGGTCTAGAAGTTGTCCAGGTCTCCATATGACTAAGAAAATGTAAACAACTGCTCTATGTCCGAACAAACCTAATTACTAGGCCAAGGAACAAATAACTCGTCCAAATCCATTTGCACTTTAGGCTGAACAGGCTCGTGGCCGTAGGTTTTTCCATGATCATGAGATCGGAAGGAGAGAGAGATTGAAAGGGACCACATTTCTTGTTTTTTCTTCCTTTTTTAAAACCAAGGGAACAAATTATTATAATTTTTGTTTTTGAAAATACCTCATAAGTCCTATAAACTGGTTAAATTCAAACTATTAAAATATGTATGCGGCACTATCTTAGAGCATTTGCATGTAATTGGTAAGATTCAAATAGAACACTTCCGGTCGCAAACTGGATATCCTCCGATGTACGAACCAACTATGTACCAAATTGAAAAGTACTTGTTGAAGCCTACATATCATCGAGAAAATATGAACAAATGCTCAATGTCCGAACAAGCCTAATTACTAGGCCAAAGAACAAAAAACGTGTCCAAAATCCATTTGCTCTTAGTGCTGAACAGGCTCATGGCCGCAAGGTACCATCCGAACGCCTTGCAACCACGGTGGCCACAGCCCCGGGAGAGCCCTTGAGACCCCTCTCCTGCTTGTCCCCATGTTGACAATAATTTATAGGAAATAAAATGGATCTCTTGATTTTCTCCTTGTTGGCTCTTCTCTTATCATAAGCTCAAAAGAGTCTTTATCGTCTTTATCACCTATAAGTCGTAAGCACCTTAATAAACTCAACCTAATAGAATCAAAGAAACGGCAAACGCTTTTTGAGAACAACAACCAAGCTGACTCCCTTCCTCCTATGCTTAGCCAAATCATCGCCTAGGATGATGGGAAGCTTCTCGCCATAAAGCTTGTCCATGATCTCCTCGCCGAGATGGTGCGAGATTATGGAACCGGTGAAGGATCTAATATCTATAGCCATCTCCCTTCCTTTGCTATGATGATCCTCGCCTGGAGAAATCCTATCGATCTTCATTATCTCCGTATGTTCGATCTGAAAGGACTCTTCTTCATCGACTATGCCTCGAACTTCCTCCGGAGATGCCGTGTAATACGGCACGTTTAAGGTGTCTAGTTTCTCTTCCTTAACGAACCCCTAATTCAAGGTGAAGAGGAAGATAAGATCGAGCAAAATGGAAAATCGTTTTGCTAGGATACACACCTTGATGTAACATGACTTTAATAGATATTGAATTAATTTTTTTTATCACCATTATTCTCGTGATGTATGGAAAGATTTGGTCATGACAACTACAACTAGCTTATCCTTACAAATGCAGAAAACGGACTTCAGAGTCTAATGTTAAGATACGCAAACTAATAAAAAACTGATTCATAATTTTCAGTAAAATTTTCTTTGGAATGCTTGTCAGAGTGACTGGACAACACTTTATCCCTGCAATGGACGTGATGAAAGTTTCGTACTCAACAATAACTTATTAGAACATACTAATCACATATTAAAACCCCAATATCTATCTAATTTGCTCGTATAATCCGTCAAAACTTTAATACCCATCTCTTTCCATGTGAGTGTATGAAAGTTGAGAAGTTGATTAAGACAAACTTACCTCTGAAACCAAATCAGCAATTGCCTCCCCAAGTTTTTCCCAATAGAAGTAGTCATCTAGGCTCGCAAAGTCCTTGTCTTCCCTTCCACTAAGTATTAACACGAGGCGACCATTATCAACCATCTCTTCACTACAAACTTCAAAAATGTTGAGAAATCTGCTTGGAACTGAGCCAAGTAGGCCTCCTTCACCACACCGGGGCTGGTCTCCGAAATGTAGATCCTTCCCTTATTCAACGGGAAGCCTTCTTGGCTTGTGAGATTTGGTACCTTTCATTTGATTACGTTCCATTCCAAATTAGTGTAGGATTAACATGGACTTCTATCATGATTATGCTGTGCTTGCACAGCTCTATTTGGGCATATAGTTGAATGAGATTGGCGAAATTGGAACCTAAGTCCGTCTACGTGAAATTGTTCAAGCTTATATATCAATAATTGACACGACCTGTCGAATAATTTGACAACTATTTATCTCTCATTATATCGTCCTTCACATGTTATGCCGTCCAAGAATTAATTAATCAGATTTGGAGCATGCATCAGTTAAATTTGAATGAGATGATGGAGAGATTGGGGCCCAAGTCATCTTGTACTCTAAACAATTAGATATTATCAGTTGACCTAACGCATGATCTATAAAATATTTCAACCTTACATGTATTTCTCACAATATTAATCATCGCAACAATCAATTGCACTAGACAGATATATACAATCATATTTACCCGAGATAGCCAATGGGTGCCATAGGAGGAATGAGCGAGGTGTAGGCAATTTCTAGGGAAGAGCCTTCCATGGAAAGAACCTGGAGTTCCCATTATAAAGCACGATAAGCTTTCATAGTTTTGCGAGAAGTTCGACAAGCCTTTGAACAAAGTATTGAAATCGTTCCCGGGTAGATCGTTCAGGTAGAATTGGAACTCAGGCGTCGAGCAGTTCAAGCACGCGCACTTCTTCTGTACACTCTCTATAACGGTCGACATGAAAGCTTCTGTGCTAGGACCGAAAGCACAGCCTAAATCAGCCACGTTAAGGAGCTTGCACGGGAAGAAACCTTCCTCAAGCAGAGAATCAACTGTACTCGCTATCGTGGGCTTGGCCGAAGACGCAATCTTTTGCTGTAATGCAAGAAACGAGGTCTAATTTATCCAGAAAATTCAAAGATTGCCTAATGGACTAGAAAACAAAGAAACTTCAGTTAACTTCCTAGATTCATTCTTATAAACCAACCCGATCCCGTATTTTAGATAAAAATCGAACCATGGCGATTGATCCTGCCTATTACTCTGGAGATCTAATTGACTTGACCAAAAGAGTGAAAGTTTACACAAAAAAAGAAGAAGAAAGGATCTGAAAGGAGAGTTCAATTGAATGAAACAAACCGTATAGGAGCCTTTGCTCATGAAGAGAACTTGTTTCACGTCCATGGCGAAGATCCGATCGCTGATTGATAATTGCAAGTCCACCCACTCGCATTTGATTCTACACTGTCCCTGCTAGAATATGTACCGCCACATCCATTCCCGGAAAGGATATGAAGAGTAGGCTATCTTTCATAATCAAGAACGCCATTCCGCTCCTTTTTCCCGCTAAATTCCGGATTTTCTTCCTTTGTTTTGGTTTCCAATCGTTATCGTTCTCGTTCCACTTGTTGTCTCTTTAGCTATGTTCTCCATCTCCTAACTGCAGGACAGGTTGATTGGTCTTGGTCTGCTTCAATTACATGATTTTTTTTTCATATTAAAGACACGCTCCTTTGACAGGTAGACTTTGCATCTATAAAATACTTCAATAATCTCGTGCATGTGTATATGATTTTATGAAGGTGTTAAATTCTCAATTGATCAAAATTAGGTATAAGTCCTCAATTATGACCAATGGGCAAATATTTCCAATTTAAGTTCTCAATTATCGAGATATTTCACGCAGGCAAAGTAAGCTAAGTCCAAGACGGACGTCTTCGATGTAAAAGGAAGATAAATCATATAATTGAAGCAAACCCAGACAAAACAACCCGTCGCGTAGTACTATTTATGGAGGAGCACTATCAGAGGACAACATGCTCGACCCTACTATGGAGGACATGGCTTGGGAAACTTTAGGCGAAGTCATATAAAATACTTCAATTATGTCGTGCACGTGCATATGATTTGATGAAGGTGTTAAATTCTCAATTGATTAAAATAAGGTATAAGTCCTCAATTATGACCAATGGGCAAATATTTCCAATTTAAGTTCTCAATTATCGAGATATATCACGTGGGCAAAGTAAGCTAAGTCCAAGGTGGACGTCTTCGATGTAAAAGGAAGATAAATCATATAATTGAAGCAAACCCAGACAAAACAACCTGTTGCGTAGTACTATTTATGGAGGAGCCCTATTAGAGAGGACAACATGCTCGACCCTACTATGGAGGACATGGCTTGGGAAACTTTAGGTGAAGTCGTATAAAATACTTCAATAATCTCGTGCATGTGCATGTGATTTTATAAAGGCGTTAAATTCTCAATTGATCAAAATAAGGTATAAGTCCTCAATTATGACCAGTGGGTAAATATTTCCAATTTAAGTTCTCAATCATCGAGATATTTCACAGGGGCAAAGTAAGCTAAGTCGGACGTCTTCGATGTAAAAGGAAGATAAATCATATAATTGAAGCAAACCCAGACAAAACAACTTGTCACGTACTACTATTTATGGAGGAGCCCTATCAGAGAGGACAACATGCTCGACCCTACTATGAAGGACATGGCTTGGGAAACTTTAGGTGAAGTCGTATAAAATACTTCAATAATGTCGTGCATGTGCATATGATTTTATGAAGGTGTTAAATTCTCAATTGATCAAAATAAGGTATAAGTCCTCAATTATGACCAATGGGCAAATATTTCCAATTTAAGTTCTCAATCATCCAGATATTTCACGCGGGCAAATTAAGCTAAGTCCAAGACGGACGTCTTCGATGTAAAAGGAAGATAAATCATATAATTGAAGCAAACCCAGACAAAACAACCTGTCGGGTAGTACTATTTATGGAGGAGCCCTATCAGAGAGGACAACATGCTCGACCCTACTATGGAGGACATGGCTTGGGAAACTTTAGGTGAAGTCGATTTAAGGGAGTGATAGGCAAAAAGATCAATCAGCAACCGTGATTCAAGCAATTAGATCTTTCCCGATTATATTTGGAGTTGTGATTTGATTTTTTCTCTAGACCATGAGATCTGGTTGATTTACGATAATGAACTCATTTCTTGCATTACAGCAGAAGATTGCATGTTTGTGTGGCTGATTAGGCTGATTAGGTGGTGCACTCCCATATACTGGGAGTGTGCCAACAATTAACCATTGGCTCGAATACCATTTATTGGGAGCAGGCCAAAAAAGTCCGATATCTTAAGAGAGCCGAAATTTGAGCCTGCAAATATATTCAGTTGGACATATCCATTAAAAAATTTTAACTAATGAGTTATTGGCTAACTAAGACATACTAATTATTCCACACTACACTCAACTAATTTTTCAATGTGAGACTTTTCTTATACAACTCACTTGTATATCTTGACAAGCCAAATATGATAATTAGCACCCTATTATGGTAAATGCTGGCAAATTTAGATTTTTCTTTTTCTTTTTTGGATAATGTAGGGGCATGAGCATTGGGACCTAGCTATCTAGAGATCCATAGAATACCTTACTAGTCCAATGAAATGGTTAAATAATTTTTTTTTACATGTGCAAATGGCTCTATTGTAGAACAATTTGCACCCAGTTTGTGAGATTTAGACGAAATGGTATCTAATTCCTTAGAAGGAAATCCTCAAGGCACCAACCAACCAGGCACCAACTCAGGGTTTGGTAAAATTGTATATTACTATGGAGACCCACTAGGAGTTCCTAGTTGTCCCTTAATCCTAAATGCTTCTAATTCACCGAAAACGCGAAAGATAGATGAATAATGTAGCCTTATTAGATCCCTAGTCGAGCTTAACTATTATATTCAAAGTTAGACTGGATATATGAGGAAGGGTTAGATATTGGCCCTCAAAAATATGAATAAATGCTCATGTGCAGACAAGCCTAACTGGTAAAATTGGACCGAAGAACAAATAACTTGTCCAAATCCATGTATTTACACTTTGGGTTGAACAAGCCCATGGCTGTGGTTTGTCATGCTATGATGACATGACCGAACACCTTGCATCGACGGTAGTCAACCCCGATCAAACCCTCGACCCCTCCCCAACCTAACTAATAAGAAAATAAAATGGATCTCTTGATATAAGCACCCTAATAAACTTAGCCTGATACAATTAAAGATCACCACACCCTAACAAACAAGGAATTCTTTCATAAGATACTTGTCACGCTTTCACAGAAATTGACCTTGTCCATGGTAATGGAGACGAACACTTCAAGAGTCATGGGACATGCTTTTTGAGCACAACAATTATGCTTACTCCCTTCCTCCTCTCCTTAGCCAAATCATCCCCAATGATGACGGGAAGCTTTTCGCCATAGAGCTTGTCCATTATCTCCTCACCAAGATGGTGCGAGATTATGGAACCGGTCCAGGATCTGGCAAGTTTCGCTATCTTTCTTCCACTGCTTTGAGGATCCTCGTCCAATGACATTCTATCAATCTCTATTATTTCCAGATGTTCGATCTTGAAGGACCCTTCTTCATTGACTATGTCTCGAACTTCCTCTAAAGATGCCGTATAATACGGCATGTTTAAGGTGTCTAGTTTCTCTTCCTCAATGAATCCCTAAAATGAGGTTCACACGAAAATAAGATCGAAAAGTGAAAGTGGAAATCATTTTACCACGACACACACTTGATGAAGAAAGAGTCTAATATATATCAAAGTCGAATATTTTTAGCATGGTTAATCTCGTAATGTTTGGAAAGATTTGGTTGTGACAACTACAACTAACTTATTTTTTACAAATAGTAAACATGGATTTCAAAGTCTAATATTGAGATATTGAGATGTCACCTGAACTAATAAAAACCTGATCTATAATTGCATGTATATCTCATTTTGACTGTGTATGGACAATACTTTATTCTTGCAATGGACAGGATGAAAGTTTGGTCTCAAAATATTAATTCTAGCTTTGTCTTGCATTCGTATCTACTAATCAAATATTAAAACCCCAATATCTATCTAATATGCGCATAGAATCCCTCACCACTTTAATGTCCATCTCTTTCCATGTGAAAGCGTATGCAAGTTGAAAAGCTGATTAAGATAAACTTTACCTCCGAAACCAAAGCAGCAATTGCGTCTGCAAGTTTTTCCAAGATGAAGTAGCCGTCTCGGCTCACAAAGTCCTTATCTTCCCTCCCATTAAGTATCAATATGAGGCGACCGTTATCGATCATCTCTTCACCACGGAACTTCAAAAATATCGAAAAATCTGCTCGGAACTGAGCTAGGTAGGCCTCCTTCACCATGACGGGGCTGGTCTCCGAAATGTAGATTCTTCCCCTGTTCAAGGGGACGCCTTCTTTGCTCGTGAGATTCGGTACCTTTCATTTGCTTAAATTCCAAATTAGTGCAGGATTAATATGCACTTCTGTCGTGATTATGCCGTGCTTGCATTACAGCTCTATTTTGGGCATATATGAATAAGTTGAATGAGGTAATGGTGAAATTCGAACCTAAGTCCATCTACTTGAAAACTGTCCGAGCTTATACATCAATAATTGACGTGATCGGTCAAATAGTTCGACAGCTTTCTATCTCTGATGATGTTGTCCTTCACATGTTATGTTGTCCAAGAATTAATTGATTAGATGTTGAGTATGCGTCAGTTAAAATTTTGAATGAGATAATGGAGAGATCTGAGCTTAAATCATCTCACACTCGAAACAACGAAAATTTATCATTTGATGTAATACATGATCCATAAGGTATGTCGACCTTACATGCATCTCTCAAAATGATAGCCATCACAACAATCATTTGAAGCTCACATATATATGCAATCAGATTTACCTGAGATAGCCAATGGACGCCATAGGAAGAGTGAGCGAGGTGTAAACAGTTGCTAGGGAAGAGCCTTCCATGGAAAGAACCTGGAGATCCCATTATAAAGCACGATAAGCTTTCGTAGCTTTCCGAGAAGTTCGACAAGCTCTTGAACAACGTGTTGAAATCATTCCCAGGAAGATCGTTAAGGTAAAATTGGAATTCAGGTGACGGGCAGTTCAAGTGTGTACACTTCTTCTGTACACTCTCTATAACGGTCGACATGAAGGTTACCGTGCAAGGACCCGAAGCACAGCCTAAATCGGCCACGTTAAGAAGCTTGCACGGGAAGAAACCTTCCTCGAGTAGAGAACCTACCGTGCTCGCTATCGTGGGCTTCGTTACAGACGCAACCTTTTGCTGTAATGCAAGAAACGAACTCATTCTTATAAACCAACCCGATCCCGTATTTTGGAGAAATCATTGAACCCCTACCTCTAATATTATCAGAAAAGGAAATTATATTCCATGAATTGCGATTGGGGATTGATCATGCCTATTTATATCTAAAAGGGGGGTATTAATTGAGTGAAACAAACTGTGAAGGTAGAGGTCTGAGCGTAGCTATGTTCTCCGTCTCCTTTGCTCATGAAGAGAACTCGTTTCACGTCCATGGCGAAGAGATGCGATCACTGAGGTCTTGAGATCGGTTGATATTCCAGGTGTGGATTCCCACTGTCTTCTGCTGATTCTACACTGTTTTGGCTGCTTGGCGAATATCCACCGACACTTCATATCGGAAGGGAGAAGAAGAGTATCTTTCATGATCAAGAAGACTCGAACCTCCTTCACTTCGTACTCCTCCCAATCAGCTCCGCAACTTTTTTCTTTTGTCTCATTTCCTATCGCAATCGTTCCAACTGTTACTGTCCTTCAAGATAGGGTTCCTGGTTCTTTTGACTTGTTTTTTTTTTTGGTAAGGGTCATCACCATTCATAATTCATACCTAACCCAATAAAATACCCTACAGGGGCCTCTCAGCTATTTTCCTAATCGCTAGGGCTTACCATGAAAAATCAACAGTCGAGAGAGGGAAAGTGCTGTGGAGCGACCAATCATCGTACATCATGGACCTACAGTTAGCTTTATTGGGGACCACCTAACTAATTAGTTCACTCCTAAACTAAGTCATGGATTTTGGTGTTTTTGGCTAGGGAATTCAGGATCAGTTCTCCCTTAAACATATGGAAAATCTTGCATAAAAATGTCTCTTCTCTGGTAGAAAGACGCAATCTATATTTAACAAAGGCTTAGACATTTGCTTACGAAATGGAAGCTAAGTCAACAGGCGGATAGGAGAATACATTTTTCCGCTTTATACCAAATAAGAAAAGCTTCTCACCATAGAATTTATCTTTGAGATGGTGTGAGAATGCGGACTCAGCGAAAGATACGGCCTTTTTAGCTACCTTTGTCCCTCTGCCTACTGTAATTAGTCTCATAATTAGGTGAAGTCCCTTTGAAATTGATTTCGATCATCTTCCACATGTTCGATTTCCTAGGACACCTCCCCACGAACCATTTCCTCGACTTCCTCCATTTACACTGTGTAACTTGGCTTAAGGCCCTACGGATGGCATATAACTAAATATGCATTGAAGTACAATGGCAGACTTTTTGTAAGCGAGTAATAGAAATTGGATACTTTCACTCAAGAAGATTATTAAGAAGGGGCCCAAATCCGAATCTAGGATAAGAATATCACATGTGTCATAACTTTTATATAATACTTACTTGAGTGTTCTAACTTTTTTTTTTACTACTTAAATGCCATGACTTTTAAAATATGTTTACTTGAGCGCCATAAATTAAAAAGAAGTTCACGCAAGTGTCGAAAATCTAACGTGTCATTGTTTTTAAAAAGTTATGGCACTCAAGTAGTCAATTGAAAATTCTTATGAAACTCAAGTGATTGGGAAAAGAAGTTATGATATTAAAGTATAAAAAAAACAGTTATGACATTCTAAGTTATGACGTTTATAGAATTCTTGTGACATTCTCAGAATTCGATCTTATTTAGAATATGATAAGGGGTTTACTTTTACCAATACACAATTAGTAGAATCAGACTATGAATTGGTTTTTGAACCATTTAAGAGTGTTAAATCTATTGGGAAAGACAATTTAGGATTTCGATGCGCACAACTAGATAATTCAACCATGGATTGACAATTCGTTCATAAGGATTAATGAGGGACAATCTTAAGCATTTCAAACTGATTCAGGAACGGTTATAGATTGATTTGACAATAGTATATAATCGGATTGCAAGTGATTATGCATGATTACTATATTAATTACGAACGACCCTAAACCAATTCCAAATGATCGTGTATTTTGAAATGAACAATTGACCCCTCACGATTACATGACAACTAAGGATTATCCGTGCATTGAAAAGAACTTAAACATGGATTGATATCGAATCAACCACAGGTCGAACTCACGGAATCCCTAAAAGCCATCCGGTGGTTTTAATTATGCTAAAATCGCATTTGATAGATTTCAATCACAAATTCTAGTCCGATTAAGGGTATCAAACTTTAGAGGATTAAGAGACTACCATTGGACATTACTTTATCAAATTCCTTAATTATCGATAAACCCCAAATTTTTGGATTAGTGAAATTGGAAGCCCAATGGGCTACACACTCGAGTTAGGCCCAATGGGCCTCATGCCCAATTAAAAGCCCATTAAGCTCGTTAAGGCCCAAATTGAATGAGTTAAGTCTAAGCCTAATTGTTAGGCTCAAGCCCAAACCCAATTTGTGTACATAGTGTGTGTACTGCTGAACCTTCGTTGTTTTCCAATTTTATAGAGCTTTCTGTGATTCAAATATCACAAAACTTCCTTGATGAAAGTTATTTAAAACATCTTGATCTACAAAATACTTTAATTTTAGATTTTTTTAAGGTGAAATGATTGGTATGAAAGTCTATTATTTTACAATGTGAAAAATGTCCAGTGCAGTAAAAACGGTGTCTCTTACGCTAGATTGAACCATGAAAGTTACCCAAAAATCACATTGGTCACAATATACCTTGAGATATTCTTCAAATGCCGATACATATTGTGAATGCGCCACCAATCAACTATCAACTCAGATATCATTTATTGGGAGCATACAATGAAAGTTTGATATCTTCACCTGGGGAGATTGCTAAAAAGGAATTTAAGTTCGAGCCTATTATCATATCCAATTAGATCCTCCATTCAAAAACCTTAGCAAATGAGTTATAGGTCAACTAAGACATTTTAACTATTTCATATCATACCACTTCAATTTTCTGATGTGAGATTTGATATATGAGTACAAAGAGTTAGCTATTCTTTTTCATGATTAGGAAAATATGAATAAATGCTCATGTGCAGACAAGCCTAACTAGTAAAATTGGGCCGAAGAACAAATAACTTGTCCAAATCCATGTGTTTACACTTTGGGTTGAACAAGGCCGTAGCTGTGGCTTGTCATGCCTATAATGACTAGACCGATCAAACCCTTGACCCCTCCCTAACCTTTGTATCCATGTTAACATTAACTAATAGAAAGTTAAATGCACCTCTTGATATTTCCTCCTTGCAGGGCTCTTCTCTTATCTTAAGCTTAAAGGAGTATTTATTACTCATAAATCATAAGCAACTTAATAAACTTAGCCTAATACAGTCAGCAATTCATCACACCCTAACAAAAAAAAGAATTCTTTCAAATAACACCTGAATAACTTTCCCAGAAATTGACCTTGTCTATAGTGGAGAGGAACACTTATTGCGTCATAGGATATGCTTTTTGAGCACAACAATTATGCTGATTCCCATCCTCCTTTCCTTAGCCAGATCATCACCTATGATGATGGGAAGCCTTTCATAATAGAGCTTGTCCATGATCTCCTTGCCGAGATGGTGTGAGATTATGGAACCAGTGAAAGATCTGGCATCTTTAGCCATTTTCCTTCCTCTGCTATGAGGATCCTCGTCCGGCGTGGTTCCGCCGACATCAACCTCGATTATCTCCATATGTTCGATCTCGAAGGACCCTTCTTCATCGATTATGCCCTGAACTTCCTCTGAAGATGCCGTGTAATGTGGCATATTTAAGGTATCTAATTTCCCTTCCTCAACAAACCCCTACAACACGGTTTTGATAAATAAATATTGAAACTTGAAAGTAAAAATTGTTTTACCATGGCATGAGTCCAATGAATCAGAATATTTTGAATTCAAGTACTATTAATCTTGTAACATGTGTAAAGATTTGATCTTGACAACTACAATTCATTCATTCGCATCAATGGAAAATATGGATTTGAAAGTTTGATGTCGACATATATATGCTCGAATTAAGCGAAACTGATTTATAATTGTTAACAAAGTTCCTTTGCGATGCATGTCAATGTATCTGGGCAACACTTTATCCTTGCTATGTCATAATGAAAGTTTCGTACTCGAAACATCAAACTATAATTTAGTCTGAGTACTGGTATGTACTAATCAGATGTTAAAACCCGATTCCATCTCATTTGCGCACAGATTTCACCAATACTTGCATATTCTTAAATGTGCGAGTGCGTGAAAGTTGAAAAGCTGATTCAGAAAACTTACCTCTGAAACCAAATTAGCAATCGCCTCTCCAAGTTTTTCCATGATGTAGTGGCTGTTTATGCCTGCAAAGTCCTTATCTTTCCTCCCGTTAAGTACCAACACGAGGTAACCATTGTCGACCATCTCTTCGCTGCGGAATTTTAAAAATGTCGATAAATCCACTCGGAATTGAGCCAAGTAGGCCTCCTTCACCACGCTGGGGCTGGTCTCTGAGATGTAGATCCTTCCCTTATTCAACGGGAGGCCTTCTTTGCTCGTGAGATTCGGTACCTTTCAGTTGCTAAAGTTCCATATTAATGCAGGATTAAAATGGACAACAATCGTGACTATGCAGTGCTCACATTACAGCTCTATTTTAGCTATGTATGTATGAGTTGAACGAGATAACAGCGAGATTCGAACCTAAGTCTGTCTACTTGAAAACTGCGAAATCAATAATTGACATGATCCGTCAAATACTTTGGCACCTGTTTATCTCTCATGATATTGTCGTTCGCATGTCATTAATTGATCATATGTCGTGTGAAGATTGTCGGCATGCATGAGTTGAATTTGAATGAGAAGATGGAGAGATTTAAGTCTATATCATTTTGTAGTCGAAACCACTGAATTGTATCAGTTGACTTGACACATGACCTATAAAATGTTTTGACTTTACATGCATCTCTCACGATAACAATTATCACAACAATCATTCGCACTACTCATATATATAAAATCACATTTTCCTAAGATATATACAATTAGATTTACCTGAGATAGCCAATGGACGCTATAGGAGGAATGAACGAGGTGCAAGCAGTTTCTAGGGAAGAGCCTTCCGTGAAAAGTTCCCGGAGCTCCCATTATGAAGCATGATAAGCTTTCATTGTTTTGGGAGAAGCTCGACAAGCTTTTGAACAACGTGTTGAAATCATTCCCAGGAAGATCGTTTAGATAGAATTGGAGTTCAGGCGGTGGGCACTTTGAGTGCACGCACTTCTTCCGCACACTCTCCATGACAGTCGACATGAAAATTACTGTGCTAGGACCCAAAGCACAG
This sequence comes from Eucalyptus curtisii, assembly GCA_017140595.1. NCBI lineage: Eukaryota > Viridiplantae > Streptophyta > Magnoliopsida > Myrtales > Myrtaceae > Eucalyptus > Eucalyptus curtisii. Next base: position 970,925 of record CM029503.1, read on the forward strand.
CCTAAATCCGCCACACTTAGAAGCTCGCAGGGGAAGAAACCTTCCTCAAGCAGAGAAGCGACTGCACTCGCTACAGCGGGCTTCGCCAGAGATGCAATCTTTTGCTGTAATGCAAGAGTTGAATTCATTCTCATAAACCAACCCGATCGTGTAGTTTAGAGAAAACGCTGAACCACCACTTCTGATATGCTAAAAAAGAATCACAGCTAACAATCGATCCTGCCTAATGCTCTGTTAAATCGCCTTCACCTAGAGCTTCCTAGCTATGTCCTCCATGGTAGGTTGCAAATAACAAAGAAGAGATGCAAGGGGGTACCGGATAGGTTGACGTCTGAGCATAGCTATCTTCTCCGTCTCCTCTGCTCATGAAGAGAACTTCTTTGACGTCCATGGCGAAGATCTGCTCACCGAGGTCTTGCTGCTGGTTAATAGGATAGATGTGTCTACTGTCTTTTATGATGAATCATTCTGCAAGACAGGGTTGTTTTGTCTTGGTCTGCTTCAATCATACGATTCTGAGACGTCCTTCTCCCACACGAATAAATTATTGGGAAAATTCCAAATAAAGACCCAAAGTTGACCAATTTTCTCAAATAAGGAATCGAAATGAACTTTGTGTCAGATAAAGACTTAAAGTTGACCCATTATCTCAAATAAGGACCGAAGTGGTCGAATCAATTCCAAATAAGAACCTGAGCTTGCTGGTTAGCCAAATATTCGCTGGCTATCAAGCATGTGACATTTCCGACGACCAGAGTTTGGGCAATTTTATCAAAAAAAAAATATAGGGAAAATTAATAAATCCTAAAATAGAAAAAAAAAAAAAACCTAGGTTTTCTACGGTCTCCCCATTCCTTGTACCCATCCTTTGCAAAGTTAAAGACCGAAGTTCTCCCCATTCTTTGTACCCATCCTCCGCAAAGTCGAAGACCCAAATTCTCCGCTGGTTGAGGCACGAATTCAAAAATAAGAAGAAAACCATATGCTTCTTTTTTTGTTTGCGGAGACCCAAATTCTCCGCCGGTTGAGCAAGGCGAGGAGCGACGAGAATCAAGTCGCGACGATGACCGGGCATCGATTTGGTTGGGGAGCAGCGGGAGAGAAGAAAGAAGAAAACGTAAACATATAAATGAATAACATAAACTTAATTAATTTAGAATTTTCCCTTTTTTTTCAATCACAAATTTCTGACAAAATTGCCCCTATTTTAATCGTCGGAAAATGTCTGCCGGCGAGCTAAGATTCTCAATAGAGATTAACTTGATCACTTTGGGTCTTTATTTGACACAAACTTCACTTCGAGTTCTTATTTGAAACAATTGGTCCACTATGGGTTCTTATATGACATAAAGTTCATTTTGGATCTTTATTTGATAAAATAGATTCACTTCGGGTCATTATTTAAAATTTTCCACAAATTATTTGGATAACCTTGTGCTCGTTATACCGGGTAAAGCTTGGGATAGCAACTTATATTAAAAAAAATTGCCCATTGGTTATAATTGAGGACTTAGACGTTATTTTGGTCAATTGAAAACTTAAGACCTCAATAATGTTCACAGTTAGAATCTTGTGCTTCCCGTCGGTGGAGTTTGAAACGTAAAAATTGACACGCAATAGATGGTCGAACATTGTATGGGGGAATCATGTCAGAGGTTCGATGCTCTCATGTCATTTTTGCGTGATTTTTTCATGATCATGAGATCGGAGAGAGAGATTGAAACGGACCACTTTTTTAAAAAATAAATAAAAACCAAGGAAACACGTTATTATTACTTTTTTTTGGAAGATAATTTATGAGCCCCATGAAATGAACTGGTTCAATTCAAATCTTAAAAACGTGTTGATAGCATTATGTTAGAGCATTTGCACACATAATTGGCGAGATTTGAAGAGAATACTTTTAATTCAAATGTTTAAAATGTGTTGGTAGTATTATCTTAGAGCATTTGCACGTAATTGGTGAGATTTGAAGAGAATACTTCCAGTCGCCAGCTGGACATCCTTCAAAGTACCAACCAACTATGCACCAAAATTAGATATCAATACATTGCCCCGCTCCACTTGACCCTAAATCCTATTTCAATATTTAAGCACGAAAGAAAGATAAATGAGGTAGCCCTCTTAGATCCCTAGCCGAGCTTAATTATTATATTAAAACTACACTTGATCTATGAACGGACAGGGTCAGATATCGGGTCTAATTGTACTTGTTCGAGTCTCAATATGATTAAGAAAACGTGAACAGACGCTCCATGTCCGGACAAGCCTAATTACTAGGCCGAAGAACAAAGAACTTTGTCCAAAACCCATTTGCAGTTTGGGCTGAACATGCTCTATGTCCGAACGCCTTGCAACCGCGGTGGCCACAGCCCAAAAAAGCCCTTGAGTCCCCTCTCCTGCTTACCCATGTTGACAATAATTGATGGCAAAATAAAATGGAACTCTTGATATTTCTCCTTGTTGGGCTCCTCTTATCATAAGCTTAAAAGAGAGTTTTTATCACCCGTAAGTCATAAGCACCTTAATGAATTCCGGATTTTCTTCCTTTGTTTTGGTTTCCAATCGTTATCATTCCTTAGCTATGAAAAATAAAAATTCTTCCCATCACTAGCCCTCATTACTAGCCCGCCCACCATCTGCCACTTGCCCCGCCCTTAAGGTGAAGTCAATTTAATAGAGTAACAGGCAAAAGATCAATTAGCAACTGTGATTCAAGCAATTAGATTTTATTATAGAAGTTGTGGTTCAATTTTGTCCTCTAGACTATGAGATCGGGTTGATTTACGAGCATGAATTCATTTCTTGCATTACAGCAAAAGATTGCGTCTCTAGCCAAGCCCATGCAAGGGAGCACGGCTACTTCTCTACTCGAGGAAGGTTTCGACCGTTGTAAAGAGTGCACAGAAGAAGTGAGCGCGCTCGTATTGCCATTTGTGTGAATTCTGATTTTATCTAGATGATCTTCTTGGAAATGGTGTCGGCACATTGTTGAAAAGCTTGTTAATTATCCGATGAAACCAATTTCTTCCGAAAAAAACCTTGACATTCTGAGCAGTATTTCTAGGCCTTCTATAAAGAATTTAGTGGCTTATATTAAAAAAAAAAACTGAAAAAATCTTAGTTTGAGTAGTTTTCCTAATTATTCATTTTTCACGAAACAAATGAAGTGATTGATACGGATAGGCCTAAATTGTGTGGCATAATAGCGAATTCTAATCGCATCTACCAATCATAGGCTATGCTATCATGTAAGTGTGTGAAAACTACCCTTTTATCTCATTTAGTCAATGCTTTGAAGGACCCCTTTTTTTACTAGTAGAAGATACAATGTGAAAACCAGTTTCTTTTTCCATCTCAGGAAAGCTGCAATAGATCATCTGGTTTTCTAGGATTAATGGCATGCAGATATATAGTGGAGAATGCTAGCTATTTACTTATTTCACCGTCGGTAATTCTAGTCCTATCAAAGAGACAAAGGCTGATCCATGTACGCATCATCTTGATGAATCTTCCTCTCTTGCCATGACAAAAGGCAATCCACCTTTGACACAATGAAAAGAAAATAAAAAAAGCGAAATGATCTGCGAGATGACCAGCTTGATTCGTGACTTTTCTGCCGCCTTAAAGTTCAAGCCAGAACCGCTCAGCTTCTCCTCCAGAGCCTTTGACAATTGACATGCGATAGGTGAGCAAACATCGTACGGGCAAACAATCTTGGATTCCTAACGTTTAGGGGGTTAGCAACGCTTTTATTTCGGAAAATAGTTTCTTTTCAAAAATAATCATTTTTTATTTTTTTCGTAATAATTTCTAAATAAAAGAACACATTTAGTAACTACGTAAAATTTCTATTTTTGATATGGAAAAAGAATAGAAATATATTTGGTACGATTTACAAAATTTTTTATTACTTAGAATTTCTTTTAATTTTTTAAATATTTTTAAAGATTTTTTTATTTTTTCTTTTGTTATCATTCCTTGCCACGGCCGCCACTGCAGCTAGTAGTCAACTGCAGTGGCCAGCAACTGCAGTGGGTGGCGGTGGTGGGGGCCAAGGAGGAAGAAAAGAAAAAAAAGAAAAAAAAAAACTTATTTCAAGAAATTATTCCCGAGAATAAGAAACTACTTTTTTTTTTACTTCTTGTTGTTGTTTCAAATCTATTCTTGACCACTTCTCTCTTTCGGGAAATAAAAAAATTAATTGACGTTATCAAATAGATTTCTATTCTTTTTTTTTTCCGTGGAATAAAAGAACAGAAATTGGAAAAAAATAGAAACATTACTAAACATGTTCTTAAATTCCATTGACGGCTTGATCGGGATCTTGGGGGAGGGGGGGGGGCATTGATTTTTTCAATTCCATGATTGGCTCTCATGTCATTTTTGTGTAGATTTTTCCATGATGTATTGTGGAAAAACATGTATTGTGGTATTTGAATTTTTAATTTATCAAATATGATCTCTAAACTTTAGCTAAATGCGCAATATAATATTTGAACTTTCAATTTGTTCAACTTTGGTCAAATATGCAATGTGGTCCCTGAACTTTTAATTATTCAATGTGGTCCATACACTTTTTATATATGTTCAATTTAATCCCTGAATTATGTGAAGATGTTTAATATTGCCCTTTTATTAATTCAAGTTCAAAGACAATATTAGTTTGGGGAACTCAGTTGAACATGTTCCAAAATTCTAGGGATCATATTGCATATTAAGTCAAAGTTTAAGAACTATTTGTGTCATTCTCTTTCGTGATCATGGCTTCGGGGGGGGGGGGCTGCATTTCTTCTTATTTTTTCTTTGTTTCTTTTTTTAAACCAAGGGACAAGTTATTAGTATTTTTGTTTTTAGAAGATATTGGATTCACTGGATAATTCAAAAAATTCAAAACCACAAACCACATAGAGGGTCACATTTTTGCAATCTTTGCATCTAAATCTAAGCATGCCTTATTTCAATTGGTCGCAGATTACTACATGCTACTCATTTTTTGTTTTCTTCCTCCTTACACATTGAAATAAGTTATTTGCAGGAATAACGGGATCAATGCGTAAATAATAATAATTACTCAGACGCATGAAGAACGGGATACATATAAAATAATAGTTTATTACAATATGCTTATCGCGCTTATGAAAAACACTGTAATATGGCCGTTTAAGGTGTCTAGTTGCTCTTCAAAATAAGATTAAAAAAGTGAAAGTGAAAATCGTTTTACGATGACACACACCTTGATATAACATGAGACTAAAATATATAGAATTAATTTTTTTCAGCATGGTTAATCTCATTATGTTTGGAAAGATTTGGCTGTGACAGCTACAACTAATATATTTTTACCAATCATAAATATGGATTTTAGAGTTTAATATTGAAAAATTAACACGTTAAGTGAACTAATAAAAAACTGATATATAATTTTTAGTAAAATTCCTTTGGAAGGCTTGTCAATGCGTTTGGACAACACTTTATCCGTGCAATGGACTTGATGAAAGTTTCTTGCTCAAAACATTAATACTAGTTTTGTCTTGTATTAGTATCTGCTAATCACATATTAAAACACCACCATCTATCTAAAATGCGCATAGAATTCCTCATTGTGAGTGCTAGTATGAACATCTAGAGGGGGGTGAATAGGTGTGGAGTAAAATTTTTGCAAAGTTCAGTAGAAGTAATTTGTTTTTAGATAATGACAGACTTCAAATGAATTTCGGATGATGAATAAAATAAAGGAGTTTAGGGAAGAAAATAAGAACACACAGTTTATAGTGGTTCGGTTTAGATCAAGCCTACGTCCATTCTCCCACGATAACAGCCTTCTGCTAGATTCCACTATGCAATTAATAAGAGATTACAACTTTGAGTGCAAACACTTAGTAGTAGATCACACTATCTCACTAAGTCACTCTTTTGATATTTCTTTCACGATCACAAACGTTTAAGCTCACAAGAGACAAGTGTATGATCGAAATTTGCTCAGACTTTGGAATTATAAATTCTACGCTCCATTTCTTACTTGCTCATCGATCTTTGATCTCCTTAAATACTCCTCCACTTCCAAACTAGCCGTTGGACAGTATCTCGAGGATCGCCTTCCAATCTACCCATTGGACAGATCTGTATCTAGAAGATTTGGTAGTCGTTAAGTGATAGAAGTAGAATCCCAAATTAATTTCGATCATCCATACAAACAGAATCTTGGTTTCCATAAGTAGAGTTTCTTCGTATAGAAAGTTCTTGTCTTCAAGATCCAATTGTCAATCAATTAGATTGAGTTAGTCAAATAAATCTTGATATAGAATCCAAACCAGATCACTAGACGTTATACATTTGGGCTTGTGTTACGATCTGTCTCATTCTAGATGTAAAGTCTGAGAGTAATAGACTTTACAATTTGAGTTTGAGTGCAATGAACTTTACAATCTGAGTCTGAACATATTCTGCTTCTGAACATATTTAGGTTTAAAGTCTGGACACAGTCTGAATAAGTTCAGCTTCAGCATAGAGTCCGTCTTCTGGTTCTTCCAGGCATAGACTTTGACAATATCATTTACATGTTCTATCATTTGCATAGTTTATTACTCAACCATTAAACACGTTAGTAGCCTTTGATTTATTTTGTCATCTTCAAAATATCATAAGGGATTTCCCTAACACTCATTACTTTAATATTAATCTTTTTCCATTTGAAAGGGGGTGCAAGTTGAAAAGCTGATCAAGATAAACTTACCTCTAAAACCAAATCAGCAATTGCCTCTCCAAGTTTCTCCCAGAAGATGTAGCCGTCTCGGCTCACGAAGTCCTTATCTTCCCTCCCATAAGTATCAACATAGGCGACCGTTATCAACCATCTCTTCACCACAGAACTTCAAAAATGTCGAGAAATCTGCCCAGAACTGAGCTAAGTAAGCCTCCTTCACCATGTCGGCGCTGGTCTCCAAAATGTAGATCCTTCCCTTGTTCAAGTGGAAGCCTTGTTCGCTCATGAGATTTGGTACCTTTCATTTGCTTAAGTTCCAAATGAGTGCAGGACTAACATGGACTTCTGTTGTGGTTATGTTGTGCTTGCATTACAGCTCGATTTTGGGCATATATGCATAAGTTGAATGAGATAATGGCGAAATTCGAACCTAAGTCCGTCTACTAGAAAACTATCCAAGCTTATATATCAATAAATGACATGATCGGTGGAATCATTTGACTCCTATTTATCTCTTATAATATCGTCCTTCACATGTTATGTCGTCCAATTTATTAATAAGATGTTGAGTATGCATTAGTTGAGTTTGAATGAGATGATAGGAGAGATTTGGGTCTAAGTCATCTTGTATCTCTCACAATATTAATCATGGAAACAATCATTTGCACTACACAAATATATACAATCATATTTACCTGAGATAGCCAATGGACGCTATAGGAGGAATAAGCAAAGTGCAGGTTATTTTTAGGAAAGAGCCTCCCCTGGAAAGAACCCGGAGCTCCCATTATAAAGCACGATAAGCTTTCATAGTTTTGTATGAAGTTGGACAAGCTTTTGAACAATGTATTGAAATCATTCCTAGGAAGGTCATTCATATAAAATTGGAATTCGGGCATTGGGCAGTTCGAGTGTGCACACTTTTTCTGTACACTCTCTAAAATGGTTGACATGAAAGTTAAAGTGCTAAGGCCCGAAGCACAACCACATTTAGAAGCTTGCACGGGAAAAAGCCTTCTCCCTTGAGTAGAGAATCAACTGTACTTGCTGTTTTGGGCTTGGCTAAAGACGCAATCTTTTGCTGTAATGGAAGAAACAGGATGTAATTTATCTAGAAAATTCAACCATTGCCTAATTGAATGGAAAAAACAGAAACTTCAGTTAATTTTCCTAGATTCATTCTTGTAAACCAACCCGATCCTGTGGTTTCGATAAAAATCGAACCATTGCAATTGATCCTGCCTAATACTCTTGAAATTAAATCAACTCGAACAAAAGAGTGAAAAATTACGCACGCAAAGACTAGAAAAAGAACCTGAAAGGGGAGTTTGATTGAATGAAACGAACCGGATAGGTGGATGTTTAAGCGTGTTAGGGAAATCCCTTATAATGTTTTGAAGATGACAAAATAAATCAAAGGCTACTAACGTATTTAATGGTTGAGTAAAAGACTATGCAGATGATAAAACGTGTAAAGGATATTATCGAAGTCTAGAACCAGAAGACAGACTCTATGCTGAAGCTGAACTTATTCAGACTGTGTCTAGATCTTAAGGTTAAATCTGTTCAGAAGCATATTATGTTCAGACTAACGTTCAGACTATAAAGTTTATTCTGAAGACTGCCAGACTTTTGTGTCAAAATCTGAAGACTCTTAGACTTTGTGTCAAATTCTGCTCACTATCAGACTTTACATCCAGAACGAGACACATGTTCAGAACGTAGCAGATTTAGAACAAAGCTATACAGATCGAAACAACTTGACAGAACGTAATACAAGCCAAAACATATAACGGCTAGTGATCTGGTTTTGATTTCATATCAAGATAGATTTGATTGACTCAATCTAATTGATTGACAATTGGATCTTGAAGACAAGAATTTTCTATACGAAGAAGCTCTACTTATGGAAACAAAGATTCTGTTTGTATGGATGATCGGAATCAACTTGGGATTCTACTTTTGTCACTCAACGGCTACCAAATCTTCTAGATCTGTCCAATGGATAGATTGGAAGACGATTCTCTAGATACTGTCTAACGGCTAGTTTGGAAGTGGAGAAGTAAAGGATCGATGAACAAGTAAGAGACGGAGCGTAGAATTTATAATTCCAAAGTTTGAGCGTCCTTCGATTATACACTTGTCTCTCGTGAGCTTAAACATTTGTGATCATGAGAGAAATACCAAAAGAGTAACTTAGTGAGATAGTGTGATCTACCACTAAGTGTTTACACTCAAGTTGTAATCTCTTGTTGATTGCATAGTAGAATCCGGTAGAAGGCTGTTAGCGTGGGAGAGTGGACGTAGGCTTGATCTAAGCCAAACAATTATAAATTATGTATTCTTATTATCTTCCCTGAACTCCTTTATTTTATTCCGCATTTATTTGTCAAGGTTTATTTTAAACACATATTCACCCCCTATAGGTGTTCATACTAGCACTTACAAAGAGTAACTATGTCCTCCGTCTCCTTTGCTCATGAAGAGAACTTGTTTCACGTCCATGGCGAAGAGAAGTGATCGCTGAGCTCTTGATAATTGTAATTTCACCGTCTCCCTCTCGCTGTTGCTATACTGTCACTTTTTGAGCATGTTCTGCAACTTCCATTCCGGAAAGAAGAAGACGAGTAGGCTATCATTCATAATCTAAGACTGCTGTTTTATCTGTAGAGAAGCCCTATCGTAAAAGACAACAACAGATGGAACGATAACCATTGGAGTCCAATACAAGAGAAGATAATCCGAAATTTAGTGGGAGGAGTGAAAATAGCAGATTGGTGGTCTTGGTCTGCTTCAACTACATGATTTTTTTTTTTTTTTAAATGTCAAAGACGTCCTCGTTTGACAAGTAGACTTTGAATCCATAAAATACTTTAATAACCTCGCGCATATATAGCGGGTAAAATCTGGGTTGGTTGCTGGAATTGAACATGTATGCCTAATGGATATAATTGAGGACTTCAATTTTATTTGGATCAATTGAGAAATTAGACTTCAAAAAATAGTATCGTGCCTCGTTAGGGGAAATTCGCACATTGGAAACAACACGTGATAACTAACCAAATATTGTATGTGGAAGCCACATTGGATTTCCGCCACTTAAATTCAGCCAAGGACTCAAAATATGGGGAAAAATATAAGAAATAGGGAGAAAACATAGATATCATCAATTCTTTATTAGCTTTGTTGCGGCCCTTTCGAGTTGAACTACCAAGAGAAAGTAGATGGATTACTAAGTAGGTGGACGGTCCTTCTTGCGAGATGACACCTTCATCTAGCTCGGGACCTCCAACCCTTACCAATCTCCAGTTGGTATTTCTTGATTCAATAAATTAATTAAAGTAACTTTGAAATTACTACTAACGAAATATAGGTTGGTTAGAAATTCAAGTAAGATGTGGGAGATCATCTCACTTATGCAAACTAGAAATTTCAAATACCGGAATTTGATTAAGCTAGATTATTTTAATTAAATTTCGATACCTTTTGTCTTTATGATAACATTTCGCATGCAATTTCATGAATTTCATTATCTTTAGCCACGAATCTGTGAAAATAATCATGCGTGGTGCGAAGCAATAAAGATAACATCTAATAATCAAAGAAGTCAATAAATTCACAATGAAAAATTGAAGAACCTTAAATACATCGAACAAGCTTAAACAAAACCTGATTATCGAGTCCCAAGACTACTGACTGTGAATCAAAAGATGAAGGTCCAAATGCTATGCACTATGCATGATCATGCACAGATCATTAATCTAAAATCTATTTATCATTGGTGAGATTGAAGACGCCATTGTTATGGAAGAAGAAGATGGAGGTGAACTTGAAACCTATAAATATCCTCCGAGCACAAGAACCAAGGAAATGAACAAATAAAAGATTTTTGAAAAAAGGGAGAAAAGAAAATACCGAAATGTCATTGGACGATTATGGCCCTGGTTGCATCGCTGGAATCATCATGTACTTGTTAGCTGGTGAAGATTTGACTTGCGACCGAACTTAAGACTCTTGTTTGGGACTAAATGTCTATTTTAAATCTTTATTTGAAACAACGTTTAATTCGAATAATTTTTTTAAAAATAATTCTCTTTAAGTCTTTATTTGAAATTTTACATTTTCTTGTCACCGCATGAGTCTCTCTAGAAATGAGCATGTTGGCATTTTATTTAATTTTTTCTTTTGCGCTTCAAAATTGATTTTTTAAAATTCGCTCCGGTGCTTTGAAGGGAGAGAGTGTTCAAATTTCAGTTGACTTTTAGATGAAATCTTACCTTCGCCTCTTTTTTTTTTTTTTTTTTTTAAATTAAATTAATGAAAGAAAAGAAAGCTCATCTGTAAGTTTCTGAAGAGCATGAAAACCGTCGCAGACTTTGGAGTTCATCATTCTGCAATTACTGACGTGCCGTTGATCTCAATGTGGGCCTTGCACGGGCCCAACCAGGCACCTTTCGCATTGTTGGGCCCAATCTCGGGCTTTACATATATGTCATTTGCCTGAAAGAGCCCATTATTAAAAGGTTTTGTATCGAGGCCCGTCGAACAAATTTGCAGTGATCTAAGTAGCACCGACATGCGACACGAACAAGCGACACGACACGACACGCCGATACGTCATTTCTTAAAAATAGAGAATTCCGACACGTTGGCACACGTTATATATTTAAAGAATATTTTTTATTTTTAAATAATTTAATTCAAATTCACAAATAAATAAATAAATAAATAATAAAAAGAACTTACAATGAATTCACACTAATAATATTAATGAATTTATTCATAGGAAATTTGAAGAACATATTAATAATTAATGTGTACTCATATTTGAGAATATATTTCTAACTTTAACAAAAATTATAGATGAAACTAATGACTAATAAAATATTATAATCAACTTATTTAAAAAAATCTATGATCTTCTATAATAATTAAAATGTATCATTATTTAAATTTTAACATTTTTATTTTTGAAAACTATTTTTAACTAATTTGTTTATTTTTTTTAACAAATGTAATATCGCCGTCCAAAACTTATTTTCTTCCTTTTTTTTTTTCCCAGACCCTCATTTCCCAAACTTTTTTCCCTCCCTTATTTCTCTATCTCTCTCACGCCACCTCAAACAACCCCTCCCCTCTCAGTTTCTTTCCTCATTTCTCCTTCCAATGACTTGTCATTTCCCTGGATTTGCTCTACCACCCCCACCAACCCCTCTGATTTTGTCCCCCTCCCCTCCCCCCCCCCTCAGTTTCTTTTCCTCATTTCTCCTCCCAACGACCTGTCATTTCCTTGGATTTTCTCTACCACCCAGCCACTTCTCTAATTTTGTCCCCTCCCCCCTCAATTTCTTTTCCTCATTTTTCCTCCCAATGACTTGTCATTTCCCTAGATTTTCTCTACCACCCCCGCCACCCCTCTAATTTTGTCCCCCCTCCCCAACCTGTCATTTCTATCATTTCTCTCTTCCCCACTCCCCCTCATGCCACCCCCCACCCCTTGGCCCCTCATCAACCTGTTGTTTCTCTCACAAGAAGCCGAGGCAGTTTCAAGTCTCAAGGAGCGAATGGGCAAGCGTTGTGGCCATCGAACTTCGAAACAAGGATTGGCTCAATATTCTGAGAGTCCGGTAGAATTGGTCAAATAAGAATGATTCATGGCAGCCTATCAAAGTTGACAAATGCACATCTTCCAGCATCAAAAGTGGGCCCTTCCCAACCCAATTCTTCTCTCTTTTTCTCTACCACCATAAGGCAACTAAAAAAAGAACAGTACAATTGCGGGGTAAATAAATTAGTGGAATTCTAAAGGAGGGGAGCAATCAAGTTGCTTTCGATGACTTCTTGTATTTTCTAATTATAATTATCATCCATTTGTGGAGGTAATGCATGTTCAACTAGGGTATGTTTGATAACTATTCTATTCTCGAGGATAACTTTTTATCAAAAATAATTTTTCTTCATTTTATTCTCTAGATGAGTTTTTAAACATTTGGTAACTATTTGAAAGTTCTATTCTCGAGATAAAAATGCCTTTAGTAAAATCTCCAATTCTTTTATGAATTATAATTTCTTTTAATTTTAATATTTTTCTATATTTTTCTTTTCTTTTATCTCTTTTTTTTTTTTCTTTTTCTTTTTCCTTCCCCTTCTTCTTGGCCAACAATCGGCTTGGCAAGGCTCAACCTCGCCCATCCGGCGCAAGGCCGACCCTCGCCGATGGCTAGGCGAGCTCGCCTAGTTAATCGCCGGTCATTACCGTGACCGATGACCAGCAATGAGCTAAGTAGCATTGACATGCAACACGACATTGCATGACACCCCCATATGTCATTTCTCAAAAATAGAGAATTCCGACACATTGGGACACATTATATATAAAAATAATATTTTTATTTTTAATTAATTCAATTCAAATTCACAAATAAATAAATAATAAAAAGAACTTACAATGAATTTACACAAATAATATTAATAAATATATTCATAGGAAATTTGAAAGACATATTAATAATTAATGCGTACCTATATTTGAGAATATATTTCTAACTTTAATAAAAATTATAGATGAAACTAATGACTAACAAAATATTATAATCAACTTATTTAAAAAAAATCTATGATCTTCTATAATAATTAAAATTTATCATTATTTAACTTTTAATATTTTCGTTTTTGAAAACAATTTTTCACTAATTTGTTTATTTTTTTTAATAAATGTAACATTGCCGTCCAAAAATCATTTTTTTTCTTTTTTTTTTTTTTACCAAACCTTCATTCCTCAAAATTTATTTCCCTCCCTCATTTCTCTCTCTCTCTCTCACGCCACCTCAAACATCCCCCTCCCCCTCAGTTTCTTTCCTCCTTTCTCTCCCCAATAACCTGTCATTTCCCTGAATTTTCTCTACCACACCCGCCAACCCTATGATCTTGTCCCCCCCCCCCCCAATTTGTCATTTCCGCCATTTCTCTCTCCTCCACTCCCCCTCACGCCATCCTCCACCCCTTACTCGCCATCACCTGTTATTTCTCTCTGCCCCCCACCCCTACGTCACCCTAAACCCTCGGCCCCCTCACCTCATTTCTTTCCCTTTCTTCCACCCCTCCCATCCATCACCCATTGTTTCTCCTCCCCCTGCCTCCCTCCTCTCTGTCTTCGGGTCTTTCCCTTTTTTCCCCCTCCCCCCATCACCTATTAACCGCGACCTCATCCTCCTCCTTCTCACAAGATCCTCTCTGCTCTCTTTCAGTCGCCTCACCACCCCCCTCCGACCCTTCCTCCTTCGCAGCCGCAGCCTCAACCTCGCCACCGGCCCTCCATTGTAGCATCGTAATCGCGATGATTGCCTTGGTTTTTGCTCTTCCTCTAACCTCCCTCACCGTCACGGCATCGCCTTCGATCCCTTCGCCCTCGTCTCCATTCTCCATCGTCTTCTTCAACGATCCTCTCTCGGACATGCGTGTTAGAACATGTCGAGAAAAGTTGACCACGTATCGAAAAATCCGACACCCATTGACCGCGTCTCCGAGCGTGTCCCAACATGTTCGGGCGTGTCGGACACGACACGGAAGCTTCGACAGCGTGTCCATGCTTCATAAGTAGTGATCCCTTGCCTCGGAGAAAATATTCCATGATATGAGTGTGCCACATCATCCGCTGACATGGCATGCATGTGCCACTTAGATATTGACACATATATTATGAGTGGGCCCTTCTTTTTCTCTCTGAGAGAAGAACAACGCTCGACGAAGATGACGCTTCCTCTATTTTTCTTCAAGGCTTTTTCTCCCTCATTTAGAGAAGGACACCCAATGAAGACTACGCTTCCTTTGTTTTTCTTCGCATGTCCCACCTTCATGGAGCCTTTTGTTGGCATACTTCTCCTTCTCCTCGATCGGGAGGTTGATGAACACCTCCCCAACATTCTCGACAAGATCGATCAGATTGTCAGGGATCTAGTGGTTGACAAGTTGCATGACGCCCCAGTCGATGGCAGCCTTCTTGAGCTCCTCATGGCACCTCTCCCTCACCATGGGGTTTTCGGACTCTTTGTCCTCGAGGTCAATGGTCGGGACTTGAGGGCCCTCATGCTTCTTCTCCTCCTTCGCCTCCCCAAAAGCATTGCCAGTCATTTGCCTTTGGCACATCGTGACCCTGAGAGCCCCGCTGGTCATAGTTGGGTCTAACCTTTCAAAGCTGTAAGAAGATTGAGGACGTGAGGCGAGGCTCTTGGGAGAGATGATTGAGAGAATCAAAGTGGACTGGGTGAGGCATGATGACGCATTCATTAGAGGGACGCAATCGAACAAAGGCCCATAAGTTGCCGAGAGAATGACACATGCACAAACCTTGTGCTAAATCTCTCCTTATTGGAAAAAGTTAGAGGCGGAGGCGGAGGGGGCTTAGACCCAATTGTAGTCAGGGAGACGGAGTGGGCTCGGAACCCAGCTATGGTAAACGGGGCTCTCGGGGGTGCGATGTGCTAGAGGCAGATGACTAATGATGCTTTTGGGGAGGCAAAGGAGAAGAAGAAGCATGAGGGCCCTCAGGTCTCGATCATCGGCCTCAAGGACATAGAGTCCGAAGACCCCAAGGTGAGGGAGAGCTGCCACAAGGAGCTCGGGAAGGCCACCACCGACTGGGACGTCATGCACCTTGTCAACCACAGGATCCCCGACAACCTGATTGAGCATGTCAAGAAGGCTAGGGAGGTGTTCTTGAACCTCCTGATCAAGGAGAAGGACAAGTATGCCAACAACTAGGGCTCTAGGAAGGTGGGAAGTGCGAAGAAAACAGAGGAAGGGTCATTTTCGTTGGATGTCCTTCTTTGAGAGAGAAAGAGAAAAAGCGTAGGAGAAAAACAGAGGAAGTGTTGTCTTTGTCGGGCGTCCTTCTTCTTTGAGAGAGAGAGAAAATTAAAGTGAGGAGAGACATTTTTTAGGGGGAGTTTAGCATTTACTGCCTTGTCCTTTCTTCCACCATTAAGTCAAGCCAGCCAGCCAGCCAAGAAACAAAGCCTTTCTATTTTCCAGCACGGGTTCACTCACACGACACGTGTCAATATCTGAGTGGTACATGCATGTCATGTTAGCGGATGACGTGGCACACTCATACTATGGAATATTTTCTCGGCTTGCTACAGACGTTATATTTTGCTGTAATGCAAGAAATGGGGTCTAATTTATTGAAGCACTCCCTTAATGACTAGAAAAACAAGAAACTTTTTGTTAATTTTCGAGATTCATTCTCATAAACCAACCTGATCTTATAGTATAGAAGAAAAAACATCGAACCACAACTTTCATGATCATAAAAAGGAATTATATTCCATGAGTCACAATTGGAGATTAATCTTACACGTTACTTTGGAAATTAAATTGACTTTACCTAAGTTAATCGAGCTATATCCTCCGTACTAGGCTCCAAGCATTGGAAAAGAGTGAAAAAGTAAGACTTCGTGTAGCTTATGGAAAATGAAAAATTCAAAAATATTTCCGTAAAAATGATTGCTCGTATCATTCGAAAAAATTCGTCAATAAAAAATAACATTATTAATAATAACAATTTGTGTTTAAATATTTTCCTAGTTGTGATGAAAATATTTTGTGTTCATTCATCTTTACAAGCAACACAAACGATCACTTTTAGGAAAATGTTTTCAGAGCTTTCATTTTTCTTTGCAAAATAGACGCACCTTGGAAAGAAAAAACGAAAAGAAAATTTTTTAATTGAATTGAACAAACCGTATAGGTTGAAGTATGAGCATAGCTTTGCTCTCCGTCTCGTTTTCTCATAAAGAGAACTTCTTTCACGTCCATGGCTGAGATTTGATCTACTGCTTTCTATGCTAGGGGGTCTCCATGTATGTATAGATATCCTTAAGTCTTTGATCGGCTCTCGTGTCATCTTTACCTAGTTTTTTCCACTTGCATCACCAATAATGAAGTACCATTGCACCTAAATTTCAGTAAAATCCCTTGTTATCTTCCTAATTGCCGGGCCCTATAGCAAAATGTCAACGAGGGAGCTGGAATGCGCTATCGAAAAAGTCATCACGAACCTAAAATTTATTTTGCCTTGGACAGCCTAATTAATTAATTCTCTCCTAAACTAATTAAAGTCGTTGCGAGCCTTTTAGCTACCTTTGTTCCTCCATTGGGACGACACCCTCAATCTCATCATCGCACGTACTCCTTTCGACATCGATTTCAACCATTCTCATATAGTTGATTTTGAAAGATACTTCTCCAAGAACTATTTCGTCAACTTCCTCCATGAATGCCATGTGATACGGCATAAGCCCCTACGAACCAGGTACAATATAATCGGAGAAAACATTGAGATATAATGATGGATCAATATAATAATTAGCAGATTTTTTCTTTTTTTATTTTATTTATTTAGACATGATCGAGATCCGACTACTTGAAAACTCATGGAATACCTTACAGGCCTTGGTTAAATCCACACCTTTGTCATGTACAGGTGATCTATTTCAAAGCAGCTTGCATTCAATTGTTGAAATTTGAAAGAATGACCCCTTGGTTTCCATCTTGAAAATCCCCACCTAACCAACCAACTTTGCACCAACCCTGAGTTGGCAAATTTAGATATCACTGCGTAGCTCCGCTAGGATTTCCTATTGTTGACACCTAAATTTTGGCGATTTAGTTAATTTATTTATTGCATAGAAAATTGGAGTTAATTTTATCCCTAAAAAATATATTAATCACATAGCATATAGGTTTAGGTGCATTTTATTTTAATTTGCATTCTTATTTATTGGACCGGTGCGGATGGGTTCAAATTAGTTGGGCTAGGCCCACGAAAGGAAGAAATTAACCCAAGCCCGTCGTCATTTTTAATTAATTATCTTTTGAAAAATTAAGATTTGATGTGATATCACGATGATTTTTGGAAATTAGGGAAATCGCATTGTAATCTTATCTTTATCAATAGATGATGAAATCGGGGGAAAATATTCATAAGATAAGGAGAATAAAAATATTTTTGTGATTCGGAGGTTATAGGCAATTTTCGAAATATTTTATTAGGATTTCATTTTTATTTTGCCTATAAAAGGAGTGTACGAAGTTAATTATGGAGGAGGCTTTCTTGGTTTTTCCGAGGTAAAAAAAGAAAAGAACACAAAGGGAAAAGTGAAAAGAGAGAAAAAGGGAGGAAAGCTTCGTTTCTTTTGGGGAGGAAAAGAAGAAAGCAACAGAGACAGGTGAGGTGAGAGGAGAGAGAGGAAAATAAATAAAAAGGGGGGGCAACAGTGTCGTCTTCTTCAAGGACCTCCCCCTTTGACGCGTCGGGTGTGCTGCGCCGTCCACCGCCGGAATCGCCTCTCCGCTTGCCGGATCGCAACCCTCCGGCCCGCAACACCCTACCGGACGCCGCACCTCCTCCTCGAGCAGTCCGCGACGCCAGCAGATCCCGAAGCGGCCACCACACTGCCGCGTCCTGCAGCGACCTCAGCCCGACGGCCAGCAACCCCGACGACAGCAGATCTCGGGCCTTCCTCGCCGGCTCTGCACCCGAACGCTCGCCCCTGCTTCAGCCGTTCCGATCTCGCTTTGAATCGACACCAACCTCCATCTTTGATCGACGCAAG
Source organism: Eucalyptus curtisii (assembly GCA_017140595.1). Lineage (NCBI taxonomy): Eukaryota > Viridiplantae > Streptophyta > Magnoliopsida > Myrtales > Myrtaceae > Eucalyptus > Eucalyptus curtisii. The sequence continues at coordinate 989,246 of CM029503.1, forward strand.
AAGAACCCCCTTGCTCCGACGCGCCTCAGTCTCCGCTTCGCTTACGAGGCCGTTGCTGTTGCCGATCCGCTGAGGACCCGCGCTGCTCGCCGCCTCGAAGCCAGCCGCGACCGCCGCGCCGCTCCGAATCCCCGACGCCTGAGTCTTCCTCCACCCGAGCCCTACCCCCGTTCCGCTCGCGTTTACTCCGCCCGAGCGCCCGCGGCTTGCCATCCGCAGCCGTCGCCGACCGCCGCGCCAACCCTCGACCGCAAGCAAGCCCGAGCCCCGATCCGGCGACTGCGACGCCCGAGTGTCGCTGCCCATCACGCCCCACCGGACGCCGAGCCGTGAGCACCGGCTTCCGTCCCCTTCTCTCGTCCGGATCTGCTCAAGCTCGGAGCTCCAAATTGACCGCGATCGTCCGGGCGGATCTCGCCGTCGCGAGTCTCTCGCCGCGCGCCTGCCGAACCACCTCGCCGGAACCCCGAGCTCCGGCGACCCAAGCCCCGGCCCGGCACCGACGAGCTTGCTGCCCTCTATTTCCTTAGGTTGTTTATTTTTCTTTTATTTTTATTTTTATTTTTATTTTTTTTATTTTATATTATTTTGCTTTACTTTTAGTTAGTTTTATTATTTATGTTTAAGTTTGTTTCTTGTAAGGTAACTTTTAGGTTCGATTGTTATAGGCATTATCCATAGGTGTTATTCCTAAAATTACTGTAATTATTAATTTGACCCGTAAGATGTCGGGTCAATTTTTTAATTATATTAATGCTTGGGATTTGTTGATATTTTAAATTGTTGAATCAATTTGATTATTAATTTGATCCGTAAGATCTCGGATCAGATTTTTAGTCATTTTGAATTGTTGTCGTGATAATTAGGGTTAGGATAACCGTTAATTTGACCGGTGAGACAACATGTTATTTTTTCGGTTATTTTAATCCTTTATTTTGTTGATAGTTTAGAGTTAATATTTATTTAATAATTTCTTATCTTTTAAAAAAATCAAAAGGAAAAAGGGTCAAAATCTTGAATCGAAGCATAAAGATTTAACAAGTTAGACATGTAGGTAGTAAATTAGATTTTTTTAGGATTATATTTTTAGGATTGCATTTTTAGAGATAAGTTAGTTTCAGACTTAAATATTTTTTTTAAAATAGGGTTTTATTGCGAATTAAAAAATATAAAAACAAAAAAAGTGCATTCATTTAGATTGTTAGTTTTTTTTTTTATTTGAATTGCATGTTTAATTACGTGTTAGTTTTAATTTCGAATTTCATAAAGAAAAACACAAAAAATCATTGTGCATATAGGTTAGAAATACATATTTCATTTTAAATTTAGATCATCTTTTTAGATAAATTGCATTTTAGATTAAGATAATGTTTTAGTTTAAATTAGGATTTAATATGACTTGATCCTTAATTTAAATTAGATAGAATCTTAATCTAGCTAGATCATTTTTGCATTTTTTCTTAAATTTCGAATTTTATAAAAAAATAAAAAATTAAATTCGTCTCTGCATAAGTTAGACTCAATTTTTAGAATAGGTTGAATTTTTAAGAATAGAGATATCAAATGCATGTCATTTAATTTGTTATTAGGTTCATTGAATTAGAAATGGTCCGTCATTAGGATTAGGCCATTTTAGTTAATTTAGATTGCATATTTAATGATTGCATTTCTTCATGTCATATAGTTTAGGTCATGTTGCCATGTCATATTAGATTATTAACATGCATCGCACGATATTCATTAAAAAAAAAGTAAAAATCAAAATTGAGTTTGCATGTTAGGTTTATTTAATTAGAATTTGCTTGTTAGATCACGAAGTTAAAATGCACGTTTCGATTTCAAGATAAAAGAAAACCCAAAAAAATGTTTTGTGTGTTTATTTCTTTTAATGGAAGTCTTTTGATTGTTTAGTAATGGTTGAGCATCCGTATGGTCACTCATTTGCATGATAGGAATTTAGATTAAAATCAATCCAAGCTGCTTGCAAAAACATTTTTGAAAATTAAAAAAAGAAATGGTACCGAAAGGGCACTAGGATAGTCTAGTGTAACCAAGTCCCCGTACCCTTAGTCTCTGGTTCGTAGGAGTAAAATAATTCTCTCATTATTTTACTTAGGTGTCTAATCGACCTAACCTAAACCGATTAGTGGCGACTCCTAGAAAATAATCATTTGCACATTTGAACCTTAAGTCGCGAATTGGTATGGGCTTGGGAGAGCCCGGGCTAAGCTTAAAGACTTAGTAGTCCATTAACCTATGTTTAGATGGTAAACCTGAAAATTAGGTCGCGACAGCTTGGCGACTCCGCTGGGGACTGGTGTTGAAACACTTAGTGGACTTAGGCCAATTTTTCTTTTCTTTTTAAAAAATGTTTTTGTTTGGCAGCTAGGATTCCAGGTACGTCCCTAACATTTTTAAGGTGTTAAATGTTCTTGCAGATGGGAGGTATAAGGGGAGTAGTCTTTGCTAACATTTGTCTTGCGGGTTGGAGTGAGGGATGAATGATTTATTTTTCCAAATTAGAAGTGTTGTTTGCATTTAAACTGTTGTGCATGCTTTACGCTTTAGCACTACACTATTTGCACACACAACCCGCGGTCGGACTGGGCTGCGATAGGATTTCTAGGATGGTGTTGAGAAGTATACTCCCTCCAAAGCGAGACCGCTATGTAGAGGTTGACCTTCTCTTCCCCGAAAGTTTTTCATGGTGTCGAATGTGTTTTGTCCATATCCGCGAGACTGCGTGACTATTGGACATTCCATTCGGCTGAGCCGGAGTTAAGGGGACCTGACACGTTAATGCGAGACTGCAACGGTCAGATCACCCTCTTAACTCACTTTGTTAAGCCATTAGATAGAAATCGAGCCTCACGTCTCATGTGTGTGTCTATGTGATTGTCATCTATTTCTGGTGAAAGTAAGTTGTCTAAATTTTCGCAATTTACTTACTTTACTTTAATTTCTATCGGCCCATGACAATAGGTTTTGTCGTCAATTTCGTTTTATATGCAATGGGGAAAACTGACGTACAATTCATTTCCACTCCCAAAAAAGAGCTCAAGTTGTGGTAGGACCAGTTAGATCAAGATGGCCAGAGATATGTGAAAGCCAGGATCCCCCGACTTCTTCCACTATTAGAGATCAACATTCATTCTGTGTGATACAAGCACTCCCTCATTTTTGGTGTCCGCAAACTTCCACCTTCATATTTGGTGAGTTCGAGCTGACCCCAACGCTTGAAGAATATAGTATTTCCATTGGAATGCCTTTGGAAAAGGAACTTGTTAGATCGCCTATCGGTATAGATTCTATTTCTGAATTATCACATTTTTTAGAAATCGAAACCGAAAGAGTAAGGAAGGTCGTCAAAGCCAATTGTTTTGCATGCCCATTTTCATTTTTGGAAGAATGTTTTGCAAATCAATCAATGATTTCAAAAGCTAGGATTTTCATATTAGCATTTTTTGGGTTAGTTGTTTTTCCTTATCGAAGAAATGCCATTAATCCTTCAATTTCATGGGTGGTTAATCGTATTTGCAACGGCCTAAATTATGTCAATATGGTTTTAGCCGAAACATTCTTGTCATTGAACCGTTTCAAGCAAAATGAAGAAAAGACTATGCGTGCCCTCCCGAACTTTTGCAAATATGGTTTTTCTCACACATAAAAGGTTTTGGGCACCTTATGAAACAATTTAAAATTGATGATTTAAGGCACCCCATACAAAAATTTGCGGTTTTGGAACGTTTCTCCCCGAATAAACAATACGCCCGTTGGGTTAATTTTCTGAAAAATCCTAAGCCCAAGGCATTTCTATGGTATACTAAATGGCTTCATGTTGAGGAGGCTCGTTTTTCTCACAAATATGATGGGCCCATTCCGTTGTTAGGCCTTTCTGGTGCTACCTCCTATTACCCGTATAGAGTGGCCCGTCGCACGAGCTCTTCAAGAAGTTCCTCCGCCCCTCAAGACGGAATTGTTCCAAGTTCGTTTCATCCGCAAGGACTATGATTATTTCAATGAGGTCCAGATGATCATTGCTGCATGGAAGGAGTGCCATCTAGAGAAGATTTTGGTGTCCAAGAGACTGAAAGGCAAGGAGGAGATCCACCATGTGTCGACATTCTACATCCAACAACACCGGATTCCCGTTGCCTTACGCCCAATGGTCCCTGATGTGACCGAGAAGCCTACTCAGCGAGCACAAATTGAGCATCTTAAGCGGAAAGTGGAAATGCTTGAAGCTGAAAATAAGAAGCTTCGCAAGATGTTGGGATCCCGAGAGCATATAAAATGAGATGTTTTGAGTTTTTGATGTTTAAGGACCTTGATTCCAATTTTCAATTCAATACTTTCAATTTTTAGTTTGATGTTTAGGGACTTGAATTTCAATTCTTAGTTCATTGTTCGAAAGTTTGACTTTGTATTTCAAGTGAATTTTCAATAAAATCGACGTTTAGACCATTGTCATGGGCCGCTTTCCTATCTTGTCTTTGGTTCTTACATTATCTCTATTTCCTTAGGTGACAACGGATCCACCTCGATCGCCTATTGTTACAAGGTCAAGGGCTAAAATGGCCGACCGAATGAGATGCGCGATCGTATGTCCACCATAGAAGATCAACTCCAACAGCTAGCCGCCTCTATGCAGCTTATAACAGCTCAACTTCAATCCATTCGGGTGAATCCAAATCCTGCACCCGCTCTCCCTGAGATAGTAGCCCCGAAGCGGGAAACATGGCCCGGATGAGCGATGACGAAATGCCCGAGTTGGAAGATGACATGGTCCTTGTTGGAAAGGCCAAACCTAATAGCATTCCGAAGACAGATCAGGATGAGCGCATTGCAAAGCTGGAGGAGAAAGTGAGACAACTGCAGGAATCACAAAGCTCACTCCCGTTCGACCTCTCAGTCTATGAGAAGGTCAAAATACCGAGCAAGTTCAAGATGCCGGATTTTGAGAAGTATGACGGTACATCTTGCCCAAAATCTCATCTGCAAATGTACCACGTGCGCATGGCCCAAGACGTCAAAAATGAGCCCCTCATGATCCAATCATTCCATGCAAGCTTGATGGACCCGCATTAAACCGGTACGTGATGAAGAATGTGAATCTTCTCAACACTGAACGAAGTGGTGACGCGTTCCTCACACAAAGACAAGTTCAACATGGACATCGCACCTTCCCGAGAAGACCTGGAGAGGATGGAAAAGAAAAGGAGCGAGTCATTTAAAGAATATGCTATAAGATGGAGAAACCTGGCGGCTCAAATCACTCCTGAGCCTACCAACAAAGAGCTGATGAAATTATTTGTGAAGACCCTCCCTTCGGAGTTTCGTAATCGAATGGCCGACGTACGTCGAAAGCTTCAATCGCTTATTCCCGTAGGAGAACAAATTGAGATGGGGATAAGGGAAGGATGGTTTACTGAGCCATCTAGTAAAAGATTCACTGCCAAGAAGGAGAAGGAAGCGGTTGTAGATGTGAATATGGCTTATAGCCAAGAAAATGTCAAACGTGCCCCGGCTATCTAGATGAATCAAAGGCAACAACAAACTGCTGGTCGTCCATCATTTGCCCAAGCAAAAAGGCAGTTCACTCCTCTCCCTGGATCTCCATCCCAAGTGCTAACGATCCTCCGAAAGAAAGGTTTGCTCACTAGTGAACCAAAGCGTCCTAACCGTGAAAGCAATCGCAGTTATGACCCGTCGAAGAAGTGTGACTACCACAAATGAACCGGGGCATTCAACTGATGAATGCTTCACCCTCAAGCACAAGATCCAGAACCTCTTAGACACGAAAGTCTTTTCGTTCCAAACCGCTCGGCCAAACGTATAGAAGAATCCGCTACCCGAGCATGAAGGTACGGTGAATGCTATCCTGGAACTCCGCAAATCCTGTCGAATCAAGGACTCGAAGGTGCACGTGGCAGATGCTTACAATGGACTAGTGAGGGCTGGATATTATCCAAGACGAGAGAATGTTCCCCTATCGCTGATGAAGGAAAGAATTGCCCAAATGGTGGATGACGGCATTATCGTATATGCTGATCGTAATTGTGTAATTTCCACTATTTCTCACATCATCATCGATTGGGAGGAGGAGGAGCAGCTGCGCTCAATGCCGACAAGGAAGAAGTTGATCCTTCTCTCGCGGACATGCCCCCGCTAGAAGATGCATCGATGAGGAGATTGTGATCGAGGTACCTCAACCATACGAGTATGTCAACAATAAGGCGGTGCCTTGGTCTTATGACTTAGATGTTGACCTTGTTACAAGGTCTCGGTCGAACCTATGGTCAAGCCGGTGCTCAACCCGCAAAGCCGCCACCGATGAAGAGGCTAAGGAGTTTCGGGTGATTAAGGCAAGTGAGTATAATGTAGTTGATCAATTGCGAAAGGTGCCTGCTCAAATCTCCTTGCTCCAGCTTCTCCAAACATCCTCTGTGCATCAAAAGTCACTAATGAAAGTGTTAAGTGAAATTCATGTGCCAGAGATAATTGAGGCAGACAAGTTGGAAGAATTTGTGGGATCGGTCCTTCTCAAGGATTTGATTGCCTTTTCTGATGAAGAATTCCCTCCTGAAGGCCGGGGACATAACAAAGCACTCTACATATCCGTTAAACACAAGTCTTCTCATGTGTCTCGAGTGCTCCTTGATAACGGGTCCGCTCTGAACATATGTCCATTAGCCACTCTGCACCGCCTCAAGGTAGACCCGTCAAGGATACATGCAGCAATGACCTCGCACAAGCTTTTGATGGCACAAAGAAAGAGGTGCTTGGGGAAATCCATCTCGACATACGAGATAGGGCCGGTTGTCTTCAACATTCCCTTTCGTGTCTTGGACATCCCTACTATATTCAATTTCCCGCTTTGGTCGTCCATGGATACACACCGCCGGAGCAAGGTGCCTTCAAGTCTACTTCAAGCTGTGAAATTTGTAATCGGAATGAAGCTGGTCACCGTGTATGGTGAGGAAGACCACCGGATCTATCACGAAACGGCCATCCCCTATGTAGAGCCGGATTCTGAGCTCGAATCAAGTTACCACTCATTCGAGTTGGTATCCACCATACATGCTTCTCGAGGTTCATCACCGCCCATTCCTGAAGTTTCAAATGCTGCCCTCATGGTAGGAAGAGTAATGGTCGGAAATGGTTTCATTCCGTGCAATGGTCTTGGGATGAATGGTCGAGGCATTCGAAGCCCCATTGAAGCCCCTCGCAGGTCCCCTTCGCTGGTTTGGGGTACCGTGGAAGAGGTAGGGGAAGTTCAAGAGGACAAAGACGAGGGAGGCAAAACCCGCTACCCCCGAGCATTCATGAGACATTCCCGGTCCTCCTATAATGATGCGGGATGAAGCGAGATACCTTGGGGCAGCCTAGTGGCAAATTCGATTATCCGGTGAAGTATTCGGCCCCTCCCGATTCGCATTGATCCTCGTCGATAGTCCCGGATGGATGGGATAGCATGGATGACCCAAAGACCCCCGAAGACCGAAAACCTTGAGGATGAGCCGGAAGGAGTGGCAAGCTTATTCGACAACCTCATCATAGGAGCCATTGATGAAGGATCCCTGAAGAGTTGGGCCTTGGCCCACAAGAGTAACTTTTTATCGCTTTCGCACATTCCCCGCGGGGAATTTTTATTGCTTTCTAGGGACTGTTTTCGATTTCTTTTCGTTTTCTTCTTAGGACTTGAAATGCATTTTCCATTCAATAAATTGTAATTGATTGATGAATTTCAATAAAATTACAACCTTTATTTTGAAAGTATGATGAGGCACACCAAACCAACCCGGGGATGATATCCAACCGATAAAACAAATAAAAAATCCAAGGAGAATTCTGAGGCCTGGGTTTCATCTTGCTTTCCTATGTCAAAATGTTTCAAAAAACGTTTTTCCAATTACTTTTCATTTTTTTCAAAAGAAAAATCTTTAAAAAAAAGAAGATAGATAAATATGATTTACCCCTGTTTGTCTTTTTGATCCATCTACATTCTGTTTTAGGAACAATCATATAACATGCAAAGGTGTGGAAATGGTCCAATCCAATACAGCAAGTGCTGATGATGATGATCCCGAAGATTCCAGTGAAGTGCAACGTAGCTGGGAACAACATGAAAAGGCTAAAGCTCCCACATCCGAGCAGACCGTCACTATTAATTTAAGTGACACTGAAGAAGCCAAAGAGGTGAAAATTGGGGTGAGTCTTCCCAAAGATGAAGCTGAACACCTGATTCGGCTACTGAAGGAATATCATGATATTTTTGCATGGACTTATGCTGACATGCCTGGTTTAGACCCGTCAATTGTGGAGCATTGCCTACCTACTAATCCGGACGTGCCACCTAAGAAGCAGAGGCTGCGGAGAACTAAGCCCGAGCTCTCAAAGAAGATAGAGGAGGAAGTGATGAAGCTCTTAAAGGTGGGATTCATTGAAGTTTCACAGTACCCTGAATGGGTGGCTAATATTGTACCGAATGAAGAAGGACGGTCGAGTTCGTGTTTGTGTTGATTATCGGGATCTGAACAAAGCTAGTCCAAAAGATGATTTTCCGTTACCACACATAGATGTCCTTGTGGATAGTACCGCTGGCTTTGAACTATTCTCATTTATGGATGGTTTTTCCGGGTATAATCAAATAAGGATGAAGGAGGAAGACAAGGAGAAGACTGCGTTTATCACCCCTTGGGGAACCTTCCATTATAAGGTTATGCCCTTCGGACTCAAAAATGCAGGGGCAACTTATCAACGAGCCATGATAGCACTGTTCCACGACATGATGCATCAAGAGATTGAAGTTTATGTCGATGATATGATTGCAAAAACCCAACCTGGAAAAAGCCACGTCGAGACCTTGAAGAAATTGTTTGATCGACTCCGCGAGTTCAAGCTTCGGTTAAATCCTGCTAAGTGCGTGTTCGGAGCAACATCCGGTAAATTACTCGGATTCATTGTGAGTAGTAAAGGGATTGAAATCGACCCAGCTAAAGTTAAAGCCATTTGTGAGTTACGACCTCCGTCAACAGTGAAAGAAGTCCAGAGCCTTTTGGGGAGGTTGAATTACATTGCTCGATTCATTTCCCAACTTTCTGAAACCGCCAAACCCTTCTTCAAGCTCCTAAAGAAGAATGCACAAGTCAACTAGGATGATGAGTGTCGAGAATCGTTCGATAAATTGAAGTATTACTTGATGAATCCACCGATGCTTGTCCCACCATCGCCGGGGCAACCTTTGATTCTCTACCTCACCATTCATAGTGAGTCACTGGGTGCAATGCTGGCTCAGGAAAGTCCCGTCGATAAAAAAGAATGAGCCATTTATTATCTGAGTAAAAAATTCACGGTATCAGAGATGAAATATTCTGATGTAGAAAAGACTTGTGCCGCATTAGTGTGGGTATTGCATAGATTGCGACAAAGACACGCTGCATCACCGCACGTTCCTCGTGACCGAGAATAATCCCATCAAGTACTTACTTGATCAACCAGCTTTAGTGGGTAAGTTAGCTAATGGCAGATTTTGATCTCGAATTTGATGTGCAATTCATGCCACAAAAGTCGGTTAAGGGTCGAGTGATTGCTAATCTGTTGGCCGAGAATTCGGGAGTCTCGAATAATGATGACAGTTTCCTAGATGATCGTGTTTTGAACGTAAGTGAAGATGCATGGACAATGTTCTTTGATGGAGCCGTGAACTTGTCTCGGTTACAATCTTGGAGCGCTTCGATATCTCCGGAGGGACAACACCATCCAAAGAGCTGCAAAATTGATATTCCCATGCACTAACAATGTGGCCGAGTATGAAGCTTGCATCCTTGGGCTTCAAGCCGCAATTGAGACGGGTGTGGCTAAGTTAAAAGTGTTCGGAGATTCAGCGCTAATCATACTACAGACCGTAGGTGAATGGAAGACTAAAGATGCCAAATTGCTTCCGTATCATAAGTACTTAGAAGATATGATAAAGGAGTTCGACGAAATTTCATTTGAATACTTGCCGAGGTCTCATAATCAATTTGCAGATGCACTTGCAACATTGTCTTCTATGCTGAAAGTCACTGATGGGTTAGAGGTCGAGCCTCTAAAGATAGAGGTTTTGCCAAAACCAGCTTATTGTATGACCGTGACTGAAGAACCCGATAGAAAACCATGGTATTACGATATCATGAATTACATTAAAAAGTAGGAATTCCCTGAAGGAAGCACTCAGGCTGATAGGAAGTATGTCATGAAGATGGCCTCGAAGTTTTTCGTCAGTGGTGAGAATTTGTACAAGAGATCTTACGATTCGGTCTTGTTGCGGTGTATAGATGCAGTCGAGGCCACTCAAATCATGCAAGAAGTGCACGAAGGGGTATGTGGCCCTCATATGAATGGACACATGTTAGCCAAGAAAATCATGAGACTAGGCTACTACCGGCTTACACCGGAAAGTGATTGCATCCAACATGTTCGGAGTTGTCACCGTTGCCGCATTCACGGGAATAAGATAAATGTTCCTCCAACCGAGCCGCACCGCTTTTCCGAGCCATGGCCTTTCTCGATGTGGGGCATTGATGTGATTGGCCCAATCAACCCTAAAGCTTCAAATGGGCATCGATTCATCTTAGTGGCGATAGACTATTTCTCCAAATGGATTGAAGCTACATCCTTTGCAAATGTCACCGCTTGCAATATTGTAAAATTCGTTAAACGTGACATAATTGCTCGTTATGGCGTCCCTGAAGCGATCATCACTGATAACGGGACAAATTTGAACAATAAACTTGTTGATGGGTTGTTCAATAAGTTCAAGATCAAGCATCTGAATTCATCTCCTTACCGCCCTCAAATGAACGGGGCTGTTGAAGCGGCCAATAAGAACATCAAGAAGATCTTAGCTAAGACAGCTGAGAATTATCGAGATTGGCATGACAGGTTACCCTTCGCATTGATGGCATACCGAACTTCGATCCGCACTTCTATCGGGGCAACCCCTTTTGCTCTGGTGTATGGCATGGAGGCGGTTCGCACGTCGAAGTGGAGATTCCTTCTCTAAGAGTTTTATCCCAAGTGGATTTATCGGAAGCGAATGGTCGCAACAAAGATTTGAGCGGTTGAACTTGATCGACGAAAAAAGATTGAAAGCTCTCGCCATGGCCAAACATATCAACAGAGAGTAGCTAGATCTTTCAACCGGAAGGTGCGGCCGAGACATTTCGAAGTGGATGATCTTGTTCTAAGGAAACTATTGCCAATATTTCCAGATCCCGGGGGCAAGTTTGCTCCAAATTACAAGGTGGCCCTTATGTCGTGAAGAAAGTGCTTCCGGAGGTGCCTTGATCCTGGCAGAAATGGATGGTCGTGAGTTTTCCAATCCAGTTAATTCCGATGCTGTCAAGAAGTATTACCCATGATAGAATTTCCCATGTCATGTTTTGAACTGCAAGCATTTCTATGTTGAATAAATTGCTTCAATGAGTTGAATTATCTAAATTTGTTGCAAAACTTGCATTTTTCTTCCTTGATGAGCTGTGTGAGATAAATTGAATGTGTCAAATGGGATATCTTGGAATGATGAAAGGCGAGCCTTGTTCCGTACACTATTCCATACACTAATCCTCAGTGAGTTGTGAAAAATTCCATGCCCACAAGGAAAAAGGTAATCTCGCAAAGAGTACGCTAACCAAAGTGATGAGAGGCAGTTTCTTTTTCCACCCGAAACACTACAGGTATACCTATTGATTAGCCCTTTGAGCCCACATACGTGAAGAACTTTTTAAATTATCCCTGTCAAGGATCATCCCATATCGGGACAAATTTGAAATGAATGATAGGAATTTTCTTATTCACACTTGCATCGATCTTCAAGTATTGCTTTCGCAGTGTAACTTCTACGATAATTTGAAGTGCCTTAGGATGATGAAGAGCAGTTCTTTCTCTATCTTATACACTTTATCCATTGCATAGCCCACTTGAGCCTATGAATTCATCTCGTATTAAACCCAGTTGGTGATCATCCCCCACACTGGGGCAAGGCAAAGATAAAAAATTCGAGTGGCATGGTCTAGAATGATAAAAAAAAAAAAAAAAAAAAAAAACTATGCAAATCCAAAGAAAACAAGTGCAAAAAAAAAAGGGGGCATGAAAAAGCAGTGTGCCTGGTAAAAGCAAGGCCAATGCCCAAAGGGAAAAATCAAACTCTTGATATAATGAGTCATATCCCCAACAAGGCGGTACTAAAACTCAAATGCTGTTGCGATCGATGGAGATTCAATAAAAAAATCTTCGACAGTGGAAAGGAAAGTGGTGGAAATGTCAAGATGATCACCAACTTTAATCCCCTAAACACTTTTTTTGAGCCTAATGATCCATTCGTTTCTCAACCCATGAACCAAGCCTACGTTACGTCCCTTGCAAAGTCTCTTCAGATTATGGCACTTGAATTAACGTAGGAGTTCATATGCTTGAAAGCATTGCTTGAAGAAGTGCGAGTAAGATAATTTCTGCCTCATTTCGTGATTTTCTTGACTTGTAAATCCTAAGACAATTGCGAAATGTCATTTTTAGCCTCGACTCAAAGAGTCCCTTTGTTAAACCATTGATCAAGCTCACCTTACAGTCCCTGTTAAAGACCTCTCAGATTGGTAGAATCGTATCACTTGCGAGATTACCCAGACTCTTGTTTGGCGTGATGACAGTGAGATAAAGCGATTGTCAAAATCCTGCATCAAAGGTCAGGATAAAAAAGCTCCATGTTAATGAGGAAGAGTGAAAAGTCCTTTTAGACTAAATGATCCCTCATTTGACACATCCATGACGCTCATGTGTTCAGATTGGAGTCTTCTTTTGAAATCCTTTCCATTGGAATTAGGTGATGCATGATTGATAGAAATCATTACGCATGAACCTTACTTAATGCATGTGTTATTTGTAATCACAAATACATGTTGCTTCTCCTATAACCAAGTTTTACAGGAGACATATCCCCAATGAGCAGAGATATCACCAGGTAAGTATATCTCTATCTATGCCTTAAATACTTGTCGTTGTACAGGTATTTTCCCTTTTGAGTACACTGACACTCGATGGAGTTGTCCCCAAAGATTTTTCCCAAAATTGCGACGCTGGGCGACCGAAGAATGGTTCGGGTCCTAGCCAAGCAAAACCTCTGTTTAGGCGACCGTAGAATGGTACGGGTCCTAGACAAAACCTATTTCCCTATTCATGCGACCGTAGAATGGTACGGGTCCTGGAAGGTAAATTCCCGTTTAGGCGACCGTAGAATGGTACGGGTCCTAGACAAAACCTATTTCCCTATTCAGGTGACCGTAGAATGGTACGGGTCCTAGACAAAACCTATTTCCCTATTCAAAGGCGACCGTAGAATGGTACGGGTCCCGGAAGGTAAATCCCCGTTTAGGCGACCGTAGAATGGTACGGGTCCTAGACACAACCAAGCACCGCCATCTTGGCGACCGTAGAATGGTACGAGTCCCGGGAAAGCAGTCTCTTTACAAACCATGTTACTATTTTGGGCGACCGTAGAATGGTACGGGTCCCGAACATGTAACACAAACTATCTCGAGCTACTCTATCCTCCTTGAAGGTAAGTTGTTCCGGAACTCGAGTGAGAGTCGGGTACTTGTGGAGCAACGGGAATTTATCATGTACCTCAAGATGCTCTACCACGCCGACTGGTAAGTAATTGTAGGTGCGTCTTTTCCTTTCACATCATGCATTTGCATTAGCATTTCCATGCACTATATAAATTGCATTTCAAAATAGGATTCATTAAAAAAAAAAAAATTTCATTCAGTGCATGCACATAGTCAAAATTTAGGTCTCAATGTGTCTTTGAAGGTAACCTCTTCGAGCTCACCTTCAAAGAGGGGCAGCTGTTGACACCTAAATTTTGGCGATTTAGTTAATTTATTTATTGCATAGAAAATTGGGGTTAATTTTATCCCTAAAAAATATATTAATCACATAGCATATAGGTTTAGGTGCATTTTATTTTAATTTGCATTCTTATTTATTGGACCGGTGCGGATGGGTTCAAATTAGTTGGGCTAGGCCCACGAAAGGAAGAAATTAACCCAAGCCCGTCGTCATTTTTAATTAATTATCTTTTGAAAAATTAAGATTTGATGTGATATCACGATGATTTTTGGAAATTAGGGAAATCGCATTGTAATCTTATCTTTATCAATAGATGATGAAATCGGGGGAAAATATTCATAAGATAAGGAGAATAAAAATATTTTTGTGATTCGGAGGTTATAGGCAATTTTCGAAATATTTTATTAGGATTTCATTTTTATTTTGCCTATAAAAGGAGTGTACGAAGTTAATTATGGAGGAGGCTTTCTTGGTTTTTCCGAGGTAAAAAAAGAAAAGAACACAAAGGGAAAAGTGAAAAGAGAGAAAAAGGGAGGAAAGCTTCGTTTCTTTTGGGGAGGAAAAGAAGAAAGCGACGAGAGACGGGTGAGGTGAGAGGAGAGAGAGGAAAATAAATAAAAAAGGGGGGGCAACAGTGTCGTCTTCTTCAAGGACCTCCCCTTTGACGCGTCGGGTGTGCCTGCGCCGTCCACCGCCGGAACTGCCTCTCCGCTTGCCGGATCTGCAACCCTCCAGCCGCAACACCCTACCGGACGCCGCACCTCCTCCTCGAGCAGTCCGCGACGCCAGCAGATCCCGAGCGGCCACCACACCGCCGTCCCGCGCGACCTTAGCCCGACGGCCAGCAACCCCGACGACGACGCGGATCTCGGGCCTTCCTCGCCGGCTCGCACCCGAACGCTCGCCCTCGCTTTCAGCCGTTCCGATCTCGCCCGCAGAATCGACACCAACCTCCATCTTCGATCGACGCAGCGAAGAACCCCCTTGCTCCGACGCGCCTCGATCTCCGCTTCGCTTACGAGGCCGGCTGCGTGCCGATCCGCGAGGACCCGCGCGCTCGCCGCCTCGAAGCCGGCCCGCGACCGCCGCGCCGCTCCGAATCCCCGACGCCCGAGTCTTCCTCCACCCGAGCCCTACCCCCCCGTTCCGCTCGCGTTTACTCCGCCCGAGCGCCCGCCGGTTGCCATCCGCAAAGCCGTCGCCGACCGCCGCGCCAACCCTCGACCGCGCGCAAGCCCGAGCCCCGTCCGGCGACTGCGACGCCCCGAGTGTCGCTGCCCATCACGCCCCACCGGACGCCGAGCCGTGAGCACCGGCTTCCGTCCCCCCTCCTCGTCCGGATCTGCTCAAGCTCGGAGCTCCAAATTGACCGCGACGTCCGGGCGGATCTCGCTGCGCCGAGTCTCTCGCCGCGCCTTGGCTTTTGAACCACCTCGCCGGAACCCCGAGCTCCGGCGACCCAAGCCCCGCCCGGCACCGACGAGCTTGCTGCCCTCTATTTCCTTAGGTTGTTTATTTTTCTTTTATTTTTATTTTTTTTTTTATTTTTTTTATTTTATATTATTTTGCTTTACTTTTAGTTAGTTTTATTATTTATGTTTAAGTTTGTTTATTGTAAGGTAACTTTTAGGTTCGATTGTTATAGGCATTATCCATAGGTGTTATTCCTAAAATTACTGTAATTATTAATTTGACCCGTAAGATGTCGGGTCAATTTTTTAATCATATTAATGCTTGGGATTTGTTGATATTTTAAATTGTTGAATCAATTTGATTATTAATTTGATCCGTAAGATCTCGGATAAAATTTTTAGTCATTTTGAATTGTTGTCGTGATAATTAGGGTTAGGATAACCGTTAATTTGACCCGTGAGACAACAGGTTATTTTTTCGGTTATTTTAATCCTTTATTTTGTTGATAGTTTAGAGTTAATATTTATTTAATAATTTCTTATCTTTTAAAAAAAATCAAAAGGAAAAAGGGTCAAAATCTTGCATCGAAGCATAAAGATTTAACAAGTTAGACATGTAGGTAGTAAATTAGATTTTTTTAGGATTATATTTTTAGGATTGCATTTTTAGAGATAAGTTAGTTTCAGACTTAAATATATTTTTTTTAAAATAGGGTTTTATTGCGAATTAAAAAATATAAAAACAAAAAAAGTGCATTCATTTAGATTGTTAGTTTTTTTTATTTGAATTGCATGTTTAATTACGTGTTAGTTTTAATTTCGAATTTCATAAAGAAAAACACAAAAAATCATTGTGCATATAGGTTAGAAATACATATTTCATTTTAAATTTAGATCATCTTTTTAGATAAATTGCATTTTAGATTAAGATAATGTTTTAGTTTAAATTAGGATTTAATATGACTTGATCCTTAATTTAAATTAGATAGAATCTTAATCTAGCTAGATCATTTTTGCATTTTTTCTTAAATTTCGAATTTTATAAAAAAATAAAAAATTAAATTCGTCTCTGCATAAGTTAGACTCAATTTTTAGAATAGGTTGAATTTTTAAGAATAGAGATATCAAATGCATGTCATTTAATTTGTTATTAGGTTCATTGAATTAGAAATGGTCCGTCATTAGGATTAGGCCATTTTAGTTAATTTAGATTGCATATTTAATGATTGCATTTCTTCATGTCATATAGTTTAGGTCATGTTGCCATGTCATATTAGATTATTAACATGCATCGCACGATATTCATTAAAAAAAGTAAAAATCAAAATTGAGTTTGCATGTTAGGTTTATTTAATTAGAATTTGCTTGTTAGATCACGAAGTTAAAATGCACGTTTCGATTTCAAGATAAAAGAAAACCCAAAAAAATGTTTTGTGTGTTTATTTCTTTTAATGGAAGTCTTTTGATTGTTTAGTAATGGTTGAGCATCCGTATGGTCACTCATTTGCATGATAGGAATTTAGATTAAAATCAATCCAAGCTGCTTGCAAATACATTTTTGAAAATTAAAAAAAGAAATGGTACCGAAAGGGCACTAGGATAGTCTAGTGTAACCAAGTCCCCGTACTTAGTCTCTGGTTCGTAGGAGTAAAATAATTCTCCCATTATTTTACTTAGGTGTCTAATCGACCTACCCTAAACCGATTAGTGGCGACTCCTAGAAAATAATCATTTGCACATTTGAACCTTAAGTCGCGAATTGGTATGGGCTTGGGAGAGCCCGGGCTAAGCTTAAAGACTTAGTAGTCCATTAACCTATGTTTAGATGGTAAACCTGAAAATTAGGTCGCGACACCTATTGACCCTTAATCCTAATCACTTCTACTTCATCCTAAATATGAGAGAAAGATGAATAACGTGGCCTAATTAGATCCCTAGTCGAGCTTGATTATTATATTGAAATTAGACTTTATCTATGAGCGGGAAGCGTGAGATGTCAGGTCTAAAAGTTCTTGTTCTAGCCTACCTATGATTAAGAAAATGTGAAGAAATCTCATGTTCGGACAAGCCTAATTCGTTGTTTGGACCGGAGAACGAATTACTTTGTCGAAATCCGTTTATTTGCAATTTGGTCTGAACAGGACCATGGCCGTGGTTCATGCCTATGATGAAATGACCGAACACGCCTTGCAAACCACGGTGGCCACAACCCCGATCGAACCTACGATCCCTCCGTCAGGGTATCAACGGTTTGAATTGGAATTTCAGCGTGATTTGTCATGCTTATGATAAATTGACCAAACTCGCCTTGCAAACGACAGTGGCAACAACCCCGATCAAACCCATGATCACTCCCGAGGCTTCCAAGCTGAAATGCCAAAATCGAGAAGGACGGTGTCCAATCGATCTTAGTTCAGTAGGAAATCGAACGAATTTTCTGGTGTTTCTCGGAAATAATGTGACTTAGCTAGAGCAATGCCCGTCCCGTGATCTGGACTTGCCTTCGCCTCTATATAACCTGCATATGGATCAAATAAGAAACATCAGGATTATGACAAAAAGAAGGAAACAAGTCACAAGTTTTATTGCTATTTATTCTTGTTCTTCCTTCTCCATACATATGACGAAAAGCATGATTTGGCTTTGTTGTGTTCTTCATAAAAACAAATACCCTCTCAAATAGAATGCCCTAAGCAAATTACTTATCACATGCCTATACTTCATTTTCTGTAGAGAGTTCTAATTGTCTTGCTAGAGACTTCCATTCGATTAATCCTGCATATTACAAAAAACAGCTATCATTATTTGTAATATTAAGTGATGCTTGGCTACTTTTGTCACACTCCTAAATGCATGTTATCTCTAACCTCATCAAGACTCCAAATATGAATTTGCAAGTTGGTTTAAGTGCAAAGCTACTTTATTCTCTATATGTTTCTTTTTCTTACGAGACATGGACACCATTGAGATCAACTCACTCAACTGTTCACTCAACCATTGTTTGCCATTGAATACAAGAAAGAAGATCGAGCACAACTTGAATGTGAATTTGTCTATCTTAATTAGGATGTAAGTCCAAAACATTGTCGAATTCTAGATGGACATGAAACATAAATGAGTACTTAATGAAAGCGTTGGGACTCTATGATTCCTTGCCCTAAAGTACTCTCTAGTTGCAAGCAAAAAAACCTCCGCTTAGAGCGATGAGAAATCCTCTATTTAAGCTGCGCAATCATTGCTCTTAATCTCCCACATCTCCCCCCACAGCAAGTAACTTGTGATTCGATAATCAATGGCAAGCCATTACTTCGTGATCATCCTCGTGGCGAGCATTTTCTACTCCATTGGTGATATAGGTATTGAGTGACTCCGAAATGCTAACTCTTTTTTTATCGATTCATTTCGGTTGACCATCTCTAACATTGCGATTGAATTTTTTTCCTTCACCATCAGAGGCAGCAAGACATGGTCCTTCACCTCCCCCAACTAGCGTCGCAAATGGAGAAAGTCTAGTGGATTTTCCATCCGGTCCAACGGCGTTTAAGCAAGAAGACTCGTCCACAACCTCGAGCAATACTGGTGAAGTAAAGCCTTCTGGCATCCAAATTCATCCCAAAAAATATGAAGCTGACGATGTATTAAAATCCCGAAGGGATCGTCACATAATTGGACTCTTTACCCTTTTTTTAGAATTGACTGGCGAGGTTTAAGGTTAAGAAATTGCTGAAGGCCATGTTTTGCGGGAGTCTCCGATTGTCACCTTGAGGGATAGGGAACCTATGGATGTAGACAATGATCCTATGAACGTAGACGGTATGGTGACTCGTTAAGTTTCCTTTTTCATGTCGAGCATTTCCTTCTCGATCCTTCAAGATTAAAACAAACTTAGAAGCATAATCCTGATGTTTCTTATTTGATCCATATGAGGTTATATAGAGGCGAAGGCAAGTCCAGATCCGATTCCAGCTCCCATCAACTATGAGGAGCCTCTGTCTAGTAGCAAAGTCCTGCCAGAGGTGGGTCAGGATCCGATTCCAGCTCCCATCAACTACGAGGAGCCTCCGCCTAGCAGCAAAGTCCTATTGGAGGCAGGTTCGGATCCGATTCCAATTCCCGTCCACAACGAGGAGCCTAAGCCTCCACCTAGTGGTAATGTCTTGCTGGAAGCGGGTCCAAATCCGATTCCGGCTCTCGTCAACAACAAGGAGTCTAAGCCTCTGCCTAGTGGCAATGTCTTGCCAAAGGCGGGTCCTGATCCAATTCCAGCTCCCATCAACTACGAGGAGCCTCCGCCTGGGCCAGGGGCCTGATCTACATTGGATTGTACGGCAATTCAGCCTGATCTCGTGACTCGACTTCGAGTTTTTCATTTATGTCTAGCGTTTCCTTCTTGATCTTTCGAGATTAAAGCAAACTTGAAAGCTTAATTCTCATGATTCTCCAATTGATCCATATGCAGATTCTGCGAAGGACTCTTTAGAAAGGACAAGTAAATAAAGCCCGGAGGAGAAACACACATCGAAGTGTTTCGCCTTAAAACTGCGGTGGATTTTGAATCATGCGATGTACCTGGCATTAAAAAATAAATGAAGATTGAACCTTTTAATTAGTTTCAGAGTCTTCCCAATGACTCTAAAATTATCACCATGTGTTTGCATATGCATAGGCTTTTGTGGAGGGTATGCTAGTTAACTCAACCTCCTTGCCTATAATTTGCCGACTATTCTAACGAAATATCCCGAACCGAATCAAGGGAAGCATTCTACCACAGATGATATCGATTGTCTTGTTACTTAATCAAATCTAAGAGAGAGCTTGCGCAATTAGTTGCCAAGCACGGTATCAAATCTGATCTAAGGTCTAGTTTGAGCCAATCTTCACGACGGCAATCATAAAAGCCCGGTCCACGAGCACAAAGAATTTACTTTGAAATAACTTCTAAACTAACACGAGTAGTCAGAGGAATATGGAAATAACTAATCTGCTCGCACGAACCCTCGTATCAACCCTGATGTTGGCTGATGCGAACCGATCAATAAAAGTAGTCGTTCAACCGTTTACAATCCGGCATCAAATCGCTCCTTGTACATCTATATCCACATGTGTTGTGAATCATTACTTGGTCGAGTGCCAAAGGGACTCGAGCTTGTGTCGATCCTCGACTGCGACATTTCAGCTTGTCCAACCTGAGCATTTTCAAGTCCATAGAAAATTTACGAAGGAAGTTTGTGTAATATATGGGCCTTAAAACAAGAAAAGAAAATAAAATAAAAGGAAAAGAAAGGGTTGAAAAGTCAAAAAAGGAAGCTGAAGGAAAGTGGAGAAAGCTTCAGCTGGGTTTTAAAAAGAGAGAGAGGGTGAGAGAGAGAGAAGAGCACGGGCAGAAACGAAAAAAAACAGGGGAAAACGCGAAACAGGGGAGAAGAGAGAAAGGAGAGAAAGGAAAAAGGAAAAAAGGGAAAAATTTCGGCACGCTCGTGATCCGGATGCCTCATCAAGCCGACTCAAGTGTGTTTTGTAACGCCGGTAAAGAATCGAAGCTTTTAATCACCTACTTCAAGCAATCGCCGCAATTAGGGCTCAAAATTCGGATTTCTTGGATATTTGTGTGGTGAAGCCCTTTTTTGAGTCGTTGAGCTGTATATTTTTATAGAAATGGTACTTTGGGACGTTGTGAAGCTATAGCATCTTACGGATCGTGATTTGAGCTTGCGGTTTGTCCGGAATGGAATTTTGAAGTTGGGGACGCATTCGGGTACTGTAGCGAACAGTATCTTCGAGCTTGTTTTTTTGTTGTTTTCGGTACTGTTTTGGGGTGGCTGAGTTGGGGTTGTTGTTGTACGTTAAAAGAGCTTTCTAAAGACTGTAAGATGGCTTGTAACGGAAATTTGTGGAGGGAGTTATGGCGTGACGAAGTTGGCGCATGACCGCGCCTAGCTGAAAATAATGGGTTTCCGCTAAATTGTGAGCTTTCGTGGCACATAGGTGTCGTTTATCGACTAATAGGTCTAGTATAGGCGAGTCGTTGTAAGAATAGCCCTTTTTACTTGGCCTTTTGATATTGTTTTTCCGTTAATTGTTAGGGATCCGAGTGCGTGGTTCGAGTGAGCGTCGTAATTGATTTTTGACTTTTCCCAAAGTGAGTGACACTATTTCTTCTTTGTATTTTAAACTCATATTTTGAGAAACATGGTGGATTATATAATCCATGAGTTGATAAAAAGCATATCTTGTTGCATAAAACAGATCGAGCTATTACTGCCATTTTTGTTGTTTGAAATGAGTTATATTTCGATTTCGATTGGAATGGTTGTTTGAAAATAATTTGTGAAATTCTTTATGAAAGAATCGAAGAATGCTTTGATATTTATTTATCAAATTTTGAGTTGTGACATGACTTCCTTTCTGATGTTGGATTACTGGATATTGTGATTGGTGGTGATGCTCAATGTCTCTATGGACCCCGAGGGGTGTGGGTATGCGCATACTTAGTCTAGGATATCCTTGTGGGCCGAGCCACCGGCTAATAATAGGTGGAGACCTTGCCAAGGGGGAAATCTTGGTCGTCTTGTCACGGGCGTTACGCGTGACCATGGTTAGACATTTGAGCATGAATTGGTCAATGGAGTGGACCATTGACGTGTGATTTGAGTTTGGTCGATGGAATGGACCATCGATGTAATTTGATGAGATTAATCAATGGAATGGACCATTGATGCATGTTTTACGAGATTGCACGATGGACTCGACCATTGGTACTTTCGGTATTTGAGTTATGATTTGGTATTATGATAAAGTGAGTTATGTTTGTGTTTTAAAATGTGCATAGTGATTTCTCGATCCGCTTAGAAGAAATGTGTTACTCACTGAGCCGTGGTAGCTCACTCCTCTCATCTACTTGTTTTTCAGGTTCTTCAACGAGTCGCGAATAGGCGTGAGCGTTCGTTCAGGGAGGACTTTTTGGTGGAAATTTTTGGGTATGACTTGTGCATAGTTGATAAGTTTATAAGTTAGTCTTTGTAGTAGGTGTATGTTTTGTTTTTGGTGGATTGTAGAGAAACTCTTATATTGTAACCAAATACCCTTTTTGTCATGTATATATATATGGATGTATATATGTTGATATTGGGTTGAATTTTGGTTATGTTGAGGCTGCGTTCTTTGTTGAAAGGACGGCCGTGTCATGCCCTTGTTCTAGTGGATTGGGGTGTGACATTTGTTGGTATCAGAGCTTAGGTTTTGATTTTGTTTGGGCAGATGTGGGGCGATGTGAGATTGTGTGATAGATTTTTTTTTAATGCGTTAGCCTTTTTGATGCTAAGTTGTAGCTCCATTCTTGGATTCGGGTGGTCATGCGTGACTCGGAGACACTTGCTTCGTTTCGTAGAAATAGTAAAGGCAAGCAAGCTGTCGCATCTGATGCTAGAGACACACCTCAAGCTTCTCGAGGTGCGTCTTTGAGGAGGAGACGCGAGGATCGGCATGATGGAAGTCCGGACTCACATGAAGTCAGGGAAGTTAACCAACGGTCGTTTCCCCCGACTGACTTCGAGCAGGCCATGATTCATTGGTATCGTCAAGCAAAGGAATTAAGTGGAGATGGAGCTACTGGCTCTTACACCTTTGCCCAATTCAGAGAGGCGAAACCACCCACTTATGATGGAAAAGCTGATCCTCTTGCAGGTGAGCAAAGGGACTAGAAAGATTGAAGGGATCTTTGAAGCTGAAGGTGTTCCCGAAGACAAGAAGGTTAGCTTTGCTTCTCGATACTTAGAAGGCGAGGCGAGCATTGGTGGGAGGGAATGAGGCCAGCTCTTGGAGATAGGGGTGGTGCTATAGCTTGGGAGGACTTTAAGCAGGCTTTCAATGCCCAATTCTTCCCGGTGTCATTTCGAGACAAAAATGAAGAGTGATTTTATACACATATCTCAAGGTGACTCCACGGTTTTGGAGTATGCAGCCCGTTTTAATCGATGAGTAGATTTGCCGAGCAATATGTGTCTAATGAGCAAGATAAGGCTGATCACTTTCGAGGGGGGGCTCGATATGAAATTGGTTCGCACTCACACCTCTAGCATTGACATCTTATAAAGACGTGCTTTGAACGAGCGATCGAGTGGAACAAAATATTTTGGAGCGTGATGTGCAAGGTGTACCTCAAAGATAAGAAGTTAAGATCCACCGACTATCGGGATAGCGGCGTCGGTGGCAGCGGAAAGAGGAAAGCTTTTAACCAGCCAGAAAGCCCGAATTCAGAATAATCCAGGCTTTTGTACTACCCGTGGGAGACGACATAGCGGTCCTTGTTACCGCAAGAGAGGAGCATGTTTCACTTGTGGAAAAATGGGACATATGGCACGTGAGTGTCCAACACGTAAGAATGCCCCTGGAGATAGTAGAGTATGTTTTGTATGTGGGCAACCTGGACATCGAGCCTATACTTGTTCTATGAGGAAGACTGCCCCTCCAGTTGATAGGCCACAAGAAGGCCAGCAAAGGCAAAGGATGATTGGGAAAGTTTTTACAATGACAGGAGAGGATGCGGCGGCTTCTAATACGGTTGTTGCGGGTAATATTTCTATTGCCTCGCAACCTGCTTATGCATTGTTTGATCCCGGTGCCACGCATTCCTTTACTTCCATTTACTTTGCAAAGAAACTTGATGTATTGCCTGAGCTTCTAAAATACGAATTGTGTATTGATACTCCCACTGGTGATTTCTTGATTGCTGACCGTGTTTTCAAGAATTGTTTGTTGTGAATTGATGATGTATCGTTGGTCGTGGATTTGGTGGAGTTAGATATACGGGATTTCAATGTTATCCTAGGGATGGATTGGTTATCAAAATATCATGCCACTGTTGATTGTTATTCAAAGAAAATTATTTTTCGACCTCCAAATCAACCAGAATTTTCTTTTTTGGGAAGTTATAAAGGCACTTTTCCAACGTTGATTTCAGCTATGCAAGCAAGAAAGCTTTTGAGAAAGGGTTGTTACGGTTATTTGGCTTGTGTAAAAGACACAAGTAAGGAGCCGGTAAAGCTAGAAAATGTTCATGTTGTCGAGAATTTCCCGATGTATTTCCCGAAGATTTACCTGGCTTGCCTCCCGATAGAGAGATAGAGTTTTGTATCGATTTAATGCCTGGTACGACACCTATCTCTAAGACCCCATATCGGATGGCACCTTTTGAATTGAGTGAATTGAAAACACAATTGCAAGAGCTTTTGGATAAGGGTTTTATCGGCCTAGTGTATCGCCTTGGGGAGCTCCCTGTTCTATTTGTGAAGAAGAAAGACGGTAGTATGCGACTTTGCATAGATTACCGAGAACTTAACAAGGTGACGATAAAAAATAAATATCCTTTACCTCGGATTGATGATTTATTTGATCAACTTCAAGGGGCTCAGGTATTTTCTAAGATCGACCTTCGTTCTGGGTATCATCAGTTGAAGATAAAAGTTGACGATGTGCCAAAGACCGCTTTAACAAGGTATGGGCATTATGAATTTCTTGTCATGCCTTTTGGGTTAACGAATGCACCTGCGGCTTTCATGGATTTGATGAATAGGGTATTCAGGCAATTTCTTGACAGATTTATCGTGGTATTCATCGATGACATTTTGGTGTATTCGAGGAGTTTGGGAGAACATGAACAACATTTGAGAGTTGTTTTACAAACTTTGCGTGAAAAGAAGTTGTATGCTAAATTTAGTAAGTGTGCCTTCGGCTTGATCATATAGAATTCTTGGGTCATGTAATATCAAAGGATGGTATCTTAGTTGATCCAAAGAAAGTTGAAGCGATCGTTCAATGGAATCGCCCTACCAATGTCACGGAGGTAAGAAGTTTTCTTGGGTTAGCAGGTTATTACAAAGGGATTTATAGAAGGGTTTTCTAAAATTGCCGGTCCACTTACTCGCCTAACTCGAAGGGAGTTAAATTTGTGTGGTCGATCAATGTGAGTGCGGTTTCCAAGAGTTGAAGAGGCGATTGGTATCGCTCCTATATTAACTTTGCCTTCGTGAACCGGTGGCTTTACAATTTATTGCGATGCATCTAAGGAAGGTTTAGGTTGTGTTCTTATGCAGGATGATAAAGTTGTGGCATATGCCTCTAGACAGTTGAAGGCTCATGAGAAGAACTATCCTACTCATGATCTGGAGTTGGCGGCGGTTGTGTTTGCCTTGAAAATATGGCGGCACTACTTGTATGGTGAAAAATGTGAAGTCTTTACCGATCACAAGAGTTTGAAATATATTTTTACTCGAAAGAACTTAACATGAGGCGAGAGGAGATGGTTAGAACTTCGAAGGATTATGACTTATCCATCAATTACCATCCGGTAAAGCTAACGTGGTAGCCGATGCCTTGAGTCGCAAATCCTCTGGAAATATGGCAGCATTGCTTACTTCTCAAAAGCTTATTCTTGAGGATATGAGAAAGCTAGACCTGGAGGTTTTGATCCATCGGCTTGGTGCTCGATTAGCTAATCTTTGAGTACAACCGACCTTGATTGACAGAATCAAGGCTAAACAAAATGAAGATCCTCAATTGGAAAAGATCAGAGAAGGTGTAGAAGCTGCGAAACAAGATGACTTTAGTATCCACGTAGATGGGTCATTGAGGTTTCGTGGTCGATTATGTGTTCCCGATGATTCAGAATTGAAAAAGAAGATATTACAAGAAGCTCATAGCACTAGATTCTCGATTCATCTAGGGAGCACCAAGATGTATAGGGATTTGAGAGGAAATTTTTGGTGGATTAATATGAAGAAAGATATTGTGAAGTTTGTTGACCAATGTCTAATTTGCCAGCAAGTGAAAATTGAGCATCGAAACCAGTGGCCAGCTGCACCCACTTGAAGTACCTAAATGGAAGTGGGAGCATATTACCATGGATTTCATCGTCGGCTTACCGAGGACGCCTAGTGGTAAGAATGCCATATGGGTGATTGTTGATCGATTGACTAAATCTGCACACTTTTTGTCTTATCGATTCGGTCTTTCACTTGAAGACATGGCCAAGCGATACGTTAATGAGATAGTGAGACTTCATGGAGTTCCGGTGAGTATTGTTTCCGATAGAGATCCCGTGTTTGTGTCCAACTTTTGGAAGAGTTTACAAGGGGCGTTAGGTACTCAACTCAACTTTAGCACAGCTTTTCACCCACGTACGGATGGTCGTCGGAGAACTATTCGACGTTAGAGGATATGCTACGATCTTGCGTTATTGATTTTGGTGGTTCGTGGGATGAACATTTACAGTTGGTAGAGTTTTCTTATAATAACAGTTATCATTCCAGCATTAAGATGGCTCCTTTTGAAGCTTTGTATGGGCGTAAGTGTAGGACTCCTGTTTGTTGGGACGATGTTGGTGAGAAAAGATTAACCGGCCCTGAATTCATACAACAATCAGAAGAGAAAATCAGACTCATTCGAGAGCGTTTGAAAACAGCACAAAGCCGTCGAAAAAAGTTATGCGGACCTTAAGAGGCGCAAAGTAGAATTTGATGTAGGAGACCATGTATTCTTGAAGGTTTCTCCTATGAAAGGCGTCATGAGATTTGGCACGCGTGGTAAATTAAGCCCAAGGTACGTGGGACCATTTTTTATATTAGAGAAGATTGGTGAAGTTGCTTATAAACTGGCTCTACCACCAGCATTATCTGGAGTCCATAATGTGTTTCACGTGTCCTTATTACGGAAATATGTGCCAAGTCCTGATCACGTTCTGGATTTTACACCGTTGAATTTGAGAGAAAACTTATCATACGAAGAGCAGCCCGTTCGTATTATCGACAAAAAGGATCGGGTGTTACGACGACGCACTATTCCTTATGTGAAGATCCAAAGTGGAAAAATCACACGGAGAGAGAGGCCACTTGGGAACTCGAGGAAGAAGCAAGGCGCAAATACCCTCACTTGTTTTATGATTGACGTACCTGTAAATTTCGAGGACGAAATTTTTTTTTAAGGAGGGGAGAATGTAATATATGGGCCTTAAAACAAGAAAAGAAAATAAAATAAAAGGAAAAGAAAGGGTTGAAAGGTCAAAAAAGGAAGCTGAAGGAAAGTGGAGAAAGCTTCAGCTGGGTTTTAAAAAGAGAGAGAGGGTGAGAGAGAGAGAAGAGCACGGGTAGAAACGAAAAAAAACAGGGGAAAACGCAAAACAGGGGAGAAGAGAGAAGAAGAGAAAGGAAAAAGGGAAAAAGGGAAAAATTTCGGCGCGCTCGTGGTCCGGACGCCTCATCAAGCCGACTCAAGTGTGTTTTGCATCGCCGGTAAGGAATCGAAGCTTTTAATCACTTACTTCAAGCAATCGCCGCAATTAGGGCTCGAAATTCGGATTTCTTGGATATTTGTGTGGCGAAGCCCGATTTTCGAGTCGTTGAGCTGTATATTTTTATAGAAATGGTACTTTGGGACGTTGTGAAGCTATAGCATCTTACGGATCGTGATTTGAGCTTGCAATTTGTCCGGAATGGAATTTTGAAGTTGGGGACGCATTCGGGTACTGTAGCGAACAGTATCTTCGAGCTTGTTTTTTTGTTGTTTTCGGTACTGTTTTGGGGTGGCTGAGTTGGGGTTGTTGTTGTACGTTAAAAGAGCTTTCTAAAAACTGTAAGATGGCTTGTAACGGAAATTTGTGGAGGGAGTTATGGCGTGACGAAGTTGGCGCATGACCGCGCCTAGCTGAAAATAATGGGTTTCCGCTAAATTGTGAGCTTTCGTGGCACATAGGTGTCGTTTATCGACTAATAGGCCTAGTATAGGCGAGTCGTTGTAAGAATATCCCTTTTTACTCGGCCTTTTGATATTGTTTTTCCGTTAATTGTTAGGGATCCGAGTGCGTGGTTCGAGTGAGCGTCGTAATTGATTTTTGACTTTTCCCGTGAGTGACACTATTTCTTCTTTGTATTTTAAACTCATATTTTGAGAAACATGGTGGATTATATAATCCATGAGTTGATAAAAAGCATATCTTGTTGCATAAAACAGATCGAGCTATTACGCCATTTTTGTTGTTTGAAATGAGTTATATTTCGATTTCGATTGGAATGGTTGTTTGAAAATAATTTGTGAAATTCTTTATGAAAGAATCGAAGAATGCTTTGATATTTATTTATCAAATTTTGAGTTGTGACATGACTTCCTTTCGATGTTGGATTACGGATATTGTGATTGGTGGTTGATGCTCAATGTCTCTATGGACCCCGAGGGGTGTGGGTATGCGCATACTTAGTCTAAGATATCCTTGTGGGCCGAGCCACCGGCTAATAATAGGTGGAGACCTTGCCAAGGGGGAATCTTGGTCGTCTTGTCACGGGCGTTACGCGTGACCATGGTTAGACATTTGAGCATGAATTGGTCAATGGAGTGGACCATTGACGTGTGATTTGAGTTTGGTCGATGGAATGGACCATCGATGTAATTTGATGAGATTAATCAATGGAATAGACCATTGATGCATGTTTTACGAGATTGCCGATGGACTCGACCATTGGTACTTTCGGTATTTGAGTTATGATTTGGTATTATGATAAAGTGAGTTATGTTTGTGTTTTAAAATGTGCATAGTGATTTCTCGATCCGCTTAGAAGAAATGTGTTACTCATCGAGCCGTGGTAGCTCACTCCTCTCATCTACTTGTTTTTCGGGTTCTTCAAATGAGTCGCGAATAGGCGTGAGCGTTCGTTCGGGAGGACTTTTTGGTGGAAATTTTTGGGTATGACTTGTGCATAGTTGATAAGTTTATAAGTTAGTCTTTGTAGTAGGTGTATGTTTTGTTTTTGGTGGATTGTAGAAAACTCGATATTGTAAACAAATACCCTTTTTGTCATGTATATATATATATGGATGTATATATGTTGATATTGGGTTGAATTTTGGTTATGTTGAGGCTGCGTTCTTTGTTGAAAGGACGGCCGTGTCATGCCCTTGTTCTAGTGGATTGGGGTGTGACAGTTTGGAAACTCAGGAATGCAGATCCCAACAAATTTTGGAACTCGTCATCTGGTCATGTGATTCGGAATTTCGAAGCTATGACATACAATCTCAGCGGATGACTCACGGTTTCGAGAAGCGAGCACGTTTGCGATTCGACATCTACCGAGGCTTTACGCTCTTGGGCCGCAATTCTGGGCCGGCCCATGTTTTCCGCCCAATCGAGTTCCCCCATCGATGGTCGGACGCTCTTTTTAACTTGACCACCACGACACGAAGAAGCCAGCAGCAAAAGAGCTCGAAGAAGACGTAGGCAATCCAGAAGAGCTTCTGCTTTGCTTCGGTTCCGGTCTTCTGATTCGCTCGGGAAGAGGAAGGCGGCGGCGGCGGCGGGAAGTGGGTTTCGAATTCCGAATCGGACATCGATTCCGGCGACCGGAGGAATGGACGTGATCAAGACGCAGCAGGTGTCCTCGCGGCCGATCGAGAAGGTGATCGTCCACCCCCTCGTCCTCCTCAGCATCGTCGACAACTACAACAGGGTCGCCAAGGACACCCGCAAGCGCGTCGTTGGGGTCTTGCTCGGCAGCTCCTTCAAGGGCGTCGTCGACGTCTCGAACAGCTACGCAGGTTTGGGGCTTCCCCTCCCACCGCTTTCTTTCTCTCGGTTCTGCGCGTCGTCCTTCGAGTAGATCTAGAATCTCGGCGGTTTCGGTTTTGGGTTTAGCTAGGTCTTCAGAAATTTTTTCCCTAGTGCGAGCTGATGTAGTTGAAGTAATCGCCTTTCGATTTTTTTTTTCTTTTTTGAATTTTTTTTTTCTTATTCTGAATGAATTTGATAGGAGAGAAAGGATGAGGTAAAGTTGTGGAATTAAGCTTCTGTTTCGCGCGCTTGGATGAAATTTGGGGACTGATTTCTGTGATTCGAGCGCCGATACTAATTTTAAGGCATGGTATAATCTGGGTATGCAAATGAGACAGTGGTCAAGGATTGCTTTTTCACTTGGGAAACTCGGGTTTCCTGGACGATGCTCAGTCGAAATTGAACGTCGAGTGTGACTGAAGCAGAACTCCAGGGCGGCTGTAAGCTGTATGTAGTGTTACATCTTCAATTCTTTGTCGAGTATGCCACAGGTGAAATTTGATTATTCGGCTTTCTTTTAGAATGAACTGAAAGAGGGAGGCGTGGTCATTCTTGGAAGGGCATTTGTTGAGGGCAAGAGGGAAATCATTTAATGATGTCTCATTCTCTTGCATACTCTTTAAGAAGAGTGAATGAACTATCAGATCTTTTCTCTTGTTCTCTTGGAGAAGAGGGAATGAACTACCAAGTCTAAAGGGTGAAACAGTCTGTTAATCAAGAGATAAATCTTTTGAAAATATTTATGGCAATTATTGACTCCCAGGAACCACGTCGATTCTATTGCTTAAAAGAGCCCCTACATATGATACAAGGGAGTTTTTTGTGTGTGAGAAACAACTTTGTCGGTGGAAATTTGGAAAGTGCAGACATTATTATTTTAATGCTTGTACCTACTCTAGTTTCAGGCCAGGTTATGATGCTAAGGGTTACCTAAATCTACTTTCCTGTATGTTTGGGAAGATTCTATTTTAGTTGTTCTCTTAGGGCTTTTCTTGGTTGTCTCAAATACTTGACTCGTGTATAATCCCCTAATTAACAGTACCGTTTGAGGAAGATGAGAAGGATCCAAGCATCTGGTTTCTCGACCACAATTACCATGAAGCAATGTTTGGCATGTTCAAGAGAATAAATGGTATTGTCTTTGACAAGTCAACTTTCTTTTCCCAAATGATCGGATGTTTACTGAATGGATCGTGGATGTATTATCTTTCAGCCAAGGAGCATGTTGTGGGGTGGTACAGCACTGGTCCAAAATTGCGAGAGAATGACCTCAATATACACAGACTATTTGATGAGTAAGATCTACATAATATGTTTATCAGTTTGTGATGACCTTCTCCCTTTTATTCCATTACGCCTTCCATTGCTTTTCTAGTTAATATATGTCTTGTTTTTTTCTTAGTTGACGAGATCTCCTAATTTGTTCATTGAGGAACAGGATAACTATCAGTTCTAATCTATGTATCTCTCTAGGATGTTTAGCTCTATCTTCATAATTTCCTGCTTTGTATTTTCTGTTATGGAACTTTTATTATATAATTTTGAATTGATTGCAGCTATGTCCCTAATCCTGTGTTGGTCATAATTGATGTTCAACCCAAAGAGCTAGGTATACCAACCAAAGCATACTGTGCTGTTGAAGAGGTTAAAGAGGTAATCTTCTAGGGGATTCATTCTGCTCCATGGTCAAATCAACCACAGTGTGACCCTAGAAATAGTAATTTGTGACTTTGTAACACACAAGCTCCTGCATGAAACTTAACTGATTCAAAAATTGTTCACAGAATGCCACACAGAAGAGCCAGAAGGTGTTTGTGCATGTACTTTCAGAAATTGCTGCTCATGAAGTTGAGGAGATAGGTATGGCATGGGGAAGGCATTCTTTTTTCTCTTGTTCATCTGATATTTGGTAGTATCCCTCGAACATCTATGTACTGCTTTGATTCACCTTACTGACCACACTCTTTCTCAGGTGTTGAGCACTTGCTTAGGGATGTGAAGGATACAACTATCAGCACACTTGCCACAGAGGTGTCATCTCTTGATTATGCTGAGCTGTTTGGTATCCAGTTAGTTTTCATCTTCAATGCTAAAATCTTTGAGACTACGATAGCACTGAAACTTGATACTTTTCTTGTCAAGGTTACCGGAAAACTTACTGCATTGAAGGGGTTGGATGCGCGGCTTCGAGAGATAAGGAGTTATCTTGATCTTGTTATTGACAAAAAGATTCCATTAAACCATGAGATTTTGTACCATTTACAGGTTGGTTATCTTACAGACTATTTAGGATTTGTTTGTGCATACTGGCAATTTCCTCCACGGCTTTTCAAATCCATTCAACTTTTGCTGTTGAATAAATAATGAAATCAAATCTTAGCATCAGCTAGTTTGACCGTCATGATGATTTCTTAATATTGGTACTGGATTCATTGAACCTTCCAAGATGTTATTTCTGGATGACTTCTTCTGCTCTCTTAGAATTAAAGAGAATCGGTTATTTGATTCAGATAATCAACAAATTGTTTCTTTGAGCAGTGACAACCACACATTTATCTCCATTTCCTGGGGGAATGGGGGAAAGACGGAAAACGGTCTAATTCCCTATCATCTAGTGTAAGAATCCCTTCATTGTGTGTAAGTGTAAGAGCTCAACACGATATTGTGATTGATACTGATTGATCCGTGGGCGATAAAGGTCATAGCAGTTCAATATGTGTTTAATCCTTTGTTTATCATGTGCATCTTTGGTAATACTAGCAAGCATGCATTCAGAGATGTCTCTGCTATATTTTTCGGATAGCTATGCCTTTCTTTTTAAGTCCTAGTGTACCATTCTTTGTACTTTCTGTTCTCATCTTTTTGTCCTCATAGTGGACCGAGAGCAACTTCCTAGGTAAGAGATTGCGAATCGCCTGGTCTATGACTAATATGGTCTGCTTACAATTATATAATTCTACGCTTCCTCCAGGACGTGTTCAACTTACTTCCAAACCTCAATGTGGCTGAACTGGTCAAGTCTTTTGCTGGTAAAGTAGAAATGAAATGGAAGCTTATTTTTTCCGTTCCTTGCCTTGATATTCATTGACATTTTCCAAATATTCCACCTTTTGCAGTGAAAACAAATGATATGATGCTGGTGATATATCTTTCTTCCCTCATTCGCAGTGTAGTTGCTCTCCACAACTTGATTAACAATAAGGTAAGTTACCATACTGAATTATGAAATCAATTATGGGCACATCGTGTTTTATGTGTATCATATTTGCCTTTTAGCTCAAGCGCTTCCTGTGAAGTGTGTCAACAAAATATCATTGAAGCACATTATTTGAATGGATAAGTTTTATGCGAAGCATGGTTCATAAGTGGGTAGTTTTCCGTGGAAATTGCCTCTGTTTACAACTGGCCCCACTAGTCTTGATAAAAATTTATCTTCCCCATGCATTTAACCTTTCTTCAGATATCCTTGTGAATAAATTGACTTGCAAAACTAAGAGCCAAGAGCTCACAACTGATGGATTAGTACTATGTTAAAATTGAAGTTTAGAACCCAAAAGTCCTATTAATGAACAGAAAGCTATGTCAAATTTTCATCTTTTGAAGGCAATAAAAAGTTGGCGTCAACAGAGGCTTGCTGATACTCTTTTAAATACTATTTTTAGATATAGCTGAAGATTCGTGGTTTTTATTTCAGATTTTGAACAAAGAACATGAGAAGGCGGAAGATTCCAAGCCTGTTGTTGTTCCTGCTGCTGCGGGAAGCTGAATAAGGAACGGTACAAGCCGTTGACATTCAGCTGGTGTTTCTCCATCAACAGTTTGCGCTCGCCATGTCTTTCTGAGCTCGCAGCCGTGGAGAAGAAACAAAGGCATGGAAGGAAAAAGCAGTGGAAAATGACGGCAAATATCGGTTACTGTGAGAGAGGCGTTCCGTCTTTTTGGCAGTTACAATCTTCTTTCTTTGCCAATCTAATGATGGAGATGCATTCGCTGTCGGTGCATTCTCTTGCTTCCCTTTGTGTGCTGTGCTGTAGATGTTATTTTGTTTTAAATTTGGGATTCAACTGGCACTGGTTCGAATTAGACGCTGAAGCTCCCTATCTTTACTTGAATTCAAAAGCTAAGTTCAGTTTGCAATTACCACACAATGCAAAGTCCATGGACTTTGAGATGGCCTTGGTGCATCGGTCTGTACAATTCGGAAAATGGGGCAATTAGCATCTCCTTTAAAAACAGCAGTCGATTAACTTTTTGGCACCTGTCTGGATTGTTTTTGCATTTTGCCTTTTTAGCTCAATCAAAATTTCGCCAGAGCAGGCAATTAGATTACAAGTTTGGCCAAAATAGTGCAATTAGGAAGCTGATGAAAATTTTCATGTTGCATGTCAGAGAATCTTAGATTTACATATATATTTTTTTTTTCAATTTTTCAGTTATGTTTTGAGTTTTACCGATTTCTTGCTTAACTCAAATAAACATGCAATTACGATCCATTTGCATTGCGTTTGGGAAATGTTTTTGTAAAAATGATTAAAGGAATGAAAAATATTTTTATTGTTGAAGAAAATATTTGAAAATAGATTATTATCAATAATAATAAAAAAATTCATTGATGAATTATTTGAAGATATATAACCAATCATTTTGAAAAAAATAATCTTGAAATTATTATTTTTTCATAAAATAAGTGCACCCTTAATTTGTTTCACTTTGCATTTTCCCTACCGTTCGAGATTATGAGGAAAGCGTTTTGAGCACTGTAGGAGAAATTTCCCTGCGAGTCAGATTACATCATCCATATGTGTCATCAGCTCATTTTAGAACTGACGTGTAATTGGAATCATAATGACGAGAACGATTTTAACTACCAAATTCGTTGGGGGTAATACACAGGGATTCGACACATGGGACATGGCCAAATTTAGATAAGAAAATCACAGGGGAAACGATGTGAAGAAGTTAATTAGAAAAAGGAAAAAAAAAAAAAGTTTCCAAAGACGCAAAAAAAAACAAAAAGAAAAGGTTAAAACTAACGTTGACTTTTTGCGGTCACTGTCAAACATGTCGCGCGCGAGCGAGAGAAAGAGATAAATGGAGAGCATCCGAGTCAATCCTCATGTACACCTCAGACCAGATCCGCACCGTTGAAACTCATGGCCCCCACCAAATCCAGAGAAAATCCGGCGGTCCCCACCTCCACCTCCCTCAGGAAAAGACGCGGCACACCTGTCACGTCAGCGGCGCCGCGACACGTGCTGCATGAACTCCACGTCGCCCTCGATCCCGTCCATGGTCCCCGGCGCCAGCAGCACCTCAAGGTCGACGCTCCCGCCGCCGTCCCTCCCCGGGAACGCCGATATCTTCCCGTCGAACTTGTTCGCCCTCCCGCTCCGCACCGCCACCGGCCTCCCCCACCCGAAGTCGTTGTCGTACATCGGGAACCGCGGCGAGCTCCCCATCGTGATCGACGCGCCGTCCGCGTTCCCCAGCGGGAACAGCCGCGGCTCCCCCTCCCAGTCCTTCACCGCCCCGCGCACCGCCGCGTCCCCGTGCGCCGCCACCGCCCTGTTCAGCCTCTCCGCGCACCACCGCAGGTCCCGCGACAGCACCTCCCCCGCCGCCGCCCGCGTCGGGACGCTCTGGATCGCGTTCCCGAAGTAGTGCGCGTCCAGCCGCGGCTCCAGCCTGTGGCGGCAGTTCACCGCCATCCGGAACGTGGTCGTCTTCGACGCGTGGAGCTTCCTCGCGCGCGTCACGGACCTCCAAAGCAGCGCGGACAGCGCCTGGAACGACGAGATCTCCGCCGTCTCGACGCGCTTCTCCGCCCCGCCGCGTGGCCTGGCGAACCAGCCCTCGAGGAACGACGGCGTCGGCTTCACGTCACCACTGGTCACGTGCGGGTCGTGCAATTGCTTCCCCATGATCTCCGCAGCGTTGACGTCGCCATCCTCGGATTCGCTCCACTTCCTGCCGTTGGCTTTGGCTTTGAGCCGCAGGATCGATTCCCGGCTGAAGCTGAAGATCCTCTCGCTCAGCGGCTCGTCCTCGTTGAACGTCACCCGCGGGCCGCCCTCGGGGATCCTGAGCACGGCGTCGGAAATCAGCACCGACTCCCGGCGGAAGTCCGGGGCCCTCGAGAACCTCCGCTCCCCGATCCGCGAGACCTCGGCGAAGGTGTTGAAGAAGTTCCAGAACGAGGTCCCGTCCATGACGGCGTGGTTCGCGGCGCAGCCGATGAAGACGCCGTCCCGCAGCTCCGTCACCTGGACGGCCAGGATCGGACCCCAGTGGCCCCGGTAGCTCACCGTGCGGTCCATCGGGAAGAAAGACTTGAAGCGCTCGGGGACGCGGGACGGCGCGAGGAGGTCGGCGACGAGGAGGTCGCCGGCCGAGGCGTGGATGAAGTCCACCCCCTCGTCGTTGCAGGAGATGAGGATGTGGCCGGAGGGGGCGGTGTAGAAGCGGCCGGCGAGGGGAGGGAAGAGGGAGAGGGTGCGGGAGAGGGAGAGCTTGAGGAGGGAGAGGAGGGACTGGATGGGGAAGGGGGGCCGCAGGAGGAGGACACCCTTCTGGATGTAGTGGCAGGAGAGCATGGGGAGGTCGGAGACGGAGAGCTTGAGGTCGTCCATGGCGGACGCCTGCGACGGGTACACCCTGCATTTCGACACCAGAGTGGTGGCGGCGGGGGCGGCGGCGACGACGACGGTCGAGGAGGAAGAAGAAGAAAAATCCATCTTTGTTTTCCTAAATTCAAAAAGCAAGAACTTTTCTTTACAATTTCTTTTCGTGTGTGGATAATTCTGGTTCTTCCTCTGCTCGCTCTCGCCGGAGGGAGACGGGGAGAGAGAGAGAGTGCAGAGTGAGGAATGAGATGGAGAAGAGATTCAGACGGGACGACATTTATAGGGCTCAGGGCTCCGCTCGGGTTCATGAACAGGCTGACGTAGCAGATTTTCTTTTTGTTTTTATTCTATCATTTATACATATTTATTTATTTATTTATTTATTTATTTAACGGGCATTATTAGGAAGCTGCTGGCACGATTGGGAAGCTGTTGTTGTCTCTCCGAAATTCAATTTGATGCACCTAGGGTTCATAGAGGGAAATTAATTGATGACCATTTAATTTTAGTGACTTCTCAATCACTTCATTTGAGATTTGATATTAATCACCGAATCCCTATATGTACTATTGTCAAATCTCAATTTTTATAAATTTTTTCTTTTGATTTTGCAATTATTATCTGATCAAATTCGAGCCAATTCTTCTATGAGATGTTGACATGGTATCTATACCAAAATCGAAATTCACTAACTTGACAGAAAATGAAATTTACTTTTAGATTAAATTTTATCAATTAAGTAAATCCAATCTATCCTTCTTCAGCTAGATATATGGCGGAAAAATGGGGGCGAGCATTGACAACTCTTCCGAGCATGACAACAAGTACTTCAAACTTGGTATTATACTTTTCGAGATTCAAAAAGAAGTTAGATTGATCTTATAACACTACAACGGATAGGTTAAATGGGGGAGATTGCTATCACTTGGGAAATCGTGTGCTTATGATAGCCTCCATTCCCTAGGTCCAATTCTTCGAAGTATTAGGTAATTTTTTCATGGAAACTTTTTATAATAAGAATTTTTATTATTCCAATATGTCGCCATCTTATTGTAACCACACGTTGAAAACATCGTTCATTAAAAATAAAAATACTTTTATCGCCATATAACATTTCCTTAATTTTTTAAAATTTTTACAAGATTGCAGTGTAATTGAGTATAAAATGCCATAAACCAAATAAACGAGCTGTGCAATACAATACTATATCATAGCAAATTTTGAATTTAAGTAGCAAGGATATATGGAATGCTTGGGAACATCTCTAGATGTTCAATTAATTGGAGATCTCCCATTGCTCGAGGTGCAATACAAATGTTCATTACACCCGTGCTCTTTTCTTTTTATTAATGAGAAAAGAGTTGTAACGTCCTTTTCGTTGAAGAATATAATGCATGCGCCAATAACCTCTCTTGTTAGGTCCCAATGCTTCTTCGTAATAGTGGCAAAATCAAGAAGAGACAAAATGTATAAACAAAGGCCGGTTACTAGGGGAGTTTTATGGGAATTCATGTCATTAATCGCCTAATTAAAAAAAAAAAAAAGTTTTACAAACCCTAGTCAAGTCCGGTGGCCATGGCATGTTTGTTCCCGACATCCTCGGTAAATTTCGCTAAACTTGGTAAGTTCATTTGCGAACCTTTTCTGGATTTTACGATCCTTGCCACATATAAAACAGTCCCTGCAAAATCAGTCCTTTTGCATGCCCATACAGGTACCAATCTCCATGTCCATACAGCAAGTGGCAAGTCCAATTCAATGCACACGCCCGATCGATGCAGTGAATGGAGCGCGGGGATCGTTCCTCATCCAGCTACACCATCCCCCACAATGCATTTCAGGCACATCAAACCCTAAATTAAGACGGGAGAAAAGAACGAAATTCTTAAACAAATCGACTAAAAGGAGGATTACAAGCGAGGCAAAACATGGGGTTTTGCACGAGCTTGTTTAATCAAATGGATGATGGATCCATCCATGCAGAGGGCCGCCGGCCTTTTACGTTCTGGACGTTGGCTGTCACTCCCCACATCCCGAAGCTGGTCGGTCGAGAGACAGATTGAAAGTACATGGCAAATTGGGGGCAGAATCGGTAGTCTCCCCTCGCCAGAATGATTTGTTTAGCTTGTGCTCGGGATGACCCTAGGGGGGTGGGCGGGCGTGAATAAGAAAAGGGGGGGTCGGCTCCCGCTACGTCCTGAGAATGGCACGAGGAACCGTCATTTCTGAATTTGTCGGCGTGTGGCAGCGAATTCATCGATTATTTTAGGCTCGGGTTTTTGGCATCATGCGGAGGAATTTGGTGGGGGTGGTCTTATTATAATGTTTGACCTTCGATTTGGTCCGCTGATCCTCAGTACTGAGACCCGAAAAGGGAGGGACCTCCCTTCGTTCCATCGAACTGCCACGTGTGTGCCAGTTCAACTCCAACTGTGCCCACCCTTTCTCGATTCCGAGGTGTAAGAACTCAATTTGGACTTGAAGGGGAGGCACGGCATCGAGTCCCATCGAACCCCAGTTCATTTCCAATCCGAGGAGGACGTTGGGAACTTTTCTTTTCAGTAACTTCATATGCTTTTGGATTTTAAAGGGTCGATGTGGATTCTCCATTATAGTTATTAGAGAAGCGTGTGTGGTGCATTCTTGATGGGAGTATGTGCTGATAACAAAATAGTGGGGTACATGTCACCAACAACCCAAAAGGTATTTTGAGTCACATGCATTGAACTTAGAACTAAAATCCCAGCTAGGGTTAAATATACCATTCATGTCGCGACTAAGTGTAAGAGTATGAAATTGAATTTGATCGCGCACTTATTAGTGTGGAGATTTATATTATATTTATAGCATGTACATGAATAGGAATATTACAATTGAAAAGAGTTTTCAAAAAGATAAGAATCTATAATATTAGCACATGTTGTGGAAAATTTGCTTTATTAGCAGAATTGACATAAATTGTGGAAGATCAGCTCTATTAATGAGATTAACTCATTTTTTTGGAAGATTGCTTTATTATGGGAGATTTGCTCTATCCCTATGCTAGTCATGAGTGCTATAACTTCACCAATGTAGTAGTCCTTCCCATATTACAAGGAAAATAGAGGATTCACAGTGTCTTTGATATGAAATTGTTTGTACAAAAAAATAACCTGACTCTTTTTATCGAACAAAACACTTGGTTTGGTTGGTTGAGAGTTTGATGGATCATGATCGACATGGTTAACAATAATTTGCACAATGTATTTTTTGACCAATTTATCAATGACTATAGTGTACAACTTCTGATGGCAATATAATATTGCTATTGATGAGCGTCGGAGTGTAGTTGATCAAGAAAGACTGATCGGTGAGAGTGTTTCAAGTTACTACATAATCGACCATTGCAAGTATCGACGTCTACAAAGAAAATTTGTCGATGGCAACAAGCAAAGACTTAGCCATTCTAAATTTGGCTAAGTGTTGGAAGCAAGAGAAGAACATGAGGACATATGAGCTTGGCAAGGATACAAAGTTGCAGTCGAGTGACCCGATGGCCTTGAAAGTTGCAACTGTTTATAGATGAGATTGGCGGGTGGATAAAGTGGTTGGAATAACGAAACTGCAGTTATAACCGTACTTAGAATAATAACCGTTAGTGAATGGTTATAATGGATTATAGGTATGGATGTGGGTAATTATGTAGATGATCTATCATCAAAAATACAAAATCCCGATATACTTTTATCAATTTATTTATGTTACCATCCTTTTAGTTTTCATCATTTACAACCGTTTACCTTTGAATTTGCCAATCATTTTGTTGCAACACCGATTGAACTCCTATCTAGAATCACTGGTGAATCCATCTCACAAAAAAACTAATAATTAACTTTTCGGTGAAAGATTTTTTACTAATGCCCATTTTTTGTAAACAGAAACTAACATTTAAACAATAATTAACCTAGTACTTTAATGTGTTTCTCGAACGAATCACACGCTTTGGAAACCTGAAAATCAATGCAACATGATTTATATATGTGTAGCATTTAAGACCTAAAAGATTTTCTATTAAGGCTAACATTATTTTTGCTGGAGGAAATTATCATAAGTCATCTCCCATTACAAATCTGTATGTTTTTATCTATTCAAAGACTGCATTTTTTTTCCTCTCATTATTGCATTGATCAAGTCGTCATATACCATACGTGGTACTCGCCAATTGTATTCTATCGAAGTCCCACTAAAACACATCTTGGATATAAAATAATGTGGAAAGTGTCACATCGAATTTAGATTGAATTTGTTATTCTGATTCTTTTATTATCCTTATAGCGTCTGTCCTTGTTTTTTTGGGGGGGATCCAATGAACTTTATTTCTAAACATTTGTGCAGGGAACCTGGAGAGACAGAGAGAGAGGGAGAGAGAGAGAGAGGGAGGTAGAGAGGTCCTCTTTTATCCATAGAGTTAGCAAGGACACTTCTCATTCTGCAGATGATCTGGTGCACGAAGATAAAATTGTCGTGCATTTAATTTCTGCATATTGGTAGGTTTTGTCTACATCATACGTAGAATGCTCCAGACTATATACCATTCATCCTTGGAGACTACATCTGGAAGCTCAGAGTCATGTATCTAGATTTTAAAATTCACTCACGCCTAGAATGAGTCACTTATCTATACTAACCATCTGCTATAATTTGTCGCAATTTATCTGTTATGCCAAATTTTAATATACGTATCACCATAATAAATCTCTTGTTTGCCATAATAAACAATGTGTAGAACAATTGAAAAACCCTACTTTCCGCCTTTTGTATGGAAGTATCAAAGATATGACAGTGACCATTTCAAAACGTTTGGATAGAGCAGATCCATTGAAGAACTTTGCCAATAACAGTAATGGTGTGATTGGCTGCTAAATGGCAACATCATTTCAGTGGGCAGGCCGACCATGGGCTGTGAAAGTTGGAACGTCTCAACCCTGCAGGGCATCAAAATGGTCAACTATCAACGACATCAAAGACAATCATATATGCCATTGACCTCTGTACAGTCATTAGTATAATCTCAAGAAACGAACATGCATGGGGAGGGAATGAATGTACCCCATATCATGTCTTAAACCTATATAAGGGAGAATAATCTCATCATGAAATTAAGCTTTAAAGAGAAATTGAACCCTAAACTTTAACAAATCATTAGCTCCCGGGGGGCCGAACATCTCTGACTCCTGCTCAATGGAACCACTCAGCAAAATGATTGTGCACGCTCCTCCGTTGCCGATATATTTAGATAAGGCAAGGACAAGGACCCACATGAGCTCTATGAATTTTCCCCAGCCGATTCATGGAACCTAATACCGTCTCTTCATTCGATGACGCTACCCATCGTTTTCCATCTTGCACAAGCCGAAAGGTTGACGCTACCAAGCAATATTGCTCTTTCTTTAGGGGTTAGGGTTAGGGTTCATGAACCTTTATTGTTTCTTTCTTTTGTTCTAGGGTTAGAGTCTCGATTTAGCACGGTTTTATTCTCTCATAGTTTTGTCAGACGGTTCTTTGAACTGACCCTAGGCCGGCTATGGCCAACTCCTTATCGGATTACAGAACTTGTCAATGGACCAATCGACGAGACATGTAGGTTAAATGATATTGCTGTGCAATTTGTCCTTTGTCCATTGGTGCAGACATCAAGATACATTGACTGTGGCGGACAAAGTGAGCGTTGGCATCTTTATTCTATGATTGATTAGACCTCAGATTGAAATGATCACTAGATGGAATGAGATAACTTAAAAAATGTAGTGTGCCTGTGCATCATCTGGTGCATCATCAACCATGATTAATGAAGCATCGGACGGTTCGTCCTTTACCATCTATGCAATACCTAATGGAATGGTTTTAATATTTGTATCTTGACCTGACGGAACCCATATGTTTATCATTACGT
Source organism: Eucalyptus curtisii (assembly GCA_017140595.1). NCBI lineage: Eukaryota > Viridiplantae > Streptophyta > Magnoliopsida > Myrtales > Myrtaceae > Eucalyptus > Eucalyptus curtisii. Next base: position 1,031,693 of record CM029503.1, read on the forward strand.
CTATTTCTCAATTTTAAACTCGTGAAATGGGCGGACACTCGTAGTTGAATTGCCATATTAGCCACGAATTTTATATGTTATATTTTCACTATGTCACGTTTTTATATGTCCTTTGTCCATTAGTGCAGACATGAAAGATACATTGATTGTGGGGGATAAAGTGAGCGTTGGCATCTTTCATTTTATGATAGGTTGGACCTTAGATTAAAATGATCACTAGATGGAACGAGATGACTTGAAGATGTATTGTGTGTGCATCATCATGTGCATCATCAACTGTGATTAATGAAGCATCGGACGGTCCGTCCTTTACCACCTATACAATACCTATGGAATGATTTTACTATTTGCATCTCAACCTGACGGAACCCATATGTTTATCATTATGTCTATTTCTCGATTTTAAACTCATGCAATGGGCCGCCACTCATAGTTGAATTGCCATATTAGCCACGGATTTTATATCTTATACTTTCACTATGTCAACTAAATCGTCGCTCGGTCGGTTGGTTTCTTTTCGTTGAGTCTCTTACATTTTTCTTGTTCTAACATTTGTCTCAGAATGAGGAAAAATGTCCAAAAGATGGAATTAGTAGTGGACTTCGACGACCCTTGGAGCCGCAATAAAGGTAGTTAAGTGGTTGCATGAGGAGAAATAAAACGAATGATTGGAGACCTTTCAGTTTTAAGTTCATAATCACGGACGCCATGTCTAAACTAATTATTTAAATTCAATATGTTAGTCCGTGGTATCTAGTACTCAAATAGGAATAAGTACCGCCCAAGTTTTTTTAATCTATTTCTAAAGCCTTTCAACTCAATCTCAGTCTTAACCGGCCAAATAAAAAAAACTCAATCTCAGCCTTAATAACAAGGGGTGGATCACTTAAAATTTGTTTTGTGCGCAATTTTTTAAGCATCTACATAATTCAGTAATTAATATATTTATTAATAGGAAAGCGAACTTGGGTTTCTTTTTCAATATTTTTGATGTGGCTCTATTAAAAAACTGTACTATTTGCCTAGTTCGTAGGTGCACTGTCGGTAAAGCCGTTAAAGACTCATTTTCCTAACGGGAAAAGAATTATAAGCCCGTGTCGATTCGTCAGATTCGACTGCTTCTCCAACGAATGAAAAGGGAAGGGAGAAAAGAACTGGAGTAATCTCTATTCACACCGTTGATGTTGACAATCGGGCATGAGCAATGCCATCTAAATCCAAAATGGTTAGATGCGCCCGGTACAATGTATGCTTTGTATCGACCTAATAAACTAATCCGGTGTATATAAATTTGCCACATAAAACGTTTGTGGCGGCTTTGAGAATACTATTGTTGTAAACACTCTATTCGTCAAACACCTTATAAAAGTTGCTTTGAGAATAAATGCCTTATAAGAGCTACAAAACCCATTTATCTAGCTATGGTTGTTGCGGGCATAACGCACCGATCATGCTCCCGGTCTTTGGTGATTGGATAGGTAACTTTAAGAATGTTCGATGACTTAAGATTGTCGGTCCAGTTAGTACTTAGACATAAACATAATACATCCAAGTTGAATTTGCTAATAATTTATTTGTGGAGTTATGGAGTCCGTACCAATAGATACTAGCACTAATAGATTTGTCAAAATATGTGATAGATCAATTTTTTAACTCATATTTTTTAATGCACTAAAAAAAAAAACTCATATTTGATAGGCTAACATATTATATAAGTTGTTTTCTTAATAAATGAGTTTAGAAGGTTAACTACTAAAATAATGCGGGCATTAAATGAATTCACAACTTATTTAAACCCTACCCACATTTGAGACTCTCTATTCACTTTCTCTCATTCTAAATGGATCTCGCATTGGCTCACTTTGCACTCTCATCAAAATTGGATATGAATTTTCCTAAATGTGGTTAAATATGAAAGTATTTTAGCCTTATGGGTTGGTTATGGCTTTCAAAATGGGTCACAGACTGATATTTTAATCCAACGTAATAGAAAATGAAAATGGGTCATGTTGGTTAGCTTAAAATTAAGAAATGGGTCATAAATGGGTTTTAAATTAGGGTTAATATCCTAAAAAACCCCAAACTGATACACATGTGATAAATTTACCGTAAACTAGTTTTTTGACCACCAAAAATCCTAAACCGGTATACTTTTGACAAATTTACCCTAAATTAGTATGTGACAAATTTATCCTATATTATTTTTCATTAAGTTTTACTACCAAATTATTAATTTGAATGACACGTGACAATTGACTGGTATACCAGTTTAGAATTTTACTTTTCATTTGGCACGGTTATACAATTTTTGTGATTTTTTATGATATTAATCCAATTTAACGGATGGTATATTTATCACAAATGTATCAGTTTGAGGTTTTTGATGGTTTAACAAATTAGTTTTGGGTAAATTTGTCACGAGTATACAAATTTGGGATTTTTTATGGTCAGATAGGGTAAATTTGTCACATATTTACCAACTTGGGGCTTTTCATAATCAAAAAATTAGTTTGGAGTAAATTTATTAAATGTGTACCAGTTTAGAGTTTTTCAGAGTATTAACCATTTAAATTAAGAGCCCACAATTTATTGGTTTTAAAATGAACCCATTTAACCATAGTAGAGGTTGCTCTCCCCCTCCCTCCCTCCTTTCTTCGCTGCAAATTGCGCTCTTCGCCTCATCTCCGCAGTGATCTCCACCTTCGATTCTAGAATTGTCTCCATGGGTCATTGCCGTCCCCTATTCCTCATCGTCACTCAACAAACTGCCTCGTTGAAATCACATCCATGCCTCAATTTAGGGTTTTCGCGAGTTTGCTGGCAATTTTGTTCTCCCTAGTCTAGTCGCTGGGCATTCTGGATCGAAATTGCCTGGAGTCACCATTGGTTAGTTTTATACTAGCAATCCTTGTCGAGGATGATGTCAATCTTTGTTTAGGGGGTTAGGTTAAGGGTGGTCGAAGGACAAGCCGTGGTCGGCTTCGATATCCCCAGTGAAGTCGTCAAGCTACGCACTAGTGGTGATGGTGGTGGGTGATCGAGGATGCACCCGAGGGAGTCGAAGAAGGAGAGTAGGTAGCTAGGGCAAAAGAAAAGGTGACAGTGGCAACGAGGGCACCGGTGCTTTGGCGGCGGTGCTCTAGTTGAATGATTTCTTGTCTTTGCATTCATGCTCCTTTGCTTGCGCCTTCTTCTCGCAATGAGGCATTTCCATGTCGAATGAGCAACGACATGGTCGAGGACGAAGTGGAGCATTCGAGCGACATGGAGTTGCATGACGATGACAAGTTCGAGGCCTAGAAGAGGAGGGTGGAAGCAATGCGAGAAATTATTGGTTGAGTTTAACACTTCACGCAGGCCATACGTGAAACCACTTACTATTGCACATGTGTCGTCTATATCCACACGGAAAAATATTCAAAATTTACCGCAGCTCTGCAGATCCTCTCTCTCCTCTGTCTCTCTTTGTCGATCCGGGCCCACATTCAAAATTTATAATAAACCCCTCTCTCTCTCTCTCTCTCTCTTTCCCTCTCCATTGAAATCACTCTGTTCGTTACGGAAGAAAAAAAAAATCCCTCCGTTCGCATGAAGGGTTAAAAGTCACTCCATTCCTGCTTGGGTTTTTTCCCTCACCCTTCACGACCTCCGCTCTACTCTCATTCTCTTTCCTCCGTGAAGCGCCTTTCCGCTCGTCGACCACAATGCCAACGCCTCTGCCTTCACCGTCGCCTTCCCAGCCCCGCCGTCGCGTTTTTCCCTCATTCTTCGTGACCTCTACTCTGCTCTCTCTTTCCTCCCCCACAAAGGCGCCATGCTCATGAACCATGACGACAATGACACCGCCGCCTTCGACTCCATCATTGCCTATCAAAGCCCCATTGGTGGCTCCTATTCGTCCCCTACGTTCGAAGGTTAGGGTTTTCTAAAAATTTACTTTGGTCGGCGTAGAATTCACATTGCATCAATATGGCCAATACTTTCTAAAGTGACATAATAATGTTTTGATGTAGAACATAACATTAAGGAAAATTTTCTTTTTTCATCTCCATATGAATTGAAGAAAATTGGCCCTAAAAAGAATAATAACTATTGATTTTTTTCCCTTGTATGTCAAAGTCGAGCTCGCCAAGAATTGAGGGCAATGTGAAAAGCTTGAGAGAAGATATGGAGTAGCCTTGGAAACAAGAAGTGGGTCGTGGAAAACAACCTCAATGAGCTCAAATATCACGAGATGCAAATGGGAAAATTACAAAAAAAAAAAATCATAAACCTATTATAATTATGCAAATTCAATCTTAAACTTATTTTTTTGATCAATTAAGTCCTATACCTTTTATAATTATTCCCGATCAGTCCATCCGGTCAAAATTGGCCGGCCGACATCGGCGAGCTTTTTTTAAAAATATATTTTTTTAATTTTTTTTCCTTTTTCCTTTTTTTTTTCCCTCCTCCTTCTTCCTCCCTCCTCCCTCCTCCATCCTCTGGCTCTGGCGATTGGCTAGGCTGGCCGGTCGCCAAACTAAGGTGATCTGGTGGGGCGAGCCCCGCCAAATCTAGCGAGGGCTCGCCTTGCCCGACAACCACGAGGTGAGCCCCCACCAAATCTGGCAAGGCTCGCCTCACAATCGCCGGGCAAGGCGAGCCCTCACCAGATCTGGCGAAGGCTCGCCCCGCCAAATCGCCTCGGTCTAGCAATCGGCCAACCCGGCGAGTCGCGGAGCCGGAGGAAGGAGGAGGGAGGAGGGGAAAAAAAGGAAAAAGGAAAAATAAATAATAAATAAATAAAAAATTTTAAAAAATAAAAAAATTATTAGAAAAAGCTTGCCGGCACCGACCAGCTGCCACGTTAGTGCCGGCCGACCAATTTTGGCCAGATGGACTGATCGGGAATAATTATAAAGGTTTAGGACTTAATTGGTCAAAAAAATAAGTTGAGAGAATTGTCACAATTGCAATAGGTTTAGAACTTTTTTGGTAATTTTCCCGATACGAATCGAATCTCTCCCGATGAACTAAATCCAAAAAAGCATTCAAACGAGTGAGCGAGCTCTAAATCAAAGGTGCATTTGATTGGAACCAATTTCAACTGCAAAGTGCTATGTCTAGAATGCCATCATCCAGATAATGACCTCACCACAATTATCGAACCTGATTCGATGACAGACTCCAAATCCAACATGTCAATTTAAATGCAGGTTCACTTCAAAATTTCTAAGTTTATATGCAACTCGCCACTAGGACTCCGACAAATCACATCAAATGCAAGCTCAGCCTTAAGAACTTGAAGTCCATATGCAAATTCGTCACTCTAAACTCTCAAGCGTCATCTCTAACGCGTGAGAAGGAAATCTAAATAATGAGGGGGAAGAGGACGTGAAAGTTTACCTTTAACTTCACAAAGAACACGCAAGGGAGAGATCAAAAGGTCAAACTCCGAAGAGCAAAACACAAGTAGGCAAGCAAGGACAGTGTAGGCAAGGCTTGGGGAGACGATAGGAGGAGATTACCAAAAAAGTTCTAAATCTTTTGTAATTATGTCAATTTAGTTCTAAACTTATTTTTTTGACCAATTAAATTATCAACCTTTTACAATTGTGTTCAGGCCAAAATTAGCCGGCTAGTGCTGACATAGCTGTCAACCGACGCCGGCAACAAATTTTTTGATAATATTTATTTTTCAAATTAGTTTATTATTTTATTAATTTTTATTTTTTTTACCTTCTCTCTCTCTCTCTCTCTCTCTCTCTCTCTCTCTTTTCCACCCTCCTCCTTCCTCCTTCCCCTTCCTCCTCCCCCCTCCTTCTTCCTTTGGCTTCGGCGATCGACCAAACCTCGTTGGTTGCTGGACTGAGGTGGTCAAATGAGCTCGCCTCGCCGCCGTTGGGTGAGGGCGAGCCCCTACCAAATCTAGCGAGGGCTTGCCTCGCTAATGGCTGGGGGAGCTCCCCTTCGCCTAGGGATGGCGAGGCGAGGAGGCCCTCACCTCTCGCCTAACAACAACGAGGTGAGCCCTCAACAGATTCGACAAAATTCACCCAGCAACAATGAGGCGAGCTCTCTCGGCCGCCTCAGTCCGACTACCAGCGAGGGTTGTCTGGTTGCCAGAGCCAAAGGAAGGAGGAGGAATGAGGAGGGAGGAAAAAAAAAAAAAAAAAGAGGAAAAAAAAGGTAAAAAAGATTAAAATAATTAATAAAATAATTCGAAAAAACAAAATATTATTAATAAATTTGTTGCCGGCGTTGGCCGACGGCTACGTCAACGTTGACCAGTCAATTTTGGGCGGAAGGATTGAACTGGTACAATTGTAAAATATTTAGGATTTTATCAGCCAAAAAAATAAATTTGACACAATTACAAAATGTTTAAGGTTTTTTTGGTAATTCTCCTGAGGTGATAGCATAGGAGAGGTTTTGGGAGGCAACAATAGGAACTTACCACAGTCACTAACTTCACATTAAGGCTCCGTTCGTTTCGCGGAAAATGATTTTCAAGAAAATGTTTTTCGGATTTTCCGACATTCATTTAACAGAAAATGAATTCTTTGGGGAAAATGTTTTCCATGAAAGGAAAAAAAAAAAGTCTTCTAAATTAGGGGAAAATGTTTTCAACTTTTGAAAAGTGAAAAACATTTTCCTCACTTGATTTCTCTTATTTCACACTTCTGCAAATCCTCACTTCCTCCTCCCCTTTCTTTTTCTTCTTTTTTTTTTATTTGAATTATTTTTTAATTTTCTTTTTCTTTTTAGGGTCCGTTCGTTTCGCGGAAAATCGGCCATTTCCGGAAAATATTTTCTCGAAGTCATTTTCCAGGAAAAAAAACAATGTTTTACGCGTTCGGCTAAAACCTAAAAATATTTTGGAAAATATTTTCCGATGTTCGGTAAGGAAAATATTTTCCGCTCCCCAGATTGGCGAGCGTGAGCATGAAGCTTGAGGCTCGCCAAATCGATGAGTGCGAGTTTGACATCGACGAGCTTGGGGTTCACCTGGTTCGACGACTAGCCAAGAAAGAAGAAGATGGGAAACAAAGAAAAGAAAAATAAAAGAAAAAGGAAATTAAAAATAATTCAAACTAAAAAAGAAATAATTAAAAAATAATTCGAATTAAAAAAGAAAAAAAAATGGGAGGAGAAAGTGAAGATTTGTAAAGGTGTGAGATAAGAGAGATTAAGTGAGGAAAATGTTTTTTTACTTTTCAAAAGTGGAAAACATTTTCCCCTACTTTAGAAAACTTTTTTCCTTTGATGGAAAACATTTCCCCAATGAATTCATTTTCCGTGAAACAAACGCCGGAAAATCCAGAAAACGTTTTTTAGGAAATTATTTTCCGCGAAACGAACGGAGCTTTAAATTCGAATTATTTTTAATCTTTTTTTTTCTTTCTTTGTTTCCCATTTTCTTCTTTCTTGGCTAATCGTCGGCTATTGCCAAGCGAACCTCGAGCTCGTTAATCTCAAGCTCGCGCTCTGCACTATTGCTTATCATTTTTTTTATTTACTCTACCTTGCAGTTGTACATTGCTCAAGCAAATGGTTCTACATGCTTTACTTCTTTTTTCTTTTGTTTGTTATAACACAAAAGACGCGGGAGGAGAACATGCCACTCAACTGGAAGATTCTCATAAAGGCTGTACATGCTTTGCTTCTTTTCTCTTTTGCTTCTTTTTAAAATCCATACGAATAATTTGGCGACAATGAGAGAACAAAGATATGAAGTAAGTTGGCTCGGATTTAAAGGCAAGCTTATATTTGATGGATTTATAAATCGGTGAGTGATGAATGCCTAAGTGGTGAAGTCTTAAAAAATATTTTTTTAACTGAATATCGAAAAACATTTTCCGAAACATTTCAGGTTTTAGTTGATCATCAGAAAATATTGTCATTTTCTTGTAAAATGACTTCCGGAAAATAGTTTCTAGAAATGGCCAATTTTCCGCAAATCGAACGGACCGAACATAGAACTCTACTACGTAGAGTCCAAAGTAAATCTATTGAAAACCCTAACCTTCGGACTTAGGGGATGAATCAGGGCTGCAATGGGGCTTCGATAGGCGACGGTGGGGCTCGAAGAGGTGGTGCCGCTCTCGTTGTGGTTCACGAGCAAACTAGCACTTCGCGAAGGGGGGAGGGGAAGAGAGAGAGAGAGAGAGCAGCGGAGGTCGTGAAGAATGAGAGAAAAATGCAACAGCAGAGGTGGAGGCATCAGTGGCGTGGGCATTCACGAGCAGAGGAAAGAGAGAGAGAGTAGAGCAGTGGTCGTGAAGAGTGAGGGGAAAACATGACAGCGGGGGTTAGGGAGGCGGAGGCGGAGGTATTGGCGATGTGGTTCACGAGCAGAGAGACGCTTCACGAAGAAGAGAGAGAGGGAGAGAGAGTAGAGGGTGGGGGAAAAAAGGCGTGCGGGAATGGAGCGACTTTTAACCCTTATCATGAATGGAGTGATTTTTTCCCTCCGTAACGGAACGGAGCAATTTCAACGAGAGAGAGAGAGGAGAGGGTTTGCAATAAATTTTGAATGTGGGCCTAGATTTGACAAAGAGACAGAGGAGAGAGGATCTGTGGAGCTGCAGTAAATTTTTGATTATTTTTAGTGTGGACCTGCACAACAAGTGTCCGACGCTGGGTGGTTTCATCATGAAACTTTCATGTATGGCCTACATATAGTGTGTTAAACTTAGCCGATATTCTAGTGGCTGGGGTAGAGAAAGAGGCAGATGGCATATTTGTTTTCTATTAGTTTTTATTGTTTTAAATTTGCTAAATGTTAAATTAGTGTAAATAAAAAAAAATGGGAGTTACATGGGTCGTTTGGGTTAGGTATAAGCCATCCAAATTGTTTAAAAATAAATTGGTCGAGGTCAATGTGACTTTAAGTTAAATCCATTTATGACCGACCCAAATTTAATCTGACCCAACATATCAATTTGTCACCTCCAGGGTCGGCTTAGATATAGAGTATAATTTGATTTGAGTATGAATCATTATATTTATATTGTATGAAAATAGATTAAAACATGTTAAATGAATCAATTTTCATCGATTTGACTCATCCATCTGAAGGTGTACTGCTAACACCCAATTGCTGAACCCTGTTGAGAAAATTGCTATAAAACTAGAACTCGTGCTTTTTCACACGTCACTAGACCATCCAAGAATTCTAGGAAGGAAGGAAGAGCTGAAAAAACCTTTGGGAAGGAAAGAAAACAAATCCAAACTTCACCACATTTTCTCAAATCCAGGACCACATCACTCTTTTTAGCTCCCCTAACACAGACATAAGAACTCCGAAGAAGAAGACAGGATAATTCATTCAAATCAACCATATCGCCCGATAGGCGGAAACATCGGCCAAGGTCCCACAACAAATGAGCGCATCGGCTCAAGTCCAATGACAGTGCCCTGATTCAGAATTTGCAATACTTAAAAGCCATTGCCCGGACAGTACAACCAACCACTTGGTTCGAACAGCACCCCGAAAGCATGTTAGATACAGATCCAGGTCCAAACGATAAGAACGGGCATCTGTACAAAGTGGAGATAGGGAAAACGAAGCAGACCCTACAATCAAACCATTATGGATGAAGGATCGACTGTCGAGGCTGAAGCAAGCCTGGGAATTTAGATTATAAAACAGGGCAAATCTGTTGAAGTAGATTCTTCTTTTTGATCAATCGAAATCCCTTCCCAAACTGTACAAGATTCTTCCAAGCATACGGCTTTCTGGATGTAAGTGATGACCAGGTACATTACCCAAATGCAGCAGAGTTTGAGCTCATGTTCAGTGGGGCTATTCTAAGCGTAACTGGGCCAGCACTACCTTAAGCTTGAAAAATCATATATCCACCAACCAAACTTTTCCAATTCCAACATTACGAGCAGAATCAATGCCAAGACTATGAACCAGATATGGGTGCAGAAGCTGCTCTAACGCACTCATCTAAGATGCAGCATGGACTATAAAAAGAAATATACTTCCTAACACTTTCTTAGACACCACAATCGAAGCAACGGACACTGCATAAGGTATTCTGATACTTCCTATCAATAACAATGACAAAGTTAAAGCCTGACCATGACAAAATCACCAAAAGGCAGACTTATCATCCTCCTTGAACCAACTTATAGTTCATCTCAGAAGAACAGCTATCACAAAGTTCTGTCATTTATATTTACAATTGTGAAGGCCTGCAGATTGTGTGGGTCCCTTGAAATTCAAGTTAGCATCATCTAACCACTTGCTACATACTAGTTAGTTGTTCAAACTCTCCCCATTTCCATAATTCACACTGCAAGAGCTTCCTCAAATCCCCATGCTGTCTGGCGAACTTTAGGCGGACTAGCTGCATTGTGAATATTTCCGATGCACTCCTAAAATCACAATGCCTGATTTCTAGAGGAACTTCTCCGATCTTACTCAAAATATTATATGCATTCCCCTCCTGAAAAGCTACACGCACTTCAGCCTAACATTCTCTTGTCAAGAAAAAATGTTTTGGCGCAATAGGAGGTAATCTCACGCCCAAGAAACTCCTTACTCAACAACTAAATCTCTGCCTCCATCATACCTTCTTGTGAGAAATGTGCCTCCAGAACTACAAATTAACTCTTAACAGAGATCCCCCAAACACTTGGCAATGGAGATTAGCAAGAGCCACAAATAAAGATAAAGAAAAGTAGCTTCCCATGACATCTATCGTAACAGCTGGTATGGTGTCGCCACATGACGAAATAGATTCTCAACATCACTCACGTGAAGACCAATAGGGTTTTCAAAAAAGAGAGACTGTCAAAGGCATGAAAGTTGATGAAGCCCAAGTTGCACAAACTCTGACTATAGGGTAAACAATAGACTTGTAGCAGTCCCGTCATCAATCACACAAACGGGATGTGAGAAAAAATTATGCTGTGATTTGCTCAGTACAAAATCACACAAGAAACTATTGGAGTGCATTGTAACCAATAATAACAACCGTCCTTCCATGCAAAGAAAATTTATGGACTTCAAACAATCTAGTCTTATAGAACAGGTTCATCAAGATTGCCAAACCCCCTCATATGACATGAACAAGGTACATAGTCTGGGATACCCTCACACTGGAAATTGTCACAATGACTGATTCCATTTGATCCCACCATGTCCTCATGCAAGTAAAAGACAAATCTGATGACACTAGCTTGTTTAGAAGAGAAAAGTATACATTCTCCAACTATTAAACTATTGGAATCACACAAAATTACTTGGATAAAAATGCCAACAGATTCTTTTGTATTGCAAGGTTAATGAGTGGCACACCGAATTCTGATTCATCAGACAAACTTAGAGCATGCCGCCACAATCTAGTAACTATATTTTTTATGTAAAGGTATATCATTTCCTGAAACTATCCTTACATTAAAGACAAATCCATGAACATAACTAATCATAAAATGCAGTCACAAGGACATAACCAGACTATGCTCCAAGACTACATTGAATCCAAACAAATGGAGGTAAACATGACGACGCAATCAATTATAGAGCATGACACAACCAGAGTTGCCTTTATCGACTATTAGCTCTGGCATGATTTTGGATTTTTTTTCCACATCAGCAGCAGCACATACAACAATAACCTACCATACCCAAATTCTATAACTTCTTAGTATTAACTTAATCCACCATCCAGCACAACACATATCTTGAGAATTTAAGCAGCAACCACTTATTACATCCTCAGGAAAAACATAGTCAGCACATGTCCCAGACGAGAGATCTCATCCAGCTGTGAACCCAAGCTATTTACATAACACTGCATCAGATAAGTACGTCATAATAGAGACCGACAGCGCCCTTTGCCGGTAGAGAAACATACCCAGCAATCCGGTAATGAAATCAGTAATCGGCACGATACTCGCTATAATCATCCCTTGCAGACAAGTCACTCTCAACCCTGTCAGCGATCTTCTCTTCCTCATAGTTCAACCCCTCTTCCAATGCCATCCCACCCAGCGCTCCAGCAACCGCTCCCACAGCCAATCCTGCCCCTAGCCCCATCTTCCCACTTCTCTGCTTCTCGTATGCTGTCGTGTAATCGACAGGCGCGGATGGGCCACCGCTAGGCCCACCATAACCCGAGCCCCGATCATAGAACGGCCGCGGTGGAGGGGGCGGAGGCACAGACGAGTAGTACCCCGGATAGTACCCAGAATAGGCATCCGAGTACGAGTACGAATAAGCAGGCGGCGACTGAGCCGGGCCGGGCGGCGGAGGGGCCGCCGCATAGGCCGGAACAGAATACGGCCTGTACTCACGGACCGTAGCAGCAGGCGGCGGCGGGGGCATCGTCACGGCCCGCGCCACGGCGACCGGGGCCGGCGGCGGGGGCAGATTCGCGGAGCGCGAAGGGGCCGGAGGAGGGGCGGTCCCGTAGTAATACCCCGACGGCGGAGTCGGCGGGGGCGGGACGAGGTACTCGGGCTGCGGCGGCGGCGGCGGGGGCGGGGCGGGGCGCTCGCGGACGGCGAGCTTGATCCGGATCTTGCCGTGGGGGCGGCCGGAGGGGCGGAGGAGCTCGTAGGTGCGGATCCGGTCCCTGTCGTGGGGGTCGGGGAGGTCGCGGAGGGGGAGGAGGAGGGAGCCGACGAGGGGCTTCGGGGTCTCGGAGGGCTTCGAGTGGAAGACCTCGAGGGTGAGGGCGGCGGCGTCCGGGAGCGGGAGCGCCGGGAAGGGGAGCGGGATCGAGAACTGCTCGTTCCAGACGGGGCGGGTCGAGCCGGCGTCGTCGGGCCGGGTGGCGAGGCGGCGGTCCGGGTCCACCCAGAAGATGGCGTACGGCTTGAGGTCGCCGCTCCGCCAGTTGACGTTCTTGAGGTGCTTGGCGCTCACGACGGTGAGGTCCAGCTCCAGGAGCTTCGCCGCCGGCGGCGGGATGCGGGGGGACGCCATCGATCGGAGAGGTAGAGAGAGAGAGAGAGAGAGAGGGATTTGGAGTGTGCGGGGAGAAGACGATCGGACGCGGTGAATCGAAAGTTTTCTCGACTTGCACATTTGAAGGGATTAATATCAAGGAAAAATCTGACATTAGTGTGATCATAACAAATTTACCTCAAAAATTCCAAATCTATACGCATGTTATCTTTCAATAGTTTTTCTCAAATTTTACCATCAAATTTTGCATAAATTCATGCCAATGAAGTTAGAAAGAGTTTGATATGGAGAAATTTTCCGTCAATTTTGAATTTATCACCTAACATGGAGATCATAAAAAATGCCAAAAATGTCATATAGAGATAATTCTCGAATAGAAAAACTACACGTGGACATTTCACATCGTATTATTGTTTGCTATACAATAAAGTCGGATTTAATCAACTTTATATGAAATCAAAGTAACATGATTACAAACTATGCATGGACTCGTTTATCTTAGGACTTTTAAACATGTATTTTGGGGTATGCAACTCTTGTAGATATGTGTAAAATGGGTATTGGTGTCATACGCTTCTTCCTGCCTTACTAGAGAAGGATATTGCATATAAATCTCATTTTAAATATATATTAATCGTATGAAAAAATGTTTTACTGCTCTACATGGTGCATACAAACAAAAGGATGAGACTTATCTATAATTTTATTTGTGATTAAGATTGTTGCTATCTAAAACGACGTGAGATCGAAGAGTTTTTTATTTGCAGGCTGCAACCATACTGAGTTACTCAAATTAAAAATAATTGAGACTCTTTGATCCTTTTATTCTTGATACCCTTTTAAATATAGGGTGAAAATATAATAGAAGTTAAATTTAGATTCTTGAATTCATATACATATATGTCAATCTAAGTTATTGAATTTTTAATTAGATTGATGTATCGGAAAGTTAGATAATTTGACATACAACAATAAAAGAAACCTAAAGCACGAATCGATCAAAAGTTTGCTTACGACATGTTTCGAACCCGTGATATTTATTGGAGGAGAAATGGTGGAACTGCAAGTTAAACATTAATATAATTTTTATAACCAAACCACGTGCAAGCAAGCGCCTGTAGCTCAGTGGATAGAGCGTCTGTTTCCTAAGCAGAAAGTCGTAGGTTCGACCCCTACCTGGCGCGTCGTTTCTCCTCAATTTTTTAATTTTTCTCTTTTTTTTTTTTTTTCCTTTTTAAATTTCATTTTCACTCTCGTCTTCTTCACGTATTGAGGAAATCTGCAATGCAACGACATGAAACAGCTGCTTGAATCTTTCCGTGCGCAGGAAAATGCCCCGAATCGTGTTATTCGAGGGTTAAGCGCCAAGCGATGAACTTCTCGAATAGCATTCGGTCGATCGGATTCATCCAACTAAACAAATAATGATCTCAGCTCGTAAAATTTGTGAGTCTCAAAGCAATTACTGGAGCATTTTTTGCTTTTGACTATCCTGTGAATTCGTGTGACCAAAAGTAGCTCGAGTTTTCATCCAATAAATACAAAGCCAACGGGGTCGGAATCTTCCCACACAGCTCCCTCAAGCCGCGGCTCCGACGGGCACCCCACCCTTAAGCCTGGACGACCCGTACAGCATCTCCTCGAACCGGATGATCTCGTTCTTGGACCCGTAGGCGACTTGAGTCCGGTCATCCAGGTTGGTGATCACCTTGTCCAGGACGGACTGCTTGCCGTCGCTGCTGAAACCTCCGGCCTTCTCGATCAAGAAGCCGAGCGGAGCCACTTCGAATAGCAGCCTCAGCTTCGCCTTGGCGGATGGCGACACTACGTTGGTGAAGACACCTTTCTCCTTCACGATGATCTGAGAAAACCAATGGCGGAAAGAAAGATCAAATCCTTGAGATTGCCCAGTTTTTTGGTGGCAATGAAACTGGATTGATTCACATTGCAGTGATCAAATCGGAGGATGAACCTGGTTGACATCTGGGACCATTCCTCCAGTGTATCTCAATGTGTATTTCTCTTTGACATAGTACTCAATTAGCTGCATAAGCAAAACAAGGATGAGTAAGTCTGTTATTGACATCTGGAGTCTCAAGTCTCGACGACCGAAATCAGCATCAGCCCTCGTCACGAATTGCCAATACAATATTCGTGCAGGTGGCGAAGAAAGGAACAGAGAGCATTAACCTTGCCATAATCGGGATTGTCGAATGTGGCTCTCAAGTTTCCAGGCGAGAACATCTTTCCTTCACCAATTTCAGTTGTGTCCTTCACATGTTGCCACTTTCCTGGCAGAAATTACGCTCATTCAGGGGGGACTTGAAATATAGGCGAACAAGTTAAATGAAATGCTCGCGAGTTCTAGAATTGTGATGACCGAAAACCTTCGTCAAGGAGAAGGAACTCATGGGTCCCGGGGCAGTCTTTGAGAGCGAGGACGTATGTTGTTCGGGGCCCGTAGATGCCCATGGCCGCAGCGACTTGATCTCTTCCAGTGACCCCGGTTAACTTGTCTCCAGGCCAGACCCCAAAGATGGTTCCCACGGTGAAGTTCGTGTCGACAATGCTGGAACCATCGAGGGGATCGAAGGCGACGCTGAACCCACCTGTTACAAATTCTCACACGCTCATAAAAAGGGTCTCAAATCAAACTGTAAGGTCGATAATTGTGACGAGCGAGATTGACAGACCTTGAACTGGGCCTCCCATGTCTTGGAGCTCAGGGACTTCTTCAGAGCAGGCATATTTGCAGAAGTGTGAGTATTGCAGGGCCTAATAGTGAAATTCACGATATCATTCTCAATTGCAGAAGCATTGGAATTTAATGGCTAAATGTCAAATTAATTAAGATTAGACAGCAACAACAGGTGAACTGATCCTAAAAGAGCAGAGTAGGTAGTATCATTGCATCAAACATTGAAATAATTACATATTCGCAGTTTTCTCGAAACAACTCCATTTATCAGAGAAAGAGCTAGTAGCAAATTTTTGTCAAGTGGTATGATTTTATTGCAGGGTATATGATCTCTTTCATCTACAACCTTATTGCAGGGTATGTGATCTCTTTCATCTACAACTTTTCTAAACGGATCTCTACCGTAACAATTCAGGATTGCCCCTAGAACAGTTGGACAAAAGCATTAGCGAGAAACTCGAGCCATAGAGGAAAAGGTTTAGTCCTAACCTCAAAAAGGAGCTTGTCAGCAAGCATATCGACTGCTAGCTGCTCGTCCCCGAAGGAGTTGATGCAGGCCGTTCCTCCACAAGAAGCCGTCCTGACTTTGAAAGAGATAGTCCTGATCGCTTCACTCATGCACACCAGCAACCTGATCAGCCCTTTATCTGGAGTAGCCTTGTTCAGGAATTCTTCCTACGCATAATATATTCACATCACACATACATTGAAGTCAGTCACAACAATCCAACCTTGCTCAGTGAACTTCCCCAATTTCGTGAAAAGGATTAGTACTTACCAAGCTATCCCCTATCTCACATCTTGTCGTGAGAGAAGAGTTCTTCGCCTTGGAGGCCTTGAGGGACGACCTCGGCGGCACCACTCGCAGCGATTCACCGAACAGGGAGCTTGACTTCAGGCTCTGCCATTCATTATCGTACTTTCATACACCCTTTTGGGTCCATTCAATCAAGAAAACAAAGAACAAGCAAGAATCATCGACAGCAAATCGTCGAACACGTTCATATGATGAAACATCAGATACCTTGGAGGTGAAAGATGGAGATAATGAAGGCGGAGAGACGAGAGAAGTGGAATGCTTGGCGGGAAGGAAAGCCCCACGAGCGTAGCACGCGACGCCAGTCTCCATTTTTATGCTGGAGAGCCTTAGCTTCAGGTCTTGGTTTGGAGGAAATGAAAGAAAAAAATCTGCAGAAGAAGGAGCTCTGCTTTTGGCTTGAGCTTTTAGAGAGC
Organism: Eucalyptus curtisii; assembly: GCA_017140595.1. Classification (NCBI taxonomy): domain Eukaryota; kingdom Viridiplantae; phylum Streptophyta; class Magnoliopsida; order Myrtales; family Myrtaceae; genus Eucalyptus; species Eucalyptus curtisii. Next base: position 1,048,534 of record CM029503.1, read on the forward strand.
GGTTTACTCTCAGCTGGTTAACGTTTTCCTTCTTGGGACATGCAACACCAAAGGAATGGGTGGGATTGAATCGCAGAAGATAAGCAGCTCACCGTCAGCTGCCACGTGGCATTCTCAGATTTTTTTATATATTATTCGTAATCTTTTTTTTTCGTGAAATGAAGGCGATACAGGAGGGGATGAAACATGAAATCAACCACCATCGCTCATTATTTATGTGGTCATGAACAGACGAGGAAGATATATCAAGCAAGCCGGACACTGCATCTGTAAATTTTTCCTTCCTTCTGTAAGTCCTAATTTGTATACTAGTGTTGGCAGGACGTGCCCCTCTTCCAAACATCCGATAAAATTGGAACGATGCGAATAACTATTAACAAACAAAAACGAAACCCTGCCCTCAAAAGAAAAGAACTGGTAGGGAATGTAATTGCGAAAATAACTTTCCTTAGCTCTGGATAATATCACGATCTCCAGCAAATTTCGAGTTTCATTTAACTCATTATTCAATTTGACCTTAAAAGGGCTTTTAAGTTTTCCTCTACTATCGATCTGCCTAATGCTTCCAAGCCAACAGTAATGAGTGATATGGGCAATCGGCTCTTGCGTAATTCACCTGGATGTCTCCTTGCTTTGGTAGCTGCAGTCACTATCTTGTTACATAAAGAGCTAGGGTGAAGATTCTTGACTTCTAGGACACAGTCCATTGAAGTTGCGGCCACGATTTAGCGACTGTTAGATCTCGGATTAAGTCCTGAGTTTATTAGAAGCAACAGCGGAGGGATAATATGTCAGACTCACTCAATAATCTGAACCTAATTAAGCCCGCTAATTACGGCTTACTACTATTATTAGCTCATTAGTACTGGAGAGTTCTGATAAAAGTTCACTGGTCCTCCTCTTTCACCCTGAACGTGGTTTTGCTTTTGATCAAATCACCTCTTTGCCCTGTGATTAGCGAAAACTCAAATTGATCTCCTCTTTCGCATTACGCTTTATCGAGCCCGGGTTATCTTCAATCAAATTCAAATTGGGGCCGCCGATCTATCACGCTGAGCACAAAGCAATGCCCGGTTTTTATTACATGCTTTGCCTGCGCATTACAACTCTTCTTCTACCTAAAAAGATTCGAGCTTTGCGAGGCATTGCAGTTTACCACACGCTATCGATGGCATACATAAATCTTCCGAATTCCCACTTCGAGTTCAAGTACTGCTACAAAAAACTCGATTCGACTCTGCCCATTTAGCATTCAGGAAACCAGTAACAGTGGCAGTGCCATGGCATTCAATTAAAATTTGCAGAAACTTCTTGCTCCGAGCTAAACAACAATAAGGAAAAGAACAAGATAAATCCTCTGCCTCGCTAGCGAAAGAAAAGAAACACAAAAAGAATTTGCTCGATCGAGCAAGATCCCAGATCACTCCACTTCTCATCCGATTACCATTGATTTCAAATCCATCTCTAACACATCCAGCACCCCCATAAAAGAACAAAAGAACTACATCAAGATCAAGATCAAGATCATATCATAAGAACAGAGAAAAAACGAAACAGCAGAATCGCCGGCCGCAAGTGCTTTAGACCATCAAAGATTCAAACCCAGAACGCGGACGTGAAGAAATCATCTTCTTCGAGAGGGAGGTGCTCCATCGAAGAGAAAAAGCAAGAACGAAATCAAACCCCATTCGAAACGGAATTACCATGGGGAATTCGGTACGTACCATATCAACCAGACCAGAATGAGCAGCATCAACACGAACCCAATCAACAGCTCCTCCAACGATCCACAATAGCGTTCGGCACAAGAGAACTGGACCTCATACTTCTCGCTCAAATTCGCATACAAGATCCCCCAGTTCCTCGCGCGAGCTTGGCTGCTCGTCGTCTCTTTTGCTTCCTCATCGACCAGCTCGTAAACGTAAGCCTCCGCAACGCCTTCCTTCCTCAATGGCGTCCCTTGCCCCGACCTCAAGTGCCCCAACAGGCCCTTCACGTACATTTCGGAGTAGAGCTCGTTGGCGTCGATCTCTGCTGCATCGGGGCTCGAGTTTGGCCACCCTGTCTCGGCCACAATCACCGGGATGTTCTCGTGCCCCGCGACCGCCATGGCCGTGATCACCGCGTCCACCATCATGTCGAAGAGATTTCGGTACCGGACCCCAGTCGTCAAGTCGTCCCGGTACATGAAGGGGTGCTCCTGGAAAAGAGCGAACCCCAGCGGAATCTCGCAGCGAAGCCGGTAGAGATTGTAAGGGTAGATGTTCACCATGAAAGAAGAGTTGGTGTCCTTCAGGAACTCAAGCAGGGGCTTCATCAGGGCCTCCGCGAAGGGCTCCTGGAACCGGGCCGCGGACGGCGGGAACGTGGTCGTCATCACATTGACGAAGGAGAAGGTGGTGGAGACGGCGACGTCGCGGATGCCGAGGTCTCGGAGCGAGGACTGGAGATTGCGGAGGGCGGGGACAAGGAGGCCGGCGTAGTTGGGGTGCGAGTCGAGGACGTTGCTGCCGACGGAGATGGCCGAGACCCGGGCGCGGGGGTAGAAGGGGACGACGTGGCGGTAGAGCCAGGAGAGGGCGACGGAGCGGTTGGCGGCGAGGGAGGGGACGAGGGCGTTGGGGACGGAGAGGAGGAGGGAGGTGTTGGAGTAGAGGAAGGCCCGGAGGAGCCGCGGGGTGAGGTCGAGGAGGCGGACGGAGGGGATCCTGAGGGAGGAGACGGCGGCGGCGACGCGGTCGGGGGCGGCGGTGGAGTTGGCGGGGGAGTAGGTGACGCCGATGGTGGTGGCGGCGGGGGATGGGAGGGCGGAGGGGAGGAGAGAGAGGAAGGCGAGGGAGGAGAGGAGGAGGAGGAGGAGGGTCGTTTTACGAGAGGGAGACATGGGAGGAGAGGAGAAGGTCTCTGTGCATAGAGAGAGAAAGAGATATAGAGAGAGAGAGAGAGGTTTGAGCAGAGGTTGAAGAAGAAGATGGCGGCGGTTGAAATTGGCGGGAGGATTCAGTTAGCAGCAGCACTCTCTCGCAGTCCCATGCAAACTCGCGCCGTCGTTATAACCGATTTTATTTTCTCCCTTGCGTCGTGGGTTGCCCGCGCCACCTCAGCAGCTGGCGTGGCGGGCGCTTTTCTTTCTCGTCCACTTAAAACCGTGAAAAGAAAAATCGATGTGGATTTTCTCATCTGGGACGTGGAATTGTCCTGCTGCCTTGGTTTCGCCTTCCTCGATCTTCCGAGGCCGGCCACTCGACCTCGGACGAGCTGCCACGGTCGGTGGTGACGCGCCAGTGACGCTGCTGGCTCTCCAGATCTGGTGGTCCGTGGCCGTCGGTGTCGCTCACGAACCGTATAGATTACAACCCGAAATTGGTCCGATAGGTATGGAACCCGTGAGTTAGATTTCCATGATGATCTTATAGACCACAACGCACAAATCACATCCATCGAAATAGCCTGATTGATTTTTCATCTTGTCCTTATTGACTGTCAGAGGATGATGAAACATCTACACCGGTTTGAACATCTCGCATAAAAGACTGGGTTTATAGTTGAGGAATTCTCAGCTTTGATGAGGCAATTGTCCCGGTGATCTGTGCATGTCTCAAGGAAGCATTTGCTCTCAGTACCAAACAGTCTTTCAACATCATATGCAGACGACTAGAGTTATGGTATACTAGGTATATTTTTGCATGAACTTGCCTTAACTCTTACAATGTAAAGATCGAATAGTTTATCGCCTTCGCCTGATTATTTAAGCTATTACTAAACTAATCTTTTCAGAGATTTAGCATGAGTACAGCTCTTCAAGCCCATGTTCTGAACCCACTCGTGATTTGTTGAAGTTACCAACTCCTCTTTCAGGTTCTATATGTACAAGAACAGATCCAGCCTGAGATATGATTTCTATATGCTGCAACTTTCGTTCATGGAACTCTACTGGACAGAGACGCCTATGACGGACTAACAACTCATTCTTCCGTTTAAAACTATACCCTTTTCAAACTCGAGTAATATACTCGACGAGTTTGAGCTCAACTACCCATCATGGCTTGTCCAATTCGACTGTGTCTACCGGTGCCATTCAGAATGAGTTTTGATGGTGGTAAACAGAGAGTTTTCGAGGTAGAAATAGTTTATGGTGAATGTAGCGAACCAAGTCAATCGAAATGAGAGAGATTACCGGGCTCGTATCATACGTCTTGTATTCTCAATGTGCTGCGACGTAAACACTAATCTATTTAAAGCATATGTCATATGATTGATTTAGTCTATGAGACTAAGCCTAGATGAAGCTCATGGTAAAAATAACGGGGATTTTCCAATAATCTTCATTTGACTACTTATATTGAGACCATGACTTGGAAAGTTGAACCAGCTATACAGAGAACTACCCAGGTTGGGGCCTCGACTAGCACTCTCAAGCCTTTAAAAAGCTGTCAAGTTCCACAAGACCAGACAGACGAGAGGAAGTTTGTGTGCAAGTCTGTCTGCTCTCTCAGTCTCAACAATGGCGCTTAGGTCTGCTTCACTCTGCATGATCCTCCTGGTGATGGCATTGGCAGCAGCGCTCAAGCAGATTCCCACAAGGGCCACTCGCCTGCACCATCCCCTCACGTGCACAACCATGAGCTAGCGGCCTCACCCGTCGTCCACTCACTGGCGCCATCCACGCACGTGCCTGCCCCAGCTCCGGGGGGAAGTTCTGATGCTGCTTTCACTCCTTCCTTCTTTGGCACCGCATTCGTCGCCTGCTTGGCTGCGCTCCTACCGATCATGCTCTCTTCTTACCACCACTAAGTTTTTCCTTGGCATGTACGATTTCTCAGATTCAACATTGTGTTGTTGTATTCCATTCTCATGTGTAGAATCAGGGAAGAGATTGGTGGTGTTTGGTGCTTCCTTTGTGTGCGTTACATATGTTGGATTTGTTTTTCGAGCTTCTAACATCCTAATAAATTCAAATCTCTATATGTTGTCTCGTTTTTTGTTTACTTCCGTCACATGATTTCGTGACAAATCAGATTATTTGCGAGGGTATTGCTTGTTTTTTTCTAATTAAGCCAAACCTTTTTCACTGTCTGTTATGTTACACCAGTTGAAGAGTGAAAATGATAAAGAAAACCTGGGATCTTAGGCTGACGAATTGAAAAAACATTTTCAGATCAATCCACAAGAGCTTGTACTGCACAAAATTCCAATGAGCTGTGACCTTTTAACTCGATGAGATTGTGAAAAGATGAGGGAGGTGAATGATGTCAACCTTGAGTAGGGAGATCCTTAAGAATGATATTATGCACACTCTGGCTATCGTTTAATTGAAACAGTCTTGCATTACAGAAGAAAAAGGGAACAGTCAAGGTTTGCTGCAACTTTTCTTCCTTTAATGAAGTTAACTCTAAAGGGGAAGTTAAACAGCCTTTTGACCACTTCAACCATCATCACTGATGGTGTTTACTCGGGGGAAGAACTTCGTTTTGACCACTTCAACCAACCAATCCCCATCTCTCTCCACTACCAAGACAGAGTCATTTGAGGAGAGAGAGAGAGATGTCACGGGGATAGAAAGAAGGCATTTGAGAGAAGCTTGTGGAGGCTGATACTAGAGGCTTCGACAGTTGTCTAAGATTATGAGTTCGCTCTGTTAAAATATGTCTCGAGTTCGAGCTCAATGCGAAATTCCGAATATTCTGAATTGGATATGTTGCGAACATTTGAAATCAAGCAAAGAAGATCCGAAGATCAACTCCCCAAAATTTGAATCTGTGTTGGAGAGTCTGGCCGCTGAAAATAGGAAAGTCCAACTTTCACTTGGACTTGGATTTTGTTTAAAATATACAGAGATATGTTTTGGATAAAATCGTTTAAGATAGGAAACAAAATCCTATGAGAAGTCGGCAAAAGAATAAGGGTCTTATATATATATATATATATTGGTTGTGGGTGGTAGAGGTTGATCATGAAGAATTGGTCTTGAAGTGCCGTCTCGTCGTCAAGTGCTTGGGAGAGATTTTTCTTTGTCATTCTTGTCCATGAATTACATCCAAGAAGATTTAGTGTTCAAGCCAATTAAATCTTATGGTAAGATTTGCATGTAATTCCTTCGTGAAATTGAGAGATTATTTATTGAAGAATTTCGAGGCTAAACACTACGTGTGTTTTTTTGGTGTAATTGGGGCTTGGGAAACACCGAGAGAGTGTTTGAGTGACTTGAGTGTGTAATCTCCTTGTATCGATTGATCTATAATGAAATTCATTACTGCTCTCCCCGTGGACGTAGGTCTTTACGACCGAACCACATAAATCCGGTGTCCGATTTATTTTCTTCTCATATCTATATTATTGTTCGATCGCTCTCTTTTCGCAACAATTGGTATTAGAGCCAGGTTTTGCTAAGTTGAAGCGAATCGAAGAAGAAGTAAAAGTGAGAATCGACAAATTTGATGCGAAGGATTTTAGTTTTTGGAAGATGCATATCGAAGATTATCTTTACCAGATGAAACTACACTTGCCCTTATATGGGGAGAAACCAGAGTTGATGAAACAAGCTGATTGGGATTTGCTGGATAGACGAGCTATGGGTGTTATTCGGCTAACGTTGGCTCGTAACGTTGTGTTTAACATTTTGAATGAGAAAGCCACTGCTGATTTGATGCAAGCCCTATCAGATATGTACGAGAAGCCCTCTGCGATCGACAAGGTCTATTTGATGTGACGTCTGTTTAATTTGAAGATGAGCAAGGGTGCGTCAGTTGCAGATCATATCAATTAATTCAATGTGATTGTTAGTCAATTGAGTTCAGTTGTAATTGACTTTGAAGATGAGGTACATGCTTGTTGACATCTAAAAATTTTGACTAATCATTAGTTGCATAAAAAAAATTAAAAATAAAAAAAAATAAAAAATAGTAAAATTACATTTCATGTAGTCGCATTTGCATTGGTACTAAAAGGCAACAAGAAGCAGGGGCTCGCGATCGAAGGGATGGTCTCTCTCCACTGGTCTGAACACGCAAAAGAGCGAAAGTTAAAAAAAAAAAAAGAAGGAAGTTCTTGCACGTCCGTTGTCTCTCCCTCATTAATGCATACACATGCATGCACAAGAATTCAGCGGACGTGAGGATTCTAGAGAAGACCTCAAAGAAGCAAAAGGAAGCTCATAATATATTCTATAATATGCTCTCTCAAGTGTGGGTTGTCAAGTGAAGGAACGAAAAATTTGCTGAAGGAGGAAGCAAATAACAAACAAGAAAAGTCAACAGTTGTGGCTAAATTAATGAGTGTCAGGCGGTGGCCTCCTTATTTGAAAAAGAACCGGACGTGAACAGAAAGGAAAAATTACGGCCGCCTCCTACTTACACTAAAGTCGGTTGGACTTCAAGAGCCCTATAAATAAGCAAAGGGGGAGGCCGCATGAGAGGGGGGACGAAAAAAAAAATTCATTCGAGAAGTTTGTCAGAAGGAAAAAGGAGATGAAGAGAAATAGAGAGGTTTGTCAGAGAAAAGAAAAAAGGTGAAGCCAGAAAGAGAAAAAAGGTACACTGAAAGTATAGAGAGAAGAGAGAGAGTACAGAGACGGGGAAGGGAAGTGCGAAGGGGAAGCGCCCACTGTTCTTCTCCTTCGCTGGACTTTCCGCCGGTTTTTGCTGCCCACATCCGCGCTCGCTCCACCGCGCCTCTACTCGCCCGTCGCCGCGCCTCGCCCATCGCCACGCCCGTCGCTGCACCTCTGCCCGGCGCCAGCATCTCCTTCCAGCGAGCTCCGAGCGCGCCATCGTCTTCGCCTGAACACCAGCAGCACCGTCCCGAACACCTGCACCAGCAGCAATGCCTCTGCAGCTCGCGCCTCAGCCCTCATCGATGCCTGCGGTGCTCCTCGACGCTCCATCTGCGAACACCCTCGCCACACCGGCCGGTCTCGTGGCGACGCACGGCCCCGCGACCTACCTCGACCGCGATCCCCGTGCTCGAAGCTCGAAGCCGCCGACCGTCGTTGATCTGCTCCGCGAACAGCACCTACCACTCGCGCCGCCCTGACGCCCAGCTCTGAAGAAGACACCGCTGCACGACCCAGCGCCCCTGCTTGCAGCACCGCTCCAGATCTGGAGCCCGAGCCACCATATGCTCGTCCGATGCCCCAGCGTCCCCTGTAGCCTGCACTTCCGCGCCGGTCCGTGACCAATCGCTGCTGCGAGATCCGGTGGTCCGCTCGACGCCGCGGTCCCGAACCCATCGTTCTTGCGCCTCGCTTTGCTCGACCTCCCGGCGATCCGACGCCCCCGAACCGCGACCAACCGCGGCTAGCTGCGTCTGCCGGCCACGAGTCCTCCGCCCGAGCGAGTTGCTGCACGCCCGAGCGACCTCCTTGCTGCTGGGTTTTTCTCTCCTGCCCGAGATCGAACCAGATCTGCAGCCCATCGCCTCCTCCGCGCCGCGACCCAGTAGATTGCGAGCCAACTCCCTCCGCCCGAGCCTTCCTAGCTCCGCCCTTGTGTTGCTACCAGCGCCGCCAGTTCACCCCTGCCGGAGTCCTCTGCCCGTGGCCCACTGTCCAAATCTTGCGATCTCGGCGGTCTGCTGCCACGCGAGCCCTTGCGCCAGCCACTGTAGCCCTACCGCGCACCACTTCCGATTCGACGCTGTTCTGCCTGAGTCCGATTGACCCGAGCCAGATCCGCCCGACGCCTGCCCCGACGACCGCCTCGCCTTGGCCGCTCGTCAGCCTCGCGGTCGTGACGCCTAGCGCTCGTGCTTCGCCGCCTGCAGCTTCTACCCAAGCCGATTGACCCACTGCCGCTCCGCCCGGCGCCAGTGCCCAGCGTCCGAAGCCAGCAGCCCGCGTCCGACGACCGTGCTCCTGCCTCTGCTGACGCCGCGCCTCTACCCGCCAGTCTGCTCGCCGCCGATCCCCCTCGCTGGACCTTCGTCGGAGCTCTGATCGCGACGCCCTCCGACGATCGGGACCTACTGCCTTAGGAGACCCACGTGAGCACAAGCGTGCTTGGGAAAGAAAAAAGAAAGAGAAAACAGAAAAAAAAAAAAAAAAAACAAAAGGAAAATTTGGTAGTTTATTTATTTATTTATCTCTTTCTTGAATTTTTATTATTTTTCTTTTATAGCTTGTTTTTTTTAGTAGAATTGTTCTTTAAATATATGATTGATATTCCAACATGAAAGTGCCCCTCAGATTAGGGATTGACAGTCCGATTTTCGCGCCCGAAGTCCGACTTGCAATCCCTTGCAAAAATCGACAATCCAATCTCACGCCCGAGATTCGATTCGCGATTTAATTTTAAAATTGGTCAACCTGATCTCATGCGCGAGATATGGTTCGCAAATTTGTGGATATCAATATTATCTTGTTTGATTTGATGTCGTGGTGTTTGATTCAATTCTATTTTCGTAAAAGAAAAATCCAAAAAATATTTGAGTTAGGATTAGATTTGCTTTAGAATATTTCTTGTTTTAGGGTTATCTAGAATTGCAATCTTATTTCGAATTTTTAAATAAAAAATCCAAAAAATGTGTTCATTTAGGATGTTAGTTTGCATGTTTAATTATGTGTCAATTTTAATTTCGAATTTCAAAAAAGGAAAAAAAAATTAGAATTAGAGCATTATTTGCACGTCATTGCATATTAGGTTGATTGCATGTTTGATTTTATTTAAATAGATTTTTTAAGATAGATTGCATTATAGATTAGGAATTTTCAAGTTAAGATGACATCCTAATTTAAATTAAGATTTGACCTAACTCAATTCTTAATGTAAGTTGGATAGAATCTTAATCTAGATAGATAATTTTTGCATTTTATCTAATTCCGAATTTCATGAAAAATACAAAAAAATGTCTTAGAATAAATTGGTTCCATTCTCTAGGATAGATTGCATTTTTAGAAAAAATGTCCTATAGGATTATGTTCATGAAATGCACGTCATTTAGAGATTATTATTAGGTCCATTTAATTAGAAATTGCATGACATTAGAATTAGGTCATTTAGTTATATTGCATTGCATATTGCATGATTTTCATTAAATAAGTGAAAACAAAAAAAGAAATTGCGTGTTAATTAGAAATCATATCTAAGACTATTGATGTGAATTCTGATCTAACAACGCAGATGCTTTCGTTGCTATGAGGTAAGTCCTGCAATTTATTTATTGCTTTACTTGGGTGTTAAATTGGTGGTTTGCGCACCCGCATGATCGCTTCACATGTTAAGGAAATAGATTTAAAATCAATCAAAGCTGCCTGCAAAAACATTTTTGAAAATAAAAGAATGGTACCGAAAGGGCATTAGAGAAATCTAGTGTAACCAAGTCCCCGTACCCATAATCTCTGGTTCGTAGGAGTAAAGTAAAACTCCCGTTGCTTTACTTGGGTTTCTAATCGACCCACCAAAAATAGATTAGTGGCGACTCCTAATTGAAAAATCATTTGCATGTTAAAAACTTGAACCTAAGTCGCGAATTGGTATGGGCTTGGGAGAGTCCGAGCTAAGTTTAGGCTTAGTAATCCATTAGCCTAAATCCTAGGTGGTGCACCCGAAATTTAGGTCGCGACAGCTTGGCGACTCCGCTGGGGACTTGAGTTGAAACTTTCAGTGGACTTAGGCCAATTTTCTTTTTGAAAAAATACTTTTGTTTGGCAGTGAGGATCCCAGGTACGTCCCTAACATTTAAGGTGTTAAATGTTTTTACAGGATGGGAGGTATAAGGGGAAGTGTTTGCTGACATTTGTTTTGCAGGGAGGTGTATGAATGTATGGTTTATTTTCATGAACGAAGTGTTGCGTGATATAAATTGCAGTGCATGCCTATGCATTTACACTACACTTTTGCACACACAACCCGCCGCCGGACCTAGGCCTATAGGATCATCTAGGATGGTATTGAGATGGATACCACTTTGACCGCATGCCCACGGTATGAGTCGCCCATCTCAATCCCGAAGTTTCTTTTCTGGCGTCAAGAGTACCCACCTCGGTTCACATGCCCGCAACCCAGGTCGGCTCTTTGACCAAGCCGGAGTCATGAGGACCCGACATAGTCCGCACGCCCGCGGCTAGTCTGATCATCCTTGTGGCTTCACTTTGTTAAGCCTTGTAGACTAGAAATCGAGCCACTTAGCATGCGCATGTCTATGTGATCGCTTTTTGTTTCTTGGTAAAGTAAGTTCTCTAAATTCTCGCATTTGCAATTTACTTACTCTACCGTATTATTTTGTCGGTCCATGGCATTAGGATTGTCTCGAGTTTTGATCAATATACAATGGGAATACCGGACATTCGAATTATTCTCCCTCCAAAGGAAGAGCTTAGCACATGGTGTGACAAGTTAGACCAAGCTGGCTGTCAATTTGTAGAATCGCACATTGGTCGACTACTTCCACTGCCGCGTGTCAACATCCATGGCAGCCTCATCCAAGCACTTGCCCATTGTTGGTGCCCCGAGACTTCTACTTTCATCTTCGGCGGTAAGCATGAGCTCACACCCACCTTGGAAGAGTATAGCACTGCCATAGGGAAATCTTTGAAAGCTGAATTAATTAGCCCACCTATCGGAATAGAACACGTTGTGGCCTTATCCGATTTTTTGAGAATTAAGGAGGACAATGTAAGAAAGGTTTTAAAAGCTCACCGCAATACATGTCATTTATCTTTTCTAAAAGAATGTTTTGAAAATGGCAATTCATTTCAAATGCGAAGGGTTTTCCTTTTAGCTTTCTTTGGGTTTATAGTTTTCCCTCATTGCAAGAATGCCATTAACCCTTTGATTGCTCAATTAGTTAAACAAGTGTTGGAAGAAAAAAATTTCGTAAACACTATTCTGGCTGAAACCTTTCTTTCCCTCACCCGATTTAAAGGAAGCGGTGATAAAACTTTCCATTCCTCTCCTGAACTTTTGCAAGTTTGGTTTCTTTCTCATATAAAAGGGTTTGGTGGTTTAATGACCATACATGATATTAGTAATTCTAATCACCCTATTATGAGATTTGAGAACAACCAAAGACATGCACCGGATTACCATTATTCTAGATGGCTGGCTTTCATGAAAAAACCGACTTTCAAGGGTTTCCTATGGCATGCTAAGTGGTTCCAAGTTCGTGTGGCGAGACTTTCCTGTGGAGGTGTTGGCCCAATCCCTCTACTGGGATTCACTGGAGCAACGGAGTACTATCCAACTAGAGTGACCCGTCAGTATCAAGTTGTGCAAGAGCTTCCCCCGACATTGCAAGTAGATCCACTCCAAGCCAACTTCGTTGATGGAGACCGAGACCATGAAGATTCCATTCTCATAATTAAATCAATGTGGGATATATGCCAGCCACGAAAACTCAAATGGCCCGAGGAGGAGCTGAAGGGCAAAGAAATGAAGTACTATGCCTCAATTAAGTACATTCAACAACACAAGATTCTAGAGGAGGTACTTCCAAAGATACCAGAGGTGCCGCTGAAGATTACCAACCGCGCTGAGAATAAACGCCTCAAAAGGGTTGCTGAAAAAGCTCAAGAGGAGAATAAGCGATTGCGCCGAGTGGTGTCCCGAGTGTATATTGATCAAGCTAGATGAAGTGCTTGAATCAATCTTGTTGTTTTCATTTCTAGATTAATGAAGTTGAGTCATTTACTTTCCTAGTTTATTTGTTTAGGGCATTTCGAGCTTCTATTTTGTTAGGATTGTCAAAAATTTCATTAATGAATAAAAGTTTTAGACCATTGCCATGGACCGGTGTATTTCATATAAGATACTTATTTTTTGTTCGTTTCTTCAAATTAGGTGATAACGGATCCTCCACGTTCGCCCATCATTACGCGATCAAGTGCAAAAATGGCTGACCAAACCGAAATGCGTGACCGTATGACCGCTATGGAAAACCAACTCCAGCAGTTGCTCACCTCTATGCAACTTATGATGGATCAAATGCAATCCCTCCAAGTGAACCAGACTCTTCCACCTGCTCTCCCCGAGATAATAGTCCCAAAGCAGACGAACAAAGCCCAAATGGGTGATGATGACATGCCTGAGTTGGAGGATGACCCACTATTCGTCACTACCGAAAAGGCTAAGCTCGACAATGTCCCTAAGGCAGAGCAAGATGAACGCTTTGCCAAACTTGAAGAGAAACTGAAACAATTGCAAGAATCACGGAATTCACTCCCGTTTGACTTGTCGGTTTATGAGAAGGTCCAAATGCCGAAGAAGTTTAAGATACCGGAGTTCGAGAAATACGACGGTACTTCCTGCCCAAAAGCTCATTTGCAGATGTACCACGTACGCATGACCCAATACGTCAAGAACGAGCCTCTCATGATCCAATCGTTTCATGCAAGCTTGACTGGGCCCGCACTCAACTGGTACATAATGAAGAATGTAAACCTTCTCGACACCTAGAATGAAGTGGCTGACACTTTCCTAAAGCAGTATAAGTTCAACATGGACATTGCACCTTCCCGAGAGGATCTTGAGCGGATGGAGAAGAAGAAAAGTGAGTCATTTAAGGAGTATGTTGTAAGGTGGCGAAACCTGGCGACTCAAATCACTCCTAAGCCTACAAACAAGGAGTTGATGAAATTGTTCGTCAAGACTCTCCCATATGAATTCCGTAACCAGATGGCTAGCACATATGTTGAGAACTTCAACCAACTTATCCTAGTGGGTGAACAGATCGACATTGGGCTAAGGGATGGATGGTTCAATGAACCGACTCATCAAGGCAAAAGGTTCACCATGAAGAAAGATAAAGAACCGACCACTGAAGTAAATGTTGCATATGCGCAACCAGCCCCAAGTAAGCCTCCGATGGTTCGTGTCCTCGGAAATCAGCAAGATGGAGGCCGAACATCTACACCGCGGCAATTCACCAAAAGGCAGTTCTCTCCTCTTCCTGGCCCTCTATCTCAGGTCCTACCTATACTCCAAAAGAAGGGATTGATCTCCCACGGACCAAAGCGACCCAATGCTGAAAAATTCTTTAACTATGATCCCTCCAAAAAATGTGAGTATCATATGGGAGAGGTGGACCATTCAACTGATGAATGTATGACTTTGAAGCACAAGATCCAAAATTTATTAAATACTAAGGCATTTTCTTTCCGTACCACCCAACCAAATGTCAAGAAGAATCCGTTGCCGGAACATCAGGGAAATGTGAATGCAATCTTTGAGTTCAATGCTGGCAAAAAGATGAACTTGAAGGTGTCTGTCAAAGATATCTATAACGGATTAGTTAGAGTTGGTTACTATCCGACAGATGAGAATCCTCCCTTGCCTACCATAAAGGAAAGGGTTCAAGAAATGGTTAAGGATGGCATGATCGTGTATGCTGATCAAGCTGGAATAGTGTCAACTATCTCCGAAGTCATCATTGATTGGGAGAAAGAATTTGCTAAGCTAAGTGCTGAAAAGAATGAACCGGATCCATTGATCGAGGACATGCCCCCACTTGAGGACGCCTCCGACCATGAAGAACTGATAGTGGAAGTGCCTTCAACTGATGAAGAAATAATTATTGAGATGCCCCAGCTGTATGAGTACAAGGATAACAAAGCAGTCCCCTGGTCATACGAGCTAGATGTTGACCTGATTACAAGGTCTGGTCGGACCTATGCTCAAGCTAATGCCCAACCTGCAAAGCCAGTTACTGATGAAGAGGCTAAAGAATTTCTGGCTATAATCAAATCAAGTGAGTATAACGTGATCGATCAGTTGCGAAAATTGCCCGCTCAAATCTCTTTACTTGAACTCTTGCAAACGTCTCCCACACATCAAAAGTCTCTAATGAAGGTTTTGAGCGAAGTTCGTGTACCAAAGACAATCGAGGTAAACAGGTTGGAGGAATTTGTAGGGTTGATTCTTCTCCAAGATTTAATAGCCTTTTCGATGAAGAATTCCCTCTCGAGGGGAGGGACATACTAAGGCATTATACATATCGGTCAAGTGCAAGGCTTCCCATGTGGCTCGAGTACTCATTGATAATGGGTCTGCCTTGAATATCTTCCCATTGGCGACTCTTCACCGCCTTAAAATAGATCCTTCAAAAATAAATGCTGCAAAAACCTCCGTCCGAGCTTTTGATGGTACGAGAAAGGAGGTGATGCCGGTGATGTTCAACGTCCTTTTCCAGGTGATGGACATCCCTACTGGATTCAATTTCCTATTAGGTCGCCCCTGGATTCATACTGCTAGAGCTATGCCATCAAGTCTCCACCAAAGCGTGAAATTTGTCGTCAAAGGAAAGCTAGTCACTGTCCATGGGGAGGAGGATCATCGGATTTATCATGAGACGGCCATCCCCTATGTCGAGCCGGAACGTAGAGAGGAGTCGAGCTACCAATAATTTGAGCTCGTATCCACTATTCATGCATCTCGAGGATCGACATCACCCATCTCGGATGTGTCGAATGCAGCAGTTATGGTAGCAAGAGTGATGGTTGGAAATGGCTTTATTCCTGGCTGTGGACTTGGTAAGAAGGCACAGGGTATCCGGAATCCTATTGAAGCCCCTCGAAGGTCTCGTTCCGCCGGATTAGGGTACCATGGAGGAGGTGGACATAAACAAGAGAGGAAAAACTAATCACTCCTCGATATCCCCGAGACATTCCCCGGCCCTGCTAGAATGATGCATGATGAAGCAGGAGTGATCGACACCTTGGGACAATCTAATGATAAGTACTTCTATATTGATCCCCGAGGTATCGTGCCCGATGGATGGAGTGGCATGGATGACCTGACAACTTCAAAGACAGAGGATCCAGATGATGGGATGGAAGGGATCACGATCCTATTCGATGATCTCCTCATAGGTGCCATTAACGAAGAACCATCGGAGGAAATGGGTGCTAGCCCACAAGAGTAACACGTTTACTTTTCAGCACTCCCCTGCGTTGGAATCTTATCACTTTTAGGATTTGATGTTTTCTAGGGTTTGCTTATCGTATTTTGCATAACGTTTGATGTTTGCTAGGGTTTGCTTATTAGGGTTTCATCTCGCTTTGATTGTCGTACTTTCTATTCCAATAAATGTAATTCGATTGATGAATATCAATTACAATTACAAGTTTTATTTTGAGGGCGTGATGGGGTATACCAAACCAGCCCGGTGATGATATCGAACCAATGAAAGAAAAGAAAAATCCAAGGAGAATTCTGAGGCCTGGGCTTCATCATGCTTCCTCGTGTCAAAGGTTTTCCAAAATGTTTTGCCAAATTTTTTAAAAGAGAATTTCAAAAAAGAAAAATTTGAAAGGAAGGAAAATTTGAAAAAAAAATAGATAGGAAATCCATGCCATTATAGCCCTGTTTGTCTTTCTGAACTATCCATTTTATGTTTCAGGAGCAACCTTATGGCAGGCAAGGAGGTGAAAATGGTTCAATCCAATGCCATGAGCGATGACAGTGATGACCCTGAGGACCCGAATGGTGACCCCATTGAAGTACAATATAGTTGGGAGCAACATGAAAAACCCAAAGCTCTCACCTCAGAGCAAACCGTCACTATCAATTTGAGTGATGCCGAGGAGCCCAAAGAGATAAAAATCGGGGCAAATCTTCCCAAACATGAGGCTGAGCACCTGACTCAGTTGCTAAAATAATATCAGGATATCTTTGCTTGGACATACGCTGATATGCCAGGTTTAGATCCGTCAATTGTGGAACATTGTTTGCCCACTAATCCAAATGTGCGCCCTAAGAAGCAGAAGCTTCGGAGAACTAAACCGGAACTCTCAAAGAAGATAGAAGAGGAAGTAATGAAACTCCTCAAAGTGGGATTCATCGAAGTCTCGCAGTACCCCGAATGGGTGGCCAACATAGTACCTGTCATGAAGAAAGACGGTCGAGTTCGAGTGTGTGTTGATTATCGGGATTTGAACAAGGCCAGCCCAAAGGACGATTTCCCATTGCCACATATCGATGTTCTCGTGGATAGTACTGCCGGATTTGAATTATTCTCTTTCATGGATGGCTTTTCTGGGTACAACCAGATAAGAATGAAGGTTGAAGACAAAGAGAAGACAACATTTATCACCCCATGGGGAACTTTTCATTATAAGGTCATGCCTTTCGGACTCAAAAATGCAGAGGCAACTTACCAGTGAGCCATGGTTACGTTGTTCCATGACATGATGCATGAAGAAATTGAGGTATATGTTGACGATATGATCGCAAAAACCCGACTGGGAAAAGTCATGTTGAAACCCTCAAGAAGTTATTTGATCGGCTCCGTGAATTCAAACTCCGTTTAAACCCTGCCAAGTGCGTGTTTGGGGCAGCGTCAGGTAAATTACTGGGCTTCATTGTGAGTAGTAAAGGAATCGAGATTGATCCATCTAAAGCCAAGGCAATATGTGAGTTGCAACCTCCGTCGATAGTGAAGGAGGTCCGGAGTCTCTTAGGGAGACTGAATTACATTGCACGATTCATTTCCCAACTCTCTGAGACCGCTAAGCCGTTCTTCAAACTCTTAAAGAAAAATGCACAAGTTGATTGGAATGATGAATGTCGAGAGGTGTTCGATAAGCTGAAGCAATATTTGATGAATCCACTAGTTCTTGTCCCACCAATATCGGGGCATCCTTTGATTTTGTACCTCACAATCCATAGTGAGTCACTGGGTGCGATGTTAGCTCAGAAAAGTCCCGTGGATCAGATTTATTACTTAAGTAAAAAGTTCACTGTCTCAAAGCAAAAATATTCTGATGCTGAAAAAACTTGTGCTGCGTTAGTATGGGTATTGCATAGACTGCGACAGTACACATTGCATTACCGGCGTTTCGTGATCGAGAACGATCCCATCAAGTATTTATTCAATCAACCAGCTCACGGTGGGCAAGTTAGCTAAATGGCAGGTCTTGATTTCGGAATTCGACGTACAGTTCATGCCACAAAAATCAGTTAAAGGCCGAGTAATTGCTGATATATTGGCTGAGAATCCCATAACCTCGAATGATGATGATTGTCCTCTGGATGATCGTATTTTGGCCGTAAATGAAGATGCATGGTCCATGTTCTTCGATGGAGCTGTAAACTTGTCCGGTTCGTACTGGGCCAGTCCTGATATCCCCAGATGGACTACACTACCCAGTAGCCGCAAAATTAATATTCCCATGCACTAACAATATAGCTGAATACGAAGCTTGTATTCTCGGACTTCAGGCCACAATTGAAATAGGAGTGGCCAAATTGAAGGTATATGGAGATTTTGCACTGATCATACTCCAGACTGTAGGTGAATGGAAGACCAGGGATGCCAAATTATTGCCATATCACAAGTACCTCGAAGAGTTGGTAAAGGAGTTCGATGAAATCTCGTTTGACTACTTGGCTAGATCTCATAATCAGTTCGCCGATGCCCTGGCAACGTTGTCATCTATGTTGCAAGTTACTGATGGTTTAGAAGTTGAGCCTTTGAAAATTGAGGTTCTAGCCAAACCTTCTTATTGTATGGTCGTGAATGAAGAGCTTGATGAGAAGCCATGGTATTACGACATCATGAACTATATTCAAAAGCAGGAATTTCCTGAAGAGAGCACTCCAGCCGATAGAAAATACATAATGAAGATGGCCTCAAAATTCTTTGTCATTGGTAAGAATTTATACAAGAGATCTTATGATTCAGTTCTATTGAGGTGCGTAGATGAAGCAGAAGCTACCCAAATCATGCAAGAAGTGCATGAAGGAGTTTGTGGCCCACACATGAATGGGCACATGTTAGCCAAGAAGATTATGAGACTAGGCTACTATTGGCTTGCACTAGAAAGTGACTGCATACAGCATGTTAGAAGTTGCCATCGTTGCCAAATTCATGGAGATAAAATAAATGTTCCTCCAACGGAGTTGCACCAGCTATTTGAGCCATGGCCTTTCTCAATGTGGGGGATCGATGTGATTGGCCCGATAAATCCTAAAGCTTCAAATGGGCACAGATTCATATTGGTGGCAATAGATTATTTCTCAAAGTGGATTGAAGCCGCATCATATGCTAATGTCACGGCCCGAAACGTTGTGAAGTTTATTAGGCGTGACATAATCGCCCGTTATGGTGTCCCCGAAGCAATTGTCACTGACAATGGGACAAATCTGAATAACAAGTTCGTTGATGAGTTGTTCAGTGAGTTCAAAATCAAGCATTTGAATTCGTCACCTTACCGCCCACAAATGAATGGAGCTGTTGAGGCAGCTAATAAGAACATCAAGAAGATCCTGGCTAAGACAGCCGAGAATTATCGAGATTGGCATGACAGGTTACCCTTTGCTCTAATGGCATATCGGACATCGATCCGAACATCTATCGGGGCAACCCCTTTCTCCTTAGTTTATGGCATGGAAGCAGTCTTGCCTGTGGAAGTAGAAATCCCCTCTTTGAGAGTCTTATCCCAAGTGGAATTGTCCGAGGCAGAATGGACACGACAAAGGTTCGAGCAGTTGAACCTGATTGATGAGAAAAGGTTAAAAGCTCTTTGCCATGGTCAGTCGTAT
Organism: Eucalyptus curtisii; assembly: GCA_017140595.1. Lineage (NCBI taxonomy): Eukaryota > Viridiplantae > Streptophyta > Magnoliopsida > Myrtales > Myrtaceae > Eucalyptus > Eucalyptus curtisii. The sequence continues at coordinate 1,068,006 of CM029503.1, forward strand.
CAACAAAGAGTAGCCAAATCTTTCAACCGGAAGGTACGACCAAGACACTTCGGAGTAAATGATCTAGTTCTAAGAAAGGTGTTGCCAATTTTTCCTGATCCTGGAGGCAAATTTGCTCCAAATTATAGCGGCCCGTATGTGGTGAAGAGGGTACTCCCTGGAGGTGCTTTAATCCTTACAGAAATGGATGGTCGTGAGTTTTCTAATCCTGTTAACTCGGATCTTTGTGAAGAAGTATTACCCTTGATAGAATTAAAGGTACTCATTTCTTCATTATGTAGGAATGGATTGAATGAGATGAAAAGTAAGCCCTGTTCCATATGCATATCAAATTCATCTAATTTGACCCAGAGTCAGTTCAATTAAATGAAAAAGAAATGCCCTGTGGACACTATCCAGCGCATCGGTCTGGTGGTATGGGGAATGAAAGGGTCCGAGAACGACCAGGGTTCGATCCCTGGAAACGGCAACAAGGTTGCCATAGTTTTAAAAAAAAAATTGTCAATCCTTTTCTTTCTTTTTTGAGCTGCAAACTCTTTGTGCTCAAAGCTGATGAGTTTATGAAGTGATTGTGACCTTTCAAAGGAGAATTTTGCATTATAGTTTTATTTGTTTGAATTACCAATTCCACTGAAGATTATCATCGCAGATCAAGTTAATGAATGATATGGAATGGATTGAACATGCTAAATGAGACATGTCAGAATGATGAAAGGCAAGACCTATCCTATACACAGTCCATTGCTCATACACCAGTGAGATGAGTGTAGGAAGTTCCATGTCTGTGAGGTAAAGAGTTCTCTCGCGAAAGGTACGATGATTGAAATGATGAGAGGAGGTTCATTCTCTATCCCAAACACTGCATGCATAACCATTGTTTAAACCCTTTTGAGCCCACACACGTGGATAATTTTTAAAATTACCCCTGTCAAGATCCACCCCACATTGGGGCGAACTAGAGGTAAGATGACATCATGAAGTGAGGAAATTGATAGGAATATTCTTGCTCTCACTTGCACCAATCTTCAAGTGTTGCAATTACATTGAATTCATACAGTAATTTAAGTGCCTTAGGATGATGAAGAGCAGTTCTTTCTCTATCCTACATACTTTACCCATTGCGTAGCCCCTTGAGCCTGTAAATTCGTTTCATTTAAACCCAATTGGTGATCACCCCCACACTGGGGCAAGGCAAAAGGCAAATGTTCAAGCAGCAGAGTCCAGAGTGCCGACAAAAAGCGAAGATCCCCCCCAAGAACCCAAATGTTAAAGCATTACGTGGTTATTCAAAAAAAAAAAGGGGGGGGGCATGAAAAAGCAGTGTGTCTGGTAAAGGCAATGCCAATGCCCATAAAAAATGAAAGAAAGAGTCAAGATAAATGATTATCAGTTGTAAAAGGGTGTATTCCCAATGGAGTGGTACTCAAAGAACTCAAATGCCAAGTTTTTATAGTACCCAATGGAGTGGTACTCAAAGAACTCAAATGCCAAGTTTTTATAGTACCTATGAGGAAAATCCCAATGGTGAAGAAGAAAACCGGTAACAATGCCAAGATGATCACCAATTCTCATCCCCTTATACACATGTTGAGCCTAATGATCCATTCACTTCTCAACCCATGAACTTAACCTACGTTACGTCCCTTACAAAGTCTCTTCAGATTAGGGCACTGAAATTAACGTAGGAATTCATATGCTTAAGAGCATCGCTCGAAGAAGTGCAAGCAAGATCATTTCTATCTCATTCCGCAAGTTCCTTGACTTGTAAACCCGGAGATGATTGCAAAGTATTGTTCTTTCATTAGCCTTGACTCGAAGAGTCCCACTTTGTTGAGCCATTAACCAAGCCTACATTACAGTCCTCATAAAGACCTCTCAGATTGATAAGGTCGTACCACTTGCGAGAATACTCTAACCCTTGTCGACATGAAGATGGTAAGATGGAGTGATTCCTGTGATCCCACATTAATGGTCGGGACAAAACAGCCTTCTTAATGAGTGAGTGAAAGTCCTTTCTAACTGAAAGTCTCTCATTTGGTAATCTTGAAAATCTATGTCATGAGTGAAAATTGTCTTAAACGATGATTCTCCCCAGTGGAAATTTGGTGGTGCAAATATGGTAAAACCATCATGCATAAATCTTGATCAAATGGATAAAAGCTTTAGTGGACTTTCGAGTGTGCTGAATTGCTTACTTCTTTGGCGAATGCATGTATTCTTGCTCTAATCATGTCTGACAGGTAATGTTTCCTTGAAGACCCAAGAGCTCCTGACATTTATGTTGCCTTTCAGAAGCCTCGAGGTGAGAAACCTCCATGAATATTTGAAGTACATCCTCGATGTTCCAAAACTTCTTTCTGCCAAGAGGTAAGTGACCTTCATGAATATCCCAGGTTTGTCCTAGGTATTCCCAAATTCTTGATATATGTCTCAAAACTCTTTGTTAAGCATTTCATTCTGGATATGAATGCTTTCTGATCTTTTTCGTTGTACATTAGTCTGGATCTAGGTATTTCGAACCATCTTAATCCAATATTCATCTCACCTAACATTGAGTGTTTATTGGTTAAGTTCACAAATTCTCGACATCTCAGTCTAGATATGGATGTCTCAAAACTCTTCGTTAAGCATTTCATTCTGGATATGAATGCTTTCCGATCTTTTTCGTTGTACCTTAGTCTGGATCTAGGTATTTCGAACCATCTTAATCCAATATTCATCTCACCTAACATTGAGTGTTTATTGGTTAAGTTCACAAATTCTCGACATCTCGATCGGATCTGAATGTCTCAAAACTCTTCATTAAGCATTTCATTCTAGATATGAATGCTTTCCGATCTTTTTCGTTGTACCTTAGTCGGATCTAGGTATTTCGAACCCTCTTAATCCAATATTCGTCTCACCTAACATTGAGTGTCTATTGGTTAAGTTCCAAAATTCTTGACATCTCAGTCTAGATCTGAATGTCTCAAAACTCTTCGTTAAGCATTTCATTCTGGATATGAATGCTTTCTGATCTTTTTCGCTATACCTTAGTCTGGATCTAGGTATTTCGAATCCTCTTAATCCAATATTCATCTCACCTAACATTGAGTGTTTATTAGTTAAGTTCACAAATTCTCGACATCTCAGTCTGGATCTGAATGTCTCAAAACTCTTCGTTAAGCATTTCATTCTAGATATGAATGCTTTCCGATCTTTTTCGTTGTACCTTAGTCTGGATCTAGGTATTTCGAACCCTCTTAATCCAATATTCGTCTCACCTAACATTGAGTGTTTATTGGTTAAGTTCACAAATTCTCGACATCTCAGTCTGGATATGGATGTCTCAAAACTCTTCGTTAAGCATTTCATTCTTGATATGAATGCTTTCCGATCTTTTTCGTTGTACCTTAGTCTGGATCTAGGTATTTCGAACCATCTTAATCCAATATTCATCTCACCTAACATTGAGTGTTTATTGGTTAAGTTCACAAATTCTCGACATCTCAGTCTGGATCTGAATGTCTCAAAACTCTTCGTTAAGCATTTCATTCTAGATATGAATGCTTTCCGATCTTTTTCGTTGTACCTTAGTCTGGATCTAGGTATTTCGAACCCTCTTAATCCAATATTCGTCTCACCTAACATTGAGTGTCTATTGGTTAAGTTCCAAAATTCTTGACATCTCAGTCTGGATCTGAATGTCTCAAAACTCTTCGTTAAGCATTTCATTCTGGATATGAATGCTTTCTGATCTTTTTCGCTATACCTTAGTCTGGATCTAGGTATTTCGAATCCTCTTAATCCAATATTCATCTCACCTAACATTGAGTGTCTATTGGTTAAGTCCCTAATTTCTTGACATCTCGATCGGATCTGGATGTCTCAAATCTCGTCGATCTTACTCGCTATACCTTAGTGTGAATCTAGGTATTTCGAGTCATCTGAATTCAACAAGGCATCTCACCTAACATTGAGCGTCTGTTGGATAAATTCATGTGGACTCTTCAGGGAACCTGGACACTTGCCGAGCAAAGGAAAATTCATCTTGTACTTCGTGATGCTCTAACTGGTAAGTAATTACAGGTATGCTCTCCTCTTCAATATCTCACATTTGCATTACCATTTTCATGACATTGCATTAAAAAAAAAAAAAAAAGATCCATAGTCTCGCCAAAATATCATCCATTGCATGTTCATGGTCAAAATTTAGGTATCATATTGTCTTTGAATGCAACCTCTGCGAGTTCACTTTCAAAGAGGGGCAGCTGTTGACACCTAAAAATTTTGACTAATCATTAGTTGCATAAAAAAATTTAAAAATAAAAAAATAAAAAAATAGTAAAATTACATTTCATGTAGTCGCATTTGCATCGGTACCAAAAGGCAACAAGAAGCGGGGGCTCGCGATCGAAGGGATGGTCTCTCTCCACCGTCGAACACGCAAAGAGCGAAAGTTAAAAAAAAAAAAAAAAGAGAAGGAAGTTCTTGCACGTCCATTGTCTCACCCTCATTAATGCATACACATGCATGCACAAGAATTCGGCGGACGTGAGGATTCTAGAGAAGGCCTCAAAGAAGCAAAAGGAAGCTCATAATATATTCTATAATATGCTCTCTCAAGTGTGGGTTGTCAGGTGAAGGAACGAGAAATTTGCTGAAGGAAGAAGCAAATAACAAACAAGAAAAGTCAACAATTGTGGCTAAATTAATGAGTGTCAGGCGGTGGCCTCCTTATTTGAAAAAGAACCGGACGTGAACAGCAAGGAAAAATTACGGCCACCTCCTATTCACACTAAAGTCGGTTGGACTTCAAGAGCCCTATAAATAAGCAAAGGGGGAGGCCGCACGAGAGGGGGGACGAAAAAACAAAATTCATTCGAGAAGTTTGTCAGAAGGAAAAAGGAGATGAAGAGAAATAGAGAGGTTTGTCAGAGAAAAGAAAAAAGGGGAAGCCAGAAAGAGAAAAAAGGTACACTGAAAGTACAGAGAGAAGAGAGAGAGTACATAGACGGGGAAGGGAAGTGCGAAGGGGAAGCGCCCACTGTTCTTCTCCTTCGCTAGACTTTCCGCCGGTTTCTGCTGCCCACGTCCGCGCTCGCTCCACCGCGCCTCTACTCGCCCGTCGTCGCGCCCCGCCCATCGCCGCGCCCGTCGCTGCACCTCTGCTCGGCGCTAGCATCTCCTTCCAGCGAGCTCCGAGCGCGCCATCGTCTTCGCCCGAACACCAGCAGCACCGTCCCGAACACCTGCACCCGCAGCAACGCCTCAGCAGCTCGTACCTCAGCCCTCATCGACGCCTGCGGTGCTCCTCGACACTTCGTCCGCGAACACCCTCGCCACACCAGCCGGTCCCGCGGCGATGCACAGCCCCGCGACCTACCTCGACCGCGATCCCCGTGCCCGAAGCTCGAAGCCGCCGACCGTCGCTGATATGCTCCGCGAATAGCACCTACCGCTCGCGCCGCCCTGACGCCCAGCTCCGCAGAAGCCACCGCTGCACGACCCAGCGCCCCTGCTTGCAGCACCGCTCCAGATCTGGAGCCCGAGCCACCATATGCTCGTTCGATGCCCCGGCGTCCCCTGTAGCCCGCACTTCCGCGCCGGTCCGTGACCAATCGCTGCTGCAGATCCGGTGGTCTACTCGACGCCAGCAGGTCCCGAACCCATCACTGCTGCCTCTGCCTTTGCTCGACCTCCCAGCGATCCGACGCCTCTGAACCGCGACCAACCGCGATCGCTACGCTGCGTCCCCGCCCCCGAGTCCTCCACCCGAGCGAGTTCTTGCACGCCCGAGCGACCTCCTTCTTGCTAGGTTTTTCTCTCTGCCCGAGATCGAACCGGATCTGCGGCCCATCGCCTCCTCCGCGCCGCGACCCGGCGGATTGCAAGCCAACTCCCTCCGCCCGAGCCTTCCTAGCTCCGCCCTTGTGTTGCTGCCAGCGCCGCCGGTTCACCCCTGCCGGAGTCCTCTGCCCGTGGCCCACTATCCAAATCTTGCGATCTCGGCGGTCTGCTGCCACTCGAGCCCTTGCGCCGGCCACTGTAGTCCTACCGCGCACCACTTCCGATCCGACGCGGTGTTTCCGCGCCCGAGTCCGATTGACCGAGCGAGATCCCCCGATGCTCGCCCCGACGACCGCCTCGCCTTGGCCGCTCGTCGGCCTCGCGGTCGTGACGCTGCGCTCGTGCTTCGCCGCTGCGGCTTCTACCCGAGCGGCCCGACCCACCGCCGCTCCGCCGGTGCCGGTGCCCGGCGTCCGGCGGCGGCCCGCGTCCGACAAGCCGTGCTCCGCCTTCGGCCGACGCCGCGCCTCTACCCGCCAGTCTGCTCGCCGCCGATCCCCCTCGCCGGACCTTCGTCGGAGCTCCGACCGCGACGCCCTCCGACGATCAAGACCTGCTGCCTTAGGAGACCCACGCGAGCACAAGCGTGCTTGGGAAAGAAAAAAGAAAGAGAAAAAAGAAAAAAAAAAAGGAAAATTAGGTAGTTTATTTATTTATTTATCTCTTTCTTGAATTTTTATTATTTTTCTTTTATAGCTTGTATTTTTAGTAGAATTGTTCTTTAAATATATGATTGATATTCCAACACGAAAGTGCCCCTCGGATTAGGGATTGACAGTCCGATTTTCGCGCCCGAAGTCCGACTCGCAATCTCTTGCAAAAATCGACAATCCAATCTCACGCCCGAGATTCGATTCATGATTTAATTTTAAAATTGGTCAACCCGATCTCATGCGCGAGATATGGTTCGCCAATTTGTGGATATCAACATTATCTTGTTTGATTTGATGTCGTGGTGTTTGATTCAATTCTATTTTCGTAAAAGAAAAATCCAAAAAATATTTGAGTTAGGATTAGATTTGCTTTAGAATATTTCTTGTTTTAGGGTTATCTAGAATTGCAATCTTATTTCGAATTTTTAAATAAAAAATCCAAAAAATGTGTTCATTTAGGATGTTAGTTTGCATGTTTAATTATGTGTCAATTTTAATTTCGAATTTCAAAAAAGGAAAAAAAAATTAGAATTAGAGCATTATTTGCACGTCATTGCATGTTAGGTTGATTGCATGTTTGATTTTATTTAAATAGATTTTTTAAATTGGTGGTTTGCGCACCCGCATGATCGCCTCACATGTTAAGGAAATAAATTTAAAATCAATCAAAGCTGCCTGCAAAAATATTTTTGAAAATAAAAGAATGGTACCGAAAGGGCATTAGAGAAATCTAGTGTAACCAAGTCCGTACCCATAATCTCTGGTTCGTAGGAGTAAAGTAAAACTCCCGTTGCTTTACTTGGGTTTCTAATCAACCCACCAAAAATAGATTAGTGGCGACTCCTAATTGAAAAATCATTTGCATGTTAAAAACTTGAACCTAAGTCGCGAATTGGTATGGGCTTGGGAGAGTCCGAGCTAAGTTTAGGCTTAGTAATCCATTAGCCTAAATCCTAGGTGGTGCACCCGAAATTTAGGTCGCGATAGCTTTGATTCTATTATCCTCATTGCCTAATAGTTGGAATACTACTGTTACTGCCGTTAGTAATTCCTCTGGATCAACAAGTTTGATGTTTGATGGGGTTCGAGATTTGATTCTGAACGAGGAGATCCGTAAAAGAGAATCCGATGAACCTGTATATACTGCTTTAGTAGGTGAAAATAGAGGAAGATCTATAACACGTGTGGGTAAGAGTAGTACGTAGTCAGTCTAGGACTGTTGATGTTGTCTGTTGGAGCTGTGGCAAGAGGGGACATCTTAGAATGAATTGCCTTAAGCTGAATAATGATAAGGGTAAGGAAATTATAGTTGATTCTGCAGATAATGTTGCAGCTGTAGTAGATAATGCCGATTATGTCTTATCTGTCATTAATAATTTATCGTTTGATGGATGGATTATGGATTCTGGTTGTTCTTTTCATGTTACACCAAATAGAAACTGGTTTACTACTTATCAGTGCATGGATGGTAGTAAAGTGCAGTTGGGGAACAATGTTGAATGCGATGTCATCGATGTTGGCAATGTTAAAATCAGAATGCATGATGGTATTGTGAGGACATTGACTGGATTAAGACATGTTCCAGAGTTGAAGAAGAACTTAATTTCCTTGAGTGCCCTGGATTCAGCTAGGTATCAATATATTTCATAATGTGGAATTCTGAAAATTATTCGAGGTGCTTCAATAATAATGAAAGGAATCAAGCACAGTGGCCTATATGAGCTTCAAGGTGAGACAATGACAAATTTCACTGCGGAGACGTCGGATGCATTTGTTCGAGAGTCTAAATTATGGCATATGCGTTTGGGGTACATTGGCGAGAGAAGCTTGAACGTTTTAAGTAAAAGAAATCTGTTATGTGCTTATGTTTCTAACGAACTGAATGTATGCAAGTGCTGCGATTTAGATCAATGGCGGAAAGTGCAGTTCAGTTCGACTGTCAAAGAAACCATGGAAATTGCAGAATTAATTCACTTGAATGTTCGCAGGTTGTCGCGGTTTTCTTCGAGGAAGAGTGCTAGATATATGCTAACAGTTGTTGATGACTACTCGATGAAGGCGTGGGTATTTGTGCTTGGGCACAAGTTTGATGCTGTTGTTAGGATCAAGCAGTTGATAGCTTTGATCGAAAAAGAGACTGATAAGACGATCAAGCATGTGCGGACTAACAGTAGCATGGGGTTTTGCTCGAAGCTGTTAAACGAATTTTGCACGAAGGAAGGTATAGTGAAACACCGCACTAATGCTGATGAACCACAATATGTTGCAGAATTGATGAGCAAAACGTTGCTAAAGACAACCCATAAAATGCTCTCTAGTGCTAGTATGGCTAGGAGATTCCTAGTGGATGCGCTAAGTACGGCGTGCTACCTAGTGAATAGATCCCCATCGACTGTGATTAGATATCGGACTCCCGAAGAAGTGTGGTCAGGTAGTGTTGCTGATTATTCTATTCTTAAAATATTTGGTTGCCCATGTTATATTCGAGCGAGTGATGGTAAGCTCGATGGAATGGTAAGAAAGTGCATATTCCTAGACTATGCACGAGGTGAGAGGGGTTATCGATTGTGGTGCCCAAAGTTAAATTCACCTATTATCAGCAGAAAAGTTATGTTTGACGAGTGTCCAGTACTTCTGGCTAGGAGTGATTATAGCAGTATTCAAACGAATCTGAACGGTGTTCAGCTTGAGGTGGAGTTGCGACCAGAAACTCCTGAGGTAGCGAGTACGAGTACTAGCAAAGTAATCGACACAGATGGTGCTCGTAGCGAGCTGGAACCTATAGAGCCAATGGTTGCTGTAACTACTGATATTGACAAGGTACGTATTCAATCTCCTAATAGATATTGATGCAACAATGGTTTTGTTTTATCTGTGGTTAAGGAGGTTGCGTTGGAAAATCCTTGCGGAGTAATTAAAGGTGCATGTGGAATTGGTATTCTGATGAGGTCCTCGGTTATGGCGAAGTTCAAGCGAAGCTTGGACTTGGATAATATCTGTGGCGGTTGAGCCCATCGGGGGCTATGGGAAAGTAGCGGCAGAATTTGAATTTTTGCGAAGCGATTGCAACTTGGTTCAAACGTCGAGCCAATGTGGAGATTGTTAAAATATGTCTCGAGTTTGAGCCCAATGCGAAATTCCGAATATTCTGAATTGAATATGTTGCGGACGTTTGAAATTGAGCAAAGAAGATCCGAAGATCAACTCCCCAAAATTTGAATCTACGTTGGAGAGTCTGGCCGCTGAAATAGGAAAGTCCAACTTTCACTTGGACTTGGATTTTGTTTAAAATATACAGAGATATGTTTTGGATAAAATCGTTTAATATAGGAAACAAAATCCTATGAGAAGTCGGCAAAAGAATAAGGTCTCACTTATATATAGACTTGTGGCCGTGGGTGGTAGAGGTTTTTTTTTTTTTTTTGACAAGTGGGTGGTAGAGGTTGATCATGAAGAATTGGTCTTGAAGCGCCGTCTCGTCATCAAGTGCTTGTGAGGGATTTTTCTTTGTCGTTCTTGTCCATGAATTACATCCAAGAAGATTTAGTGTTCAAGCCAATTAAATCTTATGGTAAGATTTGAATGTAATTCCTTCGTGAAATTGAGAGATTATTTCTTGAGGAATTTCGGGGCTAAACACTGCGTGCGTTTTTTGGTGTAATTGGGGCTTGGGAAACACCGAGAGAGTGTTTGAGTGACTCGAGTGTGTAATCTCCTTGTATCGCTTGATCTATAGTGAAATTCATCGCTGCTCTTCCTGTGAACATAGATCTTTATGATCGAATCACGTAAATCCGATGTCCGATTTATTTCGCAACACGCTCAATGCACTTCTATATAAATAGGGAGGAAAGAAAAAAAATTAACTGATTGAAACATACTCGGTGGAGGGCTTATGTGTTCTTAAAATCAGAACTGAGATTTGTTCACCTAATCCACGCCACACCACGTGATATTTTACCTTCAAGTTCCATCTGACTTGAGTTGCAGATGCCCAGAAGACAGTGTTCTAACATTTTCATTCACAAAAGCTAACAATGATCCCATCTTTGTTGACCTCTTCAATAGTATTATATAAGCAATACATACACACAACATTTAGAGGAGTGCCACTGGGCAAAGGCTGAAGAATGACTTCTTCCTATTGGTCTCTTTCTCACAGAAGATATTACACTCAACAAGATGCAGTAAATTAAGCCTTCCCTGGTAAAATTCATGGTTATTCACACATACCATGAGAAACTGTGAAGCTTACAGTTTTAGTTGACATTTTCTCAGTGTCTGTTAGAATGCTTTCTCCTATTTACATGTGCTTCTCCTTTTTCCCTGCTTCTCTTTTGTAAGACATTCAACACCGATGAAAGAAATCCTCCCATGGCCGGTGCGTAGAGAACTCTGTGAGGAACCAAGGCCAGCCAGAGAGAAAAGAATAAACCCCAGCAAACTGGTAGATATAATAGATTTCCAATTCCATGCCGAGGATGCTTGACGAGGGAAAAGAAGAAAGTTGAGTCGGGCTTCATTGCAAATACCATGAAGGATGACGCAGATGCAAAGGACTGAGTCAAGCAACCATGGGAAGCTCTGACCTGTCCCGATCCTCTGTATGAAAAGGTCAAAGCATGAACCAAGATACGGGAGCATTATGGTGTTTTCAAAATCTTTAAAGGGATTGGGTATATACATACCACCAGGCTGCAAGTGATGGGACAAACATGAGTGCCGCCAGAAGATGTAACATCAGCAAGCCATGCTCTTGATGGAAGATGTCTATTTGCGTGTCTGCAAAACTTCTGGCTGATTCCGGACTACTAGAGTAGTTGTCTCCCAAAAAGGAATGCCTCATTTTATGATCAGAATCAACAGAAAAATGGGAAGGCCTTTCACTGACAACCTTTTTATATTCTGAAAAATCCATCCTTTGTGTATGACCGCGAAATGAAGCCATAAAAACGTTGTTACAGAAACAATGGAGCAACTCTTTGACTTGCCACAATGAGACAAAAGAAAATGAATATAATGTTACATTTCCTTGTAGACCACGTATTTGCAATGCTACATTTCCTTATAGACCATGTATGTGAACTGATAATCGGCATTATGCACTACTCAGAGCTGTAGGACGACTAAAAAGCCAATTATGGGACCATACTGACTTTCCTTGGTGAGAACTCGACAGGCGCTGCTGTACTTCTATGCATGGATTAGCAAGCAGAACAATTGCTTTTCCCCCCTTTAAATAATAGAAAAGAAAACAGGCGTGTTCAAGGACAAAAGTATCATGCAATGATGCAACACTGGGCTGTCTTCCTTCTATTGCTCCTTAATTTTTGGATTACATAAATTTCATGGACTTGATCTCAAGCTAGCCCCATATTGAAGTACGCAAGGCCCTTTTCATTACATTTAGGAAATATTATCTTCATGCACACTACACGTTAAATTACTTCATGAATTGAACAGTGACAGGTCTTTCAGAGGAGGCCTAAATGCATTGTAATTATATCACTCTGCACACTGATAGTCGACAAAGGCAACGCTGAAAATTACAGATAACATTTGTAAATGTTACATACATAGCTCCACTTGGGTAGTTGAAACTAGCTGTTTATGAAATGTCATCATACAAAGGACCCATGGTAAGTTCTCCCGCGTGTACAGAGAAGGGAATTTTTGCAATGATAATCGCTTAAGTGCAGTAATACCAATAAAGAACATTCCACAATTTCCATGAATATCTTAACAGTTAGTCTCTTTGCTTTTGCTTTAGACATTCTTATTTGTGTGCTGAAATCTTCCAACATGTGAAGGACATGTCAGAACAAATTACACACCTGCATAGGCCACTATGACAGCAGAAAGCATGAAGAAAAACAAGTATGAACAAGCCCATCGCTAGATGGACAAGGCACACGAAGGTACTAGCAACCATTGCTATGACCAGGAATGAATTTGCTGCTACAGACCAAAGCACCTGGTTAATGAATACATCAAACTAAGTGAAGCAGTGGAGTGACAAAATGCCCACAAAGAGTTCAAGGAAAAGCAGGAACCAGGTAAGAGGGGGAATGCTGGAGGTGCAAAATTATGGAAAGTTAGCAAATATTATGTCTGCAAAACTCTTTACAAATATTGCCTAACATCTGATACTGAGAGTGGTATTTCACAACGGAGGATAAATTTGTCACCAATATACTGGTTTAGGGTTTTTTATGGTCAAAAAATTAGTTTGGAATAAATTTGTCTTAGGTATACTAGTTTGGGGCTTTTCATGATATTAGCCCTTAGTTTTTTTTTTTTTTTTACTTATTACCAACCAATGCTTTTGGTGCCCAAGACTTGCTATCAGGACTTCTTTTGGGCCAAGAGATTTATGAAAGATTCGTGAATCAGAGCGATAGAAAAATCACGTGCACTTCAATCACCTGCTCCTGCAGTTCATTGCGACTTTTAACACGCTCAACATGGTTATCACATGCTTACCAGAGGACTGAAACATGATCATCCTACTCACAATCCTACTCTTGGCATGATGTGGAAAACTAGTAAAGTGAAGGACCAAGACTCATATGCTTTTTGAGTCTTCCAAAGACTCGCAAAGCAAGAGACTAAGACTCATATTTTAATATTGAGATTTTGACTAGGTCAAAAGATAAGGTGGTGGGACCCACTTTAAAGCATAAAAGAAAAAAAGAAATTTGAAAGTCAACAAAAGAAAGCAAAAAGAGGAAGTGGACGCTCAGCTTAGGAGGGAGAGATCGAGGGCTTTCGGGAAAAGAAGGAAAAAGAAGAGAAAGGAAAAGAAAGAAGAGGAAAGAAGAAGAAGAGGAGGAGGAAAGAAGAAGAAGAAAAAGGCTTTGTGCGTACAAGTCATGGACACCTCACCGAGCCTGACTCCGCTGCATATCGTAATGTCCGGTAAGTGCTTGCTCCCCTCGTTCATCTTATCGGAGTAGTTTCCAGATTTAGTGCTTAAATTCGGAACTTTGGGAAATTTGAGCCATGTAATCCATTTTCTGAGTTGTGGAGCTTCGGGACTTCATGGAAATGAGTTTTGATGTGAGTCGTATTGGCGCAACAGTTTAGTCGGAGCAAAATTTTAGGGTTTTGAGGTCAAGTTTCACGTCCTATTTAGGTTTGTGTAATCATTTTGGGTGAGCAATTTGTTAGCGCATAGGAGTCGTTTTGTTAGCATTTAGGTAATGTTTAGCTGATTCGTAGTTGTAGTATTTTACTTGGTTTTAAGGTTGATTATCGTTTAATTGATAGAATTGCAAGATCGTCGGCTCTTTTAGTTACGCATTGTTAGGTTTGGATATTTCTAGGTGAGTGGTGCTTTTAGACTTTTGCATACATTTAGGACACCCAACATGGCCATCACATGCTTATTAGAAGAACTAAAACATAGCCATCCTAGTTGTAATCCTACTCTCGGCATGATGAGCGGAAGACTCATAAAGCAAAAGACTCAGACTCATATGCTTTATGAGTCTTCTGCAGAAGAAAGCAAGAAGACTCATAAAGCAAAGGACTTTCACATGCTTATCAGAAGAACTAAAACATTGCCATCCCGGTCATAATTTTACTCTCGGCATGATGAGCGGAAGACTCATAAAGCAAATGACTCTGACTCATATGCTTTATGAGTCTTCCGCATCATGCCAAGAGTAGGATTCTAAGTGGGACGACCATGTTTTTAATGAACATCTAGCAGCTGGGGGCTATGGCCAAGAACTCCATCCATTTCTTGATAGACAGTCTCCGGAGTGTGAGGGACCAAAAAACTTGCAAGCATGAGTTCTTTCATGTCCTTCTCAATCACTTCTCTCTGTCTACTTTCTTTCCTTACATTGGTGGTGCCAATGCCTTATTGTAGAGCAATCTTGATTCCTAGAACCAACAAAACTGATCGAGATGCATTGCTCCAATTCAAGGATAAGATATCCAGCGATCCATTCGGGGTCTTCAACACATGGAATGACTCTATCCATTTTTGCCAGTGGCATGGGATCACGTGTGGCCGTCGGCATCAGAGGGTAATCCATTTGATACTTTCATCTATGAATCTCGTAGGGTCGCTATCTCCTTTTATTGGAAACCTAAGCTTTCTCCAGAAATTGGGCATCCAAAACAACACTTTCGTTGGCGAAATCCCCCCGGAGATCGGTAAGTTGTATAGACTCAAATACTTAAACCTATCGAACAACACATTCTCTGGTCAAATTCATGCCAACATCTCAGGTTGCATTAATCTTGAAGCTTTGAGATTGGGCTGTAATATGCTAGTTGGTAAAGTTCCAATATCAATTGCTTCTTTATCGAAGCTAATGGAATTATATATACATAAGAACAATCTCTCTGGAAACATCCCGAAATTCTTCGGGAACCTCACATCTCTAGTGCTTATCTCGGCATCGTATAATGACTTTGTGGGAAGAGTTCCGGCCTCATTAGGTAGTTTGCAAAATTTGGAGCATCTTTATCTCGGTGCAAATGGACTCTCTGGCACTCTCCCTTCCTCCATCTTCAACATATCTTCCCTTGTCCACTTTGACTTTCCTAAAAACCAACTTGAAGGGAGTCTTCCTCCAGATTTAGGTATCACTCTTCATAATCTTGTTCTGTTAAATGTCGGGGACAATCAATTTACTGGGCCAATTCCTGCTTCCATTTCAAATGCCACTAACTTAATGTTGCTAATAATCCCGATAAACAATTTTTTTGGAAACGTGCCTACCGTGGAAAAGCTAAATCAGCTGCAATGGATAAGTGCTTCGAGCAACCACCTAGGTAGTGGACCACAAGTTGACCTGAAATTCCTTGATACGATCAATTCTACTAGCCTGAAGCTCTTGACAATCAATAACAACAATTTCGAAGGTACGTTGCCCGAATCCATAGGCAACTTATCCTCACAGTTGAGTGTAATGTGGATCGGGGACAATCGATTGTCTGGAAATATCCCTCCAAGCATTGGAAACTTGCGGGGCCTAGAATCATTGTACATATGCAATAACAAGTTCACGGGCAGCATTCCCGATACCATTGGAAATCTCATCAAGTTGAAGCGGTTTGTTGCTTGTATGAACAAACTCACCAGGAATATCCCTTCCACAATAGGAAACCTGACGGAGCTACTGGAACTCAACTTGACGGGGAACAATTTACAAGGGAGCATTCCTCCGAGTATTGGGAAATGCCAAAAGTTGTTAGGGATTGACCTTTCGCAGAATGATCTAAGTGGAATTATACCATCTCAAGCTTTCACTATCTCTTCCGTGTCTATCTATTTTGATCTATCCGAAAATCAATTGAATGGTTCCTTACCAAAAGAAATCGGTAAATTGAACAACTTAGCCAAATTAGACGTACATGGCAACAAACTATCGGGAAAAATCCCTAGTAGCTTCGGTAGATGCACTAGCTTGGTGGAGCTTCACATGCAAAATAATCTATTTGAAGGGAATGTCTCGTCATTCTTGAGTTCCTTGAATGGTCTTCAGTACATAGACCTCTCGAGTAATAATTTGTCTGGCCCTGTTCCGACATTCTTGGAGAAATTTCAATTGCAGTACCTGAATCTATCTTTCAACAACTTCGAGGGTGAGGTACCGAGCAAAGGGGTGTTCCTGAACACGAGCGCAACTTCGCTCAAAGGAAACGATAAACTCTGTGGCGGTATGTCAATCCTAGATTTGCCAAGTTGTTCGACGAGCAAGGGAAAACATGGATCATCTATCTCCCGTTCCATTATCATTATAGTTACATGTGGGATAGTAGCAGCGCTCATTCTTCTGTTGCTACTGATGACGTTTTATTGGCTGAGGAGGAAGAAAAGTGAGGCTCCTCTAGAGACTCCATCGATAGGGGGATTTCAGCAAGTGTCTCATGAAGACTTAGTCAAAGCAACAGACGGATTCAGCTCTAGCAATTTGATCGGAATGGGTGGTTTCGGCTCCGTGTATAAAGGGAACCTAGCAGATGAAAACAAAATAGTGGCAGTTAAGGTTTTTAACCTGAAGCAACGAGGAGCATCCAAAAGTTTCACGGCAGAGTGCGAAGTCCTAAAAAACATAAGGCATCGGAACCTTGTTAAGATTCTAACAGCTTGTTCCAGTGTCGATTTCCAAGGCAATGAGTTTAAGGCTTTGGTCTACGAGTTCATGGAAAATGATAGCTTGGAGGAGTGGTTGCATCCGTATCTTGCACCAAATGGGACGCCAAACCATGAATTAACTTTTGTTCAAAGACTAAACATTGCTTTCGACGTAGCATGCGCAGTGGATTATTTCCATCATCAGTGCCAAATGGAGGTGATCCATTGTGACCTCAAACCGAGCAACATTCTACTGGATGCCCAAATGAATGGACATGTCGGTGACTTTGGCTTGGCTAGGATATTCCCAAACGCCATTGGTGATTTGCCAATGAGTCAAACCAGCTCAATTGGACTTAGAGGAACCATTGGCTATGCTCCTCCAGGTATGTCTACTTGCAATATATCCAATATTAATTCTTATCCTATAAGGTCTTTCCTTGATAATGCATGTAGGGAATTTTTTGTCTGAAACATCGCCACTAGTCATGCAGACTGGTCAGACTCGTTCATCTCGGCTAACTTTCCTATGCCTTACAAAACTAAGAAAACCATAGTAACTTAACAGAGTAGTTTGGTTCGGTTCATTTTTTTGTCTTTTTTGTCATCCATTTGATTCAATTGTACATTCTATTCGTAAAAGTACCAAGGTTGTATGAATAGAAAATCTGACTTCAAAAAAATCATGCTTAACGTGCTGTGTAACTTGCCATTATCAACAAGATTTCTTAATTGCTGCCCTTCAATAATTTTTTCCCTTGCCTCTATACGTGTATCCTCTTCCTTCTCCTGATGATTTGCCCATATCATCTCATGTGTCAAGTAAAATTCAACTGCAGAGTATGGGATGGGAAGCGAAGTGTCCAAAGATGGCGACATGTACAGCTACGGAGTCCTGCTGCTGGAGATTTTTACGGGAAAGAGACCCACCCATGACATGTTTAAGGATGCCTTGAACCTTCACGATTACTGCGCAGCGGCTTTGCCAGAAAGGGTGGCAGAGATAGCAGATCAGCAGCTCCTATTTTGTGAGACAGAGGAATCATCAATTGCAGACACTCTGAGCAATAAAAAAAGCATAAGTGCTCATGTTCAAGAATGCTTGGTGATGATATTTGAAATTGGAGTTGCCTGCTCTGCAGAGTTGCCACGAGAGAGAATGAAGATAAGTGATGTGGTGAGAAGATTGCGTTTGCTGAAAGAGAGAGTCAACAAAATGGGATTCCGCTAGAGGTGATGGAGAAATTGAGCAACATGGGAAGAGCAAGAGTTGATTGCTTTACTGTTTCCTCAGTTCCTTGTTTGGAAATGTAGGTCTGCGACATGTTCTAAGTTGATTAGTTACTGTTATTTCAGTTTCATGTTTTAGGGGTATTAGATATATCTTGACTTGCTGAATCCTGAAAAAGGACAGTACTTGAATAAACACCTCAAAGCCCTCTGTTCTTTTGCGCTTTTATCACACGACAAAGAAGCAAAAAATGCTCATGCTATGGAATCAAAACGAAGGAATGCTCAAACAGTGACTCTACAAAGCCCAGACTGCACCGCTGTTTGCCTAGAACCATCTCCGGAACCGATTTTCCTCGAGAAAGAAGAGAAGAAAAAGGCTAAAAAAAAAAAAAAAATAGGGGACGAGGAATGTAATGACGTTAGGAGGCGGGTTTGTGAAGAGATGAACAGACAATGTTGGAGGGAGAGGAAAGAGAAGCTTCTAGAGAAAAGAACCCAGAAAAGCTCCAAAATGTCCTCGACCAACCACCCATTGAGATTCGGCACAAAACCCATACTATGATGTCATCTAAATTTTCTTGATGTTCAGGGCTTGGGGTTGCGGGGCACCCTGTAGAGACCCACAAATGCTTCAGAGCCATTGATTTCGCGTCGCTCTGCACCAGTTAACTTCCACCAGCCCTCGGCTTCGATTCCCTTCTCTCTCGCTTCGCTTTCTCGCTCGCTTGCTCGCTATCTCTCTGCGACAATCAACTGAGAAAACCCTGAAGTATTCGCTCGCAGTTTTGTATGTGTAGGTTCGGGGACGGAGAGAGTGACGAAGCACAGTAGG
The DNA here is from genome assembly GCA_017140595.1 of Eucalyptus curtisii. Classification (NCBI taxonomy): domain Eukaryota; kingdom Viridiplantae; phylum Streptophyta; class Magnoliopsida; order Myrtales; family Myrtaceae; genus Eucalyptus; species Eucalyptus curtisii. The sequence goes on from CM029503.1 coordinate 1,086,649, forward strand.
AAAATGGCGTGAAGCCTACCCAGAAGTCTTCCCTTCTTAGATTTCAGCCCAAATTTAGATACAAGTACGGCCCGCCTAGCTTATGTCTTCTCAATGAACGGGCCTAGGCAATTGACTCTAAGTCTGACCTAATGAGCTGAAATTTGAATGCCTTGGAAATTTGTCTTCGTGCATGTCTTTCGCCCTCTATCCTTTTGGGAAATGGGGGCAGTACCCTTATGGCGCTCCGAAGTGCCGTGGCAACCCTGGAAGCAGATGCTTCGATGATGCTCGTGAGACTTTGCAGTGTAAGCAGAACGTCGCACAACTTTGGCCTCGAGCTACACAACGTAGGCCTGAAACTTCCGAGGCATTGGCCTGTGCCGCGTAGGACATGCTCAGCTGATGCTTAACGCTGGCTTTCTTCCGCAGAATACTCGCAAAGCAAAGGACTGATACTCATATTTTAATATTTGAGATTTTGACTAGGTCAAAAAATAAGGTGGTAGGACCCACTTTAAAACAAAATAAAAGAAAGGAAAGAAGTTTGAAAAGTCAACAAATGAAAGCAAAAGAGAAAGTGGACGCTTAGCTTACGAGGGAGAGACCGAGTGCTTTCGGGAAAAGAAGAGAAAGGGAAAGAAAAGAAGGGGAAAAAGAGAAAAGAGAAAGGGCTTTGCGCGTACAAGTCACGGACACCTTGCCGAGCCGACTCAACTACGTATTATAAGTTTGGTAAGTGCTCGTGCCCCTCATTCATCCGATCAAAGTAGTTTTCGGATTTAGTGCTTAATTCGAAATTTTGGAAAATTTGAGCCATGTGATCCATTTTTTGAGTTGTGGAGCTTCGAGACTTCATGGAAATTGTGGTTTTTGGTTTCGTAGAGCCATGAGTTTTGACATGAGTTGTTTTTGCGCGATGGTTTAGTCGAAACGAAATTATAGGGTTTAGGGTTTCAAGGATGAGTTTCACGTCACGTTTCGATTTGTGTAATCGTTTCGGGTGAGCGATTTGTTAGCATTAGGTGACGTTTAGCCGATTCATAATTGTCGTAGTATTTTACTTAGTTTTAAGGTCAACTCTTGTTTAATTGATAGGATTGCAAGATCTTCGGCTCTTTAAATTTCATGTTGTTAGGTTTGGGTATTTCCAGATGAGTGGTACTTTTAGATTATTGCATACATTTAGGACGCCCAACATGGTTATCACATGCTTATTAGAGGACTGAAACATATCCATCCCAGTCACAATACTAATCTTGGCATGATGCTGAAGACTCATAAAGCAAAGAACTAAGACTCACACATTATCAGTCTTTTGCGGAAGACTCATAGAAAACAAAGGACTAAGACTCATATATTGTGACACCCTAATCATGGTCCTAGAAAACTTAGCCATTTGATCGATGATAAGTAAATGTGTGTCGTACGAGGGCACATTCAATAACCGAAGTTGGTAAATGCTTTAGTCAATCGAGCTTAGCTTTCAATTCAAGGGCATATTGAATGAGTTCGATGCTCGAACGCATACGAAACTTGAACGTTGAAAATGCTAACGTTTGCAATCCGATGTCGTGGCCTCTCCCTTCCAGCCGTGCCCATTACCGCACCGCCGCAAGCACCGTCACATCAGCCGTGCCGTCTAGTCATCACCACGACACCTTATCGCCTCGTCATCACCGTGTTAGGCCACCTTGCCGCACGAACCACAGCCTCTCGTCCTCACCTTGCGACGCCACATCCTTCCCAGCTGTCGCGACCTGCTGCTGCCGAGTCAAGCGAATGATCGCAAGAAGAGGGATGACCAGCTCAAGCGGTGGAAGGAGACGGGAGCCGAAGTATAAAGAAGGCAGTCGCTCCTCCTTCCTCTCCATTTACATGGCCTGAACCTCTACTCAACCTCTACGACTTCTTCTTCCTCAATCACCGCTGCACCACCCTCTCTGTTCGCACACTCTGCTTGCGCAACACCGAGCCTCACCGTCTGTTCAAACTCGCCAGCGAACGGACCCTTGTCCAACCAGCTGCTCACGTCACCCACGTTGTTGCCTCAACCTGACTCGGACCGTTTAAGAACAGGCCGTGAATCGGGATTTTCTGACCCTGTCTAGCCACAACAACACACTTAGGACTCGAGGCAAATAGATTGTCCTCCATTCTGTGCTATATAGGTTGATTGTTGCTGTTGCTCAGCAAAGTTGAATTCCTTGGATTTCCACGATTTTCCATTGATTTCATTTATATATTCGAGTTAATCGACAATTTCGGAAGACGTACATAGCTGGCATTGTTGAGTCTATGGTTTATTGAGTTCGTGAATGTGTTTGTTGAGGCACTAGTTGTTGAGATTTATGTGTGTTTGAGGTTGAATGACATGAATTGTGGACGAAACCCGGAGAGGTTGCTTTTTACAGGTTCGGGTCACTTATACGCACAGTTTTTTCAATTTTATACCGGTTTATGTAGTACGAATTCGTGAGGTTTTCTTCATGAAAGTTGCACCTTATACCTTGTTCTATAACATATTTTAATTTCGGATTTTTCAAACTTCATATGACGATTTTATATTGAAAAGCATACAAGTTTCAAATTAGTCTTTTGAACACTGGCACTGACCCTTACATGGTTTTATTTTTCCACAGAATTTTCAACAAGAAATTTGGACAAGTATTCCCCATAAAATTTATAGATAACATCTTAAAACATAAGTTGTAACTTTTCTACGATTTTTAGAACTCATTTAAAACTTGCGGAAGGCCCATTTCCATGTCTGTTCTGGCTCGGAATCTGCCCCCTATTTTGGCCCAGCTGATTCGGATTGTTGAGGGTCGTACGAGGCGAACTGGCTTTCGAGTTTTTCACGAGAAATGTCCACATACCATGCAATTTGCCCTATAAAAAGGGCCATACCCAGTGAAATTCTTGAAGATTTTCCCCGGTATCTCTCCTTCAACCAACTCCTATGTTCTGGTTCCATCTTGAGAGTGATAAAGCTGAAATCCCCATGATAGGTATATATACACATCATAAGATCTCTTTCCTTATAAAACTACATACACATGAAGTCACTCCTAGTAGCAACATAGAGTGAAGCAAGCATACTAAGGAAAGCAACATCAAGACAAAGGCTCATTAAAATAACCAGATGATTTTGTAGTGTTCATGCTTGTCTGCCTATAAAGATACACGATTACGTCATGCCTGAATGAATTTAAAGAATCGAATTATCCAGCGGTGGCAGGCGAAACAAGACACCAGAGGATTTGCTTCCTACCCGACGCTGATTTCCTAACTTACAGTGTTTCGGACAAATTTATATAATTTGTAAGGGCATATCTAATAGGAAACACCCTCACATAGGGTATATCCACTAGGAAATATGATCGAATTCTTAGAGGCCATGAAGATGAGAATTGAAACTTGGATTTGCATTAATAATTTCTGTCATACAAAGATCATGGATCTTTATGCTGGGACATATAAATAGGTACAATGGATTCAATTGAGCTTGGCAGCCATTGCAGGTTCATACGCACCACCCGCAAAATGAACTTCGCTTGTATCTTCACTGAGGTATGCATTTTAGCCAACTAAACATTCAAAACGGTCGTCAAGAAGTGGGATTATGCTGAACATATTTGAAGCTTCTATCGAGCCTGAAGCTGTAAGAAAGTAATTAAGCTTGTCAAGAGTCTGGACTTCCTTTCGTCTCGGGCTCTCAGTATCAGCATTATTCCGTTCCTTAGCTAGAATATAAGACTTACAGAAGATACTTCCCTAGACAAAAGAGGAATAACCAACAAAAGCGCAGAAGCGATGCATCAAACTCCACTACTAATTTCCTCGGCTATTCCAAAATTGCCATAAACTTTGGGAAGATTGTCACACCAGATCGAGATTAGTTGGGTGCTTAAAGAGCCTAGACATCCTGTTGACACCCAAAGAGAAAGGCTTGTAAAGCCAGGTATTCTCATCTTGAATTGGTTTTTCTGGAGCTAACTACTTAAAAAAGAAGATTCCATATTGACTGGTGAAGACCAATATATATAGGTAGAGGTAATTCGAGAGATGGATAGTACTGAAACGCAACATTGGCACCTTGAGCATCGGAATTGGTTCTTGTGTAAGACCGCCTTGTCCAAGAACAATGCAAGTGCACATATGAACAAGTGAGAACTAGTGATTAACACATAAACAGTGATTGGCATCATGAGCATACTAGGCCACGTAATCTGATATGTATTTGTGGCCAATTGTGGGTGACGTCTAGCACCATCAGCTCAAAACGCAGCTGCAGCTGCAGATGTATCTGAAGGAGATCCATGGATACCTTACTGGTGACCATAGCATGCCAAAAAACCACCAGAAGACGAGGAAAATAAAAACCGAATGAATAATTTGGGGACAAAACCAGGTAGGGCAAGAAAGGTGAAGATGAAAGAGGCCCAACCTCGTCTGATTGCATTGGTTATCACGATCTGAACTCAAAACTTCTCATTGACTTAATCATTGCATTACCTGCATTATATGGTCAACCAAAAATTTCATGATTCATATACAACAGCTTATGTTATCCCACTTCATCTAGATTGAGAAAAATAAGAGTTCTGCCATATGTCTAGTTTGACCTTGCAAAAAATAACATGTTGAAAGCTCTCTGTTGATTTGCTACTCAGACACAGCAGCAGTAGAGCCAGAGTCAACCACATGTTGCTGTGTTCCACTCAGAGATGAGCCAAGCTTTGCCAAGTTTGGATCATTCCTGTGCTTGTTCCAGGCTGCTTCAAATTGCATGCCCTTGCATCTTCACATCCACAAAGACATAGAAAGCTAATTATGAGTCTCTGTCAAGGTTATCTAGATGAGAGGGAAAATAAGCAATCCTTACTGTTGAAGCAAGAGCAGTATCCGTAGAATGTGTGTCCTTATTTCTTCTCGCTTTCTTCTCAATGCCGCCTCCTTGTATATTACAAGAAGTTCATCCACTAATCTAGAAGCAATAAGGGAATAATTTATGAGAAAACACTGAGGAAATCCATGGGTAAATACTCGATCCTATAGAAACGTCCACAATGCAAAGCTCAGACAAAGGGCAAAAGATAGTTCTCCCAAACTTAAGTGCATCGAAATTTCCAGGGGGACAGAAAGACAAAAGTCTGCTCAGGAGGAAATTGATGAAAAAGGTCAACTTCCAAATAATCCCAAAGAAGAAATAACGAAAATGGAAAAAAGGAAAGGGCAATATAACGCATAAAACAATCTCTTGGAAAAGAAGAATCCACACTAACACCTCTAAGGTTTATGCATGAAGCAGACAGTTGCTTTTCATCTTTAAGTTCGTTAGCGTGATTCCAGAAACGGCATCAAAATACATTCACATACAGATCAATTAGGTTCATCCTTCATTTTTCACTGTAAACCTAAATATATAATATGCAAAAGTGCTGCTCATAGAAACCAAAGCATCTCCACTGCTTATATGAGGTTAATCAAACAAGTTGTGATTTACCTTTCAACAAATGGCGTGTTCCTTATCCATGTCAGCCTCATAATTGTATGAGCCCTCTGAAGAACCTGTGCAGGAAGAGAATGGAAATTCTATAGTAAATTGAAAGATGTGTTGACAGCGGAATGATGCATCAACAATTAAGAAAACAAGAAAAATATTGAACTGCGCCACATCAGCACTTTTTCCATGGGTGATTAATTTAAATCTCTACTAACCTAGTTAGCAAGTCAGAGCATATTTACAGTTTAGTAAGCCAGGTGCCGTGCTGAGAAGGATGGCTATATGATATCATTATGACCAATTAGCCAATCATCATTCATAGAATCATTTCTTGGTCAGTAACTCATTGACTTTGTCAAAGAAAGGATCAGTAAAACCTAGTAGAACAATTAAATTTTAATGGGGCACTTATACAAAGAAGGTGAAACATTTGAGCTTTAACGCAATTTATGTGCCGACAAACTCCAAAGGATACGGATTTGAAGGTTTGAAAATCCAGCATTGTCCTCTTGATGGCAGATAGATAAACCACATGAAGCGCAATATGGCCCTCAAAATGCTTATAAAATTTAAGAAAATATTATTACCAGATTTTGCAAGAAATGATTTACCATAGTCAAACAAGTTAAAGTAGAGCAGACACTCACATGCCACGCCAGTGAACAGAAAGTGCCGGGACAATAATCACTGATTTCCAGTTTTTTGACCAAATTAGACTCCCAAAAGAAATCCATGATACTCATATAAGCATCTATGTTTCTTACCAGTAAAACAGTCTCATCGTCATCAGCATGCATCCACTGAAAGAGTAGAGGAAAAAGGCGTCTAAAATGAGCTAATAACACAAGACCAACAACATTGAGGAGTGGCTCAATCAACTCAAGCCAGGCTATGCGACGCTCCTTATTCCTTGGTTGGCGCTCCAAATGACTTAACATCTCATTCAGTAATCTCTCAAACCTACCAGAAAATTGAATTGATGAACTACTAATGAAAGTACAACTCTCGAATAACTGAAAAGAAATTACATGCAACAATCTGAACACTTGATAAGATTCTGAGCATTTTATTGATTCAAAGTAGTATGTATTATGCCCAAGAGATCCAATTTCCACAATCTCAAAAATGTACTTGTCCTCAAGGTAAACATGATAGGAGTCTAGGAGACAGCTTCCAACATGGGTTGCTTGCCTATGATCATAAAAGCCTCTTAAATTTTTAGTTTCCACAGGAAAAGGACTTCTTTTACCCCCACTGAACACAATCTACACAAAAAATATGTGGCCCAAACTCTTAGTACATTATATGATTATCACATTATATTAACTCCCAACGACGAGAAATTCTTTTCAAATAACTTTTTGGCATCTTCTTTAATCATGTGACATAAAGAAGAAAAGTTTACCAAGGGCATCGAGGGTTGTCTCGTTGAGTACTGGTCACTAGAAGAACCGACATCTCAACCGCAGGGTGCCAAATATCATCATCAGAAGCAATGTTTTGGCAGCACGCATCGAGAATTGGATCTTTGTACCAACCAAGCTCAGCAGCATTCACATTTTTCGCAAGATGTGTGAAGCTAATCATGCCCTGACCCTGAAGGTAAGCAACAGAAAAGACTTTCAAAAGTTCTGCATCCATGACTTGAGCAGCTTTGATTAGTTTCAATTTTGCCATTCGATAAGGCATAAATAAATCTCCCAAAAAAAAAAAAACTTCAAACATCAATCAAGTCTGTCAATTAGGAAACAAGATTAATGCCACCATAAATCATCGAAAGTGAGGATAAAATGCATGGAAGAAGTACATACTTTGACATTAGGTGACCAGTGATCGAGTGCGGTTAGAGCACAAGGAATCACCAAATTACACAGCTTTTCCATATAAGGATGATCAACCTACAGGCGCACGAAGACAAGAACAAGTAACGATCATAAACTCACGAAAATACTCAACATTATGGAAGCCACCAACAAACATAAGAACAAATCACCTCAAACCTGAGTAACAAACCATCTAAGCTGATGAGCAGCCACAATGGCATAACCAACAGGGACCTTCGCCGACGCAGCAAAGGCTTCGTCGGACTTATCGATCGAGCTCTCCTTAATCCTTTCCTTCAACAAAGGCAACACCTCAGGCATCAACTCGATCACCAACCTCGTCTCCACCGATACTCCGGAGCCATAATCAATCCCCATCTCACCAGCTCTCCTCGCACCGTCCTCTCCGAAATAATCAGCATAAGCTTCCGCGAGGTCGCCGACCGCCGAACCCGCGAGCGCCGAGAGGTCTCGCGTTATCCACGAGAGCAAATCGTGCTTCGAGCACCGCGCGGCGACCAGAAGCGCGCAGGCCAGAGCGAGGTCCCTGACCGAAGCGCGGAGCTCGCGCTCACCGACGCTAGGGCTCCGAGCCGCGGCGGCCTCGCGCTGGAGAAGAGACTCGAGGATGGACTTGACGGAGACGCTCGAGTGCTCCGGGGGCGCCTCGCGTGCCTCCGACAGGGACGACAGGATCGAATACGATAACCTGAAAACCGACAAAAAAAAAAGAACTCGCGATGAATCGAAACACGACGCGGCAGTTGAAAGCGCTGACGAACGGAGAGCTCGGCGTCGGAGCTTTACTGGAGGAGGCGGCCGCGGAGAGCCGCCGGCGAACTCGAGGAGGCGGGAGGCGCGGCCGGATTCATGCCGCGTGGTCGCAGGCAGCCAAGCGGGCGGGCGGGAGAGCGAACGAGCGAGACGGGGGCGACTGTGAGCTTTGAGTTGGAACCGAAGCAAAGAGGCCGATGCGCAATTGGGCCGTGAAGAAGATTTCTATATGGGCCGACGGCGAGTAACCCGCTCTCCCGGCGCCGCCATTTTCCTGAGTTTGACTCCCCCTTCTCTAAAAAGTTTCTAAGGGGTGATCGCTTTTAAAATAGGTACATTCCAGAACTAAAACCTGAAACCTATCCCGTTTGCCTAGAATTAGCTCTAGAACCTATCATGTTTTTTCCAGTCCAATTTTTAGGTTTACACGGAAACCCGTTTTATTTTTTCTGTTCCTTCTTTGGGTTCATTTTTTACATAAAAAATCATTTTAGGCTATGAGTAACGAAATGATTCAAAGTAAAACATGAATAATAAAAATTCTAATTCATCAAAAATAATAATCCATAAGATGAATACATAATCATGTATAATTATAAATAATAAAAAGTTTAAATACATAACAGATAACATAAATTATAAAACTCTATTTTTCATTTATCTATAAAAATTTAGGAGAAGAGGAAAGTCTAGAGAGAAGTTCCGAGGAAGGACAAAGGACGAAAGAGTATTGAGTTTAGAATTTAGGGAAAAAATAAATTAGAATTTTGGTTTTTTAGCTTATAAAAATGGTTTCGAAACTAGTTCCAAAACAAGGCAATATGGTCCATTTCTTGGATAAGTATTCACTCGAAACTTGTTCCAACCGGTTATGATCAATTCCTAGATTGGTTCTAACAGGAACCACTTTCCCAGATTCATTTCTCAAGCGGTCCAATCCAATTCCCGGGTAGAACCAATTTAGTTGCACACTCCTAGTTTCTGGCATTGAAGATCGATCGATCCAATCTGATCGAAGTCCCCCAAAAGCCCTGTTGGAGCTCAGACTAGGGCAAGGGGGTTCTCCTGAAGAAGGTCCTCGAATCAGTCAAGTTGACCTCGTCAATGAGGCCAACTTCGACTGCTTAGGTGACCGGGTTCTAGCTCCAGGCCATCACCGCAATGTCTAACCATGGGCATGAACCTCGGCAACATGGCCAGGATGCACAAGTGCACTGGCAATGGCTGCAGTGGCGACACCATCACTTTCATATTTGTGAGCCCTGGTAAGAAGGAGCGAAACCATTTATGATATGGATGTGTTTATTGCCAATTCAAGAGCAAAGTTCCAGGCATGCAAGTGAAACATCATTACTCGTAAGCTCCACCGTTCCAGTGCTTGCAACAGTGGAATTACTCAACTTTGGTTTGCTCTACTATGGTTTGTACACTGTTGCTTACAAATATCATTTCGTTGTTATTTATGAAACAAAGACAAAGACGAGACCGCCGATTTCAAGATGAAGGCGACGGGCATTGACAGCGAACATCTCAGCGTCCCAGATACGGAAATTGTAGAGAACTCAGCAGCATCAGCCATGCCGGTAAGGGCTTGACATAATCTCTTGCTAGAATAAAGTCGCATCATTTTGAAGCTGCAGAGCATTATTCTAACTTTATCGACCACTCGATCTAGCAACTAGGGGGGAAAACTGGATCGTTTTATAACAACTGTTGTTCGTATGGGGATGGAAACTCAGGCATATCCTTCAGCACTCCCTAATTTGAATTGTTGCTAGTTTTGTAGAGTTCAACATAGTAGGACTGATGATCAACCGCATGCCGGACGGACAAATAGGTGATCAAGAATCACTTTGCCAATTGTGATAGATAATTAAACCTTCGTTCAGCGCAATAACCTTTGGTTCATGGATACTCATAGAATAAGCTCATGAAGAACTGAGCAGAGCGATCATCTCCAGCTCAAGTCCCGATCTATCATGCACGGTGAGAACCACAAACAAAACAATCACCAGATTACAAGTACCAAATGTGAGCAACCAGGCGAAAGAGGAAAGCAAATCCCAAAAGTAGGCTCATGATTCACAGAAGTACTGATTGCAGATTTTAAGCAAACACAGGCAATTGGCAGAAGTTTTTTTAATGTTGCTACAGAATAATCTAAGCTTGCTCTCAAAGAAAACAAAAAAGTAGATCCTCTCTCAAGCCAACAAGGGACCAACTAAACCGAACCCAGAAGCTGCAAAAGCACCCAAAAAAAAAAAAAGAGTTAGAAAGAGAGAAAGGCTATATTTCGTTTGCGAAAGAAGGATGCAGATGATAGATACTATTGCTTCTAAATATCAACACAACTTAGGACCACTAATCATTTCAGACAACCAAGGTGATGTAGAAAGGGAGAATTAATATGTGCACGAGACCAATGAGCAAGACAAGCCCAACAGTGGGATGCCACTGACCTAACATAATTTAGGACATCACCATTAAAAGAAACGTATGACTTAACAGAGGATACTTGACAACTGACTTCGTCATAGAAACATTGCCAACTTGATGATAAATGGTTGAAGATGAGTAAACATGGCTAAATGAAGCTATGCATTTCCCTCATAGAATGAAACGTTCAGAAGGTGTGAAGAGATTATTTGTTCAACCAAAAACACCCTTACAGCAATCAATCGGGAAACATAACATACGATTATTCGTATGCCAATCGTTTGATCAACTTATTAAAATACCAACACCTTATTCTTTTAAGTGGAAAGAAGATGAAGCAACCTCGAGCTCAGTCATTGCGATGACAGGGACAGTTATTACAAGGTTCACAGTAAGTGGTCAATGAAGTTACAAACAACTAAATATGGAAACTAAGAGAAAAGGCAACAGTTTGCAAACATGACTGGCAATATTTTCGAAATCGAACTACTAAAGATGAAACCCAGAAAAGATGAATGCTCTTAAAAAGAAAAAAACACCATTTAAAGCACACATACCTCATATGTTGCTGGGGTACATGAAAACCCTTACCCTAGCTCCCTGTAAAAGATAGAAAAATCAATACACGAGCTAAAGACGTCCATAATATACAATGCTCCCAAAAGGTTCTATTATCTACTCTACCATGGATTTGGGAGGCAAGTTCGACTTGAACTTGGCACGGACGACACCGCTGTTACCATGAGGCCTGATAACTTTCCCCCAAAGGCATCGATAGTGCGATCCATTCTTCTTCACCTTCGCCTTGTAGATGTAGGCCATGCGCTTACCGGCATACCATGCTACCTCCTCTTGGGTGTTGACTCCCTCGATTTGGATCAAAGACATATTCGGGTACTGGTTAGACTTCGACCTGTTTCAACAAGAGAAATTTCAACTACCTCAACAGAAAGGAAATACACGAAGTATAGCCACAGAGCCAATAACTTGTGCTTCATAAAAGCTAACACGAATTCTTTCCCCTTTCCTCACATCTAAACCCGCCAATAGCTAGAGACGCAACGACATCAAATAAGCGCAGCGATTCCGCCCAAAACTACGACAAATCACATCAACAACAAGTCCTTCCTACGCAGATATTCAGCTAATTCACCTAACGGACCCAAACTCCTCTAGAGCCACTTCCCCATGAAATCAGCTTCATTCGCATGGGGAAATCAAGCAAGCCGTCACCGAAAGCTCAAACCTAAACCAAGGCTCCACTACGAAACAATCGAAAGTCTATCCAACAGCACGAGAAAGCCAAACTCGATTGAACCCACATCTCTACTCACGTAGAAGAACAGAGCAACGAGAGGTACTAAGAATCGACGAGAAACAGGGCGCACGCACCTCTTGTACCCGAGGATGGTTCCTCTGACGTAGAGCCTGCAATCAAATTGAGAAAACACGAACGAATTGGCATCACTTAGCAATGGAAGAAGACGAAGACGAAGACGAGGACTAGAGCAAAGCGCGAGCGGCGACGCGGATCGCAGACCTGACTCTCTCTCCCTGGCGTCCCTTCACCATGGCCGCTTCTCCGTCGCTCGAGGCTGCCTGCGCTCCTCCGCCTTCCCGCTTGACCGAGTGGGTGACGACGCCGATGCAGGAGGATCCTCAAAACCCTAGCTCCAACTCGCGCTTTTATAGGGAGCTGCGCCCGGGATCGATTTGGGCCATGGTCCAGGGCTCCTTCTTGGGCTTTGGCCCATATGTTAAAAGGTGAAATGGGCCGTGAACTCGGGTGGATATACCAAATCCAGAAATTAAAACATTGGGGGCGAGAGAGAGAGAGAAGGGGGGGAAAAACGAGATAATAGGAAAATTGGAAGTTTCAGCTCCGTCTTTCCGGAAAAATATGCGATCAGGAAAATTTTAAATTTCGACTGAATTGCCTAAGGAAATGAGTTAATGAAAAACATTTTCAATGTCGTATCATATTTTAAAGTATTTATTACTGTTAAATACCGAGTCAAAAAAGTTCTAGAAGATCACTTGATAAGTATATAAAGATAGAATGAACAATTTTCTATGCACATTAACGAATATTGCACATTGAAAATATATTCTTTTTTGAGCATGTCTTGAATGAACACAAAAATTTCAGAGTCTGATTAATGCTTCTTATCAAGTGCCCGACCGGCACTCCTTACTCATAAGATTCAATCGTTACTAATAACAACATTTTTCTTCACTCGTATTTTTCAAGCAATAAAAATAATTTAAAATTTAAAAGAATGCATGAGTTCGATGATTGAAAAGTTAAAAGAAAAAATAGTGAATTGTAAGTTATATCTCGCCTTCCACGACTATTTTATGTTTCTATATGATTATTGTGACAAGATTTTTCTATTAAATTTTTGCTAAGAAAATTGCCAACATATTATACTCAAGGTGCATCTTTCTTATGTTTTTCAAAAAGAATATGAAAAAATTTTAATATTTAAATCTATGTGAATGAGACTTCCTCTGGGCGGAAATTTTTGTGTACTTTGCATGATATTTGTCTAAATAATAACTTCATATTGATCTCATTATATGATCTCGTGAATTGGATGCTTATATGTCCATAAAAAAAAAAAAATCCTCTCTTTTTTACGTTTTCAAAAGTCAGCAATAGGTATTGAATATGAAAGATTATGGGCCGTTTGGTTACATAAAAATTTCTTAGTTTTAGTTAGGAAAGCAAAAAGAAACATGAGAACACCGTGTGGATGACTACATATAAAATATTTAAAAAAAAAAAATCCGAAGGCAGTTTTTTTTATATATAATTAGAAAGTCCTTATTACCTATAATTTTAGATTAATCGATTAAAGCTTCGAAAGTAAGAGATTTGTTCCACAATAAAGAACTGATTTTCTCTTATTCGTGCTTTTATAGAGAAGAGTTAAATGTGAGCTTAATTTGGGCTCATCTGAGCGTTGACAAATTCGCCATGCCTAAGGCGTCTTGGACTTGGCCCATAAAATTAAAAATAATGAAAAGCAGAAAAGAAAAGAAAAACACAAGGAGGTAATAAGAAAAAAAAATTCAAGCTTCAAGTTCGGTTATTTCGTGAAAGTCTGCAATTTGAAAAGCATTTTCCAGCTTTTAATCATTTTTAGTGCTTGGAAAAATGAGTTAGCAAAATATATTTTACCGTTAAATAACATGTCCGAGCATAGATCACTCTTAAAAATATTGTCAAAAAAGTGCTCCAAGGTGACTTGATAAGAATCTAAAGATGACAACAACAATGTTTAATAAAAATATATTTTCCTTTTAGCAAGTCTCAAACGAAAACAATTCAAATAAAAATAACAAAAATTAATTGTTAATAATAAGAACAATTTTCCTCACTCAATGTCATATTCTTGAGAAGAAGCACACGCACACATTGCATATGTTAAACATATATAATAGATGTTATTGTGCATAAAGATTTTAAGAATGGAAATTTCCTACCGAGTGAAATTTACTTTTTCATATGATGTTTTTTTTTTCTTATAAAGTCAGTATGCTACAATTTCAATTTAAATCGAAGATCGCATGGTATAATCTAGCCATATACAAATACATAGGGAAAAAAAAATCTTTTCCATTATAAATTCAAAATCAACAATTAGCAAATGTTGTTGAAAACTCTTTCCCTTGCAAAACCACAAATTTGCTCTTCCTTGCACCAGCGTGCCAGAAAAAGAGTTGGAGGAAAATTTGCAACAATCCAACTTCATGTCTCGAAATTTTCTTCTTCTATAAATAAAAACAAATTCCGTTTTTTTTTTTTTTTTTATCATGCCCTCTCCCGCTTTTACTTCCAAAGTTTTCAAGTTTCATCCATAACAAGAAGAAGAGCATTTGAATCACTATAGAATCACCCGATGTGTCGAAGCCAACAATTTTCATTTACAGAAGAGCACGCTGTTTTCTAGCGCGAGTTCGACAATAACAGTGTTGTTTAGTTTTCATTAATGATGTGGCCAGAATATAATATATGGTGAACAACTTAGTCAAAATTGGCCATCTTTCTCTAGAACTTTATCGAGTATTTTTGTGTTTTGATCATGGGGAGATAATGGGGTGACTCAATTCTAGGTGTTTTTGTTGTCAACAAAAAGCAACAAATCGTGACATTAAGGTTCTTCTTAGATTAAATCCCAATACCTTTTTTTGGCCAAAATTTTCTATGGCTTTGTTGCACAATAGATACATGAAACGATTGGATCTTCAATTTTCTTCCCCCACTTGTCATGGGATTGATTTAGGTTCCAAACAAATGAGATAGATACAAATGAGGTATGAGCCCCTATATATATAAGTATAGGTTCAATTGTAACCATAGATCCCTTCTTAATCTAACGGTGAAGATTGCATTTCCCCATCTATCGAACGACCTGCATTTGTAATGTAGGTGTACATTTATAGCATCGCTCGCCTCCGGAAGTATTCTAGAATACACAAGAAAACCCTAGGACTCAATATCTTTGAGGTCCGCTCGTTCTTCATATATTGATTACGGTCCTTCGTTCAAAAAATCTCAAGATTGTGTCGTTTCCTTGGGCCATGACATTCTTTCTCACCTAATCAAGGGAGGCCCTTGTTGCATCTTTTTAAAGTCTAGGGACAAGTGACGCACATAATCTTCATACCAGATAATAATGGTCCAATTCTTCTCTTGAAATCACCAACCGGATACTATTCAGTGGATTTTTCTTACTTGATTCAATGTTTGAATATGAGGTTGGAATGCACCAAGAATGAAGATCTCATTGTGTTATCTAAATCCCTATTATACATAAGACGAACGAAATCGAAAGATCGTAAAAGATACCTATCATATTAGAAATATCTCATAAGCGACCGAAACATCGAGAAAAGAATGTATTCTATCGTAAAAGATAAAGGTAATTGGTGTAAGAGTGCATCACAACAAGGTCCCAAAACACTCAGCAGTATATCATAAATCTACTAATCTCCAATTCATGGCTAAATTTGAATTTTAAGATTGAAAATGCCAATCCCTCATTGACAAGGGTACAATATATATTAACCTCATTTTTAATTTTTTCACATACTCATAATGGAATAACTTGACCATTTGAGGAATACAACACGTATTCTACATGATTCAATTACTTGTAATGCAATTGCAATTTAACATATTTGACGATTCATAACATAGATTCATAAATATGTCAAGAATCCATATATTCCGCCATATATGCATAAAAGCCGTTTTACATATTACTCAACCATGTCAATTTCCCAATCACTTGCTCCTTTCAGTGATAAGAAGATCAATTTACTTTAATAACTAATATTTATTTATAATTTCTAAACATATTGTTTAAGTTCATTTAAGATGTAAGTCATTATGATGTATGCAACAAATTATAATAGAAGTCATGGTCTGATATTTAGTTTAACATCAAATGCACACATATAAGCTAATTTCATGATGTGCAAATAACATATGGTAGCTCACTGATATATACAAGTAAGTATCTATTTCCTAATTGTCACTAGTCATCACCCATCTCAACTAATGATGAATCATCACCATCAACTCATGGAGATGAAATCATAAACTCTTCCTTACCACACCTCTTAGTCCATCTATTACAGGTTTCCTCTACATCAGTAAGGATAAATGCATCACTGTACATACATATGATGATGGCTATTTCATACTATTACATCACAGGTTGCACAAGCTATATAATTTTGTGTATGAATCATAAAACTTCATGTCATTTCAACTTTGTAGAGACTCATCGTAGACATTAGAATATTTGTTTTTTTCCTAGAGTCGTAAATGCATACAAGTCATTACAACATAATAGCTGCCATGTTCAATCATACAATGCAAATAACATCATTTTAATCTTTTTTTTTTTGGCATTTCCCATACCAATAATGAAACCAAATACCCATTTTTATTATCATTTGCAAACCCACTCATAAAACAATCATCATTCGATAAATAACATCATCACGTGCAAATCATGACTACATAACAAATGCCACGAATTTTTCAAAAACTCACTTGGCATTTTCTGTGTAAACGATACTAATAAAATAATTAAGCGCACTTCAACATATAAATCTTCACCCTCTAAATATCATGCTATCAACATTTAATATAAAACTTTTGCAAATTCGTAATTCATTGAGATGAATTTTTCTTAGACAATCAACATTTCTATAACTTAAGTAACCAATATAATTTCCATTTCCAAACCCACGCCTTGATTAAATGCACCCTAGTCATCAAAACTAAATCTAATTTCCTATAATTTCGTATTGTCAAAATTATATAATTGCCCAACAAATTTTCTCATTTTATAAATGTACACTAACTTCCAATCTTCACTTAATCAAGCCATATTAATTAAACGTATGAATACCACTTACACTATAGTCACGCCGCAAATTTTATGAAATTACCAAAACATACAATTTTAAAATTAATTGTGTAATTAAGTCCACTTTTGATTAGATGTATAAATTGTTTAGCTTAAGCAATCATTTGTAAAAATAAATTAACTACCTATTATCATAAAATTTCAAATACTATGAACAATGCCCAAAATTTCCAGTTTTTGCATATTAGTCCCCTACTTTGATGAAATAACGAATTTACCCTAAAGCTTCAAATCTAGTCATTTTGAATGGATTTGATATCTTACAATTAATCTAACATAATAACCCACTAACTAACACTTAAAACGATTAGATATCACTGTTAAAAGAGTTCTCCCAATTCTGTAAATTTACAAAATTGCACTTAAGTATGTCAAAAATTACTAATATGCCATTTTAGGTCTAATTTTACTATTTTTTCTTCTTCTTTTTTCCATCAAGGATGAAATAAAACATTTTGGGTATTTCTTCAAACACCTTCTAGGCTTGCAGAAAAGATTTCAATTTAGGTAAGAATTGCCATAGCTCAACGTGCCAATCTTGATATCCAATTAAAATTAACATCAAAATTTAAATTAAGCAAGCAATCATCAAACTACCAAGTTCAAGAATACAAAGTAGAAATAAGATGTAAGTTGAAACTTTGGCTTTGTTTAAATTAAATGAGCAATTAACCAACCAAGTTTAAGTTCAAGAGTACTAAGTAGAAATAATAATAAAATTATATCCTTAATAATAAAGACATTCTTCTTCACTTATATTTTTAAGCAATAAAAGCAATTGAAATTAGAAAAAAGCATAAGTTTAGTGATGAAAAATTGAATAAGAGACATCATCCCGTTTCATGACTATCTTCAGTGTTCTACATAATTATCTTGGCAAGATTTCTAAAATTTTGTTCAAAAAGTTTTACATATTATATTCTATGTCCACCTTTCTTATGGTTTTTTGAAAGAATTTGATAGAGATTAATGTTTAAATCTATGAGAATGAGACTTCCTTTATACTAAAATTTTTTGCTATACTTTGCATATTTTTGTTCAAATTATCACTTTCTATGAATGAAATGCTTAGGTCGTTCATGAGAACAAAATTATTTTTTTACGTTTTGGAAACTCATAAATAAATTTTAAATACCAAAGTTTAGGAGCTGTTTGGTTATGTAAATAATTTCTTTTTTTATTTAAACATAAATAAACATGATAATAACGTATGAATGGCTATGGGTAAAATAGATTATCAAAACAAAATCTAACACAATACATTATCTTAAAAGAAGATCTGTTAAGCACTTATTTATTAATATCCAAATTTTCGTATTTAATAATTGATTTTCTCTTTCGGTTTTTCATATTGCGGAATAAGGTTATTTTGGTCATTTGAAGGGTGCACACCAAAGTTGAAAGTTTACTTTTTATGCAACATAGACAGATAATATGGTATAAATTGTAGAAGTTGTATCATTATTAGTTGTTTTTTTTTTCCTTTTTTGTGGTGTTAATGTGGTCCACAAAAACAGTTCTAACCTCCCAATTTTTTGGGAATCTTAAGTCCCGTAAGTGTTATCTTGATGAATAAATCAAATACGAGGGTAAATAGGGAGATGTTGCGCAAATTAAATGATAGTTTATTGATCATAACTTCCTTCTTCGATTATTCATAAGAAATATAATCTAAACTAGACATTGATAATATCAGCCATAAAAACTTGAAAAAATCTCCATTAACCAACATCTGAATTGTTAGTTGGATTGGGAAGATATGTGTAGAAATTGAAAAGAATTGCTATGAATTGAAAAATTCATTATTTCATATTTTCATTCTTTCGCAAGATAAATTTTAGATCATTCTCAATGTCAAATTCTTGAGATTGCAACATGTGCGCACACTACATATGTTGAAGATATATAAAAATTGTTACACATAAAGACTTTAAGAATGAGAACTTCCTGCCGAGTGAAATTTACTTTTTCATATGATGTTTCTTTGCTTATAAAGTTAGTTAGTATTAGATTCTATAATTTTGATAGTATAAATTAGTTTTATCGACTTTTTCTTTATTGTCTGTGCATGTATATGCTAGTTCTTAATTTAGACTAGAATTCCAATTCTACTCAAGGTCAGTTTGCTATAATTTCAATTTAAGTCGAAGATCGCATGATAAAATCTTATTTAAATACAAACACAAAAAAAAAAATCTTTTTCAGTATAAATTCAAAATCAACGATTAGCAATTCTTGTTGAAAACCATTTCCCCCTTCGAAACCACAAAATTTGCTCATCCTCACATCGCGCTCTCCCGTTATACCAAAAACCGTACAAGCATCAAGAGCCAGAAAAAGAGTTCAAGAAAAATCTCTGACCTCTCTCATAGCTCCAATCCAACTCCATGTCTCCAATCTTTCCTCCTCTACTATAAATAAAAACAATTTTTTTTAATCATGCCCTCTCCTTCTTTCTCTATCTAAATTTTCAGGTTCCATCCATGACGAGAAGAAGAGCGTTCGAATCATTAGAGAATCAACCTGATGTGCCGAAGTCGACGATCTTCATTCACAGAAGAGCACGCCGTTTTCTAGGGCGAGTTCTTCTGATCGTGACGGTGATGGCGATGTTTAGTTTTTGGTTTCTTTCCAAGATCGTGATGATAAGCAGATTGAGTCAGATCGAGGTTCTTGACCACCCAGGCGTCGGAAATCGCAACACCAGTGTGGTCGACTATGACGAAGGGTCGTCGGACAATTCCGAAGTAAGATCCTCTTCTTAGATATGCCCCGTGCAATGCCCTTTGCTTGCGATTTATTCACGGGCGTGCACACGCAAACGAATGCATATTGATCTTCTGTGTGTAAGTTGTTCTGGTTATGTGCATGCTTTTCAAATTTATCTCATATCGCTGACTTAATCTCTCTCGAGCTAAGTTCAGGTGTATACTCTTAGACCTATCATCCATAATTTTCCTTTTTCCCCTGGTTGTAATTCTACGATCGTCAACTGCGTGCATGAAATGGGCAATCACGTCCCTGTGCTTATATTCTGCACACGTTCGTTATTTCTGTCTGAGCAAGGTCAAAAGTATCTTAACACAAGCACTGGCTATTTCCATTTGGGCCATAAGAAATTTTCCTTTTGGTAAGTTTCAGACCTGGATTTTCACCCTAAAAATCAAGGGGAAAAGTTGCATTCTGGCGACTATCCGTCTTCAATGATGAGTCTGCAAACTACGTCTGGTTAACAAATTTGTCATATTGTGATAGAAGGACATGAAGCGTCATAGAAGCTTCTTCTGAAATACTGCAAACCTAATTGTGAAATTTTTAGATTTGATTGAGATGAAGATATCATAACAAGTATGATTTCAAAATACTTCGCATTATCTTTGATATAAGGACCTTTTAGGATTTTTTAAGCCAAGTTTAGTGTTTGAACTTCTAACCTTAAAATCTTTCGCCAAACGCTTTGTAAGGTCGAAATTTACTCTATGGCTAACAACGATCATATTTCGCTTGACATATTTTTGCTCAAGATTCAATTACCTCAGTAACTGCCAACTGATCCCAAGTTTCTTGCCTTTCAGACATCCACACTCTGGAAGCAGCCAGTTGTGATCAATAGATACTACAAATGTATCAATCGTTCAAGGCACGAGACAGGTTCGACGGTCTTTCTTCCACTCTGGTTTAATGCAATCGATTGTAGAAAGGAAAGTGATATCATACGTGATTCAGAATCTGTTTTATTCTCCCCTTTTAGGTCCAGCGAACCTGACGAATGGGTATATCTTAGTCCACGCGAACGGGGGATTGAATCAAATGAAAATAGGAGTAAGTTTCCTTAACAATAAAAAGGGCTTCGTATTATACAATTGGACTTAATTTCAACAGCTATAAAATATCGGTTGTGTATACCTGTTGTTATGGCAGATAAGCGACATGGTTGCGATCGCTAAGATTATGAATGCCACCCTTGTTTTGCCTCATCTGGATGTTACTTCCTATTGGACAGATACAAGGTATGCATTGATGATTTCATTCCAATGCCCCAAGACTATATAATGAGATTGCTTTTTATTTTCTTTCGTTATATATGTATGTTCATGTGCCGATTATTCGATTCCAATGCCATCCTTGATGATTCAGTGGGTTCAAAGATTTGTTCAACTGGAGGCATTTCATGGATGTCCTGAAAGATGATATCAATATCGTAGAGTCTCTCCCACCAAAACTTGCATCAGTGACCCCACTCAAGAAACCCCCAATTTCCTGGTCAAAGGTAAGATTTTGGCCCTACTGTTTACATTTACTAGAGATCATGTTTTCACTCATACACCCATTTACATCTAAGAAGTGATTAACACCGTGCTTGCAGCCTAGTTACTATAGAAAGATAGCTGAGATATTGAAGCGCCGCAAAGTAATCAGGTTCACTCAGACCGACTCCCGTCTCGTCAACAACGGCCTGGCCGGATCAATCCAAAGACTACGGTGCCGGGCAATGTACGAGGCGCTTAGATATGAGGATGGAATCGAAGAGCTTGCGAAGAAGTTAATTGGCAGACTTAGAGAAAATGATGAACCATACCTTGCTCTTCATTTAAGGTACTACAGAGACATAGTTTTCTAGGGAAAATCATCACTTCGTCTTGTCCTTTTCTAATGACTTTCCACTACTAAATCAATTGACTACAAGTATAATCACAACACTACAGATATGAAAAAGACATGCTTGCGTTTACAGGATGCAACCACAGTCTTAGCGCAGCCGAGAGCAATGAGCTCGAGCTAATGAGAAATAACACTCCTCATTGGAGGGAAAAGGTAATCAATGGCACGGAGAAGCGGCTCCAGGGTGAGTGCCCGATGACCCCAAGGGAGAGCGCGGTTTTCCTTGAGGCGCTTGGCTTCCCTTCGTCTACCAAGATATATATTGTTGCTGGGAAGACATACGGTCAAAAAGGGATCGGTCCGCTTCGATCCAAGTATCCGAACATCTACACGCATTCCAATTTGTTCACGGAAGAAGATTTGCGACCATTTAAGCACCGCCAAAATAAGCTCGCGGCATTGGACTTCATTGTGGCAGTGGAAAGTGATGTTTTTGTTCACACTTATGAAGGCAACATGGCTAAGGCAGTGGAAGGTCATAGGAGATTCGAAGGATTCAGGAAGACAATCAGCCCTAACAAGTAAGTGTAAAAAGACGTGTAAAGACTGCCAACGTTTCATAATTTTCTATTGCATGTCATTTGTTCCACCTTAACATGATGCATTCTTTTTTTTGACAACCGACAATTGATAATCTTAAATCAAGTTTTGTGTTAGCTAGAGGCAGACTCAATTATAATATTGACTGGAAGTGGGACAATTATAAGGTCTATCTTATTTATGTATCGTGAATTTCCTTCTTTTTCCTTTTGAATCAATAATTTCAAGGTATTTCAGTCTAAAGAAATTGCAAGCCTTGATCTGTAGTTTCGATTGTTTTGGCAGACAAAAATTTGTGAAGTTAATTGATGATTTGGATGGGGGCCTGATATCTTGGGATGATTTCTCATGGCGAGTGAAGAAGTCACATGAGGACCGTGTGGGATTACCTTCCCGTCGGCAATCAGGACTATCTTTCAAATTGGAAGAGAATTTCTATGCAAACCCTTTCCCTGGTTGCATCTGCGACAAGTCTAAACTCCATGACAAAACTGGTTTTTGAGATTGAGAAGATTGAAATTTCCAAAGCCTGGAGCTATTGTTGTACATTTGTAGAGTTCAAATTTTTACATTCAAGTTGGGGACGAAGAAGAGAAGAATTCTTTGACAAGGAAGCTACTCAATTTCTTTTGGTCGGTTACTCGTGCATATTTTATACAGTATCCTTTCGGTTTCATTTTCGGGCTTTTCGAATTGTACACACAGAGAACGAGGACATATTGAATTGATGTAATTTTGGTTGGAAATTAGGTGGCTTCTTCATTGTGGGTATTGTGACCACCAATTAAAAAAAAAGGAAAAAAAAGTAGGATCTGATGAATCTTAGCAATCTATTCAGACATAATAATGCTTGGTGGGCTCTGTTGACTCTCGAGCCTTGACATTTGAGCTTGTTCCATTAAAATGATTATGACTGGGGAAAAAAAAAGTGGCCAGAATATAATATATGGTGCACAACTTAGTCAAAATTGGCCATATTTTTGGGAAATTCTATGGAGTATCTGTGTTCGATAATGGGGACTCAATTCTGGGTGTTTCTGTTGTCAACATTAGTGAACATGAGGAACAAGGTGAGATTAGGGTTCTTGTTAAATTAAATCCCAACACTTTTATTTTTTCTGGCCACAATTTGCTTAAATGTAAATGGACCAAATGGTTCGGCCACCATCTCCAAAATTGTCCCCCTCCTTGTCATTGGTAGAGGAATTTAGCGTTCCATTAAGGTTAGGTAGACGAAATTAGTGTTTCATTACCCGTGCAACAAATGAGATGCATACAAATGAGGGGACGAGCCCCTTTATGTATAAGTATAAGTTCAACGTAACCACGGATCTCTCCTCAATCTAACGATATAGATTGCATCTCCCAACTACCTACATTTATTACAAGAGTATTTATTTACAGCATTGTCTGCCTCCTGGAGTATTCTATAATACAAAAGAAAATTCTATGACTTGGGAGCTTTGCAATTTGCCCGTTCTTCATGGATTAATCATGGTCCTTCATTCAAAAAACCTCTAGATCATGTCGTTTTCTTGGGCCATGACATTCTCCCCCGCCTAATTGGGCGATGTCCTTGCTGCATCTCTTTCAAGTTTAAAGACAAGGATGCACATAATCTTCATACCAAATAATAATGGTCCGATTCTTCTCTTGAAATCACCAAATAGATAACATTTGGTAGATTTTTCTTACTTGAATTGATGTCTAGATATAAAGTTCAAATACACCAAGAATAGAGATTTCACTGTGTTCTCTAAATCCCTATTATATGTAAGACGAACGAAATCAAAAGACCGTAAAAAAATACCTATCACAATGGAAATATCGCATCAGTGACTAAAACACCAAGCAAAGAACATATTGTTTCTTGTAAAACATAAAGGTAATTGGTGTGCATCATGATAAGGTCCCAAAACACTCAACAGTACATCACAATCAAAATCCACCTGATTTTCAATTTGTGGCTGAAATTGAATTTGAGATTGAAAAAAGAGAAAGCAAAGCCCCAGTAGTCTCTCATTATAGTTGAGAGAGAGAGAGAGAGAGAGAGAGAGAGACTGACTAGTACTGGGAACGGGGAAGGATCTAGTTGGGTAAGAGAGAATTTTGAAGTTGGAATAGGAAGGAGGTAAGGTCAAGGAATTGGGGTCCCATTTGAAGGGGGCAATTCCAATCCCTCGTGCAGTTGAAATATCATAATCTCTCTCTCTCTGAGCCTGTGAGGTTTCTTCTTTGTCATCTTCCCCATGTCCTTCCCTAAAGTTTGTAGTCCAAGGAGGAGACATCTTAGAATTGATATGTGGGGTGTTGAAGAAAGTCTGTACCATCTAGTGCCAAAAAATTCCTCTCGCTTGGACCCATTTTTTTGGTGCTTTTTTTCCCCAATTGCATTTATTTCGTTTCAAGCTTTGATGACCTTTCTGTGCAGATATCTAATCCAATAACGATGGAAAATCGCAGGATGATGGGGAAGTCGAACCCATGTTTTCGTATGAATAAATTAAGTGAATTAATGGCAAAATGCTATGAATGTTTGCACTCATTTAGATTGAGATTCAAGCATATGCTAAGTTTTCTCAAAGCATTATCATGTGGTATAACTTGATTTTCTCATGCCCATGAGATCCCACTCGAGGAGGAGGAATATCTTGAAGGATGAAGAGAGAGAGAGAGAGAGAGAGAGAGAGAGAGAGAGAAATTATAATCTATTCTTTTTTATATTTTACAATTAGTAATGCCAACCACACTTAGATAATGGCTTTGTGTGTATTTTCTAATGAAAGCATACCCTGATGTTTCTTTACGAGATATCTAATCCAATAAACATTTATGGTAAAGAGAAGCCTCAAGGCATTGAGTACTAGAGAGAAGGTTGGTACCATGTGAGGAAAGGAATCATACACAGAATAGAATGTTGGAGGCATGTGATGAGAGAGGCGCAACAAAATGCATGCCCTTGAAAAATACTATTATTCATAGAAACGTTGTGGTTTGAAGGAGAGTTTATTCATTTTATTTTATCTTTTGAGCGCTCATCATGTGCAAAATTCCTCATTGTGAGGTCCCAACTTTGGAAGAATAAAAGAGATCCTTTAGTGACACTTCTCATTTGCTTTGGATTCTGATTACTGCCTCATAAAGCATGTGGGTTTTCAGCTCTAGATTCAAGCTGTATTATTCTGTCGTGAAGGACAGCGTGATTCAATTCTCGTGGGTATAGCAAATTTCTTGAGGAAGCAAAGAATAGAAACAGGTCAAGTTAATTTGGTCTATCCAGAAAAGTTCATGATCCACTTCTAGGGTTTAGCCTCCTCCTCTGCTCCTTCCATGCCCATTTGAGCATATGGTGCTTCTTTTTTGCCCTGTGCAAACTCATATGGACTCAGCTAAAAGGTTCAGCTAATCTCATTTTAATAACAATGGATCTGTCACTAACTCTCACTTAAAAGGACATGGATGACTCCGTGTGTTTCGTGCATACTGTAATTGATTGTGGACCATGTTAGTCTCAAATTGTAACTTCTATGAGGTTTTGTGACATGCAAGATGCTGCTGAAGTTGTCAAGGCACCACCCCAATTCATCTGGAAATTATCACAAGAGAGATTGCAAACAAATTTCAACGTATGTAACTCAAAATGGTCGACATTCATTGTTTTCACAGTAAAAGAAAATGATTACACAGAAATAATTCACTGATCTTGCATTGGTATCACAAATCGGAGAAGCATAAAACTGAAGCACGCATTAGTTCTTAAACAGCCTTTGAAGAAATATCATCCAGACACGGCACATCTTGATTACTTGCATCACTCAAAAAGATTATTGGAAGAGAAGGGCATTATCAAAGGAGCGAGATAAATCAGATCAATTGCCGGAAGCATCTGTAGATGAGATTATTCTCAAATGGCAGTTTTACTGAGAAAAACATAGATAGAAAGTATTACCACTGTTGCCATCAGAAGCTACTCCATTTCCCCAGTCTACAGACTCCATTTTTGTGCACGAATCAGTATAGATTGGAATGAGCAAAACATTTTACACGTGTTTTGAGCAAGCAACATGTGTACTGATTCATTCACCAATTTTGACACAGTAAATAAGTAAATGCCAGGTAAGTGGGACATCAGCATAATATTTAAACACTTCACCTATGCTAAGTTACTGTTTTAATTGCAAATATGGATAAACCAAACTATCAAAGTATGCTTCAGTTTTAAATTGCTTAGGAAAAGTTCTTCGATATAAAAATTCCTTGATGATCCATGAGGATTTTAAAAGACTATTAAGCTCAGCAGTTAGAAAGTAAAAAAAGAAGCAAAGCAATTTGTGTTGGTCAAATCTCTCTTTCTTCTATGACCAAAGCCTTATAATCTAAGAGATATCTTCTGTTCATGATCAATATAATTTTCAGCTTCCAAGAGACCAATTTTTGCTTTCCAGCAGATAAAAAAAACCAAGAAAAAGAAAGAACATCCATGAACATACCCAATACCTACTTCCCTACAAGTGGAACTAATGCCTGAAAAATAACATGTCCATATCAGAAAGTAAGCCCCAGATCAGAATTCGTGCACAGTATCACATCTTATATAAGCAATTCAAATGGGTGGTGTTTGGTAACAGCTCAAGCCATGATATGGAAGTCAATTGGGAAAGTCTTCATCAACCTCAACTTACTCGAATTCCTCATTTTTCGCATTGCACGGCTTCACTCGGTCTTCTCTGGGCCTTTTCTCCGGCAAGCTTTCCCGGTGATGCACGAGTCGCTGGATCAATTCTCGACGAGAAGATCATCAAATTTGAAGCCACTAAAGGAGGTATCCAAAGGGATAGCATGATCCAAAATCCAAATATGTGGGAGGTGTTCGTTAGTGCAGAGATGGGATCAATGCGATCCCTTTGGATGCCTCCTTCAGTTGCAGTAGGAACCCATCTCTCTCTCTCTCTCTCTCTCTCTCTCTCTCTCTCTCTCTCTCTCTCTCAAACGAACAAAGTTTGGCAAGGTGGGATTGGAGTGAGGCTCTCAATATAAAAGAGAAAAATGCTGTACCAATGGCTACAAAGATTATCTTTTTTCCTTTATTTTTTCCCTAGCCAAAAAAAAAAAAAAAGGGGCTAAAGAAGATTTTCCTCCTTTTTTTTTTTATTATTTCAATATATTCTAACCCCCTTGCAAAAAAATTTAAAAAAAAAAAAAAAACTTTTGTATTCTTTTTCGAAAGATGAGATGATGATCTCAAGGAGTTTTTGAGAGATTTTTCTTTTGTTAAATTTTCTTGTAGACCCCATTCTCTATTTAACCAAACACATGGACAAAAGTTTTCAAAATGAGTGGGTCAGCCAATCTCTTCTTGGAAAATCCCCAACAAGTTGGATGACAATATTCAGAAAATAGAAATTAAATTAAATTAAATTGCATAAAGATTTAATCTAGAGCGTGTCCTTTTTTCCATTCAAGTTGTGTGGTCCAACCCATGTTCCCTCCTTCCTTTCACCCACCAAACCCTCCTTTATCTTATTTCACAAGGAACACGTTCTCATACGCATCATTCATTCATTCATTCACAGATCTAACAACCAAGTCATTTCCTTTACATGATTTTTGATTAGTGGCGCAAGTTAGACGCGCTCTCTCTTGTCGATTGTGATGACAGCCCTGATGCTCGTGGCGATTCGCCTGTCACAATGGATTTGTTAAATCGATGAATATCTTGTTTAACCATCGCTCGTGTAAAATGATTAAAAGCCACTTGATATATAAACGCATGAAGATAATCAATTAAGCTGGATTGCATCTCTCATTCATTCACAACCTTTTCAAAACTAGGTTTAATATACAAATCGGTCAATGATATGATCGTATGATTGACACCCTATAGTTAAAATAAAAAAATTCGTTCGGCGGATCCAAAGCGATCCGCTTTGGATTGTGGGGGATTGAACTCAACCCTACCCGGTCAAAGTTGCAATGACATATAATTAAGTTGTTAAATAAATCTGGTCAGATTGAGTAAACTATCCGCCTTGGAAACTTAAATGAGCACATCTAGAGAGAGAGAGAGAGAGAGAGAGAGAGAGAGGGAGGGGCAAAAAATCTACACACATCCAGGGATTGGGATTGACGAAAGAGATCAATATGCACTTTTTTTCCTGTTATTTTACAGTGCATCCCGGCGAAATAAAGAATTATTTCCCTTCCTGCTTGATAATTACGGATTAGAAATTAATGTTCTTTGAAGAAGTTTTCCTGGATATGTGTCTGCGAAGGGGGAAGAAAGGTCCAGTTTTGTGGCATTTTCTATATGGGAAATTGTCTATAGTCGCAATCAAAATTTTAAAAGGAAACGAAATTTGAGAAAAAAAAGTCCTGATATGCGAATATCTCTTTTTGTTTTTTTTTTTTTGGAGGGGTGGTTTATATTCAAATATGCTAATTAATTAAAAAAATTCTTATAAGATCAACCCTAATGGGGTGGTGCACATGGGTCTAAGTAGGGTCTCGTGCACTAACATGGAGTCAAGTATAGGTGTCAGCTTACATTGGATTAGTGATGACATTACGACCAAGCATTTAAATTATGCTAGGCCACGCCATGACCACATGGAATTAAGGTGAAATTAGTGACATTGTTCGTTGAATAATGATAATAATAGCCGGGCTATCGATTGTCTAGAAAACTCTATACTTAGTACTTAAATCTGATTGTTGACTGACCCGCTATCATTTTGTGGCATCATCGCATTATTGGTTCTAGCTAAGTTCTTGATTTGTGATAGATTCAGAGGATTGGAAGACAAGAATTAAAATAAATAGAGTCTAAATCGAGTTGATTTCTATGAGATGATGGACCCGCGGGATTAGTTGGTTGACGAGATGATTCGAATTTTGTGCATAAAGAAGTCTAAGTCCTTAAGTTTGATAAATATCACGATGTAATCATGTTGGCCAGGTTCGAGGGCCGAGCCAAGACCGGTTAACTCTTGATTGGGGCCATACTTAGTTGGATGTTCCTAAATACTTCACTTCAGTAATCGATATTCATGTAGAGTACTTGTAACTAGGAGAGAGAGGAAGAGAAATTATAC
Organism: Eucalyptus curtisii; assembly: GCA_017140595.1. Taxonomy (NCBI): domain Eukaryota; kingdom Viridiplantae; phylum Streptophyta; class Magnoliopsida; order Myrtales; family Myrtaceae; genus Eucalyptus; species Eucalyptus curtisii. The sequence continues at coordinate 1,115,912 of CM029503.1, forward strand.
ACCAAAATTCAAAAGAGGGTTTTAATGTTCCTACATAAGAATAGCCAACCAAAGCCAAGCCAAATTCAGAGAGAACCTAGCAAAAGATGGCAGTAAACTCTTCTTATTATCATATGGAACATGAAGACTTTTTCTGGATGAATTATGCCCCCTTAAATATTATTATTGAGTGCATTCCATCGCCATCATTCATAAGGGGAGGCAGTTTCATCAATAAAAAATAGAGGCATAAAAAGAAGAAGGAAAAAGACCCAACTGGATTCGGCAGTTTTCTAGGGCTAGTGCAAGGCCTCTTCACCAGACTATTGGTACTAAATAATTCCAACAATGACATTTCATAACCTTTCACTGGTATACATAATTAAAGGTGCATTACACTGAAAACAATACTGATGCAGCTTCAAGTAGAATGTACTGCATAACGTGGCAGCTGCAAGAGGAAAAGCTCCAGTTGTATCCTTGCAGGAACTTTCTCCACAGGAATTATTGTCGGTCAGTGACTGTCAGTCTCTTACTAATTTCTGACATATTATAGTATTTGCCTTTACCCGTTACTTGAATTGGATGGGATGAAATTTTCTTGCACTACTACTTTTTTTCCAATTTTTCACCACAAACTTTCGTGAAATGCTTGGAGGACTAGTCCTGTGCGAATGGCCCATCAGAACTAGTCCCTTTTTCTTTTCCTTATGATGTCAAAGGAATATGGAACCAACATTCAACAGTGGAAGCATCTGTTGGCTTTTCTTTCCATTCAAAATTGAATCTCAGCCATTCGATGGCCATCTTGATCTCAGTAGCCCTCAGTGCAAGGAGGATTACATTGACTCCTGATAAACATGATGAATGGTGCCAGATCTTGTCCACACTAGTGAAGCAAACATGGGCCCACAGTCACAGTCCATAGCCTCTCTCTCTCTCTCTCTCTCTCTGGTGCTTACATAGACCCCACCACATATTATGTTTTTACCCTTCTCTTGCCCATATATAGTTGGGTGGGTAGTGGGTAAAATGTGGCTGGCTCTGAGGCTAATAGTGTTGTGTGTGTGTGTGTGTGTGTGTGTGTGTGTGTGTGTGTGATGTGATATGAAAGTAAAGGTTTGGTTGCTTCTTTGGTTCACGTCCTTCTCAACCCAAGTGTGCAAGAGCTCTTACTACATGTGTCCCTTCTTTGCAGGACACGAAAGCAATTCCCACCCAGAACTTGTATCCCATCTGATAGGACACAAAGGACTTTCTTGGTGAACTTGCCACTTGTATGTGCCCATTTCAATAGCATCTTTCTAGTTTCTCTCTCTCTCTCTCTCTCTCTCTCTCTCTCACGCACACACAGACACACACATACAATTCTGTCCTGTGAAAATGCTGGAGAATCTCACATTCACAACATGAGATAAATGATCCCAACAGTTACAACAATTTTCCCAGGAAAGAGTGTCTTGAGAATTTCCACCCCGTCAAAGAATGGGAAAAGACCCTTTAAGTAGGTTGAAATGTGTCTGTTCCCACAACAGCTGTAATGAATGTCAATTGCATCATTCTGATTACATCGTGCTTTTGCTTGTTGCTATTTCAACTAATTATGGGTTTTTCCATTGAAATCATCTACTGGTGGTCCCAAACAAACAGCTAATACCTTTCATTCTCGATTGAATATTTTTCGGGGTGTGATTGGACCACAGTCCTGCTGGCATCATTCTGTATTATTGAAAAAAACATTCAGTGCTCCGTTCATCATTATGAGTGACTTAGCTACACGTAGCCAAACATTTAATATTCCTGAAAGATCCTAGCTGGAAAACTTTGCAAAAGAAAAACAAAACCGACTATGTAAGATGTCTCTTTTTCTCCTCCTTTTGCATTACTGATTCACATAGAATTGTGGTTGGAACTTAGAGCTCAAATATTTTCTCTGTGCATAGAACAAGAGTTATATTCCACTCCGATGCTAAATGAAAGACAAAAAATAACAATAACCAGGTTGGCTCAATAGTGAAAGAACGAACATTTGTATAAGTATTAGGTGCTCGATACTGGCTTTATCAGATTGATGAGCTACTTCATAGGTCTACGTTCATCTATTCGAGGTGATTATCTGTTATTTACCCCAACGAAGTCGGCCAAAAATTCTTAAAAATAAACAAATTCTAATGAAGCTCTCTTGGGGGTTGAAGAGAGAGAAAAAGAGAGAGAGAGAGAGAGAGAGAGAGAGAGAGAGTGGTTGGCAACAACGGCCCTCTGATGATGCTGAGTCAAAAGCATTACAGATATGCCAAGCCAGTGTGAGGAGATTTTAATGAATGGCACTTGATGGGTACATGATTTCCTTGTCATGCTTGTCACTATTTGCAGTACATAAAGAGATTTTTTAATTTTTATTTTTAGAAGCAGAGGATTCTCTGTTAGATGTTTCCACCACATCATTACCCCTGATTAGTTATATACCTTTTTATTTATACTGTTCGTCTTCCAAATTCAAGACTTATATTTCCATGAAAATCTTCAAATTTGTCCTCATTCTTTTAAGACTGAAAGATAAAGATAAAATGCCCCAGCTGTGTTATTATTATTTGCACAGTTAGCAATTTCAGGTCCGAAAGGTACTCACCTGTTGTTTTCTTCTTTGCTAGCACATGGATTTCAATGTCACATGCATTCAATTTAGGAAGGGCTTTCAAGTTTGCTACGTCAAGGACAATTTCAAATTAGGCCGGCATCTTTTCATACCCCACAACTTAATAACTCATTCAAGTAGGATGTGTATGGCTTCACCTGCGTTGTAAGGTAATAATGACATATTCTATCAAGTGCTTTTTGAACACCCGATTAATCATATTGTGAGCATCGTAAGCAATCTCCCCACTGTACTTATATGCTGGGTAACTGTCAAAGCGGACTAAGTCTCAAGATATGTCCATAAGATGATGCTTGGTTTCGACGATTCGAATCAAGCCTTTGAGCAAGAAATTTACACACTGTTTAAGCAAGATTTGGAGATTTATTTAGTGGTATTTATGTTCATAATCAGAAAATAATCTGGCGGGTCCTTTTTCCGTGAGAGAAGCTGGGGCTCCTGCATACGGCATGTTGCATTATGATCTCTTTCCTTACTCTAATCGGTGTACTTACATGAAGGAATTAGTGTAAGTTTCCGTCCAAGTACGGCATGTCGCATTATGACCTCTTTCCTTACTCTAATCGGCGTACTTACTTTATTAAACCCGAAGGAATTAGTGTAAGTTCCCGTCCAAGTGGAAAAGATAACATTAAGAAGGGGAACTTTTGAAGGCGACTCAAGCTGGCACATTAATTAAAAGATCCCATTCGTACATTCCAATCCAACGGCTTTGCAATGTAAACGCCCTGCTAAGATGGGCATCTCTGCTTTTTAACACCATGATTAGGAATAATGGCATCGTGAACCATCCCCATTCCATGTGCCTGTCTTCTTTAATCATAACCCATGAAAGTCCAACATTCTTTGACCTTCTCTAGATAATTACTATCTTCTTATGGTACTATTACTTTCATCTTTTTCAACATCAAATGGCTGGTGAAAAATATCATCGTCAACGTGATAAAGCTAAAAAGAAAAGAGAAAGATAAAGAGTTTGAAAGATGTATGATCGCACCTTTAAATCTTTGTTGGTTTCTATCTTCCTCCCAAAAGGGGAACCGACCCTTTAGTGAAACTGCTTTGGCAATGGCATTGTGGTCCTATGGAGAGGGACTAATTGGTGGTAAATGTGGCTTGGTGAGTCACAAAGTTTGGGTAGCAGAAGAACTTGCGTCATTGTTCACTTTGTTTGGTTGGAAACTAGGCATGCACATCTCTTTTTTGGAGGAGCCACTCTTGTTCCCCTTTTGCTGGTGATGGTCCAATGGGGCGAGCTTCCTTCTTCGTCAGTCTTTCCAACTTTTTTAGGAACACATGAATTCGAGACTGTGCACTCACGGTGGAGAATCATTTTCGTGTCTTTGGCACGTATAGAGTTTTGATCACGCTAGGTACCTTTGAGATACACATCTACGGACGCGTGTAACAAGCTCTAATTGCTTGTTGAATAGGATTCCCTTGTTTAATTTTCCGTTTGCCGTCTGACATATCATTTAACATGGCAAATTTGTAGATTAATCCAACTATATCCAATATATTAGGTAAAAAAGAGAAGAAAGAACTTGAACAGTACGATCCCTTTGTCACCCCAGAATAAAAGGGGTTAAGATGAGCTTTAGATTTAAATTAAAATACACAACTTCTAGACAACCTTTTCTTCCGAACAATCTTGAAAATAACTGTCATTGTCGGAGTTCATGGTAGCCCAAATCATGATGCTCCTACGATTGATACGTTCAATAACAAAGGTCTTTGCTTTGCATGGTCCTAAAATGAGCACACATTGTTTTCAAAGGCTCGCTTTCCACCATCGCCCAAAAGGAAAATGGGGCTCTCCTGTCTCTTCCATGGCTTGGAGGTAACCGAAAACCTTGTATGCACGACATGATCAAGCTACCGCTTCTTATTGGCTTCTATGATGAAACTTCATGATGAGGACGCGAATTTGAAAATCAAATTTGTGAGATTCAATAGGACCATCATCGATTGTTGCAAAAACTTAAATTGTTAGATGAAATCATGATTTATTATTTAAACATTATAATACTTCCATTTCCGCTTAGTTTGGTCTTTTCGTCTTGTACTAAACGTTGACATATGTAATTGGAGAGGCAAATGAAGCTTGAAAAGATTCGAACTCGGGATCTTCTTATAACATTATATGTGTCATTGACCTATTTATAGGCTTTATTAGATAATTATTTTACGATAATATCTCAAACGAGATATGCACAATCAAAATGAGATATATGTACCATATCCTTGAGCAAGGAGATCATGGATGAGCTTTGAAAAATAAACAGCTACATCGCTTAATATTTATAGAGGATGATAATAGATGCATTTTGTAAATTCTAGGATTAATCGAATGGATGTATCTATCAAGACAATCAGTATATCTTGCCAAAAATGAACTATTGGCATGTGACAAATTCATTGTCTAAGTTACATATGCACGTGAAATCATGATATAAAAAATCTAGATTAGTCTTTTCAAGTCAGTGTCACGCCTCAGCATTCTCTCATTGGTTTTCTTGTGCGCGCCTTAGAGTATTACACAAGACATCGGCATTAGCAATTCCTTAAGCTTAAACCTTGCAAATCAGTCTAAAAACAGGGTAGAGAATCCAACATTTCACAATCCCTTGCACATTAATACCTTTTTGGGAGGAGGTTGGAAGCTTTCTTCACCGATGTTGCTCGGATTCTACATTAGTGAAGCACCCGAGGTTGTGCTATTGAGTCCAGGGGAGTCCCTCTTTTGCACATGACCACGAGGAGGAGGCAGCGGTAGAAGGACGAGCCCTTCAGGTGGGGGTGGTGGCGGCACACAAGGAGGTGGAATACAAAAAAAACGTCTAGCGGTAATACAAAATATCCGTGCCTCTAATAATAAAGAAAAAGACTCAAACGTTAGAAACGGTATCGCCGATAATGATATTACAATCAAGATATGCACAATTGAAGGGACATATGCGTGCAACGTACGTGCAACATACGTAAAATTTTGAAAGATATGGATAATTAATATAAATATCATAATTGTTTCTAACATAGGAAAATCTCATATATAAATATTTAAATATCTCTAACAGATCGTTTATTTAAGAAATGCTCCTCTAGGCGTAGAACTTGTGCACAAGAGATGAAAAAACAAGCGGGGAATGTAGGATCCGTGTACAAGAAATGAAAAGACAAGCAAGAAATGAAGGGAGTCTTCGTACCCGTGAGGAGGCCGTGGGGGAGGGACGATAGTTTCAGGGGGGGAAGGCAGTTGCACAAGGAGGGATAGGACAAAGACAAGATAGAGGCAAACGACAAATTCTTTGTCTCTGATTAGAAAGAAAAAGATTCACATGCAATGACAGAAACGGTACAATTGAATTGAATTGAGAAACAGTGCTAGCATATTAGAGCGAACTGATACCTATACCACGATTCCTCGAAAAAGTACTCAATAGAGTTTGATCACTCTTTACTTTGGGTCGTTTAAGGTGGAAAGGGGGCCAATCCCTTGATGCACATCAATGAAAATTTTACTCTGCTAGAGATTTCTATATGAGGAAGTATATTGATACTTTTGCACCCCCGTGATCAAGCGTTGATCCATATATAGAGCTTTTATTTTGATAAATGTATGCATTTCATGAATCAACGTGAATTTCCTTCTAATGATTGAGATGAGAATGATGCAAAAAATAGAGTTGTGGAATTTTTGTATAATTTAGTACATATATTAATGAAGAATACAATAATCTATTCATAGGCTTTACTAAATAACTATTTTAAAATAATATTTCAATCAATATATGCACAATTAAATGGAGATATGGGTGCAACATATATGCGACATATGTGCAAGCTCAAGAGATATGAATAATCAATATAAATACTATAATTATCTCTAATATAGGAAAATCTCCTATGAAAATATTCAAATATCTCTAACAGATTATTTGTTTAAGAAATGTTTTACACTAATGAATTGAGAACTGCAAGCTCATTCGCGGTGTAGGATTTGTATACAAGAGATGACAAAACAATCGGGAAACCTAGGATTCATATATACGAAATGAAAACACAAACAATAAATCAAGGGATTCTTCGTGCCTATGATGGGGAGAAAAAAATTAGGTTAGAGATGGTTAAAAGAATCGAGAAAAGAGGCCCACTGGAAGGACTGGATACCTGTACTCTAATGGAGCATAACGCACACGCAATGAGGATGATCACAAAGTGACTCGCCGTATTTCTATTTTTTGTCTGTCCATAATAAGAAACGATCAATTTTCGCCAACCTCAGTTCCACCTCATCATGATGTGAAAAGCAACAAGAAACGTGTTTCGTTAACGTTTTTGACTTATATCCCATTGACACCAAAATTTTGGCTATTCATGTAGAGTTTAATTACATAGAAAATTAAAGATTAATTTTTAGCCTATAAACAAAAATAATTTCAATTAAATTACACAACATAAAATATATTTAATTAAAAAATTAATTTTTTTAAAATCAATATGTTAGTATTATTATTATTATTATTATCATTATTATTAAAAAGAAAAGAAAAGAGAGAGACGGGGCTGGGCCGACCAATTCCCCTATTTCCTTTCTAGATGGGCCTGGCCGACGCAAGACAACGGCAAAGCAAGCTGCAGTGCGATCCTAGGGTTAGGGATCAGGCCTAGGGGTGAGCATGGTCGGATTGGGCGGTCCACCCCTAACCCTAGGACCAACCCACACAGTGCCGGTCCTCAATTTTTGGGATCGAGGACCGACTCTATTGAGCTTGGGACCGAGGACCGGACCGACCCAATGGGTTCGGTCTGGTTCCAAGGTCAACCCGGGACCAACCAATAATTTTTTATTTCATTTTTTGTACTCCTTAAAAAAGCAATTGAGAACTGGACCGAACCCATTGAACTGGACTGACCCAATGGGTTCGGTCCAGTTTCTAAGTTAACTCAAGACCAACCAATAATTTTTTATTTCATTTTTTGTACTCCTTGAAAGGGCAATTGAGGACCGTACCGACCCAATGGGTTCAATGATGAGCGAGGTCAACTAAGAAAGGCAAGCAATGAGGGTCAAGTGGGGTGAGCGTTGAACGGAAGCGAGTATCGAGCGGCGAGTGACACGAACGATCCAAAGCGAGCGAGGCGAGTGTCGAGTGGGGAGCAGAGAAGTTGTTTCTTTCGATTTTGGCAAATTGAAGACTAAGAGGTCAAACAAGATAGGCGATAACGAATACTAGAGGATGATGCCATAATGAGCGGTTTATGCATTTTTGGACGCTATGAGGACTCCTCACAAAAACATTTTTCTGATTCGTAAATTATTACTATTGACACTATAAAAGACATTAAAAATCTAAGTTATTAAAAAATAATGTAAAATTATTTGAACTCCTCACTAATGAGCTATTTAATGTTATTAACACTATTTATTTTAAGGTTTTCTCTATATAAAAAAATTATAAATAATATTATATATATAGTCAGGGTTGGTCCGGGTTGGACCGACCCCGAACTCTTAGGGGCCGAGACCAGACCGCGTAGTCTTTGGTCCAAGAGTTCTAGGACCAAGGACCGACCCAATCTTCCTGGGAACCGAACCAGGACCAGCAGGGTTGGGCCGGTCCAGGGTTGACCCTGGACCGATGCTCACCCCTAATCAGGCCAGTTGCAACAAGTTGGCGGTGGTAGGAGCCATGCACACCCGCCGACCAGGCTTAAATTGCAGAGAGGGGCTGAGAGCCAGAAGGGTGCAAAGAGAGCCGAGAGGGTGAGATTGAGAGGTCCTAGAGAGATTGAGGGACCAAAAGTGAGAGAGCCGAAATTTCGCCCCAGTTGAGTGTTGTCCGGCCATCCTCGACACAAACCGGCGTCCCCCTAGCCGGCACCACCGAGCCTGCAGCCGCCCTTTCTTTCGTGGCATACGATTTTGGTGAGTCGAGTTTTGGTTTCGATTGTAAGAGATAAAATAATCGCCATGGGTTTAGAGACGTTTGGGCAGACTCTCTTCATAATGAGTTTGGGCGTGATTTGTTTCTTGAGACTCGGGTTCTTATTTTCTTTTTCTTTTTTGATTTTGGGTTTTGGCTTGGATGAGCTTGGACTGAGTTGTGGGTTATTTTTAAACTTGGGTTTGACAATTCTAACTGAAGTGGGCCTGGACTTGATCTTGTCGTAGCCGAATTGGGCTTCATTCAGTTAAGCCCATTCCATTCTCTAAGCTTTCGGCGTTTATGGCCCAACCCGGAGACCAGCAGCGATCTATATTCGGATTGGGCTTAGCAGCCCAGCCCGAGTCCTTAAAAAATAAAAATAAAAAAGGACGTTAACAAATAAAAAATTATTTAAAAATTTTCAAAATTAAAAGGTCAGTGAAAATTTTAGAAATTAAATTATGAGTAGTTTTCCTAGATTTAGTGTTAACTCAAGTTTACAATTAGTTTTAAATTTTGTAAATTGGAATTCACATAGTCTAGGATTTTGATAAACATCTCAAGATTAGCATAGTCTAAAAAAATATGAAAATCTCTAATAGAAATATTGCACTCAAAATTGAACAAGTTAGGGCTTTACAACAAGGTTTTGAATGTTCTCAGAGACGAACTATTGGACCTAGGCCGCAACATGATACTTTAGGATGATATTAAAAAAAAAAAAATACAACTTTGGACACAAGACTACACTATAGAGGTTGCATTTCTTTTCCTCGAAATTTCTTTTTTGGTGTCTTAAGTATTTATCTTTGTCCACGAGACCGCATGATTGTAAGATTTTTTTACAATTGAGCCGAAGTTAAGAGGACCTAACAACAACGTGAGATTGCAATGGTCAAAACACACTCTTAGCTTCGCTTTATTAAGTTGTCTAAATAAAAATCGAGCCTCACTTTCATACGCATGTCTATGTGATTGCCAATCGAATCTTGAGTGGAGTAAGTATTCTATCCTACACTTTGCAATTTACTTATTTTCCCATATATATCGTTTGGTCCATGATTAGTCTAGGTTAGTTGTAGATTTAACACTATGGTCATTTTAATTTGAAAGTAAAAGTCATTGAGTCTTTTTAAAGAAGAAAAGAAAAGAATAAAACTTTTTTTTAGAAAATTACTTCCAATTCATGTCTTTATTTTCCTAAGCATGTCATAAATCATTGTCTTCTCCAGACATTTGTCGTCATTTTCGTAAATAAAAAAAATGCGTGAAAAGAAAAGAGGAAAAAATTGAAAAAATGATTGAAAAAAAAAAAGGACAACTGAACTGAGTCATCGACTAATCATTTTGATGATGTATACTCATTATGCTATGTTTTCTTATTAGGTGAATATGAGTCGCCGCCTATTAGTTATTCGCATGTGGCCATAAGCAAAAATGACCGATCAAAGCGAAGTGTTGAACTATGTTGCTAATATTCAAAATGACATGAAGCAAGTCCTCATTGTTCTTCAGCAACTCTCGAAGCAAGCGGAATCTCTTTAGACTAAGCTCAAGTCTGCGGCTACTCTATCACAAGGTGAAGAAGTGTCATCATCCACCAACGACGGTATGGGCGTAGTTGTTAAAGTTGAGACCCCCAAGTTAACTAGAGGTTCACCTCAAGTCACTGTTGACAAAGCCACTCCTATTGTACATATCGTTGAGCCAAAGGAATAGCAAGACGAACACTTTGCAAAGATCATGAAGAAACTTAGCCAGTTGTAAGGTTCGCAAGCAGTAAGGCTACATCTGCCTAGCTATGTCACTGTCAAGATCCAGGAGGAGTACAAACCGCCCGAATGCGATGAGTACGCCTACACTTTTATAGCCCAAAAGTCCTTTTGCAGGCTTACCTAGTTCGTACAGAGAAGAAGGAGGACGAGTCCTCCAAGGCACATGCCACAAGACAGCTCGGATCCCACAGAGGAAGAATTCATGGGCTTGTTCGCGACGTCGAATGCTGGACTCAATTGCTAAATCTTTCAATCAACTCGTTTCCATGAGTACCACATTGAGATGAAGGGCAAATACATGATTGCTGAACATTGATCCGTCACCCTCTCAAACTTCAAATGCCACAGCAATTTTCATGGTCTTCGTTCGTCAATTAGAAACCACCACCAAAATTTGCATATATCTGCAACAATCGCGTAAGGGTCTTTGCTTGTGGAAAGGTTTCAGGGGCATTTTTGGATCCCCTCCTCGCATTTCTCTTTCGTTCTCGAGTCTCGACATTCAATTGAGGCTGACAAGCTTCCGTAATTTTGCTCACGGTAGAATTCCATGAACAGCCCCACAAAATGCCCATGGTTCTGAACGATATTACATGCTTGCGATCCCTGAGCATAGAACTGATTCCAATGCATGCATGTTTAATGATACTGGTAAATGGAAATTCAGGTGATATTTTCCTGCTTATGTCTGAATAAAATTACTTAAATAATAAAGAAAATTAGCGTAAAAAATACGTGGAAGTTAAGAAGAAAGTAGAATCTAGAAAAGTTTTTGTTTCATTTTGATAAAAAAAAAATGTAGGAAAGTTGAGTGTACTTAAAATGGTATATTTTGTGAAAGAGACCACCCCTCATCTCTCCCTTTAAAATAGTATAAATAAAAGAGGATCCTGCAATGTAACAGTGATACCAAGAGAGAATAGGGAGAGCAACACAACATTTAAACAGAGAAGTTGATGGCATATATAACTATGCTACCAGTACTTAAAAGACTGGGTAAATACCTTGAGTGAAGGTGGGCAAGAAGTAGTTGTCAGAGTTAGAGGGTCTGAATAAGAAGTGGCTCTTAACAGGCTTCTAAGATAGCGAAATGGGGCAAGAATGAATCAAACATGGCAAACAACTTTGGGATCGTGTGTGTGTGTGTGAGCAACTTTGAGATATGTGTGGGTGTGTGTGTGTGTGTGAAAGTTGGAATTAACTAATGAAGGCGACTTTTGAAGTAATAGTAATACTTAGCTTTAAAATTTCAAAGTTAAGTGTGCTCAAGCGAAAGTACAACTAAGATGGTGACCTAATTTGGGATGTCATTGTTTATGCCCTTGCACAACTTGTCATCTCGAAAAGCAATACAATCTAACAATCCCTCAAGTATTCTCTCTCATGCCTTTTCTATGTAAGGATACACCCCCTTATCTACCTAAAGCTCATATAGTGCTAAACTTAAGTATCAGAGGATCTATTCAAACACAAAGCCTGGATGCCTTGATCAGTGTGTAGTGGCGCAAGATTTTCCAACAAAAAGTTGCAAACAAGTTTGCGAGTCCATCTCCAACTTCGCTAAATCTAATACATAAACGATCAAAATCTAACGGATAAACTTACTTTTCTTTTAAAAAATGGAAGATGAGATATTTCATTCAGAAGTCAACTGAAATTTGAACCGCAATGTTCCTAAGCCTTCTATAAAATATTTACTTGCCTCGTATATGAAAAAACGAAAAATCTCCTCTTTTTTTTTTTTAATTTCGGAAAAGAAATTGTTGAGCAGGGACGTGAGGGTCATTTTGCAAATAAACCGACTCGGAAGAAGCGGCAGAACGGAAAACGTGACCCCACTCCCGTCCCGTTTCCGCAGTTAGTTTTGGCAGGTACACTTTCTCGCTCGAAAGGCACCGAAGCGAATTTTAAAAGATCAATTTCGAAGCGCAAAAGAAAAAAAAAATTAAAAAAATATAAAAAAGAAAACGACCAGAAATTCTCGTTCCTTAGAGAGAAGAAGAAGAAGCAGGCGGCGATGAAGCCAGTCGGCAGTACCAAATCGAGCATCGACGACGACGGCGACGGAGAAGACCGCGCGACCGCGATGGACGTGGACGTCGACTTGAAGGAGGAGGACGATCGGCAGCTCGCGGCGGACGAAGAAATGCCGGTCGCCGACTGCGGCGGGGGCGGGGGCGGCGGCGGCGGAGCCGGGAGCAGGGTGAGGGGGCCGTGGTCGCCGGAGGAGGACACGGTGCTGACTGGACTCGTGGCTAAGTTCGGGGCGAGGAATTGGAGCTTGATCGCGCGCGGCATCCCCGGCCGCTCCGGCAAGTCGTGTCGGCTCCGATGGTGTAATCAGCTCGATCCTAGCGTCAAGCGCAAGCCGTTCACTGGTGATGACTTCATCTTCTTTCTTATCACGCTCCTTTGAGCCGTCGTCGAACTGTTGTTTATGTGCTGGTGTTTGGTGGTGAACGGCGAGGTTTTCGTTTGCTGCGTCGGTACTAATGCGCGGTCGATGTGTCCGCGATCGATTCGAAGAGTCGAAACTGTTGAGTCGTTTTGGTTGGTGTTGATTGATTGCTGATGCATATCGCCCGTGCGCGGGGGATTTGTAGCTGGATTGGAGTTCTCTGAGGAAATGCTGTTGCTGTTTGCTTCGAAATGAAAATCGGAACTTAGTTAATTGATTCGTGAGAATGTGGTGTAATCAAAGCTAGCACTCGATATCTTACACGAGAAGCAAATTCGTGCAATTATACAGTTCATTGTCATACGTCACATACATGTACATCGGCACGCGACTGTCGGCATGGGCGTGTGGTGGGCTGTGCATGTGCTTGTGTGTTTGCGTGCCCACGTGAGCATTTGTCGTATGCATGCCGAGGATTGTCATGTCATGTATTATCTTTGAAGATAGGGAACTTCAAGCTTTGCTGTGGTGCAATAAGAAAATGACTGAATTTATGCTGTGATTGTAGAGTTGGCAGAGCTAGTGTTGAGAACTTTGCACGAGAATGAAAATCAAATGATTTTACAGTTACTTCCATATGCCATCTTCTGGCACACATGCTCGTGCGTCCGTGCATGCCGGGGATTATGTATAATGTGCAAAGCAAGGGAGGAAACTTTGATAATTCTTGTAGGAGTATAAGCTACAATGGCTTTTGTTTAGCTAGGCACCTAATTGCTGTTACTTGGTTTTTCCCTCCCAAAAAAGGTCGGCAGCTGATATGAGTTACCATGATATTGCTGAAGTCTGTAGAACATCATCTTCTCCATATAGCACTTCAAAAGGAGTTAAATGATTCCATGATTTGTTCGAGTATAGTTACGATATTCTGAGCTTTATGATTTTTAATTTGACTCCGAATATATGTCCAGAAGACTTCAGTGCACCTTTAAAACACAGGAGTGCTGAGTATATGAATGTCTGCTGGAACTAATCTACTTCAGAGAGAGTTGTGCAGAAAGATCATGTTATCCTGAACCTATCCTGTGTAACTTAGTTTGACTGTTCTGTACTTTTCTGATGGCTTGGAAGCCTTGAATATGATCATATCCTTAGCTATTTTGTTTGTTTGTTTTGGAGCTTGCCTGTTGCCATTTAACCGCATCTCATCTTTTATGATCTTGAATCTCTTATCTGTTTCTGGAATTTGATTTAATTGCTTTTGCCTCTCACTGCTTCACATCTTTTTAAATACTGACACATGTACATTTCATGTCATCTTTATACTTGCTTCTCTTGGATTTAATTATTCTATTGCCAAGTGACAATTAGCTTTTTTGACCCTCAAGTCACTCTTTTGAATTTTTTGCAAATTTGACATCAAATGCGCGAACAAGGGTGAGATCCGATCTGCATTTGGGGGAACTGTTTGACATCTGTAGCTTTTGCCTGGTGCTAATGTGACTTGATTTGTGATGCTACTTTGTTTTAAGGATGAGGGCTAAGTGAAGATCTGGTAATTACAGAACTAGAGGCTTGTTACTACGATGTAGAGTGTCGAAAAAATTGCCGAAGGTGCTGGTGGCATAATTCATTGGGTGACTAATTTCTAAAGTCAGTTTTCTGTAATTTCAAAACAAAGGGCTTGCTTCTATTTCCCCTCACTACTCAGAATGTCAAAAATATTGTTGAAGCTGCTCCTGAGCCAAATTTGTTAGATTTGTCTTGCCTTGTTACATTTTATCAACAGTTTAATGGATGGTTGTTAACTCTTTGTCTCTTCCTGCAGATGAGGAGGACCTTATCATAATTAAAGCCCATGCTATGCACGGAAACAAATGGGCAGCTATAGCAAAGCTCCTGGCTGGTAGAACAGATAATGCAATCAAGAATCATTGGAATTCTACATTAAGGCGCAAGGGTATAGGGCTTGGGAGGTCCAAAAGCAGACCTAAAAATATGACGGAGGAGAGCTGGCCTGTGGAAACCAACGCATCTTCGGAAGAGACCCTGTCTGCAGGGGATAGTCAATCAAACAGGCCACAAGATGGAAGAGAGATGGCCGTCGAGAATGGACTGAAGCAGAATGAAACCGAAGCTCAAAGAAGGGATGGTCTTTCTGTTGCTGAAACAACACAGAACACAGTTTCTCGTCCACAGCCACGGGTTAGTGCATTTAGGATTTACAAACCAGAAAAAAGCTCCTCAACTGGTTCAGGATTTTCAAAGGAAATCCATGCTCAAGGACCTTCGATGTTGGCCTTTAAAACAGAGCTTGGGGTCCACAATTTTCTTGATGACGTTCATAGCGATCCTAAGATACCTCCGCATTGTGGCTATGGTTGCTGTGCTTCTCCTACTGGTTTCCATTCCGAAAGTTCATTGTTAGGGCCTGACTTTGTTGACTATGAGGAACCTCCCTCCTATTCAACCCTAGACCTGATGTCTGTGGCCCTAGACTTGAACAATACTGCCTGGATTAAGACCGGCCTCGTCAACGGTGGCTCTCAAATACCGGAGACAGGTGACTTCCGGAGATTGCGAGACACTAATTCGTCATGCTTGGGTTTATTTGAGCCGAATAAAAAGACTGAGCATACGTGCTTCCAGGAGGGAAAGAACAAGTTGCCATGAGACAGACATTGCTAACCAGATGCGAGCCAGTCTTTTGCTGTGCCATCCAAGGTTAATACTTTAAGCTGACGTTCAGTCTTCCTTTATCTTTTGGTAGTATGATATGGGGAGGAAGATGAGATTTTGAGTGGACGAGCTCCATATTTGCCTACCTGAGGTTTGATGCATAAAATCCGGGAATCTTGTTTTGTCAATAGATTATCTAGAATGGCTTTTCATCAGTTATAAACATGGAGATATATGTGTTTTACTTCAGAGGATGTACATGAATCGGGTAAATTACATCAAAGGAATGACGTGCAGTTATCTTAGTCGACAGAATGGTTTTTGTGCTTGATTGATGATTATTTCATGTCCAAGATTGGTTTGTTCATCTATGCACCATTATTAGATGCACTGGAGTCTTCTTTTATGTATTCTCATATGCCAAGCTCATTCAATAGGAGTGAAAGTTTTTCTAATGGTTCTGGAAAATCACGTATAGTCTATGCCAAAAACTGATGTGCGGCTAATTTGCAGTCACCATGGGCAATGTTTTGCCTCCCGCCGATTGGTCGCTGTAATTGGTCATCCGCCAATATGAGTGCCATTATTGATTTTTGAGAGAGAGACTAAACCATTCTATTGGAATCATAAATAGTCTATTCAAATTATTGATACTTTGTGTCTTGGGAGGAAAGTTACAGTCGCCAACTTACACTTAAGTGAACCATCTAGAATTAAACTGATAAAAGTCTAAACTTAGTTTGAGCTCTCCCAAGCCCATACCAATAAGTGACAATTAGTTGCCACTAATATATTTTTTTGTGTGTCGATTAGAATGCCGAGCAAAGTATTGAGATATATACAAGATTATGGATTCGATCTCCAACAACTTTTTGATACATTTTTCTTTTATTCAAAAAATTGTTTGACAGACAGCTTAAATTGATTTTAAGCATATTCACTAACATGTGAGGTGATCATCCAATAATCAAAGCAGTGAATAACTTGCAAGGGTAAGTATTCCACTAAAATCTTTTTTGGGTTTTTTCTTTTCTAATGAAAATTAAGCTATATGCAATGCGTGCTATTAATTTGACATGATATGTGACAAAACTTATCTAAATTTCCTAATTGTGATGATAATTAAATATACTATTCTACTATGGCATGCAATTCCCTAAGTACATGAACCTAGACATTCAATTTCTAAGATGACATAAACATACAATTTCTCATAATAGAAAAAATTGACATGCGACTACTCTAATATGACATACAATCTAATTAAATTATTTTACATGACATGCAATATAATTAAATGAACCTAGCATGCAATTACTAAACGACACGCATTTTATGAGCCTAATTCTATGTGACATGCACATGACATTTTTACTATTTTTCATTAAAATTCAAACTTAATTAAATATCCTAATTTAAACATGCAATATATCCTAGAATAGAATCAAATTTATTCTAAGATGATGTTTCTGATATTTCTAATTGAAATTCAAAATTTAAAAAAAAATATTGAAATTTAACTATCTAGGGTAAGATACTATCTGGAACCATTAGGTGATACTAAAATCTTGTGTTCGGATACGGCGCTCGGAGATGGAGGTGGCCAGGTATTGGTGGCCAGCATGGTGGTTTTCATCGGAGGTGAATTTATTTGTGGTTAGTGATGGATGTTGGTGGATGGTGGTCCGGTGACGGACGTACGTGGACGGTTCGAGGAACATGGCATTCATGTTCCTATGTCTCAATCTTGTGTGCCCTCGTTTTGCTTTGTACAAGATGGTAATGGGCAATGCATGAAAAAAGAATAGGAAAAATTGTCCAAAAAGTCTTAAACATATTGTAATTTTGCCAATTTAATTCTAAATCTTTTTATTTTGCCAATTGAATCCTAAATCTTTTCATTTTTTGCCAATTAAGTCCATCCGGCAAATTTTACCCAAAATTCGCCGATGTAAATATCAATCGTCTTATATAACACGATTGATGCTGACATGAACAAATTTTATTAAATTTTTAAATATTTTTTCGAATTTTTATTTATTTTGTATGTATTTATTTATTTTTTATATGTGGCACGATCATTGCCCAGCTTCCAGCCACCGGCTAAAGGCCATGACTGGCGAGGGGATCTCGCCAAAGGCTAGTGAGGCTCACCCTCACCAAATCTTGACAAGGGCGACCTTGCCTAAGGCCTGCAAGGCCACACATCCTGCTTGAGGCCGACCCTCGCCAGTCATGGCCCGAGAGAGAGAGAGAGAGAGGTTTATGACTAAATTGACAAAAGTAGAATATGTTTATGATTTTTTGGATAATTTTTCCGTAAGAATGTGACAAAAGTGGGGCTTAGGCGGTTTCTTTGTTGAGCGTGGGCTTATTTAGTTGATTTGGGGCCTTAGGCTAATTTCAGCCGCAATAGGAAAGAGGGCTTGAGGTTATATTTTGGAAAAATCTGGGTTTCGTCTAAGTTGGACGAATCAGGGCTTGAGCAAATAGGCCCATTTTTGTTTTTAGGCCTTAGCTCCTTCTGTAACCCGGACCCGCGAGGCCCATGCTGGTCAGACCTGCATTCGGGCCGGGCCCTAGAGTCCCCATTTTTGGACTTATGAAAGTAAATATATATAATTAAAAATCGAAATAATAATAAAAAAATCAGGAAATGGTTGGAAATAGAAATCTTGACCTTGTTGCGTGACTTTGACATTAGATTTATTTAAGTTTCTTTTTGTAGCACATATATAGTTTTAATACTTTAGTGAGTGGCCTTAGTAGATTAATCATTTTAGGTAAGAAACTAAACTTGAACTGATTTTACTTCATGGGGATCATGTCTGGGTCTTTTATCGAGACCATATAGTATTCTTTGCTTAGAGAATGAATTTGTCACTTGCCTATACTTCATTTTTGGCAAGGAATACTGATTGTCTTGACAGATACATCCAATCAATGAATCCTATAAATTACATAATGCAACTATCATCATCCTCTACAAATATTAAGTGATGCTTGACTAATTCTATTACACCCTTAAATATATGTGATCTAGCCTCATCAAGCATCCTAAATATCGACTTGTTGGTTTATGGATAAACAAATTGATTGTTTCTTAGCTGTTTATTTTTTAGAGCTCATCCATGATCTCCTCACCAAGATAGTGCGAGATTATGGAAATGGTAAAGGATCTAGCATGTGTAGCAATCGTTCTTCCTCTACTATGAGTATCCTCGTCCAATGAGGTTCTATCGATCTCCATTATCTTCGGATGTTTGATTTTGAAGGATCCTTCTTCATCGACTATGCCTCGAACTTCCTCATGCCGTGTAATATGGCACATTTAAGGCGTCTAGTTTCTCTTCCTCAATAAAACCTTAAATGAGGTTCAAACGAAAATGAAAGTGGTAATCATTTTACCATGAAGACCCTGATGTAGCATGAGTCCAATATATATCGAATTAAAAAAAAAATTAGCATCATTAATTTGTAATGTTTGGAAAGATTTGGTTGTGACAACTACAACTAACTTATTTTTACCAATAGTAATTATGGATTTCAGAGTGTAATATTGAGATATTGGCACATTAAGCGAACTACTAAAAACTTGATTTACAATTGCATGTTCATTGCACGTATATCTTATTTTGATTGTACATATCTTATCTGAGATATTATCTTAAAATATTTATCTAATAAAGCCTGCAAATAGGCTGATGACATGTATAATTATCAGAAAGTACTGAATTCGAATCTTTTTAGGTTTCATTTGCCTCCCCAATAATATATGTCAACACTTAGTACTATGTGAAAATATCAGACTAAGCGGGAGGAGAAGTGTTGAAATTTTTAAATAATAAAACATAGTTTTATCTAATAGTTCAAGTTTTTGCAACAACCGGTGATGGTCCTACAGAATCTAACAAATTCGATTTTCAAATATGTGTCCTCATCGTCAAATGAAGCCTTCTATTCTTGATTCGATATTGCACCAAGTCTAACATTTGAGTCTTTTTCCTTATCATCAGAGGGGATTTTGTATTGTCCCTAGAGGTTGTTTTGCATGCACCCTTCTTGTGTGTCGCCACCACCCTCATCCCTCTCCCGTTGCCTCATTGCGATATGTAGACGCCTTAGAAAAGGTCGAGAAAGAGCCTTCGCCTGGCATGGAGAAGCCTAGCGGTCCAGTAGAGCCTGCAGTTCCCCCATTACGCCTCTTAAGAAGCGTGGGATGTAGAATTGGTGACCCAAAACCCCCTAAAAAAGCCTCCCGCCTAGGAAGTCTCCCAGTACCGCTGACGAACCGAATTTCACCTTGCCCTGATCTAAACTAGCCAGTATGGTGATTCAGCCCAATCCCATGTCTTGACTCAGAGTTACCTTTTTCTTCTTCTTCTTCTTCTTCTTTTTTTTTTCCATGTCTAGCATTTTGTTCTTGGCCTTTGGAGATTAACACAGAGTCAGAGATATGACAGGTAAATCATCCAACAGTTTGAGGAGATACGACAGAGAAGGGACAACTAAATAAACTTGGAGGAGGAATTATGTCAAAAGTATGTCGCCTTGACAGTGCTATGCGTTTAGAATCATGTGGTGTACTCCACTCCTACCAATAGAAATAAATAAAGATCAAATCTTGCACTTTGTTCCTCTTGCCAATGGCACTACAGTTATTGCTACCATTCACATGAAACTTTTGTACAAAAGTGTACTCATTAGTTTACCCCCAGTGGCCACATTTCCCACATGAAAAAGAAGAGGGGGGATTCAAATACCCACTTTCTCAAGGAGATTGGGATGGGAACGGTTTAGCTTTAAGAATGAGTTTCAACTTCCACACCTTACAAAGAGGTATGACAAAAATTTAAGAGTGAGAGTTAAAGTAGAAGTAGAGAAGGACCAAAAAAAAAAATTATCCTCTTGCCTATAACTTTTCTAGTTATCGAAAGAAAAATCCTAAGACCAAATCAAGAAACGTTCTAATAGATGATACATTGAACCAAATCTAAGAGACGATATTTATGACAATACTCGTGAAGGTTAACTCCGCGAGCACAAGGAGATTGCTTGAAATTGTTCACCATGCTTCCATAGGAAGTATTAGGGATTATTTTAGTTGAGGGATTAACAACTAAACTAAAACAAATGGTTGGAGGAATATCATCATGTATTATCTTTGAAGATAGAGAACTTCCTCCTTTTCTATGGTGCTATAAGAAAATCATTGAATGTATAATGTGACTGTAGAGTTGACAGAGCTAGTAGTGAAAACGTTGCATGAGGATGAAAATCAAATGATTTCACGGTTACTTCCGTATGCCATATTCCGGCACACATGCTCGTGCATGCCCTTGCATGCCAAGGATTATGTATATTGTGCAAAGCATGGGAGGAAACTTTGATAATTCTTGTAGGAGTATAAAGCTACAATGACTTTTGTTTGTTAGGCACTTATGGTACATTTGATAACATCTCTATTCTCGAGAACAATTTCTTTTAAGAAATAGTTCTTTTGTATTTTTATTCCCAGGCACAGTTTTGAGTAAAATAACGTGTTTGGTTATTACACAAATTTTTTATTTTCAGAATAGAAAAATAACAAAAATACATTTGATATGACCTACAAGTTCTTTTGTGATATAAAATTTCTTTAAATTTTTAATAACTTTTTTTGAGATTTTGCTTTTTTTTTTTTTTTTTTTTCCTCTCTTCTTTTTCCTCCTCTAATTGGTCACCGAGTGGCGGCGAAGGGTGGCGATCAGCAATAGAGGACGGCAAGGGGCGACATGCAAGGTGCAGCGGACGGCGGGGGTGATGGGGAAGAAGAAGAAAAGAAACAAAGAAAAAGAAACAAAATGACTTATTTCTTAAAATTGCTCCTGAGAACAAGAAGTTACTTTTTTATACCTTTTATTTTTATTTAAAACCTATTCCTTGGCCACTTTTGTCCCCAAAATAGAAAAATTAAGTGACATTATCAAACGGATTTATGTTCTTCTATTTCGAGGAATAAAAGAACAAAACAAGAGAAATAGGAACGTTGCCACGCCCTTAATTGCTATTACTTGTTTTCTCCCTCCTAGAAAGGTCGGCAGCTAATATGAATAACCTTGATTTTGCTGTAGTCTTTCTATTGATTCCATGATTTTGTTCGATTTTAATTACGATATTCTAAGCCTTATGATTTTTAATTCGACTGCAAATATATGTCTGGAAGACTTCAATGCACGTTTAAAACGTAACATTGGTGACATGGCATGATGTGGCAATATGATATGGCATGAAATGCAACTTATTCTATATGAATATGCATGTTACTTTCTATTTTATTAAAATTAGAATAGTAAACCATCTAAATTGGAAAGTCAATTAATCTGTTCTAAGAAATAAACTAAACTAAATCTTCATAAAATTTCATCTAAGATATTATGTGATCCTAAAATGCAATTCTAAAATACAAAACAAAATCTAATCTATTACGCAATGTAATATTTTTGTGTGTATTATTTTTCAAGATAGGAAAATCACCTAAGAGTCAATATAACATGTAAACCATATCTTCGCCACGATCAAAACGGAAAGTCAAGACCTGCACAAAGAAAGTCCTTATTCTAGTTGATTTCTGGAAGGGTGCTTTACCAATGAGATAAAAACTCTTCGAACTGCAGTCCCCACGATCGGCGGTCTTTGATGTCTGTAGCTTTGTCTTTTATGGTTGAAAAGTTGTCTGAGATCTTGGTTGCTTAAAAGCTAATCCATTCAAATCCCACGAGAAGATGTTGTACATTTCTCGGATGATTGTTCAGAGTAGTTTTGTCTTTAGTTGCTTTTAGATTTGAGAAAATTGACTGCAGTACAGTTTCTTCTTATTGATCCATTTGTGCTTGACCGTCCTGCAACTATGTCTTTCCCAGCTAGCCCGATAATTGTACTCCTTTGGCTTGGAATATAAGTTGCCCATACTAGATGTTCACGCATAAGAGATCTCGTCCCGGGTACAGCAGCATGGCCATAAACGTGAATGAGAATGAGCAGGACTCCGACAAGAGCAAGGGAGATGAGGAAATGAACGCGGTCCCATTCTACAAGCTGTTCTCATTTGCAGATTCTACTGATATACTATCAATGGTTGTTGGGTCGATAGGCGCAGTCAGGAATGGCTTTTCTCTGCCCTTTATGACCCAATTGTTCGGAGAACTGATTGATACGTTCGCCAAGAACCAGGCTGACAGTGACATTGTAGATCTTGTGTCCAAGGTAAAAGCTTTGACAATGTGGACTTGGTGGATTTTTACAGAGAAACTCTTCTCTAGAAAAGGAAATTTCTTTCGGAGTGCTCGTGTTGAGATTGTGAATTAACTGATTAGATTGTTTGTGAAACATTCAGATAGCTCAGAGGTTTGTCTATCTGGCGCTCGGGTGTGGAGAATGGGCCTTTCTTCGTGAGTGCATCTTGAGTCTCGGCTTTCTTTTAGTTCGGAGTCGAATTCTTTATCTTAGGAAATGAGAAAATTTAGTCTTCCTGTCTTCCTTTCATTTGGTCAGTGGTGTCTTGCTGGATGGTCACTGGTGAGCGACAGGCTGCGAGAATAAAGGCCCTGTATTTGCAAACTATATTGAGACAAGATGTCGCCTTCTTACACCGGAGAGATCATCAGCAGAATGTCAGGCGACCCAATCCTCATCCAGAATGCCATGGGTGAAAAGGTCATACTTTCCTTCTACCGGCATACCAATTGTGAAAAGAATTGAGCATTTTGTCTGGCGCACTTAGTATAAACTTTTCCATCCTGGATTTTGACGGATTGCTAGATTCGTGCAGGTAGGGAAGTTCATACAGCTCATGCTGACATTTGTCGGAGGTTTCGTGATAGCATTTATCAATGGGTGGCAATTGACCCTGGTCGTCCTAATTATGATTCCTTTGCTAATGATTGCGGGTGGAGCTAGGTCTCTCATCATTTCAAAGGAGGCATCTCGCGGGCAAAGTGCGGCTGCAAAGGCAGCAAATGTTGTGGAGCAGACGATTGGTTTGATCAGAACAGTATGTTGCACTGACGTAGCTGAATTCACACAGAATTGTGCATGTGTGCCAACTAAATAGAGAGATTCCAAGAACAGGACAGATGTCTTTATCTCTTTTGCTCTAAAACTCATATTAAACCATGACTAATCTTTTACTGTAGATTCCGACTATTATCACATTTTGTTGCAGGTGGCATCGTTTACTGGAGAGAAGCGAGCAATTGCAAATTACAGCAGTTTCCTTGTGGATGCATACAGATCAGGTGTCCACGAAGGTCTGGTGACTGGATTAGGTCTTGGAACAGTCATGCTCATCACCTTCGGCGGTTATGCTTTGGCGATATGGCATGGCACGAAGTTGATATTACACAAGGGATATGATGGGGGCACAGTGATTAATGTGATCATGGCAGTCGTGAATGGTTCTCTGTGAGTTGCGCTCCAACTTCTGTGAGTTGCGCTCCAACTGTCCTTTTTCCTTTTGATCTGAGATCTCTTGGTTCAATTCCTCATTAAACCCTAGAGAAATTTAGAAAGCCTAATCATGGATTTTCTTCTTTTTTTTCCCTCATTTTTTGGGGCTTGGTGGGGATGTTCATTAGGTCTCTTGGGCAGGCTTCTCCATGCGTGAGTGCATTTGCTGATGGCCAAGCTGCTGGATATAAGATGTTCGAGAAAATCCATGGGAAGCCGGAGATCAATTCTTTTGATACCACAGGAAAGAAACTAGATGACATTCGTGGAGATATAGAGTTGACGGATGTTTATTTCAGTTACCCTGCCAGGCACAATGAACAAAATATTCAATGGGTTCTCTCTTAGCATCCCGAGTGGTACAACTGCCGCTTTGGTGGGACATAGCGGAAGCAGGAAGTCCACAGTGATCAGTCTGATAGAGAGGTTCTACGATCCACAAGCTGGTGAAGTACTTATTGATGGGATCAATCTTAAAGAGTTTCAGCTCAAATGGATCAGGAGCAAAATCGGGCTTGTCAGCCAGGAGCCCGTGTTATTCACAGGCAGCATCAAGGACAATATTGCATATGGAAAGGAAGGCGCCACGCCTGAAGAGATCAAAGCTGCTATAGAACTTGCGAATGCTACCAAGTTCATGGACAAGTTGCCACCAGTATAAAGATTATGCTCATCCAAGATCGATGAATCAGCTCTTTTCTTTTCTCTGGCCAGACTGTAATTGTCTTTTCTCGCACTCTCAATCTTACTACCTCATGATTTTTGGACTTTTGACATTTAGGGCTTGGACACTATGAATGGTGAACATGGGACTCAGTTGCCTAGTGGGCAGAAGCAAAGAGTAGACATAGCAAGAGCGGTTCTCACAGATCCTCGTGTTGTTGCCCACCGTTTGAGCATTGTTAGGAATGCAGATATGATTGCTATTATTCATCGTGGAAAAATGGTGGAGAAAGGTAGGTCGCAATCTACCAAGAAATAAACAATGGAATTGTGGATTGAGCTAAGCAACTGTTATTCCTAGTATGCACAAGTATCTCATGACTATTGATGCTTCTCTAAAACTATCCAGGTTCACACTCTGAACTGCTCAAAGATCCACATGATGCATATTCTCAACTAATATTCTTGCAGGAAGTGAATAGAGAATCTGAACAAGCACCAGATGCCCAAAACAGGTCAGAGATCACTGAATATAACAGACAGTCCAGTCAGAGGATGTTGTACAAACAATCCATTAGTCGAGGATCATCTATAGGAGATGGCAGCAGCCACTCGCTCTCAGTCTCCTTTGGTACCGTGGTTGGACCACAATCCCCTGCTCCTCTTGGGAGCACAGAAAAAAGCGCCAAAGGTCTCACTATGTCGGCTTGCTCATCTCAACAAATCAGAAGTTCCTATCTTGCTATTTGGAACTGTCGTTGCAGTTGCTAGTATCATGATATTTCCAATTTTCGGCATGCTTATATCCATTGTTGTCAAGACATTTTATGAACCACTACAAGAACTTAGAAAGGATCCTAAGTTTTGGTTGCTGATGTTTCTGGCCCTTGGCATCGCATTATTCGTGGCATATTCGGCTTCGACATACTTACACACCAGTTGCAAACCTCAATAGCTCATTAGTCTTAAGTTCGTTGAAACTCTTTGTTGCGTTTGGCCCTTTGAATTATTTGCATTGGATAAGATCATGTTGGATAGGATAGGATTTTAAATATCCCATCTAATGTTTGTTGACGCCGGATATAACATGGACTTAAATAAATATTATCGAAATGAATGTTTAATTTGCAGCATTAAAATTAAAAATAAATCATGAAAGTGTGAAAAACTATTCATCCTTCCACAATCCACCATTCGTATCGGACACCTTCTTCCCTGTGACTTTGAGGACACCCTCTCCTTTTGTCACCTCCCTTTCGCCGCCCTTGACCAACCCGGATTCCGCCCCTCTCTACCTACGACTTCGCCACCTCGAGACACCCTCGAGGTTGATTTCTCTACGTACGAGCGCGAATACCACATTGATTCCCTATTGCTGTGCTTCGACTCGTTCAGTCGCCTCAACAGCTTCCGTTGACACCGTGCCCAGACCCGGTTCGCAAGTAGGTAGCTACTCTGATTCAACTTGCTCCGAGTGACGTGGTTGAGGAGCTCTATCACCCCGGCTACCGCTACCGCCTTCATCAGATCATCTTCTTATTGGAGGAGGCGTCGGGCTCTAATTTGGATGATGAAGTTCCTTGCCTTGCCATGATAGGTTGAGCAACATGAGGAAGCATGCCATCACCATTGGGAGGAGCGGTGGCCATTGGAGCCTACTCAGCTCGTTTCAGTGTAGCTCCCACCTCGTGAACAAGTTAGTGAAGGGTTCTCCGGATTGCGTTCCGCACGGTCGATCCCTTATTTTTAAGTTTTCAAAATTATATATATCATATTAGGGTTTATCTCATCTCCTAAATAGGATCTTTTAATCTAGACCATATTCAAGTTATATTGGATCATGTCCGCATTTTGTATTACTCCAAATACCGAATAGAATAAAAATTATTATATTTAGAGTTCTATCCTGCTTAATTAAACATAGCCTTAAATCTCCTGCCCCAACCAAAACTCGAGGACGGTTTCTACTTTCTGAGAACAAAAAGGGAAACTCTCCCCTCAGCCTGGGCAGTCATTGATGCAACAAAAGACTGTCTTACCAAATTTTGCAGCGAAGAGGACAAACGAAAATGAGCTGTTTTATGTACTAAAGATATGTAGTGCTTGATCAGCTAATCTGTCAAATCCTCGATCCTCTTTTGTAGCTTTTTGCAGCATAACATAATAAGTTGGTGCTGCTCTGTCGGCGAGCTTTACTGTGTTCCCTAGCAGGCCTCTTTTGTTTGGCTAGAGTTGTTTTTAAATAGCCATATTTGAATCTCCCAACGAAATAAAGAAAATATCTTTACTCAAAAAATCTCTGAGAAAATTAAGTTTGACATCCAACGTTAATACTTATTTTAGTACATTTCAAATACGATGCCAATGCGTGAATAATATCACTTCTTTGTAGTTACAATTACAAAAATCGGAAAGCCTAATTAAATTCCCATCGGCACAAATCATTTCCTCTCTCTCTCTCTTCTTCAGTTGCTGAGGATTTAAAAAAAAAATTCTTTTAAAGAAGAGATCATTGGCAATGATAAATGATCAGGTGATGCTGCCGGGTGTACAGTATGTGTGATGATACTTTGCCTTTTCCTAAAGGCAAGGCAAACTCATTCTTCAAGACTTGAACTTGAATTCGAGTTGAAATCTTGAGGCTGGTTCTACAATAAAAAGGGTTCTCGACACTGGTGATGTCTCGACATTCCGAAATCACCCTCTCGTCGAGCTCTCCTGTCGCAGTTAATACCCTCGTACGAGTCAGAGCTCGAGGATAGTTTTGACTTTTAAGAATAAAGATTGAAAGGAAAAGAGAACGAAGAGGAAAGACCCTCCTAGGCGCCTGTCGCATCAGTGATGCGACAAAGTACTGTGATTACCAAACCTTAAAGCAGGAGCAGTGACGGGGACAAACAAAAATCTGCTTTGGACTGAATATAATTAAGCAGTATTCCCCCAAAAGGACCCCAAAAGGGCAGGTCTTTGGAGGTCATTTCAATCAAAATCTTCACCTGCTTTATACTGTTTCTTTCTCCTCTCCCTCCTCAATATGATTTTAGCTCTGCCATGTTTCCCCTCTCGCGGTAAAATTCTGAAGAGAGAGAGAGAGAGAAGAAAAGTACATTAAAACCAAAAAAAAATGGCCTTTTTTGATGCTCTCTGTTCTCTTCTTCCTTGGATTATTGTGTTGTTTCACGTCATAATCACTCTTCATCTTGCTCTCTCGTCCCCATGTAGAGAGAGAGGAAAGAGGAGATCACCCGGCAGCTACTCACCTACAAAACCCATTTGCTCAAATCTTGAAAAGAACATATACAAGACCCATTTTTTCTTCTTCGACCTTTGGGCATTGTCATTGATGATCTCTGCCTCACCTACCCATATACATGAAGAATCTCTATCCGGCCCTTGACAATGTCAAATTTGCCGAAGTGCCACGTTGTTGAGGTCCAAGAGTGTCACATTTCAGATGAGGAGCGGAGAGCTTGCTGCTCCAATGAGTCTGGCTCTGAGATTGAAGGTGTCGGTGCTGCATCTGAGAAAGACAGGTCGTCCTCTGCATCAGAGTGCTCTGTGGGGGTGGATCTTGAGGATGGGGGTCCCGAGATCAAGGTGCATTTGGCAAACGTGGAGAGAGATTGCAGGATTTGCCATCTGAGCTTGGATGCCGCAAATCAAGAATCTGGGGTGGCCATTGAGTTGGGCTGTTCTTGCAAGGATGACTTGGCTGCTGCCCATAAGCTCTGTGCTGAGGCTTGGTTCAAAATAAAGGGTAACAAGTAAGTGCGTTAAAAGAGACTTGATTTTTCTCCTCTTTTTAAAAGTAGTTTCCCTCGTTTATGTTCTTGAAGTGGAACCTTTATTTCTGAATTATGATTAATTATGCCTGTTCCAGAGTCTTCAATGCGAGTCTGAGTCATGTGTTGGCTGCTGGTAATGCAGGAGATGGTTTATGCATTTGTTTAATTCTGGATAATGGGGTTGTGTTACAAGGAGGTTCTCTTTCTGGTTATGACCTCTAGGTGCAATGACCTCCTATATTTAGGCTTCCCTTCATCACAAAAGCGGGGTAACACTTGATACCATGCTGGGGACTGACCGACCTCATGTTAGAATGTAAGAACATGAATGTGAATGAAAAGATGATGCCAAAACAAGAATGTTGAATCGAACAAAATGAAAGCATGTTTTGTACATTTTCTGCAACGTGCAAGCTCATACAAGAGTATGTTCTTTGCTTTGCCCAATTTAATGGATTTCTTGATTACTCATTCGGTGCAGTTTTAAGCTTCCTATGAAGGTTTTTCTTTAATACGTCATTGTTAAATGATATTTATTCGAACAATTTCTGAAAGTTCCCTGGCAAAATACATCAGACGATCGTCTTATAATCCTTGAATCGTGGCAGAGTAACAGTAGTCTTCCAGCATAGTTTTAGCTAGACCACCACCAAGGTTCAGATAAAAACTGTGATGTGTTGTTGAAACTCTGCATAAATCGAGTCTAAAGGCACCTTCCATGGTAGGATAACTGGTTCAAAGGAATCATATTTTAAAGAGCAAATCTTTCTTCTCAAGTCTTGAGTAAGTTGTAACTGGAAGTGTCAGAAGTGTTTGTGACCATACTCGATTTTTTATCAAATTGACTTTGAAGTACCTGGGTCTTGTAATAGACCTTTGGTTATGCTCAGTCAGGTATGAACAATTAAGTTTTTGTCATTCTTAGATGACCTGTAACTAGAGATAAGTATTGATGGAGAACCTCGGCTAAATTGTTTGAATTAGTGATGCCTGCACTAATGTATTTCATTCCTTTAGCACTATTAAGGCCGACTTCTTTCTCTTCCTCTTTGAGCCAGAAATCTATAACACCTCATTTTAGTGAGATGCAATGTAGAGCTTATTTCCACTTTTTGTTTGTTTCAACAAACTCAAGCGTGTTGAGTTCTCACTTGTTAACTTCATCAAACTTGGTTCATTGAACTAATGCAGTAAAATCTGTACTTACACCAGCTATTATACCTCTTATCTATGCTGACTTACTTTCAAAATATCATCCTTAAGCTAGAATGATGGTCATCTAGTCGAAAAATCTTTCAATTTCTCTTAAGAATTTTTGTGGTGTGATCCAATTTTGAGTTGCAAATAACTCTAATTATTTCTCTTTTTTAACCAGAGGGTTTCGCCTTCTGACTTAAGGAACTTCTTTAAGAAAAGTAATTTGTATGTATGCTAAATCTCAAATCTTTTGCTTCTCCAGAGGCCCTCTTTTGCAGTCTTCTTTTGATGGAACTCACAATAATTGCTATTATTGGACTTTTCTTGGAAGATTGATGTGTGTGGTAGCAGATAGCCAAAACGAGAATCATGCTTTAACCTTTTCCCAGCTTAAAACAAAGAACAAAGAATGCTTTGTGAAGAAAAAGTTCTCTTCATTGAAAGTCTCTGCTCAAGAAAAACAGTATCAAAGACCCAGTTAGGAGAAGGTCTAGGCATCAACAAATGCATCTGCATCATTTTGTTTGCTATGCTGAAATTGGAGAATTTGAGTATAAATTTCATCAATAATCTGGCACTCAGTTGACATGTCTAACTATTGACTCGAGTAAAGCAGGTTCTTCACTCCAACCTCAAGATATATGGCCAGCCATATGTTCATATTCCCAGGAAGGTGCCAAGCTCATCTAAAATACCTTTTTGATAGGCATTTTGCTAATGAGTGAATGAGGACTAGTCCAACATTAACATCCTCATCTTCTAGACAATTTATAGCCATGTGTGCTCTGCAAACTGTTGCAGGTTGAGAAAAAGGTTTTTGAGCAGCATTAAAGTACAACATTCATCATTAAGATAAGGGCATCACCCCTACTAGAAGAATCCATGAATCCCTTCATCACTACTTTGAGTCTCAGCTTTCTTACTGTTTTGTATCAATGCCGCTATTGTGCTATAAGAACTGCTGGTTATACTTCCTTCAATTATTCCAGCTATTTTTCTCCTGGTTTGACTGATCGCTATTCAAATCTCAGAGTTTGTGAGATCTGTGGATCGACTGCACGTAACGTGACTGGTGCTAATGAGGCTGAGTTGATGGAGCAGTGGAACGAGGCAAGTGATGCGGCCACCACCCCAGCAGTGACTGCTCCGCCGCCTGTGCAACCCACAGAGACAAGGAACTTCTGGCAGGGCCACCGCTTCCTGAACTTTCTCCTCGCTTGCATGGTCTTTGCTTTTGTTATCTCTTGGCTATTCCACTTCAACATACCCTCTTAATTAGGGACAAATGACACGATTCCGTGTGTTGCCAAAGATGAAGGTACACATGCCACCACTTGCAGCATTCATTCAGCTACATTCTTAGTACGTACTGTCAAATGTGCTATATCATCCAGAGCGAGCTTCATTTGCCGTGATAATATATACCCACTTATGTCTCATGTTCAACTGACTGTCATGTAAAGCAAGTTCTATTGTCAACGCTTTGATCTATGTGAACAAAACGTGATATATTTTTGGTAGTTCTATGTGATTTTCACCTGTTTTATATCCTGATGTTTCTCTGATCTTAGTTTTCTCTCTGCTCGCGGAAGTTCTGCTTATTTAGGAACTCCATAACAGAAAAACTTAGTATATCGTCATTACTCAAATAGAAACGGCAAGGTGTTTGGCCTGACGAGAGAATTTTCTCACTCTTTTCTGTGACTGATAGACAGTTTTGAAAATTCAGTTTACTGCTTCCCATGCTTATTGCTTTAGACTGCAGCAAATACCATAGATGGCCAACGTTCAGAATGATGTTGGTCTTCTGCTCCATTTCCTACATGAGCACAGTTACTGTCGCGGGAAAATGCCAACATGTTTGGAGTTAATATTTGATGCATACTTATAAATGAATGCAACGGCAAGTCCATCCTTAACATCGTTAACATCTTCATCCCTAGGTCAATGATGTTTGCTTATTCATCACTGCATTTTTAAGTTGCATTTGGGTGCCATTCGATCAAATGCTCTTCCTCATCACAGCACCGGTGGCAATACGATCTTGAGTCATTACATACAAGAAGCCGCGATATCTTGTTGCATGTTCAGGTCGCTGCTCGAGAGTACATTTGATTGCAGTCCCGCCGATTGTCCTGGAGTTAGGACATTTTGTTCCTTCTGTACATCTCGTTATTGTGCATGCATTTGCTACATCAAGGCCTGCTTGTCATCCTGACATGCCTATGGTGTGGCCATAACGTTGAGCCTTGATGCTCTCTACTTCCCTTGGCGAATGCTTCATCGAATGTTTTGCAAATTTGCGACCTTTTATAAATATAGGTGACGGTAATTTTTCGAAATATGCTGGTAGATTTTGTTTTTCCGCCAGTATCTTTCGAAGCATGTCCATAAATTTTGGATTTGCGGAGTCGTCCCGCATGATCGATGTCGCGCCCTATCGAAATGAGAACCGGTGCAGTACAAGGTTACAGCTGAGTCTAGTTACATGCAGAGGCAACCTTCTGGTCATGAGATGACTTGGAATCATACTTTCGAAGGACACATACGATTCATTATCTATATATGTACCTTTTAAAAAAACATGACGCATCTCGTCGTTGAATACAATACGCTATACCACTTTAGTAAATTCATTTTGTAACTTTATTGATTGGGCAAAATTGGATCGTGGAGTGATAATAAAACAGAATGACAATGCGAAAAAGTTACATTTTATTATAGAGATAATGACACAAATGGTCCTAAACTTTAGTCTAATGTGCAAATGTGACCCATAAATTTTTAATTTATTCAGTGTGGTTTGTAGATTTTTTGTATATGTCCAATTTAGTACATAAACTATGTGAAAATAATCGATATTATCCTTTCATTAGTTCAAATTCAGAGATAATATTATACATTTTCGTATAATTCATGGATTAATTTAAACATATACTAAAAGTCCAGAAATCAAATTGAACAAATTGAAAATTCAGAAATCACGTTTATATATTGAGCTTCCGTTCAATGGCGACATTTAGCACAATAAAAGTCTAGAGATCACATTATACACCGCGTCAAAGTTAAAGAATTATTTGAGTCATTTTTTGTTTATTTCACCAGGAAGAGGGAAAAAAAGAGAAAATTCTTGTTTTGGCATTACTCGCTTTATTAATAGTCTGCGCGATGCACGTACGTGCAGAGCTCGTGGGGCATATATAAACTTTGTCACACAGCTACTGATAATTCAATTTATTTCGATGAATGAATGATTGGTACATTAAATTAACCTTTTCTCCGTATGCCCCTCCACGTGTTGTTGTCCCAACTTTTCAGATGAAGTAGAATTATCTTTTTATCAGTGACCATTGCTATGCGAAATAATGCCACGTGAAGCATCACGGGACATTCGGACCATACTATTATATAATCGATCGTCAATCCTAATTTATTTTTATAGAAAGGTATAGAAATCATTCTCTCAACTTTGGGTTTGAATTCTTACACTTTGTACCTCTCGGATTTCGAAAAGAAAGGCAGACGGTTTGCATTCTCATCTCTATAAGCAACATTTAGTTCCTCCATGATGCAAAATGTATGTTTTTTTTATTTTTTCTTATGTCTGTTCATAATTTTATGTTTTGAAAAATAGGGGATAGAAAATATAGGTTTTGAAATAAGGAGATGTAAAGCATGATTTAAATGATCGTCGCACAATAAGTCTATAACTTTTTATGCAATTTTCCCCTATTGTCGCATTTCCACGACCCCAAGTCAAACTCACCCTCCCTAGTTGATCAGCCTTGTGATTTACAAAATAGATTTATCTTAAGACACAAGTTGCCATTTGAAGATTGTATAAATCAATAGCGAATGGATATAACCTTAAGACTCAATCTTGCTTGTCCAGTGGTGTTGCTTCGAACGGTCAGCAACAGCATCCCTCGAAGTAATCTGTTGATTGAACGAAAATCCGGGGCATTTGACTTCACCTCCTCTATGACATACTTCGTTTGATCTTTATACGAAAATTAAAGTATGGAATGGCCATACCATTAGTAAGCAAGAATAAAAAACATTACATCGAATGTCAAATCCAAAAATTTCTGGTAATATAATATGTGGTGCCGGGGTTTTGCATTTATAGCGTTATTGTGATCTGTTTTTGGTAATCCTTTCGTATTAAGTGGTAGGTGATTGGGTTGGGTTATGATGTAGGTGTCATGTAGTTAGTTGTACCTTTGAAGATTATGACATAGAGTGAGCATTTCCCTCCTTTCTCCCCGTTTTTATCACGACATTCTTAACTTGCCAAGAGAATATTCGTTCTCGATTTCTATACAATCCATTTGACCAAACGCGAGTCACGCACATATGTATTGATGTTTTGTAACAAAGTAGCTTAAGTCATTGAATTTGCAGGAGGAAATCACGTTATGTTCTTTGTGCGCCCATTCTGAGACCATAAGAAAGGACAAATAAATCAATGTGAAGCCGTACCCTTCATGTAAACAGGATTCTCAGGTCATTTTCCAATGAGTGATGGAGCACAACGACAGATATACCTTCACCTTGTTTTGTGCATATGGGTAATCATCAATTCCCTATCAATGTATGACCAAAAGGACAAAAAAAATCCCTATCAATGAGAGCAACATGTAGATTTACAAACTTTCTTGCGAAATCGAAGACTTTGCTAGCACAACTCAACCCACATGACCAATTCAATGCCAAGATGAAACTATAAAGAAATCTAAAATTGGCAATCTTTATTATTTCATGACTCCACTAATAGTCAATCTCAAATCAAAAGTATTCATGCTTGCACATACCACCATGAAAAACCTCAAACTTGTATACATGTGACAAATTTATCTCGACTGACCATAAAAAACTCTAAACTGGTACATTTATGACAAATTTATCCCAAACGTATTTATTCGACCGTAAAAAACCACAAACTGGTAAATTTGTGACAAATATACCATCCGCTAAATTAAATTAATAACACACAAAAATAACAAAAATTGTAAACCATGACAAACAAAGTGTAAAATCTCAAATTTGTATACCAGTCAACTGTAACGTGTCATTTAACTTAATAATTTGACAATAAATTTAATGAAAACTAATATATGGTAAATTTGTCACAAGTGTACCGGTCTGGGATAAATTTGTCAAATGTATACCAGTTTGGGGTTTTTTGTGGTAAAAAAAATAGTCTTTGGTAAATTTATCACGGATGTACCAATTTGGGGTTTTTCAGGATATTAACCCTAAATATATATATTGCAATTGAGAATATTAAGATAAAATGTGTAAACTAAGCAAACACTGAAGGAAATAAAAAAAAAAAGAAAAAGAAAAAAAAGGACGAATTGAATATACTCCCAACGTGCATGGCATGATTGGCGACATCAATCACTCGACCCTCCTTTGTCCTCACTTCAATTAAAATTCGGTGGAGGCGAAACCCCCGTTCTGCACTTTAATCAAACACCTTTGAAAGCTTGGCAAAGATTATTCTCTTTTTTTTTTTTTGGCCTTTTTTTTTCCCTTAGTAAACGACAAATTAGCATTTAATTTATTGAAGATAATCCAACGGACGAGAGGCACCGCAATCGAGTGCCTGTCCATGGCCCCAACCACCGAACCGGGCCGCACGCTCCGGCTACGGTCGCCGACATTTCGATCTGTCATCGAATTCATTGCTTTTTTTTTTTTTTTTTTTTTTTCTTAGAAAGGCAAAAGGCGACTGATATTTTTATTTTAATTGTTTTTAACTGTTATTTCCTTTTTCGTTCGATGTTTTTTTTCCTTTTTTCTGTCTTTAATAAAGTAATTTGGTGGGGGTTTGGATAAGATATGCCACTGTCCAAGGTAACATACACCATCCCCCTGCCCACCCCCACCTCATACTTTGTGCTTCCTTCATTCATTCATTTTTAAGAATCTAATGAAAAAAGAAAAGAGCCTTAAATTATGATTTACGAACTTTAAGATTTACTCGATAACGACGAAAAAGAAAAGAGCTTTTTCCCAATTATTTTTGGTGACTCATCCCATTTTCTGTGAGTGGTTTTTAATATTTTTTTATGCATCTGTTTATTGCAATGAAAAGTTATATATGCTCTTTTTGCAAATCAAGTTACTTTTAATTTAGGCTTGATTCTCCACCAAAAAAAAACAATCTCAACTTTTGGTCCAATTGCAATTTTGCCCCAAACCCTTTTTTGATCTAACAAAAAAAAAAAATCACCAACTTTCACTTTATTTCCTACTTTACCTCACATCCAAAAATCATCGTTAGATTTCTTTAAAGGTTATCAATATCACGAGGCCGTTGTTGTTTTAGTACGAAAATGAAAGTACTAGAAAAGACACAAGGCATGAATTTCGATAATGAACCTTTAGTTGGCCCTAAAGTTGATGGTTTTGAGGAAACTAATGACAACTTTTGGACATAGGGGTGGATTTGGGACTATAGTGACTAGTGACAGTTTGTAATTTTTTTTAAGACTAAAAAAAAAAGTTTGGGACTAAATTAGGATTAGACTTAAAATAGTGACTTTTTTAGGGAATTAAGCCCCCCCCCCTTTTTTCTTATGGCATTATCTTTAATACTTTCTACATGTGAACCCTAAATGTCCCATGGCAATAAGTCAAGGGAAGAAGCATCTAACGTTTGTTAAATTGGTAAAAATAAATCAAACTTTGTAGGCGTGTAGTCGTGTCCAAACTACAACTAAATAGAGAGAGAGAAAAACCCGTTCAGACACGAAATGCCTAGTGAAGTCCACAGTGACGCACTCTCTCTACAACGGGAGCCGGTGCGTGTGTACGCCCTGACTTTTTTATGAGCTTTGGAATTAATCGCGTTTAATGCATCTCCTGATTATAGGAAAAGTCGGAGTTTCCGTGGGAAACTCTCCGTAGAAAGTCTCTCAAGATAAAAGCGTTTCAAAGTCACCATATTTGAAAAAAAAAAAAAAAAAATCACCATCCTTCATCGGCCATTTGGTTTTTTCTTCTCCTCTACCATCACATAGTCAAGATGCTATCTTCTCCGGGAAAAAAAAGATATTTGTATTTGTATGTAAATGGCTTGGGCACAGGAACGAGTTAAATGGATCGATTTTTCAATCCGATCAATCCAATCCGAACCACCCATTTGACAATTTTAATTTTTCCTATAAGATTATGTTCATTCCAAATTGAAGGTTGTGACCAGAGTTATTGACTTTTATATCTTCGAAGATTTTTTTCTGATAGTCGTGTTAATGAGAGTCCAAAGTCTCTCAAGATTTCAAAGTGACCATTCAAAATTGGCCGGAGGCTGCTTGATTTTTCCTTCTCCTCTAACCTCACATAGTCAAGATGTGATCTTTTCCTAAAAAAAGATATTTGCATGTAAATGGATGGGCACGAGAAACGGGGTTAGATGGGTTGTCTTTGATCTACCATTTACGATTCGATTCAAACCACCCATTTGATAGCCCTACTTTTTTCCTACAAGATTATATTCACTCGAGATTGAAAGCAGTGACCAAAGTTATCGAATTATTTATCTTCTAAGAATTCTTTATGAGAGTTTGTGCAAACGAGAGTCCTAAGATATTAATTAAATACATATTGTGAGAAATATTTGATCTTAATGGATATGATCACGGATATAATCACGGAGATGATTACTAATTAAAAAGTTGGAGAAAGTACATTAGGAGAAACAAACTTTTCACCATCTCTCTCTGTTTTTTTTTTTTTTTTTTGGGGGGGGGGGGGGGGGTCGGTAACGTCTCACCATCTTAAGACCCCTCGTTTTGAGGGAATATATCTTCGATAAAAGATGCAAGTGGATTCGCAAATTAGGCAATTGCTTGAAGCCACATCTGTCTAAGCAAACTCAACATGTCCTCCACCACAAAATATTCACTGAAAAATAAAATACCTGCCTTTTATTGAAAAACACAATAAATAATAAATAAATAAATAACACAAGAGCAAATAAAAATACCATTTTTAGCACGAGAGAGTCATACACAAAATAAAGATATTCATTTGTTTTCTAAACTTAGGTCGAGTGAGGAAATTAGAAAAGTGTGTTCCATGATAATTTTGCTAGATGTCTATGTTTATTAAAACTTACGTTTGGCTATTTATAAATGTTCATTACACGGTTTATTTAAAATGGTATGGCAAAAAAGTTAATTAGGGTGCAAAAATAGTCCCATCCCTTTTTGGCTTAAACTCTGGGAGTTCCGTTTGCATGTGTATGGAGAGACCTCTCGAGTCTTAATTCTCTCATCCAGAAAGTCTAATATTCAATCTAATTTTAGGAAATTTCTATCCAGACCACTTTAGAATCCCCATAAATGTGACTTTACTAATTTGACTTACCCATCATAATGGAAAACAATAATTCAATTTTTTGAAATTAAGGAAAGATACGTATGACTTTAAACTAAGGAAAGATATGAAACGAGATACCCTTCGTTAAGTGTAATCTAATACTGGAAAAAGTAAATTATCTTCATCTCTCGAATAGATTAATCAAATCGTGAGAACACACACAAATATACAACCACTTCTTATAAAATCTCATCAATGAAAAGATCGAATGCGAGATATCATGTTCTGTTATGAAACCTATATCTACCTCGATGCTTAATCCCGCCGGCAAAAGAGATTATTTTAATGTTAGTACTTGCTCAATGAAACCAAACTTAGAGAAAGTAAAAATAAAATGAAATAAAAATTTATGAAATAGCAGATATTGACTGAACATAACGATCAATCGTCAACCGATCGAGAACATAGCCAGAACTGAGCCTATGCAAGAGCTTTAGTTTCACATGAACTTGGATTTATCTGGGTTTTCGAATTAAATTAAGCTCATGCATCATTCATTAATCCCATTCCTTGATTAATCTCAATTAATCAATTAACTATTAGAGAGAGAGAGAGAGAGAGAGAATTAATTTGTGTCTGCAAAGAGCGTGCCAACACGACATAGACAGAAGCTCGGCACGTTCGGGGAGGGCCACGGTCGGTTGGTGCAATCCCTCTCTCTCTCTCTCTCTCTCTCTCCGCCTCACCATCTTCTCACTCTAAACCCCCAACCTTTTTCCCTTCCCTTCCACGTCCTCTCTCTCTCTCTCTCTCTCTCTCTCTCTCCCCCTCTCTCCTCTTATTCACCCTGCAAATTCCTCTCACTACCCACAAAGACTCTCTCTCTCTCTCTCTCTCTCTCTCTCTCTCTCAGTTCGACTCGTATGTTGATGAGGAAGGTGTGTCCGAACTACGAGCGGGAAGACGGGCTCGAGACCGTGCTCGAGGTTCCGATCCCGGAGGAGATGTTCGCCCCCGCCAGCAAGTCCTCCAACCGTCCCTGGGCCCACATGAAGTCCTGGATGCGGTCGTCGGGCCACGACAAGCCCGCTCCGGCGCTGGCCACCCTCCTCGGCGGGGGCCGGAGCGCGGAGGTCCAGCTCCTCCTCGGCGTCGTCGGCGCCCCGCTGGTCCCTCTCCCCATAAGCCCCCGCGACCACCCCGACGCCCCCTTCGCCGCCCACATCAAGGATCGCCCCATCGTGAGTCTCCTCCGTTTCCTTCCATTGAAGATCGAGTTTTTATTACCACTTCGTGTCAAGAACAGAAATTTAACGTGAAATTTCATATGATATATAGTATAAATTAATGGGTCTCGTTGTTGCGAGCAATATGTTTTGACTTCCAAGTTTCTCCGTTTTCCGAATTAATTCTAGGAAGCGTCGATGGCGAAGTACATAGTGCAGCAGTACGTGGCGGCGTCCGGCGGCGAGCAGGCGCTGGGCGCGGTGGAGAGCATGTACGCCATGGGGAAAGTGAGGATGGCGGTGTCGGAGCTGTGCTCCGGCGAGGACGGCAGGGCGAAGGCGGCGGTGGCGACGGTGAAGAGCACGAGGCACGGGGCCGCGGAGGTGGGCGGGTTCGTGCTGTGGCAGAAGAGGCCGGAGCTGTGGTGCCTCGAGCTGGTGGTCTCCGGCTACAAGATCAGCGCCGGCAGCGACGGCAAGGTGGCGTGGCGGCAGACGCCGTGGCACCACTCCCACGCCTCCCGCGGGCCGCCCCGCCCCCTCCGCCGGTTCTTGCAGGTATTCACCACCACCTGCTCCTCAAATTTCGTTCTTTCTTTCTTTTTCTTTTTTTTCCTTAAACGACTTTTCACCCGGCCCTTAAAAAAAAAAAAAAAAAAAAAGAAAATAGCCAATGCTACTCTCATACGGTGAGAAAGAAATTGAATTTGCTTTGGAAAATCCATTTATTTGTTTTAAGCGATGATAAAATTTTCTTCTTCTTTTATGTCGACTTTATCCCACGTCAAATATATTCTAAAAGATGTAATTTCTTGCGGTTGAATTAGATACACCTAAAGATAGGATGAAGATTTTTTCAGATTTAGCTGCTAAAAAGTTAAGGTGAATTCGAAATTTCGTTGTTCGATTCAAATGTTACTTTTGGATCGGTTAAGATATCAGGACAGATTTCATATTCCTTAGATGCTTTAAAATTAAAATTGGGCAAGAGGTATCAAATCTTTTTCGCACCCCAGGGACCTTTTACTAGGAGAATCTATTTGGGAATAACCCATCTTTCTTTTGACGAGAGGCTCTGCCAATTTACGCGTAACTCATGCGAATTTTCGGCCCTTCCAATGGGAAATGCCACATGGCCCCAGCGTTGACTTTGATCCTACCTAACCAAATAGAAGTCAGGATGTTCTCACGAACAATTCATGGAAAATATCATAAGTCAAAGCATGTCGGGTCAAGCCTCCTAGCAAATCTTGCCTGAAAGTTACGAAGTGGGGAATTTTCCGACCAAACCCACCCTCTTGGGTTCATATTAGACTTTGAAAATTTGCACATTTGATAGCCTTAAAGTGTGCCCAATTGGGCCCCATTGTAGGAACCAATTCCCGCCTAACAAGCAAAATTTTGATCCTGATTTCGCCTGATTTCTTTTGATGATGATGTTAAGGTTTCCTAGTAAAACTTTCACATTGAATCGAACAAATTACTCATGAGAACACTTGAATTGTGAGCAGGGTATCGACCCAAGGTCCACATCGGACTTGTTCTCCAACTCGGTCTGCATCGGCGAGAAGGCGATCAACGATGAGGACTGCTTCGTCCTCAAGCTCGAAGCTGAGCCTTACACGCTGAGAGCTAGGAGCAGCAGCAACGTTGAGATAATCCGGCACACGCTGTGGGGCTACTTCAGCCAGAGGACCGGCCTCTTGGTCCAGTTGGAAGATTCTCACCTCCTGAGGATCAAGTCGACGAGCTCCGAGAGCGTCCTCTGGGAGACCACCATGGAGTCTCTGATCCAGGACTACCGGACCATCGACGGCATAAACATCGCTCATGCCGGGAGGACGTCGGTGTCCTTGTTTAGGTTTGGGGAGAACTCGGAGAGCCATTCCAGGACGCGGATGGAAGAGGTTTGGGCCATTGAGGAGGTGGACTTTAACATCAAGGGGCTGTCGATGGACTGTTTCCTGCCTCCGGCTGATCTGAAGAGGGAGGAGGACGCGTGTGGCATCGTGCCGAGCTATGTCCGAGTCCCATTCAATGTCCGGTCGAGCTCAACCAAGATGAGTGCTTCGAAAGTCGTCGCTCTGGACATCGACGACTCGTACGACGTCCAGGGAGACGAAGAGCTGTAAATTGAACTTCGTTTCCGGTCGTCTAACATCTTTTTTGTAAATACACAGACGATCGCCGCGCGTCGGCTTGTGCGCAGAGCAGAGTTACTTATAAATAGGTCGAAAAATTGCCCGAGTTAAAAGCGATGAAATGGCGTATACCTCGATTTTTATCCCATTTCATTTGTTTCTTTGAATTCATTCTAGATATAGATACTCTCTTACACTTGCGTCCTACAAAATGCTGGGCAGATAAGCCTTTGTACGTAAAGAGATTCCTCATGACGAGTTTGATAATATATATATAGATGATTGGTCCTTTTCCTTGGCACTCCTGCTTCAATTTGTGACAGCACATTTCTTCGTTTACAACCAAAACAGATAGAATGCACTTCTTCAACCTCAACCCAATAGCAATTCACGTGCACAGTGCACATGGTACAGATATATAAACAAGGCTCTTGAAATTTTACTCCTATTTTGGGTTCTGCTGCCATCTCCGGCTAGCTAATGCTGCATTGCGCCCCCTTCAGGGATTCGGGCTTTCTTGGCATCCTGTAGAATCGAGATGAGCTGTTCCACTGTTTGCAAGACGAAACTAACATCCGGAAGAGGGAAACCGGCAAGATATTCATCCTCAGAAAATTCCACTCTTTTCAACGTGCTCTTGTAGCTTTCGGTTGCTGATCTTGGGTGACCCCTTGCGATGGATATCTGCAATGGCAGAGAAGATGGAAGGAATTTTTCTGAGTGACGAGACACAAAGTATGTGCTCATACTTTACAAAAAATATATGGGAAATCCGATTTGACCTTCTCTTGCCACGACGAAACTCGATTAACACCAACCTTTTAAAGAATGTTATAGGCTACAGAACTACATTTGGAAGTACAAGGGGTTTCAATCGAATTCCACTAAAATACAAGAGGTGTCCACAAAATTCTAACCAGAATATTCAGCAGAAGTAGCAGACAGGGATAAGAGTAATTCAATTGTCATAAAACAGGACTTTAAAGAGTTTAGAGACAACATTCTGTTAATCTACACAGCAAGAAGTAATGTCCTATCCGATATTTCATGACAACAGTCATAAGTCAGTAGGAAGACTAAATCAAATATTAGCTAATGGCAGAAATTTTTGTGCGTGTGCAAGAGAGAGAGAGAGAGAGAGAGAGACTGACATAATGTTTTTCTCCCAAATCAAGGAGCCAAAACTTCCAGTGCGGGGAAAAGGTTCCGTTGATTTTGACACTTATGTTTGTCCAACCAGTGTGGTGAAACTCGACTCTATCCAAGCCACATGCCAACCCACTGCCAATGGCTTTGACATATGCCTCCTTCAAGCACCAATATCTGTAGAAGTCACAAGCCGAATATTTCCAGTAAGGAAGTGGTTCGAAAATCCCGCTATGCCAAATGCAATGCAAATGAAAATCACTACATCCACAGGAAAACAGTTACTAGTCTAGAGATCACCATGGATATTTCATGTGTTCTATTTCCTGGGTCTTTCCTCAAGTCATATATGACAAATTCCTTCTTAGAGTTTGTTATCTATATAGGTTGACTTAAGTTGGATAGGGTCATCATTGTAACAATAAACACAAAAGTTCTATAATAGCTAAACTCCCACCCAACTTCTCATTTTATGGGAGCAAGAGACTCCATGTTCCATTCCTCGCACCCCCCTCTTCATGAGTAGGAGTTTGAACTGTACATATCTTAAAGGTTCACATGTTTCAAGCTTTCTTCGTTTAACTGCCCGGTGCATGAAGGGGGAGCTCAACAGGTAAATCCATTTCACAATGTTCCGCAATAACTTCAGTCTTTTAAGTATTTGTGATGTCATGCAATTTATCAATCATGACAAAGGCCAACAACTTCAAAAAATTGAAGTCCAAATGCTGAGGTCATAGAAATAGTCTACTTATAAATGATCCAACAATTCTGAAAAAATGTGAACCTAAAGAAGATGACATTTTCCTTCTATATATGCAATCCATAAGCTTCATTAACTTGTCGATGTAGGGAAAGGTTTATTTCAAGGGTGATGGGCCAACTTGAGAGGCCTTAATTACATAAGAGAGACAAAATGGTTCACCTAGACCATGACAAAAACCACTACAAGCAGTGCTATGGAATAGAGTACATGAAAGATACACACGCAA
The DNA here is from genome assembly GCA_017140595.1 of Eucalyptus curtisii. Lineage (NCBI taxonomy): Eukaryota > Viridiplantae > Streptophyta > Magnoliopsida > Myrtales > Myrtaceae > Eucalyptus > Eucalyptus curtisii. Next base: position 1,159,297 of record CM029503.1, read on the forward strand.
CAACAGATGCAGAGGTAAAGAAGCCAAGAGCAGAAGAAAGGTGTCCTCTAAATGCTGCCGATTTCCATTGTCACCACACACTATCCATTTACAGCCAATCCTCCCTTGAAGTGTTACTATGAAAAAGTAACTAGATAATTCGTCCATACAAATCTTACCTGGTATTGGCTAAAAGAATAGATAGTAACCTTCATAGTCAATAAATTGAAGTTTAAGGAAGAGCGGAGCTAGTGCTATTCACTTTTCAATCAGTTGTTCCACACCAAATTAGCACACAAACTGATAATAATCTGCCAACCAGTTGACATTTTCTGCTCGCTGTAAAAGTATTAGCAGCAAATCCCGGATCTCTGATGGGGCACAAATATGTTCAATCTTGCTATTAGACACAACTAATTGTAAATATTATGCCCTATGCACGTGCTATCAACTGCATCTTTAAGGACATTATTCAAGGATACAACTGTGTTTTCCTCACTGAAAGTGGAAGGGAAGGCCATAAAAAGATAGTGTTTTACTGTTCTTATTTGTCAATAATAAGTTGCACAGACCATCATCCATGTCAATCCCATTTTATATTTTCTGAATTGTCTCATCGAGGCACAAGAATAGCACGAGGCCCAATTTCAAGCAATAAATTTCAAGAAATTATGAGTAATCGCCTTTGAACCACAGATGAAGAGGGTGATTGAATGACTTATCCTGATTATTATAGGTAGATGACCACACTACCTGTAAAATTCAACCAAAATTTGTTCTTCATTGCCTGCACCTATTATAAAATCCCACTCCAGCCTTGAGAAATATGATGAGAAGTTTTGAATGAATTCAGGAACTGTTTCTTTCCACGGAATGGTGCAAGAAACAATATCCAACCCCACAAGGCATAGTGGTTCTGATGCAATTGCCACATAATCACCATGATGGGAGACATTAAAATTGAAATTGGGAAACTCCATGACATCTTTATCACATTCCTTAAGAAGAAAAGGCAAAAAGAAAACAGCAGAGCATGTTAACACTTTGGAAGGAAACTGATAAGATCACCGGAAAACCAAAACACTTCACACAGGATAGGCAGTTATAGAAAACATCAAACCAAAAGGGAGCTCATGACAAGAGAAAATCAACTACCCACAGTACATTTACCTAGATAAATGCATCTGCCAAACAATCATTGGCTTTCAGCACACTCATGATCGCATTACAACGAATCCCAACATATTAAGGTGTCTATAATTTCAAGTCCAGTTTTGTTTTCCACGTATGCAACTCTCACATTACTAACTTATGAAAAGCAGGAAAAACAGATGTCCATCACTTGCTTAGCTATAGACTAGTTTCTAAGCAACCTTTGCTCTTAAGTTGTTAGAAGTGCTCAATAAAAACATCTTGCATGTTAGTCCTCTCATGTGAATCTATCACCTATGGTAAACATATAATCAGGACAAGAGTAGAACAATAGTGACACAACTACACAAGCACAAAATGCACATCTTAAAAAGTTGAAGTTCATGCCAGATGAATGAATATAATTCTAACCATCCAAAGACACCCCCTTTCAACCATTTTTTAGAGGAAAACTCCCCATTTGACCATGTTTTAGAAGCAGCTAATGGATAAATATTAAAGATTGAAAAGTATACTCTTAACAATAGCCACAGGCCAAAAACAATCTAAGGGTTCAATCAGCTTTTTGTCCCAGAAAGGCAGAACTAAGAAAACATGCAAAGAAAAGAGTTCCCTGTAGAAACAAGTTCAACCAAGCCCAGAAAGAAAAGTCATCCTCAATCCTCACCTGCTGAAGTAGCAAGTTAACCAAAAATTTTCTGTATCTTCTCCTTTTGATCTTAAAAATCACATCAATAGATAGGTCTCAACCGTTACCACAACAACTAATTCAATACTCAAAACTCAACATAAAGAGTCGTGAGAGAAGCTCACAATTAATTGTTTCTCTATCTCTGTCATTAACTATTTCCAGAATAGCAATTGACGGACAATTTCACCAGACGCCATTATGTGTTTTATTTCGCATAACGTGTCGACAACATCGTACGAGCATGCTGCTGCGCTTATGACGTTTGATAAAACAAAGCAAATCCTCTCGACCTTCGACAAAATGTTGGTTTTACGGAAGTCACCCTCCCAAATAAGTTTACTCACACATAAACCGGATGATCAAATTACCACAACACAATCAAAACCACATAAAGTAACCAAAGAAAGGAAAATTTGAAGTGCAGTCAGGAACAATTGCAAGCATACCAGATACGGTTTTCCCTCCAAGGTGCGCTTGATGCTAATTTGCTCGTATGGGATTCCGAGCACCTGATGCAACAGAGCATATTGCAGCAACCGGCTGACCAACGCCCTCTTCCTATCCTCGCTTTTAACGAACCTACCCACATAAAGAAAACACGTCAAAACGCCATCTTGATGCCGTCTTTCGATTCTGCACCTGCCTCCTTTTGGGACTCCATTGATCACAGCAACCAAAGATGAGAAACACCAGCACGACAGAGAGTGAGAAAGAACCTGAGAATTGCTGAGTGTTGAGAAGGAGGGAGGAGAGAGAGGGCCGAAGAGAAGTCCTGGGGAGATGGGCACCACTTCGATACGTTCACCAGCCACCGGCAAATTCCCTCCTCCATTGATGGACCTTGCCACTTTCTGGGTACTCTCGTCTGCCGTCATTACATTGATTTCTACGGCAGTTTTCTAGTATGTTTGTAACATTTGATTCTTAACTTGAAGTCCAATTTTTTTATCGGTATATTTATATTCTTGGAAGATAGTTTTATTGGGATTAACATTAAAAAAAAAAACCCTAACTATAATTATTGCAACGACATTATCCTTAACTTTTTCCGTATTGCCAAAATTCATACGCTGTTACTATATAATACCAATACACAAAGACAAGGAGGCAATGCACTCACAAAGACAAGGAGGCGATGTGAGTGGAAAGGTGTCGAGAAACAAAAAGAACACAGCCAACAAAGGGACAAAAGCCAAACGGCACCAACACAAAGAAGGGGGCACATAGGCCAGCCAAACAAAAGAACGGCAACCAGCCAGCCAAACAGAGGTGACCTACAAAAACGGAAAACCTGAACACAAGGCAACAGTCGCCACCGAGAACCAAGCGACGACCGACCAACGCAGCATCCGTCTTCGATTAAGTTCCAGCCATAAGAGGTTAGCAATCATGACATCCCAAAAACCGTAATGGGAAGGCAGAAGGGCAGCAACCAGGCGTCCAGAAGCCAGCGAGAGCTACAACCCTAAAGAAGCACGAGGTTCCCCCGAAGAGAAGATTATTGGATCAATGCCCCAGCTTCGTTGCAGCCTCCTGTTCCTACAAGTGTCGGCGATATTCCTTAAGGTGATGGCCTTGTCCTAACGGCTTTAAAAAGCTAATTCTTCACCGCAAGAATGGCAAGGTTTTGCTCCCTAAAAAGGATGTCATTCCTGTGTTTCAAATAAGATAGCAAGAGCACCAAAAGAGAAGTGGGCAATGCAATTATAAAAATCTTTGCCCAAAAGAAAGGAAGTGGCCCAGGTGAGGTTTTCTCCCCACAACCCGCTCCGCCACGGAAGGTTGCATCTAGCCACCCAAAAGAAGGCAATGCCAATGGTAATGCGACACCCAAAAAAGAGATGATCTATAGAATCCGGAACCCCACTGTAGAAAGGACATAAGGCGCCATCTATTCTACCATATGATAGTAATAGAGCTTAGGTAGGAAGCCTGCATTTGGCAATAAGCCACAAGTTTAATTGGTACCTTGGGGTGATCGAGTTATTCCAGATGAGCTCATGCCAGAAGACCCGAGCCTTCTTCTTTCTAATGGTCTCCCAAGCCGAAGCCACCGAGAAGAGGCCCGAGGTGTTTCCCTTCCAGTAAAAATAGTCCAAGTTCTGAGCGAGGACCGGAAGGGGCTGCTCCCAGGAATCCAAGACCATCTTTATCACCTGGCTTTGGTTGGTGAACAGGTTAGCCACCGACGCCTGCCTGGATAGCCCAAAACTATAAATGGCTAAATCCGAAAAGAAAAAGTTCAAGGGCCCCCTAAGGTGCCAATTATCAAAGCAAAGGGACACCGAGTGGCCATCCCCAATCCTCCAAAAAAAGGAGCTACGAAATTTAGCCATGAGTTGTAGGATTTTCTTCCAAGCCTACGAGCAGAAGGTTGGCTTCTTGGTAGCCTACGAGCAGAAGGTCGGCTTCTTAGCAACCCAGACTTTTTGTTTTAATTACTTAAAACCCTAAACTCTACTCACTCGATAAATGTGGTAAAATGAGTTTGAAATCCATTTTTTATTCATATTTGAGTAGGTTAGGTCATTAATAAGTTGCCTAAAATTTTAAACATAAATTCAAATGGGCCTTGGCAGGGGCTTAACGACCGCTGCCACCCTTTTTTCCACCATCTTTCACCATCGTCAATCCTCTTCAACGATGGTGGGGCAGTGACGACGAGCACTGCAAAACCCTCGTGATTTCCAACGCTCTCCTCTTTCTTCTAAAATTTTAAATTAGCTATATTATTATTTTTTAAATAAAATATATATAAAAAAATTGGATGGAAATCAAAATGATGTCATTTTAACCACGTTGGTGAGAAAAAAAATATATTTAAAAAATAATATTAGCGTTTTTCATTACTCAAGTTGGACAGAGTTAACATAATTATTTAATTGCCTCAATTTGACAAATAAAAAAAATTTAATTATATTTTTTATAAATTTTATGATTCAATTATACTTTCATTATTAAGGAGGAGTTCTGATGCATGTACCCAAAAATGAATGTCTAATCACATACAAGCGCTATTGCGTTGGCAACATGCCAATTTCAAACCCATCATCTCAGGACATGGACTCGATATCTTTTCTACATTGCATGATGGACAGAACTGATGGAGCTTTTCGAGCAAGGAAACGCTCCAAGGACGTGGACATGCCTCGATTTTATAGACCCAGACCATAATCACGACAAGACCAAGGCCGAACAAGTCTCACCGGTGTCCGATTGAACTTTCATGTTGCCATCAAAGGAAGGCAATAGTTTCAAACAAGAACTCATCAACCTTTTTAACTTTGTCATTTCATTTTCTTCCAACAGTCTAGATTTATGATTCAAAGAGATGCAATGAATACTTCTCTTATGCATTTCGGGACCTTCTGGATCGAGCCGAGTGTTTGAGTAGTAATTTCTATTTTGCTAATTCTTTTCATGTTTAATGGGTCTCTAATTGATTAGGTTTTTCAGTATGCTATTTTTTTTTATATTAAAGGGGATGGCATCGCTCATCACCCGGGCAGGATCCCCTACATTTTGCCTTAGTGCCAACTTTACGCGCCCCATCTGACGTTCATAATCTAAACTCTTAATCTATGCACGAAGGTCTGTTAGTGCGGTACTCACCCTCAATTTCACATTGCTCATGAGCAATACGAAGTCTCAGCCCATGATCCAACTTGAGCACCCAAGCTTCCTCACCGACTTAGCAAGCCATTCTATGACGTTGCTCGTTCTTTGAATACAACAATTTAAGGAAAGAAAAAAAAAAACTAAGGATTTGAACCCGAGTAAGGTTAATTATGGGTTCGTAAATTCGTGTTGCATACAAATGGGTTAATACAAGGTTAAAGGTTAATTTGGGTCGAATTATTTTTTTACCTAACCCGACCTACTTATTTGATGGGTCTACCATGGATGCATCAATATATCAAACCTTTTTTTTTTTATGTCACAAAAACCCCTAAAATTGTACTAATGTGAGAAAAATACCCCCAAGTCGTTTGCCTAATGCCATATCCACGTCAATGTTGCCTTCCATGCAAAGTCACCATGTTAGATTTTTAATAGCCGTCTCGAAAGGAACTGTGATTGAAGATTTTTGTTCATTCGGTCATTGTACAAATTTGAGATATTGATTATACGAAAAAAAAAAAAGTATTAATATCACGGTTGACAAAATTTCAAGATTTTTTTTATGGTAACAAAGTGTATTTTTGCCACACCACTATATATTTCGGTATTAGTTACACGAAAAAAGTTTAGAGGATTGGCTTTATAATAGACAAATTTTGGGGTTTTTGTTAGTCAACAGATGATACTTTTGTCACATAGTCATAAATTTGGGATTTTTTATAACACGAAAATAAATTGGATATTTCTTACATTTTTCCAAAAAAAAAATTGGATATTATCTTCGTATCGGGAATAGTTTAGTGTTCTTTATAGTATTTTTTTTTTCTTTTTCAAACAATAGATTGGCTTTTTCATTTTAATAATTATGATGGCAGGGTATTAACGAGACAACAATACTAGTTTGAGGAGGGGTTTTTTACGTACGACATAACAGTTGTTTGGGAGTAATTGTACAACAGTGGCACCGGTTTCGACTTTTCCGGGACATGCAAAAATTAAACCAGCCGACCTGCGCCATCCCTAGATCGGACCAGGTCCTAATGAACGTTACAGTACATACTACACATAGATGAAAGAAGAGAAACGGCCAAGACGTCTGATCAAGCAAAAGCACATGGTACAATTGAATATCCTGTCGTGCATAGAGACTTCCGGCTTTTCGGTTGAACCGGCGGTTTGGTTCGACTTCCGAGCAGCTTATATGGATGATTAAATGCAAAGACGCCATCCAGACGATTCCCATAATGAACCACGAAATCCTGTTCTTGCCATCAATCTGAGTCGATTGCACGGTATGTTCTTGCACTAAACTTTGGCCAGTCGATTTCCCATATTCTTCGGGATTTTCTCCATCTTCGTTTCTTCAAGTTCATTCCCGTTGCATACGCTTTCCGCTAAAAGAAAGAATCGGTGCTCGAATTTGGGAAGTACAAGTAGTTCGATTCTTGTCGGAAAACCTATTATGGAAGTGGGCATATCATTCTTGGGAGGACTAAAGGCCGCGGCTTCATTCCTGCTCTTCGCATTCCTCCGAAGCTTCGACTTCCCTTTGTTGTCCCTACCCTTCCTGTACGTGTCCCTCGTGTCTTTGCTCGTCTCGCTCGCTGCGCACCCGTCGATCAACCTCCCTCGGCTTCTGGGCAAGAACCCAGACGGGTCCTTCCCCATCTGGTCGATCATCATCTTCAGTCCTTACTTGTACTTCGCCAGGGCTTTCTCCGCGATCAGGAGGCGGAGGAGTGGCGAGGCCCCGTACAGCGAGATCTGGGAGGGCGTGTACGTTGGGGGATGGCCGTCTTCGAGCGATGAGTTGCCTCCCGGCAAACCCGCGATCGTGGACTGCACTTGTGAGTTCCCGCGGCGGTCCGAGTTGAGCGGGCACGCGTACTTCTGCGTCCCGACTTGGGATACACGGTCGCCGGGGCCGGGGGAGATCGAGTCCGCAGTGAAGTGGGCTAGTAGGAAGAGGGCTCAGAACAAGCCTGCGTTCATTCATTGTGCCCATGGTATGGAAGAAAGAGGATATTATTGTCAAGAATTCGGTTTTGATCATGATTTGTACACATGTTTAGGAGTGAAATGTGTTCAACGTTGTGGACAGTGTAGGATCGATCATCTATCTTTTTTATATCACAGGATCTAAATTCTAGCACTTGGCGCTATGCTGTTGTAGAAATGCTTTTGACTGCATGAAGCTCTTGATACTCTTGATGCGCCAGCCGTCGTATATATTCTGTAATGGGTTTTGAAGATTACACCTTTCTCATAAGCCCGTGTTCGTTAAAGCAGCAGCCGTTCGCGAAAATTTGTGACTGTTTTGCCTCTGTTCGTGAAAAGTTTTCTCTTGATACTGATCCCCAGGTCATGGAAGGAGCGTGGCCGTGTCGTGTGCTCTGCTGGTGGCTCTTGGGGTTGCAGAAGACTGGAAGAGTGCCGAGCGGATCATCAAGGAAAGACGTCCTTGCATTCGGATGAATACGCACCACAGGAAGGCGTTGGAAGAATGGTCGAAGCGCCAGGTTTCTTCCCCCAAGGAGAACGGAGACGGAGAAGTAGGACGCACGCTCTCCTGCGGCGAATCCAATCGTTCTTGATCCGACGCGTCTGACAACACTAGACCAAATCTTCCGTAGGAGCTTTCTCAGTTATCTTCGTGCTCAACTTTAGAATCTCATCCCCGACAGTCCTGTTGTCGGAGCGATTCTGTAGTACTATCAACCTTCTCCAGTTTTCAGAAGTATTAATGGTGTTTACTGTTTTGAACGTACGCATTCACAGAGCTTTCGATTTAATTAATCGATTCCGAACTCAGCGAGATCTTTATCACGTTCCTTGAAGAATCCAACATCATTAAAGCATCTACATAATTCCAAATCCACTTCCACTTTCCATCTATGTAAATCTCACATTACTAACTTATGAAAAGGAGGAAACAAGCATGTCCATCACTTACTTAGCTTACTATATGCACAAGCTTCTCTATCAACCCATGTCCTCAAGCTATTAGAATCACCAACTCGGAAAAACATGTTGGGTGCTAGTCGATGCAATTGATGTGGATGAGAGTAGAAACAGCAGCGGCGCAATTGCACATGCAGCCAACGCATATCTCAAACATTTAAAGTTTACGCGGGATGAATGTATCCAATCCCAAGACTAACTATCCGAAAACATCCCCTTCCCACCATTTTTTGGAAGAAAACTCCCCATTTGACCAACAAGAAGATAATGGTGCGTTTGCTACTATTTATGTTTCAAAGAACAATTTTTTTTAGAACTAATTTTTTTCTATTTTAATTTGTCGAAATAATTTCTAAGTAAAATATATTGCTTGATGACTATAAGAAAATTTCTATTCTCAAAATAAAATAAAAAAAGCACAAGAATGCATTTGGTACAACTCATAATTTTTTTTGTGCCATAGAATTGCTTTTAATATTTTAATACTTTATTTAGATTTTTCTTTTCCTTTTTTCCTCTCTTCTTTCTCCTCCTTTAGCCAGTGGCAACCAGCGAGCAGCGACCGGTGGCAGCAGGTGGCGAGTCTCCACCGACCGATTAGAAAAGGAAGAAGAAGAAAAGGAGAGAAGAAGAAAAAGACTTATTTCTAAAACATGTTCATGAGAATAAAAAGTTGGGAAAATTCCAAAAAAAAAAATGGTCTAAAGAGAGTTTTTTTTTTTTTTTTTTTTTCAAATGAGAATATAAAGTTGACTTTACATCAAATAGGAGCCTGAACCAGTCGCTTTGTCTCAAATAACGACCTCAGCCAGCAAGCACTTGATTTTTCCAGTGGCCAAACTAATGGTATTTTTGTTGTAAACATTTCTTTTCGGTTTTTTTTTTTTTTTTGCCCTTCTTTTTCCTTCTTCCTGCTCATCTTCTTCTTCGTCCAACCATTCCAGTATCGATCGAGGCGGCGTCCTTTTTTAGTCCTCACGTGGACGTTTTCTCTGCACACCCTAGCTTCTCCCTCACTCCGTCATCACCTCAAGCCCCAAAATCATACATGTAACTCCAGAAACCCTAATCAAACCGGTAAACTCTCACAAAATATGATAAGGTTAGAAACATATCTCCACATCATTTGGACTCAGGACATTAGCAACCTCCAAAACCTTAATTCCACCAACAAAACCTCCACCAAGGAAACATATCATGAATTCCATAGGGTTCAACAACGGATTTTGCGAATTTGATTAATTGGACCTTCGTGGCATTGAAGAAAGGACGAAGAAACCAAGCAATATGAGAGTTTGCTAGGGAAGGTGCCGATCTCATATTTCTTTTAGTCTTTTTCTTCCCTATCCAAATTTTGTTATGGACAAAAACACCCCTGTTTCGATTGCTGGAAAAATTAAGTGCTCAACAGCTAGCAAGCTTACGCCCTTATTTGAGACAAAGTGACCACCTCATACCTTTATTTGAGACGAAATTCATTTCGGACCCTCAATTGAGAAAATGGACTTACTTTAGGTTTTTATTTGAAATTTTCCCTAAAAAGTTACTTTTCTTATTTCTTATTTTTGTTCTAAATTTATTTCCTAATTACTTTTTTATTTATTTATTTTGAGAAATAGAAAAAGTAATTTACATTACCAAACAAATTTATGTTTTTTCTATTTCGAAGAACAAAAGCTAAAAAAAAAAAGAAAAATATGAATGTTACCGTACAAATCCTAAGAATAAGGCACGACTAAAGCATGCATGGAAAAGAGCCCCGGTAGAAACAAGTTCGTCATCCTCAATCCTTATCAGATTACGTCTCGAAATTTAAGTTGCTTGACAAAAACAAGCCGAACGACTATTTTGGTGAGGGAACAGGAAAGAGTCGATGGGCCAAACTTAAGTCCCATCTCCAGGCCTAGAAGGAAGAAGCGAAACAACGCAGCACGCGTGCTTCAATTTCCTCCACTCTGGCACGGCACTGCAAGCGAACTCAGAGAAGAGGACCTCCCCGATCTTTGCATTGAATAAAATGGACCAGTAAAACTGCTGCTGCACATAAATGAAAGAAGATCCGGTCTCACACGGAAGCTCCTCGTTTCGTTTAAGCCGCAAGCGGAGTTGAAGCTTGTGACTTGCCGTTTGTCTCCATCCAATAAATGCACAACAAGAGACAAAAAAAAGAAAAGAAATGCAACGTTGATGATGTCAATTCTGCAAAATTTTAAAGCCGAGAAGGGCAAAATGGTAATAAAAATTGATTTTTTTTTCTTTTAATTTTTATAATTGTATTTCGACGACTTGGTAACCCAAGGAATAGTTGATTTGGTCTTCTTCGTGTACTTACTTCGAAAATGAAGTCACACCGACCGGCGTACGACGGTCCTAGACCGAACCAGGTCCTAATAAACATTTATGATGATATTAATGTTTCTTAGAAGATGTGTCTGGCCTAGCAAAAGCAGCCGGGTTAACATTAATATCGAGGCCTAACATGTTGACTTTTCGGGCCGTCAATTTATCCAGGTGCGGTAGTCTTACGTATATATATATATAAAGTTTACTGATTTTCCAAGCACATTAGATATACATGGACACATGTTGCACACCATATCTTAAGGGAAAATAATTCTAAACTTTCAATTTATTCAATTTAACCCTCGCAAAGTCAAATCAGTCATTCAGTACTAATATTTCTTATATTATATAGAATATATTTTCATTTCCATCCATTTCTAAATCAACAAGAATTAATATGCTATTTTTATCGCATTCTTTTTTGTAATTATAAATACTACGACAGGGCCGTTTAAATTTATGTTAGCTTTTGATCTTTATAATAATAAATGTAAAACCTCATTTAGAATTATTTTGAGTTGATATTCTTGCTACTTTAACAATAATTATTTTCATAAGGATGTCTGAATAACGTATTGATTTATCTATAAATAATTTTACTTATATCAATTTAAATATTGTTCCTAAACATTTACATAGATAAAATTTTCTAGCCTTTTCATTATGTGTTTTCTTAATTAAATTTAGTTACATATGTAAGTTAGGAAATTTAATTAGACAAAAAAGGCGATGGAAACGATCAGCATATCTTTTTATCTATTTATGAAATGGATTAAAATGAAATGATACTGTGAAATCTAGGTAATAATGAAGTACAAAAAGTTGTGAAATTGAGTTACTGATTTGACTTTGTCATAAAAAGTCATGGGACTAGATTGAACAAATCGGAAATCATTGGACACGTTAAGAATAATTTAAAGTTCAAAGGTGACATGCCAAAATCTAGGGAGAGCTATTTGCATAGTTTTCCGGGAAAATTTTAAATAAGGACCCGAAGTGAATTTATTTTCTCAAATAAGGATTTAAAGCGAACTTTGTGTCAAATAAGGACCTGAAGTAAACTCATTGTCTCGAATAAGGACCTGAAGTAAATTTTGTGTCAAATAAGGACTCGAAATAATCAACTTAATCTCTATTGAGGACTTTAGCTCACTAGCAAACATTTTCCGGCAATTAAAATAGGGGCAATTTTCTCATAAATTTATGATTGGAAAAAAGGGAAAATTCTAAATTAATTAAGTTTAGGTTATTTATGTAGATGTTTATGTTTTCTTCTTTCTTCTCCCTCACCGCTCCTCAACCAAATCGCCGCCTGATCATCGTTGCAACTCGATTCTCATCGCTCCTCACCCTGCTCGATTCTCATCGCTTCTTACCTACCCCTTGCAAGCATCGGTCTATTGTTCACCATCGTCTCTTCTTTCTATCGGCAGCCTCTTGTAAATTTTGTCAAGACAGCTCCCTGCACTGGTAAGCTCGGCAGAGTCATGGGGGCGATGGCCATGGGAATCTGCACCACATAGAATGCTCCCTTGGGGTCGTACTGTCCCTCCTCTCTCTCCTTTGTTGCGGTCCCGCTCCAGATTCTTGCTCAGGGGTCGCCGGTACTCATTTGCTTTGGGTCAGAGCCGAGACGGTTCCAAGGTCTCTGCTTTTCTTTCTATACAATCTCTGTTATGAGAAATTCCGTCTGGCTGTTTGTTTTCGCTGTACTTGTAGCTGATTGGATCGCTAAAAGGCCAGTGTTTTGTGTCTCTGTGCATAAAGTCTGTGTCTCTGTGTCTCTGTGTGTGTTCAGCACTGGCACTTAGGTGTTTGCTGGGTTATCATCTCATAGTTGCCGTTGTTGTGCTTTCGCCATTGCAACTTTGGCGGAAATTGTTGCTAGTTCACTCGTGCGCGCGCACGTATTGTATGAAAAATCTAATTTTCTTCTTATTTTTAAATTCGTGCCTCAACTGGCGGAGAATTTAGGTCTTCGACTTTGCGGAGGATGGGTACAAGAAATGGGGATACCGTAGAAAACCTAGGGTTTTTTTGTTTCCGTTTTAGGATTTGTTAATTTTTCCCTAGATTTTTTTTGGACAAAATTGCCCAAACTCTGGTTGTCGAAAATGTCACATCGAATATTTGGTTAATCAAAGTTCGGGTTTTTATTTGGAATTTATTCAATTAGTTTGGGTCCTTATTTAAGACAATAGATCCACTTTAGATCTTTATCTAATACAAAGTTTATTTCGGATCGTTATTTGAGAAAATTAATCCATTTCGGGATTTATTTGGAATTTTCCCTAGATTTCCCGTTTCTTTATCGCATTGCGAAACCTTTTTCGGGCCGAACCACAGAGACTTCTGGCTGCGCTTTGCACAAATTTCGGTCGAACCGGGCGGTCCGGTTCGACTTCCGAGCGGCTTCATACGGAAAGAGCGAAAGCAAAGAAAAGAATCGACGTCAAGAACCGCGAAATCGCGATCTCGCCATGGAAGGGTCGCGTCGAATTGCATCGTTTACAGAATCAACTCCCATCTCTCTTCCCCTCGATTTCCCTCCGAACTTCCTCCATCTTCGTTCCTTCAGCCCAAAGGTAGAATCTTTGCTTGAATTGGCGAGTACCCAGAAGCTCGATTCTTGTCGGGAAGGCTCATTATGGGAGTGGGCATCTCGTTCTTGATCGGGTTGAAGGCCGCGGCTCTGTTCCTGCTCTTCGCCTTCCTCCGAAGCCGCGGCTTCGGGCTGCTGTGCCTCCCGTTCCTGTACGCGTCCCTCGTGTCCCTGCTCGTCTCCCTCGCTTCCCACCCCTCCATCAACCTCCCCCTGCTCCTGGGCAAGAGCCCCGACGGGTCGTTCCCCGTCTGGTCGGTCCTCATCTTCGGCCCGTACCTGTACTTCGTCAGGGCCTTTTCTGCGATCAGGAGGCTGCGGAGCGGGGAGGCCCCGTACACCGAGATCTGCGACGGCGTCTACGTTGGTGGGTGGCCTTCGTCGCTCGACAAGTTGCCCCCCGGCGACCCCGCGATCGTAGACTGCACCTGCGAGCTCCCGCGGCGGCCGGAGCTGCGCGGGCACGCGTATTTCTGCGTCCCGACTTGGGACACGCGGTCGCCGGGGCCCGGGGAGATCGAGTCCGCGGTGAAGTGGGCTTGCAGGAAGAGGGCTCAGAAGAAGCCTGTGTTCATTCACTGTGCCTATGGTATGGAAGGAAAATGGATATTACTGTTAAGCATTATGCATTTTCAGGAGCGGTATATGTTCGACTTTGTCAGGAAGCTTGTTGTGGATAGCGTAGGATCAGTCATCTATCTTTTTTATATCCCAGGATCTAAATTCCGACACTAGGCACTTTGCTGTCATGAAAGCGTTTTAACTGCATGAAGCTTGATCAATGAGTAACAGTCTAGCACAGTTGATGTTCATAGTTTTCAATCAATCTTTTTGTTACTTACTCTCCTTGAGTGATTGGGATTAAGAAACTAGTGTGACACGCATCGAACCTTCAAGCAATTATATGATATCAAGTGGCTATCTCCTCGGTTTATTCTCCTGATGCATGAGCTGTCTATCTCTATAATCGCATCAAGCACACTTAGGGTCCTATGTGTTAGATCAGATTATCTGAGCATGGCAGTTTTTCCTAAGCTGTATCTGTCAAACCTGCATTGCTCCTAGGTTCAAGCTGTTCATTTTTTTACGATTTAAATCGATAGATGTTTTGTTCAAAACCAGAAAAGGGCCAATATATATGTCTAAGATCTAGATATCATGTGAAAACATAGCGGTCTTATCTAAAGAAAGAAAAGAAAATGGAACAGTTAATAGTTGTTCTGAGTCTCATTCTTTTTATTAGTTCAGAGTTGCACATTGTTATATTTAATGTTATTGAAGTATTGGCTAAAAAATGTACATAGAATTACTTGAGCAAAAGATGATATCTCCATGTTGAGATCTAACAACTTGTTAGTGTAATTGCTTGCCTTTTGCAGCTCCGCATGTACTCTTTAGTAACCATTTGAGTCTAATTGATTACTTTGGGATGCATCAATTAGCATTACACATACTAACATTATGTGGTCAGACACAAGAAAAAGAAATTTGAATGCATGATTTGAGTATAGAGGGAAGTTTATGGAAATCGGATTCATACATGTCTTGCATCATAATGTCATTGGGCGAAGAGATACGGGGATAATTTTTCTTACTAGTGGGATGAGATGATATATTTGGTGCTTGAATATTTGAGACAACAAATTTAGTGATCTCAACGTGTAACATGAGACCTTGATAATGTGGTTGAATTAGAGACATTATGATGTTAAGCATTACTTAGCATTGTCACTAGAGGAACATCTTGATCTTGCTATTAAGGAGTTGTTGAGAGCGTCATTCATGGGACAGATTTCTTCCTTAAACTCAGACTTTTGGTGTTTGACATTACTGCGCAAGATGATTTTATCTAGATGTACATCATCTCTTGTTAAGTTTTATGTTCAGGTTTTTTCTTCTGTCGGCACTTATTAAGCCAAACCATTTGCATCTATTTGTGAAAAGTTTCTCTTCAAACTGACCTCCAGGTCATGGAAGGAGTGTGGCAGTATCATGTGCTCTGCTAGTGGCTCTTGGGGTTGCAGAAGACTGGAAAAATGCCGAGAGGATAATCAAGGAAAGACGTCCTTATATTCGGATGAATGGACTCCACAGGAAGGCATTGGAAGAATGGTCAAAGCACCGGTTGTCTGCTCCCAAGAAGACCAGAGTTGGAGAATAAGATCTGCGCTCTCCTCAGGTGAATCCAATTATTCTTGATCGGACCCATCTGAATGCACAGGACAAAATCTTGTTTAGCTTTTCCCAGTTAAATTCGTGCTATATTAGAGCCTCTTTTGTGTGACAGTTAGCGTTTCTCCAATTGCGTTGGAAATATACTCTCCTATTGTTGGAGCGGCTCTGCAACATCATCAACCGGCTCTGTGTTTTCATGAGTGTTGTATGGTTTTTAATGGTTTTTTATGTATGCAATAACAGAGCTTTTGATTTAGCCAATTCTGACTTGATAAACACGGGAAGCAGACGAGACTTTAAGTGCCACTGACATGGCAGCCTAGTGACCTGGGGTTGGGGGCAGGAACAAGACCTCTCGTCAAACCACTGGAAGTCCCAAAAAAGAGAAACCTGCATGTGAACCGTACATTTGCTCAGGAGCTAGAAGAAAATGAATGCTGTAAAAATCTGAGTTGAAATTGCGGGTTTTGAAATCCGTTTGTAAAATTTTTAGATGTGATGGAAATTTTCTGAATGTACGAGCAATCAATGCATATAGATGCAAATGGTCCAATAAGAGTAAGAATTTTCAGGAACATTTCGTTAGTAGTAACTGGTCTGAAAGAATGATCAGCTACAATGGGCGGACACATGGCCCCAACTCTACAGGGGCAGCAATGGGAAATTTCTCCCAAGGGGTAAAAACCTGACGGGGCAATACCGCGTGTTGGTAGAAGCCCCACAGGTCATACCGTCTGAGTAGCAATTCCTTATTATAGAAATTTTCATATTCCCATCACTTTCTAAACATGCTGGTAAGTCAAAGGATTTGTCCAATCGTCTAAACGAAAAATACATCTACCGGTCACTTTAGGCTAGTTCGCATGATAAGGGGCAAGGCCATCTGGCCATCTCTTGAATTGCACGCCATAAATCACATTACTTTCCGAGACGCCATATTTAGACTCCGGATTTTTTTTCCTTCAAGTTATTGGTATCTACCAACCAGTTAGGAATTTTGCATCGCAGTTATTAAATGTTGAAGCAATCCCGCTCTTGATGTTGTGCCAGAAGGTAAAGCGGAATTGAGATGACACAAGCAACGCCGATCGTCAAAGCCTGCCAAAGATATACACAACCAAGAGCATCGGACATTTTTCTCTCTGATGACAAATCGGTATACTCAAATCATATTCTCACTGTTCTTGATGAACGAAGTGTTCATATGAATCTGCAAGATTCTGAATACCATAGCTTATAATGCGAAAAGAACCTGCTTGAATTAAGACACATTTCACTGATCTGTGAAAATGGACCCATGTTCAGGATACCCTATTTACCAAGATTATATTGAGGGACAAACAGACATAGGAAGTATAACATCAAAGGTCATGTTAATTACACTAAGAAAACAAAAGCACAAATGAGAATATGACCACATCGCACAACTCTGCCTGTTATTTACGCTGTGGGAAATGCACATCTGTTCATGAAGCCGAATATACACAGAAGTTGCCCCAAGACAAAAGATCTTCAGACAAACAAAAGATTTTGCAACCTTCCCCCAGAATAAAAGGGAGAAAAGAGGAAGCGATGCTATTTATTTCAGCCAGGATCTAACAAACAGTGGTTAGCTGAATATATTCCGTTGACAGGGACAATAGGTTTTCTCCGTGTTCTAATATATGCTTCGGTCATGACATTTATTTGCAACATCCTCAACTGCCTCCACGTTTAGCTGTGTCTGAACTACTTGTCGTCATGAAGGACTCTCCACAACCACATTGCCCTTTAGAATTTGGATTGATGAAGATGAATTCAGACCTGCAGAGAAGCTAGTCAACAATGGGAGGCAAAATAAAGGAGTATATAATACAAAAAGATCATTACAGACAGAAATGTAACCAAAAATCTCTAAAACTTAACCTACTGCACATACAGTTAAGACTTTTTTTCCACAAGTATCTGGACACACATCGACTAACACTAACACTTATTCAATGTTTCTTCCATCAAAAGTATAAATTTATGTTAGGACTAGAACCTAGAAACAACTTCAACAGACATAATGTGCAAATAAAGTTGCTGCTAAAGTAATTTCCTTTTCACCAGATAACGTTGAATCTAGACTGGAATATAAGTTGTAAATTACAGTGAGTTGAATATATTTTGGGTGCTCAATTCATATATGAACTATGGAGAGAAAAGAAAATTCTTGTACATGATAGGGGAATAGACGGGATGCATGGCAGTTACCTGAGCTTGTCATCTACAAAGTCCATCTTAGTTCCAATAACATGCATCAGAGCCTTTGGTTCAACCAAAATCTTAATGCCCTTGTCTTCAACCAACTCATCAAACTTCCCTTTTGAATCTGAAAATTAGTAAATAAAATTTCCTCCAGTAGATGAGTAATCAATATATCAGAAAATAAAAAGACAATAAGAGCATCAATCACTAGCCTGAAACTCACAAGGTATGGTTCATCTACTTATTTCCATGTTTTGGGGTCCAGGTATACATGGACAAGCAGATCTCAATCTGCAATTATTTTTCCTATCAATGTTTATTCTGTCTCATTACACATCATGAAAAGATGGTTAACCTTTACATTTTTTCAGTATAAATGTAAACCAGCATCCTATACAGAATTTAAAGGTGACCAAGAACTTCAGAGGACAACTCTCTGACAGCCCTCTTGCCATATGAGACAGTAAGTATTCACACCCTCTCAGATATGAACATAGGCAAGTGGTAATGGCCAGAGATGAATTGGCTAATAGATGTGACTGAAGAAGGATAAATTTGTTAAAGAATCTAGTCCCTGCTTTGGCATGCTATCACAAAATAGACAGATGCAGTTGCATTCAATCTGGAAATTTTTTTGAAGTTTTGGACTCTTGTGTTCTTAACCACAAAAACAACACAAAGCAAAAGTTACACTAAGGCATTCTGATTCCTGAGAATATTTCATGATTACCTGCAATGTAAAGGTTTTTTTTTCCACACTAAGCAACATTAATTAAGCTTTTCCAGCTTTTGACCCGAAAATTAAAACTGGTCACCAAATTTACTAAAAAATTTCACAAATCAAAGCCAAAGCCAAACTTAACACCCAGCAAACCAAAAACAACAGTAACTGTTTAATTTTTTTTTTTTTTTTTGGGTAAAAAATGAACTGTTTAAATTACCAACCAACGAATTGACCTTTTGTATTTGAGCAAATATCATAAAAACCCCAAACTATACCTACTATGACACACACTTCAAATTTCTTTTGTGTCGTCAAAGACCCTAAACTTGTACACTATGACACAAATACCCCCGACTTTATTTTTGTGTCACCAAAAAAACCTCAACTTATTCATGCGTGACATATATACCCTCTATTTCAATTCCATCTAGAGTATATTTGTCACACTAGTATAAGTTCAAGGTTTTTTATGACCAAAAAAAAAAGTTTGGTGTATTTGTGTCACAATGGGCGAGTTTACGGCTTTTGGTGACAAACAAAAAAAATTCAAGATATTTGTGTCACAATAGGCATAGTGTGGGGTTTATAGTGGTATTAACCCTTTGTATTTTCTTCAAATTGGACAGACCATTTCTCTTTCCGTTTTAGACATAACTCAAACCCTTTATGTCACAATTAAAATCTAAAGGATTTACTTTTGGGATTCAGAAAAGTGAGTTGGAAATGCAGTTGCTCCTAAAGGAATCAATTTTACCAGAAAAAAAACCCACAAGTGATGCACTCAAGTCCAAGCAAGCGCAAAAACCAGGCAAAAAAATCACAGGAGCAGTTACGAAGCCCAACCTTGGGCATCAAATTGAATTGTAAAACCATATGGACAATGATATAAGCAATTTGACATTTTCTAGACAACTAATAAGTTTCAACCACTTCAAATGAGGTCAAGTGATTCCTTTATCAAGTTGCAATCTATCAAGTAAAATATGATAGCAGCATGCCTATTCCACTAAAATAGAAAGAAATAAGATGCAAATGTGGAATTTAGTTAATCATGTCATGAAAGCTTAATGCACTTGATTTATTTCTTTTTTATGAGTTAGTAATCTGATGAGGAAATTGAGTACTCTAATGATGGTTTTTGCGTGAGAGCTTTATCATCATGTGACAAAGTATTACAGAACAATGTAAACGACCAAAAATAATAGTCATAATAACTTGCTGGATATGTCATTTCAAATTTTGATAGACTTCACTTGAAAACTATGAAATTGCTGCTACACTGGATTGATAGGTAGATACCTCATCAGCGTCATCAACTGACTTCTATTAAAACCAATTACAAGATGCAGATACATGTTAGAAGCATGCTTTGGTGAATGCTAGTTGTTGGATTGGTATGCAAACATCATCAGTTTTACCATGTAATTTAGCAAATTGAAACTTCATGCCATTTGACATATCCAATTTTGCGCTACCTGGGCTACCCACTCTAACATACAGTCGCACCTCAACCCACACCATAATTCCCAACAGGTAAATACAATATCTTATGGCGATTCACTCGATCTCAAAACAGGGGCATCTAATGATAATTTGTACCATTATTCAACCGCAGACCCTGCAGACGCATACTTCCTGATTCATCATGCCATCGGAACCCATTCCTAAAATTTGTCCTGCCCGTCTCTCTATGCCACAAGTACACACAACCATAGGAATCAACAACCCTAAAATTGGTTCAGGCATCTTCTTACATCGAATTTGACAGACCACAACATCCACGAAAACTGAAACCTCCCGAAATGCATTACTCAATCCACGAGAAAAAAAAAAAAAAAAGAAAAAGGAATTGGAGCAAAGAAATTGCAGCACAAGCAAACACAAAACTCGTTCTTCGTCGAAACCCAACCTTATCCAGATTCCAACATAAGCAGATCAAAATCGGTAGGAAACAATCCGAAAAAAGGAAAAAAAAAAATGAACCCAGAATTTCGGGAAGCACGAATTTGCTGAAAGGGCTACCTGCGTAATTGAGGGTGTAGGACAGGCCGTTGCAGCCGCGAGCCTTGACGCCGAGCCGGAGGAAAGGGCGCTGGCGCTGCTGCAGGAGGTGGCGGATCCTGGAGGCGGCGGCGTCGGTCAGGGTGAGGACCTGGCGGCGCGCGGCGGAGCCGAACCTATCCGCAGCCGCGGCCAGCTTCGAAGCCGAAGGAGCCGCCATTTCCCCCTGATGCTCGATCGCCGATGAGAACTTTTGAGGCGGAGACGTTGTCGCGTACGAGGACGAGAAACTCACACCGTCCGAAAATTAACTTCCGACCGGGGGAAATACGTTCCAGAAGGTGATCAAATCGCACACGAGAACGATCGCGTGATTGGCACGTGCTACCCTCTCCACTTCTTTTTTTTTTTTTTTTTCTCCTTTTTTACGGGACAACCGTCTTCTTTTTCCCCCTTCATGTTGAAAGTGGCGACCAATTCATTTATTTTTTTGTTTTGTTTTGATGAGTTCTGAGTTAAGGAGACTAACTCACACGCAATCAATATTTCACAAGATCAATCTTTCTTCTCGCTTACAATTACTATATAGAAAAGCAACTTTTCAAATTACGTCTATTTCACTAAAAATGAATAATTTTAAAAATATTATTTTAAAAATGATTATTTAAATCACTTGAGATGATTAGTTAATGAAAAATATTTCATTATTGATAATAATTTATAACTAAAATTCTTGCTCATTCATTAATACCCTGAAAAATCTCAAACTGTTATACCTATAATAAATTTACCTTAAACTATTTTTTTGACCACTTAAAAATCCAAAACCTAGACACACTGTGATAAATTTATTCAAACTGATCATAAAAAAATTCCCAAACTGGTAAATTTGTGAAAAATTTACTATCCGCTAAATTTGATTAATACCACAAAAAATCACAAAAATTATAAACTATGACAAACGGAGTGTAAACTTCCAAATTTGTATACAAGTCAACTGTTACGTATCATTTAATTTAATAATTTGACAGTAAAATTTAAGGAAAACTAACAAAGGGTAAATTTATCACAAGTGTACTAGTTTTTGGTAAATTTGTCAAAAGTATACAAGTTTAGAGTTTTTGATGGTCAAAAAATTAATTTTGGATAAATTTATTACAAAGTGTGTACCGGTTTGGGGTTTTTCAAGGTATTAACCCTTCATTTTTGTAAGTATTATAAACGAGCATTTTAAGGAAAATACATTTCAAACATTTAAGGTTTTTTTTACAAAAAATAAATGATTTAGAAAATACTTTTTAAAAAATGATTCCTCTGTTTCTTTTTTTTTTGTCTTAAATAATTTCTAGAATAATCTTATTTTCCTTCACTTATTATGTTTATAGATATAAATTATTATTGATAATAAAATAATTTTTATTAAGTCATTATTTTCGCGAAAAGGGTGAATCAAAGGGAGCCTTGGTCCTATCATTTTTATTAGGGAAAAAACCACGAAAAACCCTGAACTTTGCCCAAAATGACACATTTACCTCAATTTTGTTTTTTTGTAACGTGAAAAATCCCAAACTTTTAAAATCATGACACATTTACCCATCAATGGCATTTTTATCTTTTTATTCTGTTTTTTCCTTTTTCTTTTTTTTTCCTATTTTTCTTCTTTTTCCCTCCGCCGGCCATGGCGAAGCCGGTGGAGGGAAGCCGCGTCCGGCAAGGGTCGCCCTCGCCGGCGTCGGGCAAGGGCGGGGACACCCTCGCCCGACGCAGCGAGGGTAGCCCTGCCGGCGACGGCGAGGACGGCAGGGACACCCTCGCCCGACGCAGGCGAGGGCCGCCCTAGCCCGACGTCGGCGAGGGCCGCCCTAGCCCGACGTCGGTGAGGGCAGCCCTCGCCAGATGCTGGCTGGCGGAGGGAAGAGAGAAGAAAAAAAAAGAAAAAGATCAAAATGCCCTATAATTTTGGGGTAAATGTGTCACATAATAAAAGTTCAGCGTTTTTTGTGTCAAAAATAAAGTTTGGGGTAAATGTGTCACGATTGACAAAGTTCATGATTTTTCATATCACAAAAAAAGTTTAGGATAAATGTGTTTATTTTGGGCAAAGTTCAGGATTTTTCGTGACTTTTTCTCTTTTTATTTATGACGTCGATTCAATGAAACGTGAAAAGCATAAATGAAATGGTAATTTAACGTATCTCCAGTTAAGCCATCAAATGGGGGAAACAAAGCGTTTTGCAATGTCCTCGTAACTCTTAAGGAGAGATTCGATGACGAGATCAGTAATAAATCACCCTTTCTCTAGGCGAGAATCAATGTCGATTGTTGCGCGCTTGTAGATGGACATCGTGAAGTCGCAGGTTGCTCGAACAACTGACGAATGTCGTCAGTTCGATCCGGCTGTAATGGCAATCCTTCGATGCGCAATTTCAAATTGCAACGAGGCGGTGTTGGTTTGCTCAGAACGAAGGTGCCAGGATCAAGTTGTGATGTGATGTGATTTTCTAGCTGCTGCTCGTCAGCTCGCGGATGTGTGATCTCGAGTTTGCTCGCGTGCTGTTTAGAACAGAAACCCATGTCCCACCACTTCCAGCCTCTTCAGAACTTTGACTGGTCGAGTTATGCGCGGGCGGTGCTGGTACAGACATTTCTGCTCGCATCGTCAGCTCCGAGCGGGAAGAAGCAGAGAACCCAGGTCGGGTTCCTCGAAGGAAACTTCACCAGCGGGAGAGAACGAGTGGCAGCGACGCGCGACGACTATGTCAGAGAACGCGGATGTGAGAAGGTGGAACATGGCCATCACTGCCCACATGCGTGACGGCCAGTGCGAGCTGGCTCTTCGCATCTTTAACTCGATGCCCTGTCGGAGCATCGTCTCGTACAACGCGATGATAACAGGGTACTGGCAGAACGGCCAGTTCGGTCTTGCTAGAGAGATGTTTGATAGAATGCCGGAGAGGGACCTGGTTTCTTGGAATTCTATGATTAGTGGGTACATGAGGAATGGAGATGTTTCTGCTGCTCGCGCGTTGTTTCATCAAATGCCTGCGAGGGATGTTGCTTCTTGGAATGCGATGTTGTCGGGTTATGCGCGAAATGGACTAGTGGATGAGGCCAGAGAGGTCTTTGATGAGATGCCTTGCAAGAATAATATATCTTGGAACTCGATGCTTACTGCATTTGTAGAGAATGGTAGGATGGATGAAGCGCGTAGGCTTTTTGAGTTGAAGACAGATTGGGAGGTGATTCCTTCAAATTATCTGATGGCTGGGTATGTCAAGAGGAGGATGTTGGTTAATGCAAGACAGCTTTTTGATCGGATGCCTTTCAAAGATGAAGTTTCCTGGAACACTATGATTGCAGGTTATGCACAGAATGACGAGTTGTCAGAAGCAAGAAGATTGTTTGTGGCCTCACCAGCTCGGGATGTATTTGCATGGACAGCTTTGATGTCTGGATATGTGCAAAAGGGAATGATGGATGAAGCAAAACGTATTTTTGATGTGATGCCGGAAAAGAATAGTGTCTCTTGGAATGCAATGATTGCGGGGTATGTGCAATCAAAGGAAATAGACAAAGCGATACAGTTGTTTGAGGTGATGCCTTGTCAAGACATCGGTTCTAGGAATACAATGATTGCGGGCTATGCTCGGAGCGGTGACATTTCCAAAGCTAGATGCATGTTTGATCAGATGCCTCAGCATGATTGCATCTCTTGGGCAGCTATTATTTCTGGGTATGCTCAAACTGGGCATTTTGAAGAGGCTCTGCAGCTGCTTCTAGACATGAACAGGCATGGAGAATGGCCAAACAGATCGGCTTTGACCTGTTCTTTAAGTTCATGTGCTGAAATTGGAGCTGTGAAATTGGGAAAGCAATTGCATGGATACCTGATAAAGACAGGATACGAATCTGGATGTTTTGTGGCGAATGCGCTTCTTGCAATGTACTGTAAGTGTGGAAATATTGAAGATGCTAATGAAGTGTTTCATGGTATAGCAGAGAAGGATTCTGTCTCGTTGAATATCATGCTGGCTGGTTATGCAAGGCATGGACTTTTAAAGGAGGCTTTGGTTATTTTTGAGTCAATGAAGGCAGCGGTTATTGAACCAAATGATGTCCCACCGTAAATGATGCCTTCTTTGTTTGAGTTTATAGCTTCATCCTAGTACACCTTAAATCTTCAAAAGTAAAACAGGTATTACAGTCAATGTCGAATGAATGAGGCTCTTTTTCAAAGTAAAACAAGGTGAAGAGAATTGGTTGACACTACTAGGATTCAAGCTCTTTAACGTCGGGATACCTAGAATCCTCGATGGGGAATGTATAGGGTTGGCTTCGGTTGTGGGCCTCACATTGCGTCTCTATTTTTTATTCTTACTTTGTTATCACTTGAACCCAACCCATTAAAACCTTAAAACTAGGAAAGAACAATTGATCATCCTCTGCCCCCTCCAGACTTGGACTCCTGCCGTGTTGAATGAGGAGCTGACACACACATGATGTCCCTATGCTATGTCCTCTAAAAGGATCCTGCTCTTATAGCGGCTACATGGCCTATGAGAGAATTCATTTCTTGATTTCCTGAAAGATGGAATAATAAGAAGACATTTAGAAACAGAGGATGGCTTGAAAGGAGGGTAAGATGAGCTATGAGGTAGCATTTGATATGTAGAAGATTTATTCTGTCAATTGAGAAATTTTGGAGTAATTTTGAATCCTTTTCTGTTGTATGTCATGGTCAAACTTTTGATAAGGTAACCTGTATCTTCTTGGAATTATGATCACTTAAGAGATTTCAGGATTTCTTATTTGCTGAATCTCCTATGGTTCTTGACTTGGACAATAATAGGACAGATTGAGAGAACAGTCTCTTCAGTCTCGTTAGCAAAGACTCTTCTGCTGAGGAGCATGAGCTCCCCATAATCATACTTGTGTATTTGCAAGCAAGCAGGGAGGTAAAAGCAACTGTTTATTACTGTCTTAATCTGGCAGTGGCCTCCATTCACGACCATTCAACAGCATAACTGAGGGTTGGCTCCAACCACCTGGAACAGTAAACATGGCTCTTCAGTATATGAGGTTCTTGGTAAGGTAATGTTCAATCTTTTCCCATTTTTTTTTGTAGACATAACAAAATACGGAGTATTGATCTCTAGTGTGCAATATTCTCTTGCCTTACCTTCTTTCATAAGGGGCTCTAACTGATCGAGGATTGAATGAAAGTGATTCAGGTCTCTCATAAGTAACAGTCTCTGCAATGTAGTCCTTCTAAAGCAAGCAGAAATCAGTTTCACTTCCAGATAGGATTTTTGGTTTATGAATCTCTCTATGAATGGTGTGGGAAGACGTAATTGGGATCTTTCTTATTAAGAAGAAATGGCGAGTAGTTAGAACTGAATGCAAATTAATGCGAAATGCCTCCCCGATTGGTAATTGGAGCTAAACTTACTGTGGTATCACTGCATAATTCATTGTCTCTGTGAATGTAAATGATGCTACTGCTTACCTCTGCGGACAAACCTAGTGTCCTGGGTTCCTCATTAGGATCTAATATTGTCAACACTATCTATGACAGGTGGAGTTATGCACGTCTGCTGTTATTTGTTCATCTGGCTAGGAAAGCTTAATGTTGCAGTGCTACTTGGGGAGAAACATTCGACATCATCGTTACTCTTACTTTGCGACTGACAAGTGGTCGACCGCCTATCTGAATAAGGAAATTGATTTGTCTTCCAACTCTAAGTGTATCCGAAATAGTTCTGAATGTGATCCATGTTGTCATCAAGTAACAGGAGTGCGGTTGAATGGTATTTGGAAGGAGTTCAACTTGATTGGTCGGAGGATACATCATTGCTCTTTGAATAACCTCGATCCGGCAATGCAGCATTTGCTTGGATGGGGTTATCTTGTGTTTGTTCAGATTGTTTGACTTGCGGCGAGATACCAATTTACTACTGCTATCGCCATCTCTACTTCCTCACAGCCCTTTCGGGGCTGCCAACAATCAATCCACCGCGGCAATCCCTACCAATTCATTACCTCTGTAACCAACCACTCTCGTGGGATAATTTAGGATGCGTTTGGTAACGTTTCTATTCTGAGAACAAGTTTTTTTCAGAAATACTTTTTTTTTTTTTTCCTGTTATGGGGAACAGGTTTCTAAACATATGAACGCGTTTGGTAATTATACAAAATTTTTCTTCCAAAAATGTGTTTGGTACGACCTAATATATTTTTATGACTTAGAATCTCTTTTAATTTCTTAATAATTTTATTACATTTTTTTTTTTTTTTTTTTTCTTTTTATTCTCCTTCTTCCAGTTGTTCGCCGGCTAGCGACCGGCTAGAGAAGGGCCGGCAAGGTTAGCCTCGAGGGACTTCGAGCCTCATCGTGACTGGGCGAGGCGACCTCGCCCGGCCACCGGCAAGGTCGAGCCTCGTTGTGGCTGGGCAAGTCTCGGCCTCGCGAACCACCGCGAGGTCGGCCTCGCCCGACCAAGGCAAAGTTGAGCCTCGCCCTTGCGGTGGCCGAGTGAGGCTCGAGGGGGCCTCGCCGGCCGGCGAGCTTGGGGCGATCGGCTAGGGGAAGAAGGGAGGAAGAGAGAGAAAAAAAAAAAAGAAAAGGAAAAAAAAATTAATTCTTGTTTCTTATTTCTTGAGTTATTTATGGGAATAAGAAGTAATTTTTTTTTTGTTTCTTATTTTCATTCCAAATCTTTTCCCGGGAACAAAAAACTTATCATATCCGTTTTTATTCTATTTTTACTCCCGAGAACAAAAGAACAGAAATCTCTGTTCTCGGGAGAGTTACCAAACGCACCTTAGTAACATTAATTCAATGGAAGTACCTTTATTACCAATCGGATTATTCACTTGTAATTAGCTCAGCTAACTGTCTTTAGCGGGATTGCAATTGAGATCGCCCGGTTTATATTTACATGAACAGACTGTGCTGCAATATTCAAAAGGGAAATTTTCCTTTTATTGAGTTTTATATCGAAACAAATACTGTTAGGCTTGGCACCTGTCCAGCTATCTTTGATTTTTAGCTTTTTATTGCGTATTTCCTTCTCATGTAGTTGTTTGGCATTTGATTCTTATTCAGACATCTTTATCTCTCAAAATTTATAAATTCTAACATGTATGGTGAATTAGATTCTTTCATTATTTATAATAGCGAATTAGAGTCTTTTCTTTTCCCATACTAAATCTATGGAAAAAATAATGGGCCCTCTAAATTACCTTCTTTAGGTTCGCCAGACATCATTGCCACGTCTTATCATAATTAGGTACGAAAGTATAGTACAAGGTCATAAGATTGATTTACAATATCATGGTAAACTAATTTAATTCTAATATCCCCTAAAACAACTACTTGTATTTTAACATCGACAATTTGTTAAGTTCATGTCCCATTCATAATGATATTGTCTGCTTTAGGCCAAAGTTTGCACAATTTTGTTCTTTTGGGCTTTCCCAAAAATAGCTTAAGACAAGTATCATTTTGTACATGACACTTCACCTCATCACTTGAGTGATGTGGTATTCGATCCATTCCTGTCTCCGTGTCCGGGTTCTCTCTACCCCGACAATCACTCTTGCCTTGGTAGGAACGGGTCGTTAAGTCAAAGCGTTTATTGTTGTTGAGGCGATCCAACAACATAGTTTAAAGAGGAATGCGTGACGTCGACATCGATTTTTCCAGGGAGCCCGACACATCATGTCGGAAAGCACCACCTCTGGCCGCGTCTTGTCGTCCGAACCGACTCGTGATCGTTCGTGCGCATGAGGACCATCCCATGCTATCATCTTCCTCACCCTCATCGTAGTATTGACAACTCGAGGGATGCGCGGGAATTGCTGGTACAGACAGTTTCACATCGGTTGCTCTCTTCGCTCCCGTCAGGCAACTGCGAAGCCGAGCTTGAGGCCTTCCCGTTGGAAGCAAACGTCACCGTCGTCGTCGTCTTCGTCGCCGGAGAAGAGCGGACCGAAACGGAAGTCGCGGGTCGCCTCGGGAGTCCCCGCCGTGATCAAATGGAACATGGCCATAACTTCCCATATGCGCAGTGGGCATTGCGAGGCCGCTCTGCGGGTCTTCGACACGATGCCCTGCCGGAGCACCGTCTCTTACAATGCCATGATCTCTGGGTACTTGCAGAACGACAAGTTCGATCTCGCCAGGCAAGTGTTTGATGGAATGCCCGAGACCGTGAGAGATTTGGTATCGTGGAATCTGATGATTAGTGGGTATGTGAAGAATAGGGACCTTTTTGCTGCACGGGCGCTGTTTGAGCAAATGCCCGTGAGGGATGTAGTCTCTTGGAATGCGATGTTGTCAGGTTATGCGCAGTATGGGTATGTTGATGAGGCACGGCATATATTTAATGAGATGCCGACAAAGGATGCCGTGTCGTGGAACGGGTTGCTTGCGGCGTATGTACAGAACGGAAGGCTGGAGGAGGCGCAGTTGTTGTTTAACTCGAAGACTGATTGGGAGGTGGTACCTTGGAATTGTTTGATGGCTGGGTATGTGAAGAAGAAGCGGTTTGTTGATGCAAGGAATCTCTTTGATAGGATGCCAATTAAAGATAAAGTTTCATGGAATACGATGATTACCGGTTATGCACAGAATGGTGATTTGTCTGAAGCTAGGAGACTGTTTGAGGAGTCACCGACTAAGGATGTTTTTGCATGGACAGCAACCTTGTCTGGTTATGTGCAGAATGGTTTGTTGGATGAAGCAAGAAAATTTTTCGATCAGATGCCAGAAAAGAATACAGTTTCTTGGAATGCAATGATTGCTGGTTATGTTCAATGTAAGAAAATCGACATGGCAAAGGAATTATTCGAGGCAATGCCTTGTCGAAATATTGCTTCATGGAATACAATGATCACGTGCTATGCTCAGAGCGGCAACATTTCTCAAGCTAGAAGTTTGTTTGATGAGATGCCTCAGCGTGACTGCATCTCCTGGGCAGCCATTATTGCTGGTTTTGCTCAAACTGGTCATTGCGAAGAGGCTTTGCATCAGTTTGTAGAGATGAACAGAGCTCGAGAAAGATTAAATAGGTCTGCTTTTACATGTTCCTTGAGTGCATGTGCTGATATCGCTGCCTTGGAGCTGGGAAAGCAAATGCATAGCCGACTAGTCAAGGCAGGATATGCGTCTCGGTGGTTTGTGGGGAATGCAATTTTGTCAATGTATTGCAAGTGTGGAAGCATAGAAGAAGCTTACGATGCATTTCAAGATATAAAAGATAAGGATGTTGTCTCGTGGAATACTATGATTGCTGGTTACGCAAGGCATGGATTTGGAAAAGAAGCTCTGGTGATTTTTGAGTCAATGCAGGCAGTGGGCATCAAACCAGACGATGTAACAATGGTAAATGTATCCTCGATTTTTTCTTTCAGCTCAGTTGAGTAGCTTTCTTGTATGAACATGATCATTTGTTGGGAGTTATGGAAAGCCACTTGCTAATGGAGAGTATAAGAAGAAAAATGTTGCAAGTTCTCTAGTTAGCCTCTCCAATGCTAATGCTAATTGGAAGTTAGTTCCACTGAGTAGAGTATCATATATCAATGACCATATGCTTCCTTGATCCCAAATGGATTTGCTAGGTAATTCTTATGTCAACGACAGACTATGGAGGCAAAAGAGAGAGCAAACAGAAAGGATTCAATATTAGCATTCTCCAGAGCATGATTATGATTTCATATTTAGAGTAAGACTTATTAAAAGCATACCTTCAGTCGCCATGATAAAGTAATTAGTAGAGTTTCTTTTATATTGCTACTATGGTTCTGCATGCACTGTTTAATCTTCCCTTTTATTCACCTCCAAATCCATGATGAAGGTGGGTTTGACTACTAATTTACACGTCCTTTCTAGAGTACATTCATTGAAGATTTTTAATGGTTGGCATCTTCAAATGAACTTTTATGTAGAGATATTTATGTCATTAGATTGTAGGCATAGTAATTTCATATTTGATGGTTTTCTAGCTTCATGTTACATTTCACACATGTAACTTCTCTACCTAATATCCTAGTGGTTTCTTTCAGGTTGGTGTGTTGTCTGCTTGTGCCCATAATGGTTTAGTTGAGAGAGGGATGAAATACTTCCGTACAATGTATGAGGATTATGGTATAACAGCAAATGACAAGCATTACACTTGCATGATTGATCTTCTTGGTCGATCTGGACAGCTGGCTGAGGCTGTTAAGTTGATGAAAAACATGCCTGTTGAACCTGATGCTGCAACATGGGGTGCTCTACTAGGTGCAAGCAGGATTCATGGCAACACTGAACTAGGTGAGAAAGCCGCACAGATGATTTTTGAGATGCAGCCTGAGAATTCTGGCATGTACATACTCCTCTCAAACTTATATGCAGCATCTGGTAGATGGGCTGATGTGGGTAGACTGAGACTGAAGATGAGGAACAAAGGTGTAAAGAAAGTACCTGGTTATAGTTGGATAGAAGTCCAGAACAAGATCCATACATTTTCTGTTGGTGACCCTTTCCACCCGGAAAAGGATAGAATATATGCCTTCTTAGAAGAGTTAGATTTGAAAATAAAGCTTGCAGGGTATGTTTCATCAACCAAGTTGGTTTTGCATGATGTGGAAGAAGAGGAGAAGGAGCAGATGCTAAAGTATCATAGCGAGAGGTTGGCTGTAGCATTTGGCATCTTGTCGGTTCCTGCTGGCAGACCAATCCGAGTGTTTAAGAACTTGAGAGTTTGTGGGGACTGCCACAATGCAATAAAATGCATTTCGAAGATTGTAGACAGATTGATAATCTTAAGAGATAATCACCGTTTTCACCACTTTAGTGGGGGATCATGTTCTTGTGGGGATTATTGGTGAGAATAAAGAGAAATTTGGTGGAAAGTTAAATATACCATTAGACATTTTTGTAAGACGAAACAGATTTGGCTGCACTGTTGGGAACTTTGTAGGCTGAAAAAGGGGAAAAAAAGGAAAGAGATGGCCTATTTTTTTTCCAGCAACACTGGGTCTAAATTGCACGTAAAATTGATCTCTGTGGGCTTTTTCAGCAGTTAATGGGAAGGAGGATATTATTAAGTATATTGCATGCTTCCCTTCCTCGTGACTCGTCTTTCCAGTGATTGCTTGCCAACAGTCTTGAGAGCAAGTGGCAAGCCTTTGCACTCTTTAATCATCTCAACAAGCACTGGGATATTATCTACAGCTTCTGTAGTTGTTTCTCCACCTACATGCTGCTTAAACATTTCGAGTGCCTTTTCTAGGGGCAAAGGTGGCATCTTCTGTCTCTTGTTCGCTTTCATCTAAAAGCGTACTTAGTCAGATCTAGTCGTGCAGATGAGCTTTCATTCTTTCTCATTCAGTGGAGGAATTCCTATATGCGTACAAGAACAAGCATCATCTAAAAAGAGCAAGAACTTTTTAGTTTGAACAGCTCTTGGGTTCGAATCTGTTGTTTCCCACACACCACTGGCAATCTAATACTTTTTCCAGATAGCTTTCTGGATTTTCTCCACTGTGGTACCTTCCTCCGACATGAGAGTTTAGACAATGGGATCATAGTTGTGGTTGGACAGCAGGAACTAAGTATGGATCTTCATCAGCAGGGGGGACTTTCCAAGTCCAACCATTGCATGTATCCCAAACACTCTCACGCTCTCACTCTTGCCTTCCACCCAACTCCAGACATCCTTGAACATTGCTTCAGTCTACACGTACTTTTCCATTTGCTGTCTCCTCCAATTGAGGATGAGCAGACACATGTATGACGACATCGAAGCTTTGACCCTTATCCACAAGTTCTTTCACTTCATTCTGCTTCATCTGAACCAACTGCCAAACTTTGTAGCTGGACAAACGGTTCTTTGGACAGTGAACTTCCCATACACTTCTTCCTAATCTCTCCATCATCATTTGACAGAATGTCATTTACTGCATGATAACCTCTGTGCTTTTAATCCACCGATTCTCTTCATCTCTTGACTCTCTGCTGTTTCTGCTTGGCAAGTTCAGTTGGTCCTTGTCTCTCTCTAGACCTTGAAAATCTCTTGAAGGTCCATGCAGTAGCAGGCATGCTTGGAACCGCAATCCCGTAACTTTGGGAGTGCCTCCAAGATTGGACGCACTAAATTTACGGTGAAACAGGAGTTTTATGCACTTTATTACACACTAGATGAAGTTCATAACAATAAATGGCATCAGCTTCGAATACCCGTTGCCTGAATAATGGGACCTCGAGGCCGTATAGTCTTCATGCGGTGTGGGCTGAATTATTGCACAGGTCGACTAGTATCTCTTTAATACAACTGATCAATCAATGCTGTTTCTTTTCCTTGAACGTCAATCATGGGACCAACTGTTTTCTCTCCTTTGTGAGATTAGGCAGGGAACTTAGAGCAATTTTCAGTTGCTCTTGGAAGCAATCGTCACGTGTTAAGTGAAGCAATTTTTCAGATTTTCTTCCGATGGATGGAAAAGTACTACTCCCTAAGCACCTAGAAGCTTTCTCGAGAGATGAGAGTGGAATCGTTTGCAGATTTCCGTACAATACGAGTAGACATCTACATTAAACCAAATGAATGATAACCGTCAATGAAGTACAATGAAGTACTTTATTTTCTTTCAAAATGATGAAACTTCATATGAAATGGCGGTTTGGATAAACAGGAACACCACGTCTCAAGATAGAGTCTCTCGTACTAAGTGATCCATGCTTTGTGAGCGACACGAAAATTACTCACCAACAGGCACTCAACATGTTTAAATGAGGAAAAAAGCGGAAGAGAGAGAGACGAGAGTTATTGACGACAACATCAATTGTTTGAATGTTGGATCGGAAAACCCAAAAAAATGTCGGATCACTTAACAACTTTTGTTTTATATGTTACCAATGCTAAAATGTGTCAAAGAATTGCAATCATATCACAAAATAATACAAGAAAGAGACAACGCCAGGGAAGGGGAGGGAGGGAGGGAGTAAAATGTGTAAGGCTTTCATGTTCACAACAAATCGGAACTTGTTAATATCCTTAAATTGGAATAGAACAACAGATGCCTGAACAGCTTACTTTAAAATGAAGGCGGGAATGCTTTTATCACAAGACACAATCAATGTACTAGTTTAATAAGCAGTACGGACATGCGACAAAACAACTATAGTATAGAGCAAGCGAATGGTGTTCTCACTTCTCAAGTATAAGCATATTATCCAAAGATAAAATAAATTAAACAAAATGATTCACGGCAAACATTCATTATTTGCCAATGAATTACATGATATGATCTGAAACTGAACCAAAGCACTATCGTACAGGATGATAATGAGCTTTGATAATACGTAACACCTAATCTTCAACCGTGGACAGATCACACCACCTGAGAAGCTAAAATCAAGTTCAAGTTGGCTTGCGCTATAAATGGGAAAAAATGTAGATGTGGGTAAAATCCAAATCCACCAATCTCTTTAGTACTTCGACATAATATTCCTGAACAGTTCTTTTGGTGCTGCAGACAAATAGCAAACGCATAATGAAGAAAGAATGCAGAAAATAAGATGGAAGTTCAAGCTCATGCAACAAGTTACATACTGATATGCTTACGGTGGATAGCTTACCAGGTAGCCCCGTGAACCTCTCATATTGCCCATACGCCTGTCCAATGAACATCTCCAAGCCCGAAACAATGGTGGCTCCACATTCTTCGGCTTCCTTCAAAAGTCTGGTTATTTTGGGGGTGTACACAGCATCAAAGACTAGTGAATAATGCTTCAGAGCATGCTGCAGAAAGACAGAAAGCAACTTCAATTTGTTTGACAATATGGAATTGCAGCGTAATAGGAAATCTGACAAGCCAGAACTATTCAAGGGCAAAGACCGGCCAACAAAAAATTAAGGGTTACAAACGCATTGAAAGTGTAAAGTACATCAGCTTGTTCTCCTTAGATAGCTAAACAAAATATTTACGTTGAATTAAAGGCAGAGTTGAGGTGGTGAATGAGCACTTAAAAGAGGCCAACCTTGGGAATTGGAGTTTCATCAACTTTAGGTTGCATCCCAATGGATGTTGTGTTCGCAAGTACCATCCCATCTTCTGGATGGAAATTCTCTAAATCAGCAAGAGATAAGGCATCTCCTCCAATGGTCTCTGCAAGCTCTCTGGCTCGATCTTCCAAAAAGAGAAAAGTGTATAAATCATCATGTACAGTGTAGAGGATCTATAATGTCCATCTATTCCTTCTCTTCCATGTTGTGGTTTGAGAGGATGCTGCCATCACGCATGCAAATTGAAACCGTAATATGGCGTCAACACGTCACACACCCCAATTTCAATTTACTGTGAATGTGGTATGGGATAACCAATAAATCATCATATAGAAGCATAGTAGTCAACATACAACAGAATTAAAAGAGAAAACCAATGAGAACAGGAACTCATAAAAGTTAAAAGTAGAACACATGCTTCTAACGTCAGAGCATAGCATTCTTCCCTACTCAATCAGGTCTCTGTCATATGTCGTCAGAAGAAAACAATTGATCTGGCATCACAGAATAATTTATATGACAGACGATACATTCCTCCAAAGATTTTGCAGATATGCTGAGAAGAAATTGAAATTGTGGACCTTTACCAAGACATGTGATGACTAAACAATATAATAGTATATAATGTTGGATTATAGAATGCTTATGAGCACATGAACCAGAAGGTTTCAAATTCTAATCCTATCCAGTCACGTAAGTAGATTGCTGCATAATCCATCAGTGTATAATTCGAGTTGTATTGCCATAAGACTTAATTTCTCAAGGTCATATGAACCAATCAAGTAAGAAAATACATTAAACCCTAGCTCTACATTTACCCCTTGTAAAAGTGACTCACCATAAGTGCGGTTGGCAATTACTACTCTTGCTCCCTTTTCTTTAGCACCATAACCAAGTGCCTTCCCAGCACCACCAGCACCAATCACAACAAACAACTTGCCATTTAAAGGTGAAGCACCTGCGCTGCTCCCATTTTGTGAACCTGTAATAGATAAGGGCAATGTCCAGTTATGTGAAGAGAACTTGTCATGAGAGTAACCTCAATTCATAAATAGAAATTAAACCTCGCAGTCCATCCTCAATTGCAGAAATGGCTCCAACATAATCTGTATTATAACCAAATAACTTCGCATCACTCTGCCTCCTTATTATGCAATTAACAGCCCCAATCGACTGCCAAGTTAGAAAAATCAGAGTCAATAACGGCATAAAGCTTGAAACTTAGTCATTTTCATATATTTATAACTCTTCCAACTCCCAACGAAATATGCAGCTTCATTGACTGGGAAACTTGAAGAATTCAAATTTTGAGCCAGGGATTTACATGATATTATAGTTGTGACAACTCGAATACTTTGGCTACAGAACATACATAAATCACTGGCAGCAACTTAGAGTCAATACCTTAGCAACTGGATCAACTTCTTCACAGCACTTCACTGCAGCCTCCTTGTGAGGAATTGTGCAGCTGTTCATTTTTACCAGAAAGGATCATTGTCTCATAGCAACGTTGGACTATCATAGATACTAATCTCACATGCAAACCTCATGAAGGAAAGAGTATGACTGTTAATCCATGCACATGCTAGAAAGAACATAGAAGATCAACAACATATTTTAATCTAATTAAACGGATAAAGAAGAAAAATTCATCCTTTTAAATAACTAATAACAAACAGCAACCGAAAAGACTTTTCCACTAAGGTGGTCGGAGAGGGTTACTTTCTAAAAGGCTAACAACAGACGCAATGACGCTAAAAATTTAAAAGGACAAACCTGAATCCAGCAAAATCAGTGGATGAGTAAGTTTGAAGAAAGCTAGCAACATCATCCACCAATAGATGCAAAAAAACGCCATCAAAACCAGCTGATTTAAATGCTTGATTATATAATAGAGGTGATTTGCTGTGGCCAACTGGCTTCCCGATGATACCAAACACTTTGGTATCAGGCCCTATGCTTCTGAAGTTGTACAAATCCAACAGATCCTTGATTGTTGGTTGACCAGGAGCTGATACTACTCCTGACTCAAGCGTGCCAAAGGTGAGAAAACCACCAAACTTTGCACAAAGAACCCGTGAAATCAAACCCCTTTCGCCCATTACCATGCCTATTACTGGAACCTGAAATTATACAATATTACTTCGAGGGTCTTGGTATTTAAAACGGAAACTTGCCCAGTTACTGTTCAAAGTGAAGAACAACGATTCATGAATAAAAAAATAGGATAAGGATGCAATCAGGTGATAATTTAGAAGATGCAGGAGGATAGGGAACCAATGAGCTTCACAAAAATAAAGGTATTGGCAGTTACTAATATCATGACCAAGTTGTTGGGTCCATATCATGAACCAGACAAGTTTATTCATAACATCCATTGAAGATACTTTACATATTCAAGGAACGAAAGATCTTTTAATCTCTGCAATGAAGCAAAAATTCTCAATTTCTGGCAGTTGCTTTTAAGGTTGTCGCATATTCTTAGGTACTAGGGAGTGTAATAATATGAGATGGAAAACGTTAAATCCAAGATATTCTATAGACATAAGTAAAAGAACATCAATATGTTATTGAAGCCACTGGACATTGTAAGAAATCAAAATTAAAACTGCAACACATGGTGTTGACACATTACAACTGACAGATTGAGGTTTGACATCCCATCTGCCCTTTATGTGACCTTTAGGACACGTAACATACAAGACTATGCTAACATTTGATTAAACTATCCAAAATATAATGCTAACCTGGGTTTAAAGTTCTCAAATAGTTGATTTCCTTTGCCATAATTATGATACCCAACCTTTCAAGGCGTAAATGTGATTTCCGTATTCCATGGTCAACAGAACTCGTTTAAGGAAAAGATTTCAAAAAAAAAAAAAAAAGACTATTCCACTCTGTTTATTCAGCCCCACATGTACATGTAGTTAGTAATGAACAATGAGCTCAATTGTGCTACCTGAAACAGGTGCTTAAATTATCACATTTTACTGACGAGCAGCTTGAGAGTACAGACATATCCATGTTTCTCTGTTGTATTCTTGACCTTTCTAACAGCAGCGAAAGTTTTTCTCTTTTTGTTTCTTAGGTTAAAACTTGATAATAAAGGTAGCCTCACATGCAGTTAGTTCTGCCTATGTCAGAGAACATGTGCAAATACAAAGTAATGTTCGGGGATGGCAGCAGATGTTGAAACTTGCGACAATATGACTCAGAAAAAACTCAAGATCTAGAAGTGTTGGCAGGCCACATACACTGCTTACTTGGGAATGCACGGTTATGTGGAACATCCGTGCAACATCAGTAATATCCAAGGCAGTTGTAGCAATCTTCACTATGTCTGCACCTGCTGCCTGGATTCTTGCCACAAGGTTGCTGAGGTCCTCAGCAGAGGGAGTGTTCTCATAGTTGTGAGAAGAAACTATAACTTTGCACTTCTTTAGCTTTCTTCCTTGTATAGATGCATTGAACTCACTTGCAACCTTCACAAAGTGATCATGTTAGCCCTATAAGGTAAAGTTATATAGATGGAACTCCAATTAATAACTTGGAAGTGGGTGAATTGATGCAAATTCTCGATGCTTCGTTCTGATTGGATATTCCTTTCGGAGCAAAATATAGACACTCAACAATGACCCAAACTCTAGTTAATTCTTTTGTTCTTTTTTTAGGTAGACACTGTAGCAATTTTTTTTTTTTTTTTGAAAGTAATGCCACGATCTCAATAATTCTAAAGCTTAAGCCAAATTTATAAGACCAACATAAAATTTATCAAACTGGGCATCAATTTTCAAAGTGTTAATGGCCTCTTGACCTTATAAGAAAGTTAGCATATTAATCAGAAGGATACCTTAAGCTCAACATCAATATAATCAGCCCCCAACTCCATTGCTAATCGAAGGGTATCCAATCGAGGCTTGTCATCACCATCATACTGGCCACCTTCCCATTTTGGTCTAAGAAAGTACAAAAATAAGCATTGGAAGGCTTCAAAATTCCGCACAAATCCACACCACTCAAATCACACAAAATGAAGACTATACAGAATCTTCATGACCAATCCATTCAAAAAGGAGCTGACGGTGAACCTGTAAGTGAATAAAGTGGGCAAAGCAGAGGCTTTGATCAGGGTTTTCAAATCTTCATGTGGACTGAGATTCTTCAAACTGTCCACTCTGATCTCCACCAGGTCAGCCCCACTAGACTTTGCCTTATCCAATTGGGTTACCATCTCTTCGACCGAATCCGCCATTACAGGAACACATATCAAAGTTGAATTCTTCCTTACGGCTCCACTCTCCATTTTGCGCGGAGCAGAAGAAGTTGCAAGCTGAACCACAATAACCAGAACCCAAAAATGGGCAAGAAATACAAAATGTTTATACTCAGAAAACAAAGTTTACGAGCACGGAATATCCACCAGCCTCTATTCAAATGCAATTTGCTTAAGCTGATACAGAACAATGGATAGAAGCAGAACTCAAGAAAGGCACGGATAGATCAATCAACCGAACAGCACGCGTCATCAGCAACAAGCCAATGCGACAGCACCCCAAGAAACAAGAATTGCACGTACATAACCACTTTGCAAGTAGAATTACGCCAATCAGCCAGTTGAAAAAATGGCCAAAACAGAAAATCAAATACGAAACTCGGGAAGCCAACGAGATACGGAAGTGATCAATTCAGCTCGATACGATGAACAAAACCCAAGACTGGCAAAGGCCCAAAAAAAAACAAAAAATGCGAACTTTATCCTCCTGGATTTGGAAAAACTGAAAGATTCATCATGGGTAAGGCGAGATGATGACTGTTCATCGTTTCATTCTCGTGAGTAGGCAGGTGGTG
Organism: Eucalyptus curtisii; assembly: GCA_017140595.1. Lineage (NCBI taxonomy): Eukaryota > Viridiplantae > Streptophyta > Magnoliopsida > Myrtales > Myrtaceae > Eucalyptus > Eucalyptus curtisii. The sequence continues at coordinate 1,198,674 of CM029503.1, forward strand.
GTTACCAGGACGTTGCCAGTGGAGGCCATGGAGGTTGGTGAAGTGTCGGCGCGCAGGTAATTCGCAGAAGAAGAAGCGACGACAAGTGAGGTCGGGGTGGGTTGGTGAGGTAGTGGGAGGGAGACGATCGGTGGCCGGTTCCCTGTCGGGACGTGGCGTGGATTTGTAGTCAACCCGGTTGGGTCGTATCTCGCTTTCCAACTCCGCAAGCCCAGCATTCTCTCTCTCTCTTTCTCCCTCAAATACAGTGTAGAGGCTGGCGTAGGTTACGACAAGAATACAAGGATGAAACGCGTATATGCTGCGCTGCTGCTCATGAAGTTTCCTGGATGTTGGATAGTCCGATGATGCCCACTTTTTACTTTTTTTTTCCTAACAAAGGTATTTTCTATTCTGTCATTGATTAAAAAAGGGATAATAATATAAATAGTGTCTGAACTTTGACTAATATATATTATATTTTCCGAATTTTTAATTTGTTCAATATGATCATTCAACTTTAGCGCAATGTTTAATGTGATCTCTAAATTTTTAATATATTCAATGGGATCCCTAAATTTTTAATAAATGTTCAAAATGGTTTCTAAATTATATGAAAATGTTCAATGTAATCCTTCATTAATTCAAGAACATGATAATATTAAACATATTCATATAGTTCAGAAATTAGATTGAACATGTACCAAAAGTTTAGGGATCGCATCGAACAAATTAAAAGTTTAGGGATCGGATTGAATATTAAACTAAAGTTTAAGGATCACATTGAATAACTTAAAATTTTATACATAACATTGCGTGTTTAGTTAAAATTTAGGGGTCATTTGTGTTAATTTCTCATTAAAAAAAATCATATAAGAGTCACATGTTATTCCCAAAAAAAAAAAAAAAAAAAGAATTCTAGTCGAAGGAGCTGTGATTAATTTGTGCATGTGTTTTTTTGTTGGGTAAGTTGAGTAAAATGGGGAATAGATGATGAAAAATTTAAAATGGAAGGGAAGGGAAGTAGGTTTAAATGGAAATTGGAACGTGTTTATCTTCTTTGTGTGTGAATTGAGAAGGAACAAAATAAATTAGTAGGAGGACATGACCTTTGACTCATCCATGCTGCAATTAGAAAGCAAAGTCATTAGGGAGGCTGATTGAGACTATGCCAAATAAGCAAATTACGACAAAGTAAATACAAAGAAGAGATTAAGAATAAATCAAATCAGTAAAGCTAGTTCCTTTAGCATCAGCCATTCTTCTTTGCAGAGTGCTAGTTATATGTTCTTTTTTGCAATTCACATCACACTAAAGTCAACATTTTGGAGGTTGAAAGACATCATAATCATATGTCAGCATCAAAGCGATTGCAGGGTTACCTTCGCAGGCCCTAAGAGAGCATGAACGTCCTGAGTGTCAAGTGAGCGACTGCATAAATAAAATATATATACACAAACAATATATATTGGGATAAATACATTATAAGTCCTAAAATTTATTATGAAAATGTAATTGAGTCCTAAAACTTTCAAAACGTTCAATTAAGTCTTAAAACTTATTACGAAAGTTCAATCAAGTCTTAAAATTTTCAAAAAATTCAATAAAGTTTTAAAACTTGTCTCGAAAGTATAATCGAGTTATAAAACTTTCAAAAAATGCAATTAATGAAATGACTTAGATTGAACCATTTTGATAAGTTTTAGAACTTAATTGAACTTTTTAAAAGTTTTAGGATTTAATCGCACTTTGTGACAAGTTTTAGAATTTAATTATATTTTTTAAAAATTTTAGGACTTAATTATATTTTCTTGATAAATTTTAGGACTTTTAATGCACTTATCCTTTTATATATATATATATATATATATATATATAGACGCATCCACACACAAAAGGAAAAACAGAAATAAAAGAGAGTCTGACGCACGGGGCAGGTCTCGCACTGTTTTCCTCGGACTTTCCGCTCTCCAATCGCCCTCCAAGTCTGATCAGATCACCTTCCCAAGCCGCAAGGTTTCCATAAGATTTCCCCTCTTATTCGATCTCTTTTCACTAGATTTTCCGCGTCTTTTACCGTTCTTTTGTGGGTGGATTTCGCTTTTTGCGAATCTCGTCGAGGTTGGTTTTTCCCATCACTTTGAGGACGCCATCCTAAGGGAAAGGAAAGAGAAGGGAAAAGGAAAAATCTGAACTTTACTGATATGAACTGATCGACTAGTTATGATAGCTGATCATTTTGTTTTCTTGAGCTGATGTGACTTGAAGCATTGCATCATCGGACGGTGGTTTCTGGGCACTCTGTTGAAGCTTGTTGTTCTGGTTGTTGAGGACCTATGCTGTGTTTTTGGGTGATGATCTTGTTAAAACATTAGAAAACGCTGTTTTTTGAAATGTAATTAATTGAAGTTTGTCAACTATTTGCAATAGTCTCGTAATTGATTGACAATCTGGGTATCATCGGCAATTCATTTTCCCTAGTGAACATACTTGGTTTTCTTGTTGTTGGGTGACGTTTAAATCACGAGTTTTCCTTTCTTGAATGTATTTTCTATCCATGCGGAGACTGTAAGTATCGCGGAGGTTTGACTGAGGCGTGACGCTTGTGCAATTTGTGGTTGGCTTGATGACCAATTGTTGTTTTCATTTGGGTTGAGATGTTGATCATTGACTGCACCAGCAAGGATTCTGATATCTTTCTGTGCATTATACTTGCCTGAAGGATGAAGTTATTATATTTCGAGTGCAAGCACTATCTGGTTAATATTTGAGTGTTAATTGCTTTTGAACTTCAAGTTTTATTAGATTGTTAGTGCAGCAGAGTTGATGTGGCTACTGAATTGAGCTTATGAATCTTGGCTGCCTGTTTTTTTGTCTACGTCTTTGTCTGTACTTGTTATGCTTTCATTTGCAATCATTAGAATCTTATTGAAAACTAGAGAAACCCATTCATTTCTGTTGCTTTCTTCTTTAAAATTTGAATTTGCGGGAAAGTTCTGAAATGGGGATATGATTTTTGTAAAGAACTCTGCAACTCATCTCTCTTATGGAGAAAGATGTGCTTATCGTTGCTTCTACATAGAAAGAAGTACTTAAATGTCGAAGTATATTAAAAGATTAGAATGTCCAAGCGTCAACCTGTAGAGTAATGCAGTGTTCTTCCCAGTATGGTTATCTTGAAATTTGAAATTCCTGCTATTAGCCGAAGCTTGGTCAGGAATTTGATTTGAACATTCTAAAAGTTCCTTGCTTGAACTACGAAGGAACGGCTACTATTCTGTTCTTTCTTCTGTTCATTGTTAATTATTCGAAGCTCCTGAGCGAATCTAGCAGCCATGAAGGTGTGTTCTTTACACTTTTAAACTCACTTTGTACATTTTGTCACTTGGTCTGTCCTCAGGACCAGATATGTCAACTGTAAGGCTTCCCACTTATTGCACGCTCAAATGCGTACTCCCAGACAGACCCTCTACCTTCATTAAGAGCTCAGGTTCCTTGACTTCCACAAAAAGCGTCACGAAAGCCTTTGGCTTGAAGTCTTCTGCCTCCTTCAGAGTATCTGCAATGGCCGTGCACAAAGTGAAGCTGATCGGACCAAATGGGGAAGAGAACGAGTTCGACGCCCCGGATGACCAGTACATCCTTGACTCTGCCGAGGATGCTGGGCTCGAGCTTCCTTACTCATGCAGAGCCGGGGCGTGCTCGACCTGCGCGGGCCAGATGGTTTCGGGAGAGGTGGACCAATCAGATGGCTCCTTTCTCGATGAGAAGCAGATGGAAAAGGGATATGTGCTGACCTGCATCTCGTACCCAAGAGCCGATTGTGTGATTCATACCCACAAGGAGGGTGATCTTTATTGATCAAGTTCAAGAACCGCAACGCATGTTAGTTTTGTCTATTGGAAGAATTTGTGCCTGAATAGGGTTCTGGTCACGACCTGAGTTTCAAGGATTCGGGGCTTTCTTAGTGTTTTTGCATTGACAATTCTTGTTCCAAATTAATCCTTTGGCCTGTGTTAGTCTTGAAGTGAGATATTAGTTGTTATGTTTTAGCCCGTAAGCACTGTTTGGAGATTTTAATCTTTCTTGCGAGTCGATTGAGGTTTACATCGCAGTGGCACTCCCTGTCCTGTTTTTTCATCAGGTACAGAGCAAGATAAATTTGATATCATCTCTCTTCGAACTCGGAAAAAAGAGGATAAACCAACTGTCGTAGACAAATTCGGACGTAAAATCAATACTGAATAGAAAGTCACCCAGGTGCTTGCAGATCTCATTATCAACATTAAACAGACAGCACTCTCATGGATGTCATCTGGTATGCCTTATTTGTAATACCCATTTTCTATTGTAACAAGGGTTCTATATAACTAAGTTTTGGATATGTAATATCGTTCTATTCACCATATATCTTTTATAGAAGGTCTTATGATTCTTTCTGAGTGTCGACACCCAAAAGTGTCCGATTTTTAGTTATTGTCGATATGCGATGATCATTCGGAAGTAACAAAAATGCACTTGATAACTTCATAAACAACTGTCAAAATTAGCGAAAAAAGGGAAAAGAGTGGAAAATATAGTATCCGGGCATATCTAGTCATCCGTGAGGAAACAATTAAATGGATTGAAGATTGGTTGATATTATATGCAATAGATGACTTGGATGAAAGTGTTAGCACATGTCAATTAGTGGCATATGATGATAGATTATTTTACCAAAATTGTCGATGATGTGTTAACTAAGCAACAGATGATTGATTCAGAGAATTGCATCTAAGGGTCAGGCACGTGTAAATCCATTAAGGAGATCGTGGAGAATAGTTAAGTAAAAACAAAAACTAAGGTTGCTTTTTTGAAGGGAATTGACAACGTGGGAAACGATCAACTCCTTGGAGATAGGCCGCTATTTTGAAGGGAGTTGAAAACGTGGGAATATGGGACTATTATTTTCGAAAGCGTTGAACTACAATTCAACCTCGAAAAACTGCTTTCAAATTATTATGATAGAAAGTTTATAAATACCAAGTTCTATCAATTGGAAGAGGCCCTTGGACTATCAAGATATAATTTTTTATTATCTTTACTTTTCTCACTTTATCTTTCCTTAGTTATATCTTTCCAATTCCTGTCGTTGATTAAATTTTGATAATCCAAAACGCTTCATCGTCGATCCAATTCCAGCATGTATCTCTATCATGGTGTCGCGTCATCAATTAAATTCCAACGTTATATCTTTACACGTTCTTGAGCTTTGTTGTTAATTAAATTCCAACACAGTCCGTGCACGTGTATCAAGTCTTGTTATTGATTGAATTCCGACACAATTTGTATGTACAATTTGGTTCAAAGTTCGAAATAAATATTTATAGTTATTTCTTATTCGTCTGGATATTTTTTGTTCGGAGTTACCACAAAATCCATCTCCTCTCATAAAAGTCGAAGAACGGCTTTTGCAAAAAATATTTTGTAATAGATTAAATTCCGCCGAAACACGGAATAAACCATATTTCCGCAACATGTAGGGTTCGTTCGTTTTACGGAAAATGACTTTCAGGAAAACGTTTTCCAGATTTTCCGGTGTTCGTTTCACGGAAAATAAACTACTCAAAGAAAATATTTTCCATCATTGGGAAAAATAACCTTCAAAGATGAGGAAAATGTTTTCCACTTTTCAAAAGTGGAAAACATTTTCCATAGCTTCTTCCACCTTACTTCTTTTCACCAACACATTTTTGTTTTATTTTTATGCTTTCTTATTCTTTTTTCTTTTTTTCTTTTCTTTCTTTCCTTTTCAACTTTCTTCCTTAGCCTTGGCCGGTCGCCGACCACCAGCGAGCTTGGACCTTGCCAGATCGGGCGAGGTGGAGCCTAGTCGGCTTGGGGCGAAACTCGTGGCTCGCTAGATCCGGCGAGCCGGGCGGGGCTCGGGCCTCACTCGAGCTCGCCGGATCGGCGGCGGAGCTCGGGCTCTCGATCTAGGCGAGCTCGAGCTTCACCGCCAAATCCAGCGAGCTCACGGCTCGCTAGAGCCCGGCGAACCTCCGGCGAGCTCGGGCAAGATCGGCCGAGCCTCGAGCTCGCTAGATCTGGCAATTGGGTCTTGGTCGGCCGCCGGGCAGCCAGCCATCGCTAGGCGTGCGGCAGCGGAGGAATGAGGAAGGAGGAGGAAGAAGGAGGAGGAAAGAGGAAGGAAAAGAAAAAGGAAAAAAAAAAAAGAAAAAGAAAGAAAAAATAAATAATAAATAAAAATTTCGATTTTTTAAAAATATAAATAATTAAAAATTCAATTTTTTAAAAAATATAAAAAAAACTAATTTTTTGGTCAATTAAAAATATTAAAATTCAATTCTTCAATAATTTTTCCCAAACAATTAAATTAGTTAACGAACGGTGGAAAATATTTTCCACTCAAAGTTTAGATTTCAGCCGAACACCGGAAAATATAGTCATTTTCCTGGAAAATGACTTCCGGAAAAATATTTTCCGGAAATGGCTCATTTTCCGTGAAACGAACGGACCCGTAGTTTTGCGTTTACCTCCGCGACATGATGCAACGTTAATCAGAATGGAAAAAGAATGGATTAGGATAAGACCCAATTGCTGCTGGTAAAAAGTGGCCGCCTTCGTGTGTAAGTCATTCGCTTAGCATTATCTCGATCCAATTCTTTGAAATATACTTGATGACGAGTTCCCTTGACAGGTGGCCCAAGATGACCCGTTAAACAACCGAGTGTGCACCGCCCGCATATTATGTAAAATCAGTTTCTTGAAATTGAAGCATTTCAAATATACTTTAGGCGCTCGAGAGATGCACGAAAGCAATATTCTTGCTTGAAAAGTAAGTGCACTTGTTGGAAAAAGGCACTTTTTTGTGGCCCCTAGAAAAGCATTGCGCAATTCCTGCCTTCAAGTTCTCAGAGCTAAAAGAAAAATGTTCTCAGAGCTGGAAAGACCAAAAAGAAGACGAGTAACTTCCAGAGATTCTAGTCCGGTGATATCATGGCCATATGCTCTTCTTTTCTCAATTGTGAAGAGATAAAATCGAATATAAAAGATCATCTTCCCCTTGTTTCGAAAAACTTCCCTTCTTTTCGATTCCCTTGTATGAAGGTGCCCTTCTATAAGTTAGTTAAACTTTGGAAGAAGAGTGACATCCTTCGGAGGAAATTGGAGGACAAGTAGGAGCCTTTTGGGGAAACGGTTCATAAGAAAGAGAAAAGAATGACAGGATTGCTTCTCATTTTCCTCTCATTCCTATATATTTTGGCCTCTTTCTCTCCTTCAGAGACATCTGCAGCAGGTAATCCTTTTCCTATGCCCGTGTTTGTCCCGATACTGTTCTTTTTCTTGCAAAAAGGCCTTCTGTTTTGGGTCTGTTTGAACCTTGAGCTATGATTTCAGGAGTTTTCGTTTTGATGAACTGTGTGATTACGTATCAACCATAAAACACGAAAGGAGGAGCGGGATACATTTTGCCTTGTAGCTTCGATACTTCTGATGAGTTTCTTTTCTTCTATTTATAGGGACATCTAGGAATTTAAGAACCCTACCCAAGAATAAATGAAACAGTCGTCAAGAAACCTTATTCATAGTTTCATGAATGCCAATTGCCAAATGTATATGTTGCTCAAGAGATGGGCTCGTGTTTCATGTACGAAAACTTTATGAGTCGACCACTCTGTTGTTCGCTTGAAGGCCGAAAGCATGTCTGAATTTTATCTGCTTTGAAGCTTCTAGCTGTTGTAACTTAGTAAAGTCTGCGTAAGATGAAGGCACCAACAGTCAGGCATCAGAAACTCTTATTGGCACTCTCTCACTCAGAAACACGGTCATGTTTAATAGTGATCTCCGGTGGATAGATGTCCTTTGTCTCGTCACAGAGTAAGAGCATTTATGAAACCAGCAAAATTAGAAGGATGACATCGTGCCAATGTTATCATCTTTAGAACAACAATTTTCAAGGGTTAACTGAAGCCCGAAGCATCCCAAACTGCTGATAAGAGCATTTAAAAAATCAACAAATTGAGGGCAGTTCTGATCTATCTTGTTCAGACCCTTCGTCTGTTACCTTTACATTGCTATTCCTTCCTTTATCTTGTTCCTTTCTTGTAGCTTCAGCTACAGCACCGTTAGCTTTCTATATCAAATTCTCCATAACACTTTGTAACTTGAGATAGAACCAAGACTTTTACCGATTGGAGAGACAATTTATCCTGACATATCCTTTGTCTCCCACCTGAAAGGGTATTGGTTCTTGTGGTAATCTTCTTTTGGCGGATACACAATGATATCCGAATCATTTGCGGTAAAAAGATTCTCGCAAGATTTAAGTAATAAAGCTTGAACAATTGGCTTCACTTACAAGACAGATTGCTTTTCAACGTCATGTATCCTATCCTTTCCTTGAATCCCTTCCAAATAAATGATCCCATATCCTTTCTATTTCAGCGCAATGAATTAGCAGGACCAAGGAGTTTAGATAAAGAAATCGGTGATGTTCTAGGGTAGTTCAAGCTTGACATTTTTCCTTAATAATGCATTCAAACATTTTAAATGATCAGAGAGTAACTGCACTTTTCTTTGTTACTTAATTTGCTCAATAATTTGAAGGTGATGCCCAGCTGACAATAAGTCAGAGAGACGCTTGAATGCATGTTCAATGCTCACTGCTGTTCATCTTCAATGACCCTCATAGTCTTTTGCAGACTCGTTGCAGAAACCTGACTCACCATACAGACGACTAGACGGAAAAGGGAGAAGCGACATAAAGCACAGCGCCAACTTCGCCCATGCCATTCCGCATAGCAGCTATGCTGGAGGCGGTGCACATGGAGTGGGCGAAGGTGGGACTAACGGCGAATCGGGATCGTCATCTCCAAAAGGCGGTGGTGCAGCTGTGATCCCTATATATGCTGGCGCTGCTGGTGCTAACAACAACCACCACCATGGCTCCCACCACGGTTCCGGCGCCCGCATCCATACCCATGCGCGAGTCCACGCTCTCACTGCAGCCGTACTGGCCCTCTGCTGTGTGTTCATATAGAATGTTTGCATTTGATGGTGCAAATAGCAGTATAGATCTTTGTGTATATAGAGACAGTAACTTAAAACTCTGCAACACATGCAAGTGTGTAGCATTTTCGAACTCTGATTGGCCTCTTATTTTCTTGATGGATGATTGCTTCATGGTCAATGACAAGAAAGAAGAAATACATGGTGAAGCCCCTAATGGAGGACGAAGTTGAAAAGAAACATATGTTCTGATGAGAGATACGTAAGTGACATCCCTGATGACATTATTCGTTCAAAAGTTGATGGGGAGAGAGAGGCGCCAGCATTGCCTGTCGGAGTTTGCCATCTCTGTCTCTTCTTGTCATACCCGGATTCACAAGAACAAAGATATGACATGGCTGTCCTTTCACCGAAGAAGGCAACTTTAACATAACCAAAATTCAGCCTGATATCATATATGTATTTGACAAAAAAGGACATTTGGTTATAGTATCAGAATATATTTATAACCTACCAAGCCAAAATATACACCTCCTCCAAATGTTTAACTTACAAACTTATGACCAAAAGTCCCCACCACAAAAAATTCTCCTTGATAATGGACGCTCACCCCTATCTGCGGCTTGTTGAAGAACCTAAAAAACAAGTAGATGAGAGGAGTGAGCTCACATTTGTCCTAAGCAGATCGAGAAATCACTATACACATTTAAAACATAACCATAACCCGCCTTAATATAATATATTCATAAAATAACTACCCAAAACACCAATGGATGCGTCAATGGTCTATTTCATTGATTAATCTCATCAAACCACACATCAATGGTCCATTTCACCGACTAAACTCAAATCAAATGTCAATGGTCCACTATGTTGACCAAGTCATGCTTAAATGTCTAACCAACACCTGTGACAAGATGACTAAAATTCCCTCATTGGTTAGGCCTTCACCTATTATTAACCAATGGTTAGGCCCACAAGGATAGTATGCACATACCCACACACTTCTTAAGATTCACAGAGATATTGAGTATCAACCATCAATCACAAATATCTAATAATCAAACATTAGAACTCGAGTCACATTAAAACTCAGGCATTTGATACATAAATATCAAAGCATTCTTCAAGAACCACAAATGTTTCAAGATTCTTTCGTAAAGGGTTTCACAAACCATTTTCAAGCAATCGTTCAAACCAAAGTCATAGGATAACTCCCTTTTCCAAACAACAAATTAGGAGTAATAGCTCGATCCTGTTTTATGTAATAAAAGATACTATTCAACTCATAACATATATAATCCATAATATTTTTCAACACATGAGTTTAAAATACAAAGTAGAAATAGTGTCACGTGGGAAAAGCCAAAAACAACTACAAGAGTCACTCGAGTCGACGCACTCGAATCCCTATTAAATAACTGAAAAAAAAAAATCAGAAGATCAAGTAAAATGATATTTTAATAATGACTCAACTATACTAGTCCGCTAGGCCCAGTCCACGTGCTAAACTTCATCACATCATAACTTCCTCCACAAAATTCCGATTTCTCTCTTTGTTGATTGGTTATAACCAAAGGAAAAAACTTCACAGGTTCTGTGTGTGAAAAAATAAGGGGATTTAGTCTTCAGAGCGAAAGTTAAGAAAGAATGCTCCGATACCATATCAGAATATTAAAGGATGGAGAGAAACCAAGAATTTGGGAATAAGATGTATAAATTGCTTTCTCACACTTAACATTATACAATCACGGCCCTATATATAATACATATGGTCAACCCAAGTAAGGAGAAAAAATAATCTAAAGATATACTGAATAAAAGAATCAGACTCCTAAAATGTACAATATTCTAGTTTCCAATTGATGAACCAATTAGGATCAATCAAGTGCAACGGTATCTTCAACATACATATAGACGGTAACTTAAAACTCTGCAATAAATGCAAATGTGTAGCCTCTTCCCACTCTGATTGACCACAGGAAAGAAGAAATATATGGTGTAGCTAATGGGAGTGCGCGATAGAAGTTTGATACTTTCAACTGGGAGATCGCTAAAAGGAAGGCCAAATCTGAACCTGTCAATATATCAAGTTTGACTCACTTTCACTCAAGAGCTTAAACCAATGAGTTATGAATCAATAAAGATATATTAATTGCTCTACACCATATCAATTATTCAATATAGGATTTCTCTAGTATAATTCACTTATACATATATTCTATCAATAGCCCCGGAGGGGGTAGGTATGATGTTGAAACGAAAACGTATGTTTTGATGAGAGATACGTAAGTGACGTCCCTGATGACATTATTCATCGATTGAAAAGCCACTACGAGAGAGAGGGGCAAGCTTTGCGGATCCAAGTCGATTGAAAAGCCAATACGAGAGAGACGGGCAAGCTTTGCGGATCCAAGTTTGCCACCTCTTTATCTATCCTTTTTCTTCTTCTTTTCTTCTTCTTCTTCTCTCTATTTAAACTGCAAAAAACGAGAGACCCCACAAGGGTTGTTGAATCCATACAGCTTGCGCGAGTCGATCGAAGGGGGACTCTGTGTGTGGTGATCGAGATTGTTTGCTGTGTCGTGTCGTACGAGATGGCAATGCAAAGCCCTTACGACCAGGTAACCAAGGGATACATCGCAATGCGGTCCCGGTATCCCGACCAGTGGTTCTCCAAGCTCTCCGCTTTGACCTCCGGCCATGCCTTGGCTTGGGATGCCGGCACCGGCAACGGCCAAGCCACCATCGCGGTCTCTCTCTCTCTCTCTTCTTTCCTTCGATGTCAGTCACGATGTCCTAGTAGGAGACACATGTTGGAAATTCCGATACTCTCATGTTGATTTCCTTCTATTAGTACCGGTAGTAGTATTGGCAGATTGGGTACAAATGTGTTCATTATCTGCCTGATGCTGAGAGCTGAGTTCACTAGCCATCTGAATGTGTCTTCCTGGAAGTTCCCAAAAAAAAGAGAAGACAGATTTTCAAGAATCCATAGATGGAACAGGTTGCCCAAATAAGGAATTTTTACATGGACTGGCTTGTTCATTTAGGATTCGGCGTTGGGATTACTCGGTAGATTCATTAGTGCAATATGCCACGAGTAGTACCTGCGACTGAAAAAGGAAATTTTGGGTAAATTTGGCCGTTCACTTCGGTTTTTGACACTGAGGTTACTCGGTAGTTCATACGTGCAAGAGCCCATGTTCTCTGTCGTCAGCTTAGATGAAGAATCTGTGCTGTAAGCTGCTCTTTCGTCGCATTTACCGAGTGAAGGTGGTCACAATTCAGGTTGTAGTATGAAAGATCTTTGAGGATGCATTTCCTGTCTGGTTAGCATTGGCAAACGGTTTGTCCAACGATCTTAAACTTATGAAATGACCAAATCGACTTAGCAATGAGGCACACCTCTCAATTTGCTCGGGCCTCATCGCCTGCTTTCGATGTCTGGTTGGCTGCACGGAGTCTCCAGACCAATGTCTTTGCTTTGTGTCTCCCCCTAGCCTTGGACAGCTCTTCATTCAATCTTTTGCATCCACGATGTCTCGAATACACGAACTGTCATAAAGAGTAAAATAAAGAGTAAACAGAAGTTTCCGTCTTTTGCAGGTCGCAGAGCATTATGAGCGAGTGGTTGCAACTGACATAAGTGAACCCATGCTGAAGCAAGGGATCCCACACCATCGAGTTCAGTACCTACACACGCCGTCATCCTTGTCCAAAGACGAAATGGTGGCAATGCTCGGGGGCGAGAACTCGGTCGATTTGATCACGGTGGCCACTGCCATCCATTGGTTTGACATCCCAAAGTTCTACTCTGTTGCCAAACGGGTCCTCCGCAAGCTCGGAGGCGTGATCGCTGCTTGGACCTACACTGACATGATCGAAGTCAATCCCGAAATTGAACATATACTAAGACGTCTGCGCGAAGGCTCTAAGCCATATTGGAAGCCAGGAGTGCAGTACGTGTTTGAAGAGTATCGAAACCTTCCATTTCCGTTTGAGAGTGTGGGTTTAGGTTGCGAAGGACAACCTGTTCAGCTAGAAATGCCGAGGGAAATGAGTTTTGAGACGTTTCTGAGTTGCCAGAGGACCTCGTCAGCAGTAGCGACGGCCAAGCAGGATGGTGTGGACCTGTTGACCGATGATGTTGTGAAAGAGTTTGAGACCGCTTGGGGCGGATCGGATTTGGCCAGAACTGTCAAGTTCAAGGTTTTTATGCTCGCCGGAACGGTGGAAGCTTGAATCTCAGTTTCTTGGTGCTCTGGGGAGCTCATTACCGATAAAATCTTCCTAAATTACACCTCCATTAAATAATGTTCCAAAGTTGGAGAACATGCATCTGCAGCAGCATCTACTTGTAGATGCTCCTCCTGAGCACAAACTTGTTGTAAGGTCAATTTCTCCTGCAATTGCAATGACCTAATTTTTGGATTGATAACATATGCAATTTACTGCCAAGTGCCAAGTTGCCTTTTAAATGATCTTCGGGCATAAAAATTTCATGAAGTTTACCTTCTCACGTGTATTTAGAGTTCATCATTAAGTAGCCTCAGAGAATAATATACAAACCATGCGAAGATGATTACAGCCACAACCGTTCAGTAACCCATGAACAATTAATGGTCACAGAAACCAGGTGCCTATGTGGGATGGAATTGAAAATTTCTGGAATTTTTGCACAAAATTGCAAAAGAAAATCCTGTAAGTAACAGTCTTCGATAGGGTTGCAGATCAGCCAAGCGGTTTCGTTCCAGGGACTGTAGAGCTTGATTTTGAAAAATCGGAATTGAGTATTAAACCGACATGCTTAAGAAGGATACTCTTTTACTATATGATCTTTCGAATGAAAGCCAAATTTAAAAGTGAACAACCAGCTGGTGCCAAACGTAGTAGAAACAATAAGCAAAAACTCATGATTTGCTTGAGTGTGTCAGTGAGATGCTTGAATGCATGTTAAATGTTTACTGTTTTTCATCTTTAATGACCATTGTCACACCTCAACCACCTCAACTTGTTGAATAAGGCAATGACATGGCCATCCTATCACCAAAGGATGCACCTTTAACATAATTAAAATTCAGCCTGATATCAACACACACACATATATATATCACCAGAGGACGCAATCTTAACATAATCAAAATTCAGCATGATATTAACATATATACATTCACACACATATATTTGACAAAGAGGGCATTCGGTTATAATATCAAAGTTTTCTATAAACCATTAAACCAATACATACACCTCCACCAAAAACCTGCTCACAAACTTATCAACTATATACAATTTATACCAAAAAGTCTCCACTGTCAAAAAGCTCTCCTTGATAACGCAACGCTCACATCCTACTTGCAGCTCGCTAAAGAACCTATGAAAGCAAGTAGATGAAAAGAGTGAGCTATCACAACTCATTCATTAATACATTTCTTCTAAGCAGATCGAATAATTACTATACACGTTTGAAACACAAATATAACTCACTTTCATTAGAATCCGAAATTTAACAAACTTTCAAGACCAAAGTGGATATTTCTTACTTTAACAGAATATGTTCATAGCAAAAATACTCACAATAATAACAAAGCAAACCTCAATGGTCCAGCCCATTGGCCAATCTCATAAAAACACACATCAATAGTCTACTCCATTGATTAAACTCATGCTCAAGTAGCCAATCATGGTCATGCTTAATGCCCGTGACGAAGCGACCAAGATTCTCCCATTGGTTATATATCCATCTATTATTAACTAGTGACTCGGGCCACAAGGATATCCTAAACTAGTATGCACATACACATACACCTCCTAGGATTCACAGAGATACTGAGCATCAATCACCAATCACAAATCTTCAGTACTCCACAACAAAAATCAGAATTATCTCACAACTCTCCAATACTCCACAACCAGAATTAGAATTATCACACAACTCAAACAATCAATATTTAAATATCAAAGCACTTTCAAAACTACATTAATAAATCATGAACTTTTCGAGCAATCGATATTTAAATATCAAAGCATTTTTTAAAATCACATTGATAAATCATGAACTTTTCAAGGTTCTTTCATAAAAGGTTCCACAAATCATTTATAAGCAATCATTCAAGTTAAAGTCAAAAGATGACTTCCCTTTTAAACAACAAAACAACATTAAAGGCGCGATTCTATTTTATGCAACAAAAAATGACGTTCTTAACTCATAGCATACTTAATCCACAATTTTTTCAAAACATGAGTTTAAAACATAAAGAAGAAATAGTATTACTCACTTGGGAAAAGCTAAAAACCAACTACGGCGGTTACTCGAGTCGACGCACTCGAATTCCTATCGAATAACCGAAAAACAATATCAAAAAATCAAGTAAAACAATATTCTAATGAACAACTCGACTATGCTATGCCTATTTGTCAATAAAACGATATCTACAAGCCAACAGAAAGCTCACCCTTAGCAAAAACCTATTGTTACCTACTAGGCGCGGCTCACGCGTTAAATTTCATCGCGCCATAACTTCCATCACAAAATTCCGTTTTAAGCTTATTTATAGTCCTTAGAGAGACATTTTGACATACTATAAGAACCCCAACTCAGCCGCCCCAAGACCTCGTCGGAAACGACTGAAATTCGGCTAAAAAATTACTATTCGGAACTCTATCCAGAACGCACGCCAAACTTGAAAATTCTATTCCAAGCAAACTGTAAGCTCAATTCAGATTTGTATAATCCTACGACTTGACAACACCTTAAACTATCATTTCTATAAGAATACTCAACTCAACGACATACTCAACTCAACGACTCAAAAATCGGATTTCGCCACACGAATCTTTAATAATTCCAAATTTTAAGCCCTAAGTTTGAAACTACTTCGATTGAACGAACGCAAACACTTACCGACATTGCAAAATAGAGTTGAGTTGGCTTTGGGACTCACATGGACCGTGAGCGCCAGAAATTTTTCTCCTTTCTTCTTTCCCTTTTCCCTTTTCTCTCCTTTTTCTTTCTTTTCCCCAAAGTGGGTTCTTGGTCCCCCCCTCTCTCTCTCTACACTGCTTTTCCTTATAATTGAGTTGAAGTCCAATTTTTCTTTTTTCCTTTTTTACTTGGTCAAAAGCTTATATTTTACACTCATAGTCTTTTGTAGACTTGTCGCAAAAACCTGACTCACTAGACAGATGACTAGACGAAAAAGGGAGGAGTGACATAAAGCATAGTGCCAACTTCGCCCGTGCCATTCCGCATAGCGGCTATGTTGGAGGCAACGCTCACGGAGTGGGCGAGGGTGGGACTAACGGTGAATCGAGATCGTCATCTCCAAAAGGCGATGTGGTTGTGAACCCCATATATGTTGACGCTATTGGCGCTAACAATAGCCACCACCAAAGTGGCCACCATGGTTCCGGCGCCTGCATCCATAGCCTTGCATGAGTTCCTGCGAGTCCACGCTCTCACTGCAACTGTACTGGCCCTCTGCTGTGTGTTCATATAGAATGTTTGCATTCAATGGCGCAAATAGCACCATGGATCTTTGTGTGCATTGTCAGAATATTAAAGGATGGAGAGAAATTGAGAATTTGGGAATAAGATGTATGTATTGCTTTCTCACACTTAACATTGTACAATCACTGCTCTATACATATGGTCAACCTAATTAAGGAGAAAAAACATTCTATAATATACAGAATAAAAGAATCGGATTCCCAAATTATACAATATTCTAGTTTTTAATTGATGAACTAATTAGGATCAATCAAGTGCAACGGTATCTTCAACATTTCCCCTCAAGCTGGCGGTTTATACACATCAAGAACGCCTAGCTTGCTTAATAGATACACGTGTTGCCTCTGATATAGAGATTTAGTAAAGATATCTGTGGGCTACTCTATCATTCTTATTCCTCTTGTCTTGATTACTCCATCCTGAATCTTGTTTCTGATAAAATGACAATCAACTTTTATGTGTTTCGTTCTTTCATGAAAAATCAGATTCACTACAAGTTTAAGTGTAGCATTATTGTCACAAAAGAGGATGGTCGGTTCTTTTATCCACACATCAAGATCTTGGAGTAGTCCTATTATCCAAACAATTTCATAAATAGTCTTTGCCAATGCTCGATATTCCGCTTCGGCTGATGATAATGGACTGTTTCTTTGTCTTCCAAGAGAGTAATGAGTCCACCAATTTGTTGCAAAACCCTATAAGAGATTTTCTACTCATTGGACAATTAGCATAATTCGTGTCACCATATGCTATCATCTTCATATTGTTGTCCCGAGACAGTAATATTCCCAAACTTGGATATCCCTTCAAGTACTTTATCACTTTCAACGCAGCATTCATGTGGGACTATTTTGAGTTATGCATGAATTGGCTAAGAATTTACATAGCATAGCATATGTCAGGTCTAGTCATGGTTAGATAAATGAGCTTTCCGACGAATCTCTGCTAAATGGAAGGGTCTTTGAACAAAGGATCCTTTTTCAAGGGTGATAATCTCTTATCATACTCAGTCGTTGTCAACTTAATATTCTATTCTATTGAAATGATTGCTGGTTTGGATTTCGATAGTCCTACTTTTAATATGATCTCCAGTTTAAATTTGTGTTAATTGAGACAAATTCCCTTATCTAATTGTGCAATCTCTATTCCAAGGATATATTTAGGAGATCCCAAATCCTTAATTCGAAAAGTGGAGTGCATATACCCTTTAAGCTTCTCAAGAGCCTTTTCATAATTTATTATAATGAGGGGGCAAGTACATTAGAAGTGTCAAAACTTGTGTAAGACATTCACTTTGATGCCAAAATTTTCCGCCGGATCACTTAGGGTGCGCATGGTAAAATTTCTTGGCTGGGGAAGAGTTTTTTTTTTCAGAAATAGTTCTTTTCTATTTCTATTCCGGGGAACAATTTCTGAGTAAAAGAACCAATTTGGTAACTATACAAAATTTCTACTATTGGAATAGAAAAAGAATAGAAATGCGTTTGGTAACAAAACAATTTCTCTTTTGTATTTATTTGTTTTTTTATTCTTGCCCACGGATCGTCGCCGCCGCCGCCACAAGCCGCCGCCCCGCATCGCCCGCCACATTGCCGCCGACCCCGCCGCCGCCCGCCATCGATCGCCCCTCTCCCCGGCCGGCGGCCGACGGTCGTCGGCGGGCGGATGGGGATGGGCGGCGGCGGCCGGGCGGACATGCGGTGGCGGCGCAGACAGCGATCGGCGCGCGGCGACTAGCGGACGGGCGGCGGCCGGCGATCGGCGCGGCAACTCATGGGCGACGACAACCGGCGGCGGCGGCGGCGGTGGTCCGACCGGTTGGAGGTGGCCGCGGCAAGAGAAAGAAATAAAACAAAAATAAAAAAGAAAATTTGCTTATTTCTAGAAATTGTTCTCGGGACAAGAAGCAATTTTTTTTTTTTGTTTCTCGTTTCTATTCCCGGGCTAACTTTTCTATTCCGGGGAAACAACTTGGCGTTATCAAACGGGTTTCTGTTCTTTTTTTGTTCAAGGGAACCAAATAACAGAAATTGTGAGAATGAGAAATGTTCTCATGCAAAGCACCTTAAGTGCCAAATCGGAAAAAAAAAAACAATCACTTTGGTACCACCGGTGAGAGATTTCAGCCAAATTGATTACATAATTTTATATTTAAAAAAAAAATTGATGTGGCAAAAATTTGAAAAGGTAGTTCACATGGAATGGCATAAACGGCACCTTTTCTTTTCTTCCTAAGAAACGCCGTCATTTTGTCATCATACATGAACTCTCTTACAAAAATGACACCGCATAGCTCATATGGCTAAAACAGTGCTACTAAAAGGGTAGTGAAATTAGGGTTTGTCATTCACATATGAACTACGATCCTCGCCCGACGCCGACCATAACTCGCTTGCCCGCCCTTGCTCGCCCACTATCGCTCGCCCCTATCACTCGGCCACCGTCTTGCACCATCATTCGCCGTTGTTGGTGGTTGTGTCCCTAAGTCTCACTTACTCAGGTTTGTCATGTTTTCTCTGTGGGAAAATTAGGTGGAAAATTTAGGATTCCAACGAGCAAATTAGGATGCATAGGGCAAATTGAGGGCTCGACTTAGAGGGAAAATGGTGGGGACCTCACTTTTGTTTAATAACATGATATGTTTTCTTTTGTAGGGACTGAATAGAAAAATATGGCACGAAAGGGAAAATGAGGACTCTACTCAGAGGAAAACGGTGGTGGGACCTCACTTTGTTTAATTAGTTAGAGTGCTTCTGTGAGGGACTGAATGGAATTGAATTGAAAAATGGGTGACGGAGACCTCACTTTATTTATTCAATTCGACTTCATTTGTTTCTGTAAGGGGACCAAATTGAATAAATTGATTGCATTTGTTTCTTTTAATAAAACGACAAGTACCTGCAAGTGAAGTTATTGATTCTACTATGTGGTCCCAAAAACTAATGATTTTTTTTCCTTGGGTGCAGCATCGACATGGACGAGAATCATGTAGGCATCATTGTTTACTATAGTCGGGAGTTTGTTATTGTTGCCCAGGATTTGGAGTATGCCGATGGAAATGAAAATACTATCTATATGAATGTTGGGAAGCCATCATATATTGATTTTATGACGGATTTAGTATATTTTTTACGATACAAAATACAAAACTGCATTATTGTGCTCTTGGGAAGGAATTGAAAGATGGTTTGAGATTTTTTTAATGACAATAATAATATAATGGTATTAAGGATATCATTTAATGTTATATTCATGGTGACAAAGTTAAGGTATATGTTGAGTATTATAATGATGATGAGAATGGTGAGGATGAGGATGAGCAAACCACTGAAAAATGAGAAGTGACGAATCCCACTCAAACGTGTGATAAGGTCGGGGATGCGTTTAAGTTAGATGGAGAGCAAAATGAGAGGCGAGTAAGGGAGGAGAGGGAAACAAGTTATATTGATAGAGATGAGCAAATAGAGAGATGTCAGAAATCTCAAGTGAAGATGTGAGCGATGAAGACTTCATTGGATTAGAACTGAAAGTTATTGTATCTAGTAAGTTGGAAGATGAATTTTTTGCAACAATAAATTTCTCAAGTGATGGAGATGATGATGAACCAGAACAATCAAGACAAAAGTAAAGGGAATTTCTCAAAAAAAAAAAAAAAAAAATGCAGCTATAGGAAAAAAAAAAAGTCGAGCCAGTAAATAGAGATAGAGCTCTAACTGAAGGTAATAGAAGTAAAGATGAAGAAAATTGTGGTGATGAGACTGCTAGTTTGGAGAATGAGCTTGGCAATGATGATGAAGAACCTGTGTGTAGAAGAAAAAGTAAGTACCTTTGCTACGATCCGATTGTTGATAAACTTGTTTTGTTTATGGACATGAAATTTGATGATGCCAAACAAGTAACATAAATTGTTGTCACGAGCTCCATTATTGAATAGAGAAGCATTGAATTCATTAGAAATTCAAAAAAAAAAAAATGTAAGAGTTAAGTACTCACAATCCAATTATCCATTGAAGCTCTATAGCACTCTAAGTAGGAAGGGGTCATTCCAAATTAGGTCCTTCTCGGTGGAGCATACTTGTCCAATTATATTTGACAATAGAAGGGTAATAAGTGTGTGGTTGTCAAAGCATTTTTTCAATACTATCGAAGGAATGCCCCCGAGATCAAAAGTCTTCAGTTTTAGCTATTAGTGAATGAGCAATTAGGGGTTAATGTGTTGAGAATCAATACAAGAAAGCTAAGTTGATGGTGATGAAAATATTGATGGGTCGGCACAAGAAAAAATATGCGTAGGTATGGGATTATGCTTGCGAATGCACGTTTCAAAACCCATCTAATAAGGTATGTAGAGGTTGTAGAGAGGCTATTGCCTTATTGTGGGCTTAGATTTGATAGATTTTATATCTATTGTGATGCATGCAAACAGGGTTTCTTGACTAGTTGTAAAAGAGTTGTAAGATTTGATAGATGCTTTCTAAAGAGTTCATGCAAAAGGGAGTTGTTGGCTGTTGTGAGAAGGGATACCAGCAATCAAATGTTTTCGATAGCTTGGGCGGTGGTGAAGATAGAGGACAAGGATACTTGGTCCTAGTTCCTCAAAATTTTAATAGCTAACCTTGAGATAACCAATGGGAAATGATGAGCATTCATAAGCGATCAACAGAAGGTAATACCATTGTCAATTAATTCCCTTTTCATATTAATTACTTGCACATTTTTTTCTGACTTGAATTTGTTAGTTTGAATTTTTGTAGAGACTCGTTTTTGCATTGGCTAAGATGATGTCATATGCTGAGCATAGAATGTGCGAGAGGCACATATACATAAACTAGTCAAAGAATTTCAAATGAGATAAACTACAGAAGCAGTTTTGACAGATAGCGAAGAGTACCAACATGGCTAATTCAGATTAGCTAAACATGGGTTGTTGCAGCTGACAAAAGAAGATTTTGATGCACTCTTCTAGACAAAAGCTAAGCACTAATGTTGACCCTTCTTCAACGAAGAGTTCAAATGTGCTATCATTGACAACAATATCAGTGAAGCTTTTAATGGAAGAATTTTTAAGGTTAGATGCAAACCTATCATCAACATGCTTAATGATATTCGAGTTATGGTCATGACTAGACTATATATATGTAAAGATATGAGGTTACAAAGTGAACTAGAGACTATAATCCTAAGATTGTGAAGAGATTGGATGCAAATAGTGCTACTAGTAGGTTACGTCTTCTGGTTTGGAATGGAGATAATGGATATGAGATCGTTGAAATTTATGATAAGTATGTTGTCAACCTAAATAGAAGCAAGTGCTCATGTTGAGCCTGGCAACTAAATGGAATTTCCTATGCCCATGCCATTTGTGCCATTCAAATGAAGTAACAAAACCTATAGGATTACCTAGATGATTGGTACCCAAAAAAAAAAGCTTATACCTTGCTTTATATGAATTCATGATGTAGCCTATTAAAAGTAACAAATTTTGGAAGCTAATAAATCATGAAGGCCCTCTACCTTTGCCATTGGAGAAACAAATAGAAAAGCCAAAAATGAGACGAAGAATGTAGTAGGAAGAAGCATCAAGTTAGAGGATGAATAGGATTGAGATAAAGATGAAATGCTCATATTGCCACAAGGAATGGCACAATAAGAATGGTTGTGAGCTGAAAAAGCAACATCAACAACAAGATAGAAGGGCTGATTTAGAGTCAGGAATAAGGTATACTAAAAAGCTTGTTGTTAGGCTTATTGAAGAGAGGATAGAAGGCCCTACTATAATACCTAGTGAAGGGCAGATAGAAAGTCCTTCTATAAGGCAGGTATCCTCTTTGCCTCAGCAACTTTTTAGTTCATATTCAAAAAAGTTTGATGTTTGACCATGCACTGGCTTTTCTTGTCCTTTTCCTCTATCATGCTCTTAATATTAATTTGAAAAATTTTCTCCATTTATTTCCAACATGAAAATAAGTAGATGTCTAATTATTTATTCTAGTTGGTCATAATCTAGATGCAATGCATTATTGTAAAGCCTACTGAAGGGCCAACAAAAGGCCCTATTGTACGCCCAAGTGCAAGAACAATGACTGATACAGGCAGAATAACAGCAACAACAACTGAGTCCACTATTGAACAAATGAGGAAAAAATATCCAGTAAGTTGTACACTGCTATGTTTATCTTTTATGGGCTGAAATTTAATTTTGTTATATGTTTTTCAGGTAAGAAGACAAGCAACTACACAAATTGCATAGGTTGCTCCCCTAGATGTTGCTGCTGAAATTGATGCACCACAGCGAATAAGATGGGCTCTTGGAAAAAGATTAAGGTAATATGGTTATAGGGTTTACACAAATAAACATACTGGAATGATTATATTGAATGTAAGATTTGTAAGGCTCATATTCTCAATTTGTGATACTTCAATTCATTCGGTTGATAATATGGTTATATTTTTGTAACCTTGTAAAACTCCAGAGGTGCTTATTTCTCAAGGTAGGCTAACTCAAGAGTCAAGGACGCAACTAAAGAAGAGTGCTCCAAAGAAGAAGACAGCAAATGCAACTCCAAAGCAGCCACCAAAAAAAAAAAAAATCCAACACAAATTCCATCTCAACCAACTGATTATGGGAGCAATAGTGATCCTACGGACTAACACATGACACATGTTAGAAAAAAAATAGCCGCTGCCAAGAAGGAAAAGAAGGTAACAGAAAGGCCAGTTAAATAATCTATACATCCAATTCGAAAGAATGTGGGGATTATGAATCAATTTAAAGCTCCAAAGAAAAAAAAAGAGGTGGGGTTGTTATGCATATTAACTGATGAGAATGTGTTGGACATGATATCTTCTTATTTTTTATTTTTTAGGAAGGTGCTGGACATTATACTTCATTGATGGGAGTTGCTACCATTGTTTTTAAGGAGAGTGCATATTGTCATTATTTTTTTAAGGAGGGTGTTGAACCTTGAATGATTGGAGAGTGAAGTCGGACATATGTTTCCTTTATAAAGAATCAATCAATATTAATGGCAATGGCTATTTTTGTTATTTTCTTTTGTCGTGGTTTCGACTGATAATTCGAATGGGGTTGTTATGTTGTATAAATTTTTTGCTATTGGTACAACGTTGTTATGAGGCTGATATTGTTTTTAAAAAATGATGTGTGCATATATTGTTGTTAGTTGAAATTGTGGATGCTAATGGATTTATGGATGCTGGTTATATGTGTCGGTTCAAGAACACAATGCATCAACACGCCTTGGCACAGTTTTGGATGCTACATCTTCTTACATGAGGACATTCAAGTGTTGGTGCAAGACCAAGATGCATCAACACAGCTCTAGTGCAATTTTGAGTGCTAGTGCATCTTGTTGCATCCACACTTGTGCTGATGCATCTCGTTACATCAACACTTGTATGGGCTGATGCAAAAACAAGATGTACGAGCAACCCAACTAGTACAAGAAAATACACCACAACTGGTGCAAACCAAGTGACATTTGAAACTAACTTGCTCTTTTTTGAAAACTTACGCAACACAAGTGATCATTTTTTAATCGCAATTAGCACTTATATAATCATTTTTAGAAAAACTTAGCATTCGAGCAATCACTGTTTACGATTTATGGCACTAAAATAGTCAATTGTGAATTTGTCACCATCCCTTAATGTCGTCATATTTTGCAATAATAGTTGCATTAAACCAGTAAACCATTACCAAACAAAAAATGCAGCAAACTATTACATCTAAAACAAAAACTAAGCAAAACAAATATTGACAATGCATAACTAAGCAAGAAAACTTTTAAATACTCTCAATCAATGAATTTCAACTCCAACCTTCTATTTCTAACGTAAATTCAACAAAACCTTTTGTTCAAAACAAAAATTGCAACAAACCAATAACGCACTTTACTTACAAGTAACCCAATACAAGTACATATTACACATATTCAACTATGGTAGACATACAATTTCTTATCATCACTTACTTCACATTTGAATAAACTACATAAAAGAATAATAATACAATCAACGCTCGATAAAATTTTCTTTCACTTTTCAACCTTGAAACCACCATCTTCAAATGGTCGACCAGAAATGTTAAACCATTCATTTGAGGTTGCATTGAGTCGACATCCTCCAACTCATCCATTAATGTAAGTAGAGATTGAAATCGACCTTCAAGTAGCTCCAAGA
Source organism: Eucalyptus curtisii (assembly GCA_017140595.1). Lineage (NCBI taxonomy): Eukaryota > Viridiplantae > Streptophyta > Magnoliopsida > Myrtales > Myrtaceae > Eucalyptus > Eucalyptus curtisii. The sequence continues at coordinate 1,223,377 of CM029503.1, forward strand.
TCACCTTTGTCGCTCGACCGGATAATTTCATATCAATCCATTTGAAATATTTGCACTTCGAGCCTTCTCTATATCTGCCGCACCCATGGAATATTCTCCTGGAATTCAACCAATTCTAAAATATTCTTCTCGAACTCGGTAACCCACAATAACAATAACACTCATCATCTAATTCGCTTTTTCGGAACAAATGTAAACCGCTGCTGAAGCTTCTACCCTCCATTTGCAAGATCAAGCTGATAATTTTGGGAGAAAATTGAAGTAGGCACTAGAATTGGGGATTTAGGGTTTTAAACTTTTTGTTTTCTTTCAATTTGGGGATTTAGGGTTCTTACTTAGAAGGAAAGACGCTAAACGGCATCATTTTGTTGTTTGCATGCTGATTGTACTCTCCGACAAGTCATGTCAGCTTCAAAAATTAATAAAAGTTGCCGCGCTGAATTTTTGACCAATGAGATTGGCGTTGGTACTGAAATGATTGTTTTTCAAATTTTTTGACATTTAAGTGATCCAAAATAAACTTTAGGCATCAAAGTGAGTGTCGTACATAAACTGTTGGCACTTCTAGTGTATTTACCCCATAATAAGTATGTCATCAATGTATATAAGCAAGTAAATCGAAGATGTATATTGATTCCAAGTGAAAAGGGCATAGTCATGTTTGAATTGCTAGAATTTTGCAGCTAAAAATGCATAAATGAATTTGGCATACCATTGACGAGAAGCCTGCTTGAGTCCGTATAGGGATTCACGAAGACGACACACTCGATTCTCCCTTGTCTACATAAACCCAGTGGAATATTCATGTAGATTTCCTCTTCTAACTCTCCATGGAGGAAAGTATTATGAACGTCCATTTGATGAAGAGACCAATCACGAGGAGCGGCCATGGAAAGAAAGAAATGGACGATGACTTCCTTTGCTAATGGTGAGAATATTTCAATGTAATCAAAACCTTTTCGCTGTGTGAAACCTTTGGCCACCAGTCTTGCCTTATAGCATTCAATAGAACTATCCACCTTGTATTTGATCTTGTAAACTCATTTGCAGCCAATAGATTTCTGGTGAGTCGGTATCGGAATAATGTCTCAAGTCTTGTTTTCTATTAGCACTTGCAATTCATCTACCATGGCTTGTCACCAATGAGGGTCTTTTGCAGCTTCATCATATGAAAATAGTTCTTGTCCTTCAGATATTTTACTAATTCAACACGTGTTCAAGTGAAAGTCAAGCAAAGGTAACATATGATTAGACAGAGTAGTGTGTACCGGATGATTCCAATGTTGGACAAATGTAGTCTGTTGTCCAAGTGAGCGGTCATGTAGTGCGACTGGAACATTAAGGAGGGGCTAGATTGATGCGTGGGCAATGCGTGGAATAATTCCTTGTGATTCCGTAAGTATATCACCTGAAAGAGTGGATGATTGAGAATTCCGAGGAAGCTCTTCTAAAACACTGGGAACCCCATTAGTTGCATTTAATGGTGAGACTACATCATATTTAGGAACCGAGGATGCCATATGAGGAACCACTATTGGTTGTCGAGGCAAAGAGTCCTCTTCAGTAAAAAATGGTCAATGAGTAGTAGCCATATTATTGTGTTGATGACAAGGTAACTCTTCTTGAAAAGAAAAGACATCCTCATGGAAAATAAAGTCTCTGCTTACAAGAAACCGCCCAGTGGATAGATCATAAACCAATATCCCTTTTGTAGAGTAAGGTATCCCATAAATACACATTTGAGGGCACGAGAACCCAATTTATCCCGAGAGCCCATAGTAGATATGTCACTTAAACAGCCAAAAATACGAAGGTGCTGAATATCCGAACATTTCCCAAAAGGCAATTCGAAAGGAGTTCTTCCATTGAGGACCCGAGATGGCATCTGATTGATTAAGTATCACACAGTCTCCCTGAAACTTTTCCAGAATGGAGCTTGATATTTTAGGGCACGAGGTACTTTGAGAATGTGACAATGTTTTCTTTCGACAACATCTTTTTGTTGAGGGGTATAAATGCATAAACTTTCATGAAGAATGCCATGTGCATTGAATAGTGAAGAACATTCATGATTGAAGAATTCTTGGGCATTATCATTTTGAATTCGCTGGATAGATTGACGGAATTGATTTTGAATAGCAATCAAAAAGTCTCGAAGATGGAAAAGAACTTGGGCTTTTGATTGCATTAGAAATACCCAAGTGGCTCATGTATGATCATCCACAATGGTGAGAGAAAAAAAACGAGATCCATTGCAATGTGGAGTGTGATATGGTCCCCAGATGTCCATAGGAAGAAGAGACAAAGGCGTATTAGCACATGATGTGCTTTGCAAAAAAGGTAATCGTGATTATTTAACTAGAGGACAAATAGGACACTTGGGGTGAGGAAAGGAGGCATTGTAGCCTAAACGCTGATGAGATAAAAGAAAAGTATTTTTATTGATGCTTGCATTACATAAGGTGCCCTTATAAAAAGAAAAATGCAAAATATCGAAATCTTTGGGAATGTCACTTCAAAAATAAAGCCCCTTGTGAATGTTACCCAAGCCCATCGGTTTTTTAGTTGAAAGAGCCTAAAAGAAACAAATGTCAAAATTGAAGTGGACTCAACAAGAGTTGTCTTTACAGAGTTTCAAAACTTAAATGAGATTGAACTAGAATTCGAGTATGAGTAAGACCTTTTTTAGAGTAATGGAGGAATTGAATTGAACTTTATTGAGTTGAACTTTCCCAACTTTGGTGATAGAAGTGTTGTTTCCATTTAAAAGACACACTGAGGTATGTGAAGAGTATTTTATGAATATTGAAATATAAACGTTCATCGCAGACTATATGATTACTAGCACCTAAATCAATAATCCATACATTCTGTAAAATGATATTTAGGCAATGAGACGTACCTGCATGGCTTGCCATTTTATCATGTGTCCCCAACTGTCTTAGAGCCCTCGTAATATGCTGGAATTGATCCTTATTGATCGGTTGAAGTGCTTTGGCATGTGCCATGACTGAAATGTCATGCTCTTTCTTTTCTTGTTTTCCTGGCTTTCCATGTCACGCCCCGATCCTTAAGCGCGTGCCCATCTCTCAATGGTCGATACAAATGCGGCATTTCCAAGTGTCATCGCCGACCCAATTCATTTTAGTACGCATGCGGAAGCGAAACAATAAA